>JANATG010000014.1:0-1200000 GCA_029449235.1 Linnemannia schmuckeri | reverse complement strand
ATGTCGACGCGTCATTGGTATCCAATAGCAAGAGGGATCTTTTGTTTACAATTCCTCGGAGTCGAAGAGGTTGTTACAACTCCCCTATCTACACCTTCACCACCCCTGTAATTGTTTATTTTCTACCAGTCCACCTCTGCTTCTACTCCTCCCCTCTTCTTCCTTCGTCTATTCCACCATACACATCTTCCTCCTTGACCTTATCTTCACCATGCACCCGGTGCATTGTGACACACCTTGCTGTGTTTTATTTTTACCCGTCCATGCTTATGTACGCGCAACAATACAAAAAGGAAGCAGATCATGCCAAGGAGCAACAGACAATACAATGTTGCATGCACAGTTGTGGTCATGTCTTCTAGTATATATGACATAGGGTACGAAGAGTCCAAGCACTAACCAACGGTATGGCTAAAAACAGAACTTTCTCCTTCTTCTTCGCTCACTCCCTGGGAGACAGGGTTGGATGTGGTCAACGTTGACTTTTTTCGTTATTTTCCGTGTCACCTTTTTTATTCGCTCTTCATCCTCAAAGCTTAGCTTCCTATATCAGACATTCGCTCCTCCTTCTTGTTCAATTGATCCAGCCCCTCTCTCCTCTTTTGTAGGAATTGAATTGCTCTCAAAACTGTCCGAGGCGAGGTTAATGTCGTATTGGGGACTGGAGTCTCGCCTCCCCCATCCTTCTCCTCGTGCACTTTGCGCTCGCACCATTGTAGTACTGGTGAGCTGCGGAAAAAAAAGCTCTGGATTACTTGGGTCTAGTCCATGTTGAGAGAGATTATTGGACTACTTTCTCTTGATTGATCAATTTGACGCGTTATTTGTTTTTCACGCGTCGTTTGTCATCCATTACCGAGAACGCTGCCTTCCTTTTCCCTTTTTTTTTTACCACTTTTTCTGCGCGATATTTTTATCCGATTTGCGTCGAGTACACATAACTTGAGACTGAGAGGCAAGAGAAAAAAGGAACAAAGAACAGAGAAAGAAAGGAAAGACGACATCTTTGTTTACCTATTTTGCCAATTTTTGGATGATCCTCAGACTGTGTGCCTTCGTTTTGTGTCTGCACCCCTCTTGTCCCCTTCTCGTTTTTCTCCATCCTTTTCTTTTTGACTCCTTTTCTTATTATATTTATGAAGGAATTCAACCGGGGGATACTATCCATCTGTTCTGGTGGACAACCACGCTGACTCCGTGAAAAAAAAAACTAACAAAATTCGACAAAACGAGGCAAGAGGCAAGGAATTGAGAGGCAGGAGACGGGGCGAGGCGAGGCAAAGGAGAGATCGAAACAACAACCAAAGAAAAAAGAAAAGATCATATTTGAACCATCCGCCATAAGAAAATAACGTGCTCGACTCCCTTTACTTTGAATTTTATCCCACCCCTTGGGGACGAAACATTATCGGGCCATATACACATACAATGTGGGTTGACAAGTTGGGTAACGCATTGACATATACAAAGAAGCACGATCGAGATCACTGTGCGACAAGAAAGTTATTAATAATATTCCTTCCACACACAAACAAACAAAAATAAGATGTCAACTTGCTAATGCCGAGGGGTGAATTTGGAAGGGGGTTTGAAGGGATAAACCAGATGCGGCCTAAAGAACGATAAGAGTTGGTGAGTGTGAAAGGAATTAATGACATGGCAAAGGGGGAAAGAAAGATGGGAGGAAAGGATAAGGATAGGAAGGTTGAGGAGGGGGGAAAAGAGAAGAGTAAGGGAGGGGATTGCCTTAAAGAAATAGGCTAGCATGCTTTTGTAAAAAGGTAAGGGAACTGAGAGGAAAAGAGAGGGGAAGGGTAAGGGTATATGTGTGCACTGTTCTTGAGTGTTGTTACGGTGTGTTTTCTGTATGATGTATAAGTGAAGAGTATCGACCTGTCGTTGAAGGTCTTTAGAAGGTGTGCGCCGACGGATTGGGCCACAGCCTGTTTTCAGGTTCGAACGTGTGTCGTAGTGCCGTATACATTCATTCAATCATGGCAGCAATAGTACAAAGACCAGAGTGGTGCTCTCGCTCATATATAAATGCAATTGTCCCTCTTCAACCTCCTTTTTTCACTTCTCCATCGTTCTTCGTTTTTCTTCCTTTTTGTTGTCCATTGAAATGAACAACGAATGATCTGAATGCTCTTACTCCACTTACACTCCCTCGCTCGCCTCTTTTGTTCCATCCTCATTTTCATCACTCCTCCTTTTTCGTTTCCTTTCCCTTCCTTCTTCTTCTTGCCTCATCACTTTTTTCCCTTTCACTTCCCTTTGTTTTTGTGCCTTGGCATAACCTCGACACAAAGCCATTTTTATTCTCTCTCGAACTGTGTTTAATTTGTTCCTTGTTCCCCTTCCTTCCCTTTCTTTCCGTCAATTGTAAGCAATTAATACACACTCTCCCAAGCGTGAGTTGTTCATCCGGTGGCATACAGCGACTGGTTACTACTCCTACTCGCCACCCTAAAAAGCCTTCTCTTCTATCTCATTCTTTCCATTCATCATTAACCTAATCATCTCCTATCGCCTTAATTTTATCACCCGTAACGGCCCTCCAATTTCATCGTCCCTCGCTTCCTTCTCTTTGCGCACACACCACCTTCTATCTACGGAACCTTCAATACCTCTATAGATCTTTTTACCGTCGCACAAACTAATACTAACGATGGCACGTCAAGGGCAACTATCGACAGCCTCAACACGGCAAAATAGTCAGAATAAAAAGCCAGAATTCTGGTTAAAGTCGAGGTTGCACCAACAAAAACAACAGACGGCATGGCTCGTTCCAGAAATGAAGAAGTCCTGCAAATCCTCCGGTACATCTCCATCTTTCTCACTATCACTATCATCAACAACCCCTTCCTTGCCTCATTCCTCCTCAGCCTCCTACTTCACATCTGCTCCTTTGTCCATCACCGCCTCTGCTTCCATATTGTCGTCAGTCTTCGGTCCTGGTACCCGTTTTCTCCATTGCTCACCATCATATTCCATCTCTTCCACACGTCCCCTGCTTTCTTCCTCCGCCTCCTTCTTTTGCTTCCCGGCTCTCACAAAAACAGCATTATCATCAACACAATCCAGGAACCCAATAACAACAGCGCAACACCATCACCGTCATAACCACACTCAAGGAGATCAAGAAAATCCGCCTTCGTCTTCTCTGGATTCCAACTTTTCTAGTACCCCATCAGCACCAGTAACATTGAAACAAACTATCATCAAGAAGGACGCAGGAGTTGCTGTTGTCACATCGAGAGCTCCAGCACCAGCACCAGCACCAACACCAGCGACAGCACCGGCACTAACACAGAGAGCATTTGCAGATTATTGCATGGCATCAACATCTTTTTACCTTGCAGTAGTGGCGGAAGCAGCGGCTGCAAGAACTAAAAGCGCGGATACGAGCAGGCGGCAGCAGCAAACACAGTGCCATAACCAACAGCACTCGCATACCACTCTTTTCTCGCTCACCTATATTTTGAGACTCTTGTTCCTCGCCATGACGACTCGACATACTTCTGCAATCCCCGCCCCTGCTCCTGCCCCAGCACCAGCACCCGAACCACAAGATCCTCCACCATCAGCGCCAGCAGAACAGAAAGCAGCAGCCGCTCCCCCTCCTCCTTTACCTGCATCTGCTCCTACTATTTCCGACCTCTTACCTGCTCAGAATGCACCGGCCAAAACCAACGACCCTCCATCTCCATCTCAACTCATTCCCGATGCTGCCCCTCCACCACCTTCACCCGTACCCTCACTCGCTCCTTCCTCATCACAGTCCTTCCCTCACACACCTAGTCCTGTTGTCCCCGTCTCCCCACCAGCCTCCACCTTTGGTCCTCCTCAATCCACACTCACATCCACCACAACAACTTCAACCGCCCACTCAACCTCTTCAACGGACCACTACCCTTCCCCCACAAACCACCACACTGACGACTCCCAGCCTTCAGAAACTCCCTATGACACCATTGATGGCAACAATAACGAAGCCAGCAATCAAATCATGCTGACTGTTTCGTTGATCGTCGTGTTTGTGGTCCTGGCCGGAATGGGATTAGTCGTCTACTGTCTCTTCCGGAGACGCTCTGCGAAGAGAAGGATGCATTTGTTTGGCGGTTTTGGAGGTAGTAAGAACACTGGTGGGCCTTTGGACTCTTCAGCAGCAGCGGGGGCAGGAAATTCCGGGATTGGTGGTGGGAGTAAGAGAAAGTCGACGATAGGGCGTCGGGCGAGTAGTATTAGTCTCGGCGGTGGGAGTATCATCGGCACTGTTGGCAAAGGTGGAGGCGACCCGATGGTGGCAGCGTTAGCGGAAATGCAGGAACAGCAACGACGGATCTCGGATTTAGATATGAGTCATTCTCTTCAGGCCATGACGGAGCATGCTTTGTTGTCTCGGAGATCGAGTACCCTTAGCCTCGGAGGGCTTTATCATCATAACCATCACCATCTCCAACAGAGCCAACATCCTGGAAGTCGAGTCGTTAGTCCTACTCTAGCGCCTGCAAGACCGCATTCGGCGTTGGCTGCTGGGTATTGGGACGGTGGAGGTGGACACGTAGGCGATCCTGCAGGTGAGGGATTAAGACGAACGAATACGTCTGGCAGTATTGTGATCGGTAGTGGAGACTATGTCGCAGGACCCTTGGAATCCTCGCCAGAATTCCGTACGACCCTTTATGACGATCTTCACTACCCCTCCCGGCAGCTCATTTATCCCTCCTCTGGGGGAGGCAGTAGTGTAGCCAACAGCAGCGAACAGCTCCTGCCTTCGCATCATCATCCCCATCACCCTTACTATTATAGTAGTGGTCTACCCTCGAGTGCGAATTTGAGTCGTCAATCGAGTCTCTCTCCTGGCGCGTATCCTCAGCTACGTCCTGAAGATGCTGGCGTCAGCAGCGTAGCCCCAAAAACATCCTTGCCTCTCGCAGACACAACTCGCGAACACCACCACCAGCACCACCAACCAAGACGCCCACACTCCATGTCCATGCTCCAGAAAAACGCTTCCTTCACTTCTTCCTATGGTGCCGCTGGACCTGACAGATCCCGATCTCCACCCCCAATGAGTTCCAGCACTGGCAACCTCCACGACCAACAACACCTACAGCATCGTACGTCGTATGACGGAAGTAGCTGTCTGGCCATCCCACCCTCGATCACTACCCGCAGGCGGTCCATGATGCCTAGTTCTATGGGACCTGGTTTAGGTGGAAGTGTGACAAGTCCGGGTGGTGGGCATCCGTACCAGCAGGGAGGGCGCCCCCAACAGCAGCTTTATGGCGGGCAAGACTATTTCCAAGACGGGCAGCGCCCAATCTCGCCCAGGTCCGGCTCTCTATACGGATACGGTGGTGCGTCACACCCAGAATACCCTAACCATCATCAGTACGCAAAACGGTCGTCAACACAACTGAATCGCGAACCTACCCACAAAGGAAACTCAGAATATGTACTGAACGGAGGATCCGGCGTCGGCGTGGGTTCAAGCAGTACGACTTTCTCATCCTCGTCATCCTCCTCCTCCGGGGGCGCCTCCACCGCCTCCACCATCCCAACTCCAACTCCTACAGCTAAAAACCTGAACTCAGTTGGTCCCAAGAGCCCACCTCCACCAAGCCGGTCCGGCCGGTCCGCAGGCAACAGTAACGGCCACGGACCAGTAGTCCACATCGCGCCCGCCCCACCGTCGTCGTCGTCGTTATCGCCATCGTCGACTCGTGCTTCGGGAACAGCAGCAGCGGCGGGATTGACGATTTTGACACATGTTGATCGACCTAGTTTATCGGCGGCGGATCTTCAATTGACTGAAGTCCTCAACAGTCCTACCGATTCTTCTGCCCATTAATCATGTCGACCACCATACCCAAAATTATATATTTTCATATTAATTAAAATTTTCGCGCATACATAGCCACCACACATATCAATCTTATTCAAAAAAACACACATTGATTTGGTGGCTGTTGTTCGGAATCGATAGCATCCTTTAGAGAAAATTCTGAGCAAAAGTGAAATTCAGATGAGGAAGCCAAGCAATTTTTATTTCTTAGGATCGCGATGGGCAGCGGTGCGGGAGGCTTGAGCAACAGCACGGGCACTTTTCCTCTTGGCGCGGAAAGTATCATACCGCCGATCGATATCCTTGGTTGTCAAATCGAACGATCCCATTCGTTTGAAGCACGCCTCCATCAATTTGTGGCAGTCAATCAATCTCTTCGGTATATTCTATAATAGGGCATTTACAAAGCAATAATGGGACGCGTTAATGACATTGTTGAAGGGTGTGGGTGGATGAAAGGTGTCTCATGTACTGATTTACAATAAAAGATGACATATGTACCTGAACGACTTGGAACACTTCCAGGGGATCATCAATCTTGGAGATTTCAGACTCGTGCATACGCAGGATCGTCAATGCCACCCTAAACAAGATCTTGCGTCCCTCGTAAAAGAAGCAATCCCACACTCGCAGAATCGACTATTATCATGACATACATAAGCAATGATTAGTCGTGAATTCTTAACGTGGCGCGAGTCCCAAGCTAACAATAGAATGACATTCCAAAAAAAAAAGTGAGGAACGTACCTCGACGGGTAAGATGTTGATGAAGAGTGTCAAAAACCAATGACTCGTCACTAAGGTCACGGTAGGCAAGCCCGGTCCCTCATCCATCTCGACCGACGTCGCGCCATTACTAAACTTAGCCCAGATAGTCGGCAACCGCTCCATGACCAAAGTCATCAACACCGCTTGGTCAATGTTGGCGCCCTCCATCGTCACGTCGTACATGCCCTCTGGTAAAAAGTTCTGGATAATCACCGACAGCGTCCAGAACGACTGCTCCTCGTTCATGAACAAAAGCAGCATTCCTGCAATATAGTTGAGCGATTGACAGTATCCGATCGTAGGACAGTGCAAACTGAACGCCAAAAGCACCCGTCGTAGAGATTGGATCGCTGCCACGTTCTCTGTTGAAAGTGAGGTCCCGCCGTCCTGCTGTTTCGTGATCTGCGATTTAAAATTGATGTTTTCTGGAAACGTTCTGTGAAGGTCTATTTGACAAGGTCGTGGTGACAAGAAACGCAGTAAAATGGGTCAGATCTCTTGTGTGACATGACATTCACTTTTGCGCCTTTCGACCGTCCGATCAAAAAAGGAGACAAAGGTAAACAAATCAATCCATACCTCGTTCGATCACTTCTGCGTGCTCATTTGTGGCGCCCTTGGTTTTAGCCTGCGCCACAAGTCGCTTGAACAATCCTGGGTTCGCCTTGCACTTATCCTCTGCGCCGCTGTAATGGAACCAGGCCTAGAAGAGAGTTGAAGGAAACAAGAAAACAAAATGTTGCTCATTAATGAGGATAATGAGGAAATATGGCTCTCGTTATGTGCTAATAGGTGGTCCAATGGTTGGCGAAATAAAGTTTAGGATCGCTCATATGACCCTCTCTCTCCCATCCTGACAATCTTCCTCTTCCTTTCCATGGAGCCAGAGTCCCGTTCGGTAAAATCAAAAGTTAGCAGTCTCCTTACTTCGCCTCGTAACGCTGGTGGAATGCCCTTGCGAATGTATCTCTTGACTATGTGTGTGAGAAAAAAACGAGAAAAAGGTCGTTGTCAGGGTTAGCCTGTAACGCATTGACAGCAGCGCTGAGTAATCCTGAAAAGTAGAAATAAGCAGAAAATTCCATCGCCTACGTTTTGCTGATCGAGGAGGGAGTTCGCCAGCAGAGTCGTTCATGAAGATGGCCCACTTTTGTCGACGTCGCTCCATGATGGGTATATAGTAGGTCTCAAAGATGACAAAGTCGTGCTGTGAGAGCCATTGAGACTCCTTCTTGAATCCATATTGATCACTATAGTCCAGACAGAGAACGAATCAAGTTGTGTTAGAGAGCAATTAAAGCAATAGTAAGAGTAATGGAGAAAGTAGTAATAAAAGGATACTTCTAGATTTTGTTGGAATGGAGTTCATTGTTGGTCCGGTATTGGATTGATTGAAAAAATGACACAACCGCAAAGCAGTAAACGTACCGTTCCACATGTTCATCGTCTGCCTTTTCAACAGCAACGATGGGCTTGAGTCTGGACGATTTTGGTTTTGGTTTGGGGTCTAGTTGTCCGGGAAGTCCATTGAAGGATCGAGTCTCCTTGGACTCGTTGGTATAATGACTTTGTGAGACAGGCTGAGTGAAGAGCGTTAGCTTGGGTGTCGATCTGGAGGCAATCTGGCTCGCCTGGACATGAAGGTTCTGATAGGGCGACTGGGTTGATCCAGGCTGACTGGGTGCTAGCCCTTGTTGGTCCTGTTGTTGTTGGTTCTGTGAGTGGCTCCCGAATCGGCTGTCTCCACGTGGATCAAAGACTTTGCCGTTCTGACTGCTTCCGTTACGGTGCAACGACTTAGAGGGGGAGAGTCCCTGGGGTTGGTAGTGTCCGTTGTTGTTGCTGTTATAGTTATCCGACGAGTTGGTGCCTCCGTAAGCGTCGAGCTGAGTTTGGGTGAGACTTGGTGAGTTCATATACAGACCCTCAAAGTCCCTCCGGAGACTCTGGGTCGTAGGATCGGCGGTATGAGATCGAGCTCGGCGGAGGCCATCGACAGACTTGCTTGTTTTTAGGATTCTTCTTGCAGGGACAGGCTGGTGGTACGGTAGTTGGTGTTGAGGTTGGTGTTGTGAGGGGGAAGGAGGCCCCGCGGGGTCTGCGACAAACTCGTTGCTCCTGTTTTGGCCGACTGGTGCAGGAGTTGCCATGGCCATGCTTCCAGAATGAAGGAAAGGTGCTTTTCTTGAAAAACAGAGTCAGATGAAGATGATGAGGTTGATGTCCTTGTTTAAAGGTGGTTCTTTTAAAAGAGAAGAGATGACGGAGCAGGCTTTTGGACGGTTCCTGGGGAAGTGTGACGAATGGTGGCGTTGGAGACAAAAAAAAAAGCCTTGGCTCAGTTTTTTTGGTGGGAGGTGATGAGCCAAAAGTGATTGAAAGACGTCTAGAGCAAGTGGGTGCAATGGGCGAGGCTGGATGTCTTGTCCTTTGAAGGCTGAGTGATGGATGGCGATGACGGTGAAGGACGAAGCGGAAGAAGGAAGGAGAGGAAGAGAAGAAGAAGAAAGTATAAGTATAAGAAGAAGAAGAAAAAGAAGAAGAAAGGCAAAAAATAAGCAAGCAAGAAAGAATTAGTCTAAGAAGGGGGAGTAGGCGAGTGAATAGAGAAACGGAAGGATCTGAGAAAAAAGGAGAGACATAAAGCTAAGAAAAGAAAAGAAAAAGAATAAAAAAAGCACAGGAAAAAAAAACGTCAAGAGTATGGAGCTGCAAAAATGTTACGACATACTGCCTTCTGAATTGCTGAATGAGTAGCAGAGGAGATTGTGCGTTATTGTTTACTGATGTTGCATTCTTTCTTGTTCATCCTTCATTCCTTTTTCTCTTGTTCAAATGTGGTTGGTTGGTTGGTTCAAGTGCTCTCGTTCACCTCCTCAGTAGTATCACCCCTTGTGTCCTTTGTGTCCTTTGTGTCCTTCACACAAAAAACCCGCAGACCAAAAATGAGAGTGGATGACCCTCATTGGCCAGTAGAAATCGATGAAAGTGAAACCCCAGGCACCACAGCTCCTCTTGTTTCTTGCTCAACCTGGAGTACTATGCAAATCGTACAAGTAGCTCCTTCTCGACAAGCAAGAACTCGTCTTTCTATTTTTTCACAGTTGTTCACATCCAGTCTGATTTAACAAAATGACAAATCACACAGTCTTCTACTTAAGAAAAGCAAAAAAAAAAAAATGCCACACCAACATTTAGCTCGTTCTTCCTCTCCTTCCCTCTCCCTCCAAGCAATATTTGCATGAACAAACAAATACGTCTTTCAATCCCACATCTCCTTCCCATTCCCTTCTCATCGCCTTGCTTCACCCCACAACCAATCGACATAGCCATCACGTTTTTATGTTGTTTTTTTTTGTGGATCAAAGCTCAGAAAATGTTTTGGTCATCTTCGATCGTGAGAACAACAACGTTTTCATTCTCATTGTGTTCAACATTACATGTAGCGTGTCGTTAGGAAAATAAATAAATAAAAAAAACAATGATGGTATTGATATTAGAACCTCGAAAAAACAGAAAGGATTTCTTTCTACCAGCCTACTTTCGATGACAACAACAGACATCCACTCTTCCATTAAACTGAGGGTGATACCTGGGTGTCGGTCCAAAACCTTTTGCTTGTAACAAGGAGACGGTATGAAGGAGGTGGACCAATATCAACAAAAAAGCAAGGTTTGCAACTAACATAAATGAAAATAGATGTGGGGGGTTAGAGCTTTGCAGAAGGGGGTGAAGAAACGTATCCACTTCATTCATCCCTTGCATTTTATCTAGCCGTTTTCTAAAGAAAATTACGGCAGGAACGAAATTAGCCCAATTGAGTATGCGAACTATCAATTAGATAAAAGGAGAGTAGGCGTATCAGAGAACGCAGGGGGACGCTTTAGTCTTAGCCTTTATCTTTTGCTGCATGAAGATTACTCATCTTTTCGAGGACATCCTAGCTAGCCTGTTTCAAGACTTTGCAGCCTTCAATGACGACAGCAACAAGAACGATCCATTTTTTTTTTTATCGAGGCAGCAACGTTACCAAATCTTTTTTGAAATAAGGTGCAAGAATTGCTAGAAAACAGCCCACCGTGTAAAGCATCATCGTCGTTCGGACTTTTTTACTGCTGTTTTGATCCTGAGAATGCACGAATAAATACCAAAAAATAATTTATTTGAAAGCCTCGAAAAAAAACACTTCATTCAAAAGATAATCTCCAATCCACCCGTAACTTCCTCGTTGATGGCAACCGGTCGCAAATCCAACCGACGGATATATAAACTGGACTCGGATGCGACCATCACTTTTTCAAACATTCATGACATCTCGATATCATTATAAATAGCAAGGTAGCGAGGATGAATAGCGCTTCCCCAACGTCTGATTCCATTCATATCGCCTTCTCCAGTCTCATGCAGTCGATGCGGAGTCGTTCTAGATGCTCGCGCTCGTCGATTACCAAAGGACGGTCTTCTAAACCTGGGCATGACCGGATTTCTGGATAGATATATCCTTTCGAATCCATTGGCGGTGATCAGGAAGCACAATTTCGAGGTGGCAATGTGAGAGCGATGATTCAAAATCCAGCCGCCGTCGCGTTCCGTTGTAAGGCTGCTCAAAATTAATTTCAAATTTTGTTGAGGGAGAGGGGGATGCCTCTGTTGCCGGTGGTGTCGCTGTGTCCTCCATTTCTCACTTCGGACGATACCATGTTCCGCCAACCTCCAATATATCCAGACTTGAAAACGTGGATGCCATGAACGAGATAGACCGCCCCTTTTTGTCGCATGTCCTGATTTCGACGTTGATGTGGACACGGAGAAGATATCGGATCTCTTTGAAAGGCTCTATTATTGTCGGACAAGGTTGCTGGCTTTAGATGTGGAGATTCAGTTCCACGAGTGCCCTGGTCATTTCTAGTATTGTTGCCAGATGGATCTGAGGGATTTTCCCTATGTTGGTGCTCTGGTAAAACCTACGTCCTTCTTCCAGCCCGATCGATGGACGAGGGCGAACCCCTCCTTGAACTTTATCGTTGAAGGGTGCCCCGACGTCCATTCTATTACACTTTTGCTTCAACTAGATGGCCACTCGTCATAGTGATAGGGACCCATAATCTTGAACCATGATTAAACCTAGGCGAGAGCACATAATGCTCGCTGAAACCCTGACATCGATCGATCTACTGTTTTGATAAAATAAACAAAAGGACAATTAGGTTCTTAATCTCTACTTGCTGTTGACCGTTCATATGTTCTGTGATGAATATGAGACATACATTGTCGTTCTTTTCCGTGGTCCTTTTTGCCCTTTGTTTCCCGCCGGCCTGAAAACAGGTTCGTTTCATGACGTCTAACGAGAAACCACGATCATCAAAAGATAAAACTGTCAGCGCTGTTTTTATCTAATAACCATCTTGTTGTCTATTCCTGAATCAAATGCCTACCAATACAATATCTTGAGCGACGGATATTCGCCCCCGTGCATGCCAGACCCCGTGCCGACTTCACCATAGTAAATAACAATGGAGCAGCGAAAGAGGTTCGTGGGCCTTCACTGGTGAATGGAGGAATAAAGAAACACAGACAAGTCAAAGCGCTAGCGCAATCGATCCCCACAGACACATTCACTTTTGCTCTCATTCACATTAACTTTCTAGAAGTAGAAAAAAGGCACTTTTGGGGGAATGCCTGAACGGTCTGGTTTGCAGGAGAATGGGCAGTTATTTGAGATCACGTTGTGGGAGGAGGGCTGGCGATGGATCTTGAAAACTAGAGGCACTCTGGTGTCCGGCACCTGTTCCTATCCAAATGACGATATTCGTAGACATAGTCATTGTATATCATGGTGCAGAGTGGAGGGAGTGAAAACGGGAGCAGGGTTGTGAGGGAGCGTGAGCAAAGAGAAAGAAAGGACGTGGCGGCAAAAAGAATCACTTGAAAAAGGGTGGGGCAAAGTTTGGCCAAGCCTCAATTTCAGTGGAAAGGGAAGGCCGGTCTTAGTTTGGTTGTTTGGCCAATGGACAAGGGTTAGGGTTCTTATGGGTTCCACTTCATTGTGAAGGGGTGAGGGATTGAAAAATTAGCAGCCTTACAGCGATAAACGACACTATGCACTGCTACTGATATGCGAAGGTTTTGCTTTAGCGATTAATGTTCAGTAGTTCTCCGGGCACCGTATCCTTTAATGGTTCCGGAACCCTTCACAAGCCTCAAAGGTTCCTGAAATCCTCAAAGTCTGGCTAGGAAAAGAGAGAAAAAAAGAAAACACGTGATGTCGGTCGCGTCCTAAGGCCCACAAACTACTTTCACTTTTATTTTTTATTTTTTCTTGTTCACGCTTCTCTCTTACAACAACGCTGCTGGATCCTACCCTCTCCTCGACACGATGGACCCCTCTTCAATGTCTCGGGGTAATCCTCGGAAAGGATTACGCAGACCAGACTATGGCCTGCTACAGCAACGCGACTTTCAGCGACTTTCAACAACACAATACGGCGGAATGTTCTCGACACAACGCACTAACACAATCGAGAGCCATGGGAGCAACTCAGGGAGACAACAGAACCTCGCTGATGAAAGGATGCACGCGGATTTAGAAAACAACCCATTCTTAGTAACCGTAAGTGCTCCCGCCTTTCATACCGTCAGGAGCCCTAACTTGGTTCGCTGTTCGACTGAATAGAAGAATCAATTGTTGTTTAACAGAGTAACACACTCTTTTCAACATGCAACAGAGACCGTTTGTCCAAGGTCGTCCGACGCCAAGGACAACCACAACAAAGAACGGGTTACGGCGGCCCGACTATGGACCTATGGAGTCGCACGTTCTCAGGAAACAGTCCACAACGACTCATGTTGTCTCACGCAGGACGTTGGTCGATGAGAGTTTGATTGAGGCCATGATGCACACAAACCTTAGGGTACCTGGAACTGGGAGTACGAGTGCTACAGCAGCAACTCACAGGAACGACGATGTTCTGAACAATCAGCGAGCAGCCGTAGAAGCGCCGAAGGAGCCATCAATTTGGGATGATAACTTGTTTCCTGCAACAGTAAGTGAGAGCACTCATACATTCAACAAAAACATAACACGAATGCCTGACAAGACTACGGCAACCGCAGAAAATAACATCTTGCTTTCTTTGTTTTCTGTCTATAGGATAACTCAGAGTTCGCAAACCCACCGCAGACGCCAAGGAGAGAGTCAAGAACCTTTTCGATGGCGCCAGAATCAGGTCGGAGGACACCTAGGCGGCGGCGGTCAAGGTCGAGCAACCAGCATCTGAGGACTACACCCATCAAGGCTCTTGCGGATGCCAACGAGGCTCGCGTAAACAGGCTGATCATGGAGGCAAACAAGCGAGGTCGTGTCGGAAGAGACAAGCATTCCCCCATGGGAATTCTTCGACAGCTCAGCAGAAGTAAGCGGCCTTCATGGACTATGGACCCTGTAACGAAGGAACCATATGGTCCAAGTACTTGAAACTCACAGCTTTTTTTGTGAACTTGCTTACTAGTTCCTGGATTCAACCCTGCACCAAAACCATCGCCGGACAGAGAGCCGCTTCCAGGAAGCGCAAATTGGAGGAAACTCACACCCAAGTCAACTCGCACGAAACATATCGACATGTCAGGATCCATCGACAATCCATTCAAATCCTTGTCCATCAACAAAGACTCATACAAGGACACAGAAACGGCCTCTAGGAGCGCAGATCGCACAGGCATGTCATCTGCAAAACGCCGTGCAATGGACCGATTCATGGATGATAATCCGTTTCTTACCCTCGAAGACTACAACCGGATGTGGGAAGAGGAAGTGGATATGGCGAGGAACCAGTTGGTGAAGAGTCGAGAGTCATTCGGGTTGCCTTTCTCAGGCGGCGATGGGGAGCTGTTAATGGGTGACGATGACACAAAGGATTTAAGCCTGGCGGCTCAAGATCTTACAGACCAGTTTTTTGCGCAAACTCAACGCGAACGCGAACAGGGAGCGATGGACATTGGCGACATTACGGGTCACTCTGGGAAAGGATTTGACGATCCAAAGGCGCGAGACTTAGCGAACGACCAGATTCAAGGAGGACCTGATCAGTTGCAAGGCGCTCAGAGAGGCATGGATGCGAGTGGGACTGTTATTTCAAGATACTCAGGCGTGCTTCGTCCAACAGATCCATCAGATGCGCTTGGAAGTGAATTGCGAGGATCAAAATATGGTGCAGAAGATCCGAGTGGGAAGAAACTGAGCGAGCTCATGAGTTCTGACAGCGTTCGAGCAACCGGAGAAGGCGTGCAAGGTCAGGACAAGGACATGGAGGTTGACATGAACGATGGCTGGGAAGACATTCCAGACGATGAGCTGACACAGGATTTTTTGAGCCAGCTGGAATCGCACGCTATGGTGTCACAGGACCCTGCATCTAGCGTTATTGATGAGGATGGCCGCGGAAGAGCCGCTGAGGATCGAGCCCTCTCCGCTGACTATGTTGATGCTGCTGACGTTGCAGAAACGATGGATAAGGAGGAACGGGAACTTGCTGGTATCGGTAATGACGACCAGGACATGGTGACCGTGAACGTCGATGAACAAGAAGCAGACTTTGGCCGTCTTGACGATCGGACTCAGGATGTCGACGGACAGCTCGATGCTGACAGGTCACTCCGAGATCTTGATGAGCAGAGTAAGGATATTGACGAGCAACTCGGCGATGCTGGCGGATCACCCCAAGATGTGGGTGAGCAGAACAAGGGTATCGACGAACAACTTGATGATGCTGATGCTACCAGGCAACTCGATGATGTTGGCGGGCAGAACCCAGATGTCGACGAGCAGCCCGATGATACTGAGGAGCGGCACCGTGATGACGAGGAGCAGAACCCGGATGTCAATGAGCAGCTCAATCTCGACGAGCACCTCGATGAGGCTGACGGGCGGAAGCTGGATGTCGACGAGCAACTCGATTTTGACGAACAACTCGATGAGGCTGACAGGCAGAAACCGGATGTCGACAAGCAACTTAATGACGTTGATGAGCAGCACAAAGACATCGATGGACAAAACCAGGATATCACAACAGCTGCAGGTGATCAAAAGGACCCTCTGTTTATAAATGACGACAGGGAGGACATAGCACCTCAAAATGATATAGAATACGAGGATGGCTACATGAACGTCAATGAAGAGGACCATATCGAGCAGCAGGAGCACGAAGAGCAGCATGGCAATGCAGGAGTTCAGTACTTTGACGATTTTCCCAGTGAGTTAGGAATTATGTCCAACGGCAACATTCTCCCAACAACTGCTGCTAAGACAAGGAAAGTTGTCAGGTAAGTCCACATATTCGTTTGCGCGCAATGATAATATGTGCAAAATATACACGTGTTTGAAGCCTAATTGCATAATGTTTTTCTTGCGTATCGCGTTTACCTAGACGTTCACGATCAGGGATTGCTGTTCCCTCTATGCCAACGTCGCTGCAGAAGCAGTTAGTGCACACGTTTTCCAGATCAAGAATGTCAAGAGAGGCCATGGATGTCATTCTTGAAGGGTAGGGCCTTAATTTGGATTTTCTATATCTCACTCTTCAAACTCCATGAATAAGAGACTAACAGATAACAAATGGGTTGCTGTGTCTAATACAATGTCTAGGTCACACTTGTTCTTTGAGCAAGCATCGAACGATCTGGCAGCATATGCAAACCACGCTGGCAGGAGAACAGTCGACGAGACGGATGTCGAGCTGTTGATGAAAAGGTATAGTTGTGTATTCTTCTAATGACAACACAATAGGCGCATCGCGGAAGACTTCGCCAGAATATTTATTCATCTACCGCCCTTGTTTTGCTTCATGTTTCAATAGATTGCGAATCATCCATGAGAAAGTGTCGATGGAGTCGCTGCTTCAGCGATACCTTCCTCGCGAACTGCGGGACAAGGTTCTCTTCCCAGACGACATGCCTAGCGCCCGCAGACGATAAATTATCCTCTCCAATACCACGCTCAGCTTGCTGTTGCTTATTTATGCGCCCTGTACACTTCACTCTTTTCGTTTGCTACAATTTCTTCATTTCCCATGTACTTCTATCCGATAATAAACGCCACCATTTTTTTTCGTGACAACTTTGACTCCCTTTTCGATCAGTCTTTTTCCTTTTCCATCAATTTCGCTACCCCATCTCCTATTTTTCTTTTTATTCAAATATAATCCTCTTCTACTCTCACCGCCTTTATCACATTATAGCAGTGATGACTCAACCTCCTAGTCAAGGTTCACGGTACATCGACTCCACAGCAAGGGGTCAGGCTTCAAAAACAGCTGCCTACAGCGCTGTAAGCCGCACACCCACCCAGGCTAGCCAAAGTGCCCGTTTCAGCACCAGCGCCATATCAGCTGTTCGCTCGGTTGCAACTACATGGTCTGCCTCCCCAGGACGACAGTTCCAGCATCAATCTCAGAGCCAGATGCCTGCTCGCAGTCGCGGTCGTGGCACCAGTCAGAGTCAGAGTCAAAGTAGAGGCAGAGGACGAGGAAGAAGCCAGAGTAGCACTCGGGAGTACAGCCAGTCCTTCACTGCCCAATCTCGACCTGCCGCCACAGGGACAGCTCTTTCCGAGGGCTACTCGGCAGAACATGGTCCAGCGCCGCCGACTAAGGATGCTTTTTTAAGCAGCAGCGTCTCATCATCTCCAGCACCCACTTTTAGTTCTGGATATCCGCTTCAGGCAGACGTTCTCGATCCTCACTTTGTGCAAGACATACTATGTGAAAACGGTGCACTGGGGCACCCTTCGACGTTTGGCTATGACCGGGATGCGTCCTCGGAGTCATCTCACAGGCTTGAGCTTCAAGGTGATTTAGTCGGGGCAGACTCGCAGTGGACCGGTCTTGACAACTTGGAGTCAAACTTTGTCGAACAACCATCCTCCAACTTAACCCTTGGAAAGGAGGTAAAATACATGCGTAGTTCGATAAGAAAAAAAACCGAACTGCTAGAATTTATGGTAGACTCGGTCACCTTACTGATTCTGAACTATTGACGCATGACTGTATAGATCATTCTGGCTATCAACATGAGGGGCAAAACGCTGGGTGGAGCTTACTATGACGGACAAGGCTCCAAGCTGTTTGTGATGCAGGATACACCCGACTGTAACGCAGTTGAGATGGTCGAGACAAGTAAGCTACTTTTCACTATCGATGCCTGAGAAGTCCGTTCATGAACGTTAGGTTGTGAACAAGTCGATATCAACTATGAAACTTCTCGTCATTACGTTTAGTCAAAAATCAGGTACAACCAACATGGATATTAACCAGCTCTCGTCTGGAAGAATATGTCACCGACGCGCTGAAATGGAATGGTCAGTATCGAATGATCCACTATTTGCTCACCGCAGCTCAAATCACTTCTCTCAGTTAGCACAAGCTTACTTTTGTCCATGTTTTTTTTGAATGGATAGAGGACGGCAGTGAGAACAAGTTGGAGGTTCGGCCTGGCGGAGAGTTCTCCTACCAGTTAGCAAAGACCAAGCTGATCTCTTTCGTCATGCAGTTTAAGCAATCAAAACGCAGCTCTACTGCCTCAATGGCGCCTGGTTCCTCGCATGCCTTCCACGGATCGGCCAACATGAATGAATCGGCGCAACGGGATGCACAGATTCAGCTCTTGAATTTGGTCGATCTTGAGAGCAACGAAAGTGTAAGTGGCATGTGCATTTGCCTACTTGCGTGTTTGCTCGAAAAAATCATTTGGGTGTGCGGATTAACGTTGGTTTACGGCAACTTCCCGTTTAGGTTGGCTGTGCTGGTGCGGTCATCAGCTTCCTCTCCAGGCACGGAATTGCGCATCGTTTCACAAGAGATGGACGGTCTACGATGACCATCGCTGTTGGCGCCTTTACACTGTAAGTTGAAATATGTGGTGATCTCCGCTTACTTCTCGTGATGAGAGTGCAAGGTCGTTGTTCATTCAGATCCTTATTATTGTCTTTGGTAGTGACTCGTTCATGTACGTCAACAAGAACACCTTGAGGTAAGAAGAGCGAAGCGATCGTTGTTTGAATTGTGTTTCGCGAGTTTATAGGGATAAAAGAGCCTTTAACTTGAGACGCGGTAATGTTCAAAATTTAGCTCGCTGCAAATCTTCGAGGATGAGTCTCACCCAAGCATGCATAGCAGCATTCGAGGCCGCAAGGAGGGTCTTTCACTCTTTGGTAGGTCATATCGTATCTTTATTTGCCCGTGTGTATGATTCAACAGCTCATAGGATATTGCTGACTACTGCAGATTGTTTCTGTCACTAGGTTTACTCAATCAAACAAAGACCTCTCAAGGACGCTACTTACTCAAGCAATGGCTTCTCCGACCTTCGTTGAACATGGCCACAATCCACGAGCGGCATCAGTCTGTAGAGTGCTTTGTTCTGACCGAGAATCAGCCAACCGTCAACCAGCTCGCTGACGCCCTTTCGCATATCAAGAATATTCCAAAAGTGTTGCAAGCCCTGTCTCGAAAGGCCACCATCAGCGATTGGCAGTCGATCCTTGAGGTATGCACGGAACGCGTGGTTCTCTTGGGTGATTTAAATATATTGACAAAGCGCGAGTCAACTACTTGAATACTGACTCGACACATTTCTTCTAGTTTGTCTATTACTGTGTAAAGATTTCGAATGTCTCGCAGGAAATCTTTGTTGGAGCTTCGCCTGTCATCCAAGAGGTAATAGTTCGTGTTGACGTCAAAGGATCAACCGTTGGTCACTATATTCATCAATATCGAGGACGCACGCCGACGCCTCGACATTTTTTTTAACTGCTTAGATACGTCGTACCTTTGTGGTGGAGGAACTCATGAACATTGGCACGTACATCAACGATGTGGTAAGAAGCAAACTGAAGCTGTTCGCTTCGTTTGGACCGATGAACAAAAAAATGCCAAGTATTCAAACTAACTCAATGTCCTGCTATCTTGACAAACCATTAGCTTGATTTTGACGAGAGTGTGATCGAGGGTCGCTGTGTGGTGAAGAGGAATGTTGACGAAGAGCTGGATAGCATGCGCAAGAACTATCATGGACTCGACGTCTTTCTTTCCGAGATCGCCAAGGATATTAGTGTCACTATCCCCTCGGACTTCACCTCAGTTATCAACGTCATCTATTTCCCGCAGCTAGGTTACTTGATCACGGTACCTAGGAACCCAGACTGGAAGTCTGAGGAGGATTTTCAGCTCGAGGGGCTCACCATCCAGGTAGACAACTTTAACTTTCGACGTTGTGTTCGTTATGACTGGTAGTATTATGTAACAACATCCTCACGATACATTGAATCGTTTTGTTTCTGATCTTACGACATACTAGTTCAGCACAGAGAGTACCGTCTACTACAAGAACGCCACTATGCGAGGTAACAGTACATCTGAAACTATTTATCTTTCTGCTTACTAAAGCTGTACGTTGTTCTTTGTGAGATCTGAGACTGACCTTACCAATTTGTCGTGTGCGAATAGAACTGGACGAGCATCTTGGCGATATTCAT
This sequence comes from Linnemannia schmuckeri, assembly GCA_029449235.1. NCBI lineage: Eukaryota > Fungi > Mortierellomycota > Mortierellomycetes > Mortierellales > Mortierellaceae > Linnemannia > Linnemannia schmuckeri. The sequence goes on along the minus strand of JANATG010000014.1, from coordinate 1,179,856 downwards.
GGGCTTATTGTCGGTGGGTTTCTAATCACGCTGGAAAGTCACGGACATATTGTTGACGATGATGCGAAATGAACCTCCAATAAACGCATTTATGTTTTACACACCCACTGGACAATAGATCGCGAGATTGATATCTTGCAAGCTCTTCAAGAGCGGATCATTGAGAACTCGCAACTTCTTGTAACCTGTAGTGATCTCTGCGCTGAGCTCGATGTGTAAGTTTCTTTCTCATTCAGTATGGATCGTTGTACTTTTCTTTATGTCAACGACTGAATCGCTTCATTTTGTATTGTTGATATATAGGCTGGTCTCGTTGGCACGAGTCACAAGGTTGCACAACTACCGACGCCCCACGATGGTGGATGGGACAATCCTCAAAATTGTGAATGGAAGGTATGTGCGCACTGGCATGATTTATTGGTGGTGTTCTCTCAACCCGGATCAAAGCTAATACGATTACTTTCCATTTTTTTACTTGCTATCATAGACATCCGCTGCAAGAGTTAGTGGTAGACTCGTTTGTGACCAATAGCACGCATATTGGAGGCATGGACCAAATTGGTATTTCAGCTCCAACTGCAGTGACTGGAACAGGTACGGGCTCGCGCTCCTCAGAGACCGGAGATGCTCGTGTCGAGAACCGAGTCACCATCCTCACTGGACCCAACAGTTCTGGCAAGAGCGTTTACTTGAAGCAAGTATGTACACAAACGGGAAGTGCAAAGTTAAGGTCGTGCGCAATGGACCAGCTCAATAGCGTCTAATCTTTACATCTTTGCTCTCTTTGTAGGTCGCACTGATTAGTTTCATGGCACATGTTGGAAGCTTTGTGCCAGCAGATTCAGCAGTGATCGGTATCACTGACAGGATCCTGACACGCTTGCAGACGCGTGAGACTGTATCAAGCGTAAGTTCACCGCGTGCTCCTTTTTTCTTTAAGAATTCCACATGTATTTCGCCGGTTTCGAAGCTGGAACCTAATTCATTGCTTTACTCTCCTCCTCACGTAAAAAGATCCAGAGCGCATTCATGACAGATCTGCAGCAGGTGGTCCTGGCGACCCGGATGTCAACTGCAAGATCCTTAGTCGTATTAGATGAATTTGGCAAAGGAACCACATCTACCGGTACGTCTTTTCCTCTTTTCCTTGTTCTATTCTATGAGACCGTTCATGCCGTCATTTCACTGGCTTTGTATTTATCTCTTTACCCTGTCTATCCAATTTGTAGATGGAGCAGGACTGTTCTGCAGTGTGATTGAGTATTTTGCTAAGTTGAACGAAGAGAACCGACCAAAAGTCCTGGCGACGACCCATTTCCATGAGCTCTTTGAGAATGACTTGATGGACCTGAGCTTGCCCATCTCGTTGTACACGATGGAGGTCTATCAGCAGCCGGATTATATGGAGGCTACTTTCTTGTTCAGGTGCGCACGGTGTTCTTCATTTTTTTTTTTTTTTTTTTTTTTTTTTTTTCCGTGTCGGTCGGTGAACTCGGCACCGTTGCATGCTGGCTCTGAGGTTCATTGTTGACTGAAGCAATCGTTTTTGGTGGCACTTTTTTAGGGTTGTGCCAGGAAAGACTCCGTCGTCCTTTGGACCAGCTTGTGCGGCCATGGCCAGCATGCCGACGCATATTGTTCAACGAGGCATGTTTTTTTGGTCTAACAACCAAGCATTTCTTTTCTGCCAATATTAAACGGTGAGTGAAACACAGTCATCGATATTTAAGATAACTAAAATCTCACGTCTTGTTAAAACTTCAAAATAGGTTTACATCTCTCACAGCTCTTCAGACGCTACGAGAATGTGGTCCCACATTTGACGGCTCACGAAAAGGAGATGGAAAGCATGTATGAGCGGTTGACAGAAATGCTGTTGCGTATGGATTTGGAGAAAGAACATGCCTTGGACTTTTGGGACAGAGACAAGAGAATGGCAGCTGCAGCTGATGCTGGCGGGTGGGTGACGACCAAGAGCGTCAACCTGGAGGGCAGTGATGTAGCTGCCACTTCGACCAAGCCTACAAGCGGTGTTGGCGGCAGCAACAACGATGGCGACAGTAGCCTAGGAAAACGCAAACACGGCGATGTTTCTACTCCCGAGGGAGAGGGTGAAGAGGCCGCTGCAGGTTCTGAAGCGGCTTGGGCGATGGACACTGACCCCGACAGCGCCATGCGAGATGCGCTGCATGAACTCCTGGAGCTCGCCGCTGAGGTTGGTCGTAAGGAGCGCGAAGGGTAAACTGAGTGAGACCTCCTTTTTGCTGAATTTGCGCAACATTCGGACTTTAGCACCTTTCGCAATCATAACTCGATGAGGAATGAGGAACTTGATTCGCCTTATGTATGAAATACAATGTTTAATGAAAACGTAAAAATGCAATATGAAAGAAATGAATAATAATGGCATGGGTGTCATGGTGTGAGTGAGTTGTGTAGGTGGTGTAATGTAGCCGATGTGAGATGATTCCACGCGAAAAGCGCTTGCAACGCCGCTATGAAAGTTATTGGCTGTCGTTTGGCTCTTCCTTTTGTGCCTCGCTCCTGAAGATACTCGGTTTAGTCCAGATGCGTGACGCCTTGACCCTTCTTGAGGTTCTTCATGACCTTCTCCTGTCGGTTCTTCTCGTTGGCAAATGCAGTCTTGGTTGCCTTCTTAGTCTCACGACGGATCTTCTTCTCCTGCTTGATAGCCTCCTTGCGCGCCTTCTTCTCCTCCTTGGTCTCGGCCTTGTTACGCTTGGCACCCAAGTTCTCAGCCTCCTCCTCTTCAAAGTCCTCTTCATCATCAAACTCATCATCGCTTGCGCCACCGTTCTCAGCCTTGGCAGCAGCCTCTGCAGCGGCTGCGGCCTCGGCCTGACGCTGTAATGCCTTCTTGGAAAGCTTTTCTGTGACGACGGGCATACCGGTCTTGGGGTCGATGTGTATCCTGCGGCGGGGTTGTTCCTTGATCATGCCAGGGTGGTTGTCGAGGTTGGAGTATGTGCTCAGAATGGTCTGCACATCCCAGTTATCACGCATCCTCTCGGCACGGCTCCTGAAATCCGTCTGCAACTCAGTCGCCATATCCTCATCCAAGTTCTTCTTGGGCCTACGGGTACCTCCAACAGTCGTCGCAACCGAACGCTCCTCCTCACCCTCATCTACAAGGAGAGCATTACGGATTGTGCTCAACTTGTTCTCCGAGGTCGCGCCCTCTAGCCTTGGGACCATCTTGGAACCAACAATCTCAAACTTGTCCAAGAAATCATCCAGAATCGAATCAAAATCCTTGCGAAGCTCCTCGCCCTTGAAATCCGTGCCCTCATCCTCGTCATCGTCCGAATTCGACTCGTACTCACGTTCAATCTTGTCGAACCGCTCGTCCAAAAGCGTAAGGTTCTCGTTACGGAACATGGCCGAGGACGACATGGAGAAGGTCGAAGCCGAGGCACCGGCGGGGCGGCGGGATGACCGAGAGGTCTGGCTGTATCCGTCATCAGATCCCTCGAATGAATCGTCGTCCGACTGGTATTGCTGTGCCTTCTTGAACTTTTTGAAATCCGCCTCCCATCCCTGACGACCGCCCTCCTCACCATCCTCATCCTCATCCTCATAATACTCCTCAACCTCCTCCTCATCAAAGTCGCCATCCTCATCCAGCTGGTCAAAGAAAGACTCGTCCAAGTCTCCGTCCACAAACTCGTCATCCTCCAAAGCCTCAAGCGTCTGACGAATATCAAAGGGCATATCGGGCTGAAGACCCATGGGCACGGCGCTCTGGTAGACATCAGCGAAATCCAACTCTTCCCTCGAGGGCAACACACCAGAGGGCAACTGGATCTTTCCCTTTTTCTTTCCTGCAGCAGTTCCGACATCCTCGCGAGCCATCTCATCTGCAGCGTCCGCATCTGTAAACTGGATTCCACGAGACTGTTGGGCGGCCTTCTTTTGTTGAGCGGCGACCTTGGGTGCGGCCATGTAAACACCCTCGGACGAAGTTCCGATCTCCTTGAAATGCTGCGAGTAGTCGTATGTGCCGTCGTTGTAGTCGTCGCCTACCAATCCCAACATTGCCGCCTCTCCAATCTTCCTATTTCCGAGGAGAAAGCACAGATGGCATAGCCAACGTTAGTTGTGCTGTTGCTATTATGGACGGTCATGATTTCCAGGTCCACAAAGATACCATTTACAAAGACTTACTCCTCATTCTTGACAACGCCCTTCTTCTTCTTGCCAGCAGCAACGGGTGCCTCGAGCAACTCGACAGACTCAATCTGACGATCGTAGGTACCATAGTTGATCCCGTCCTCTGTACCGTGCTCTCCAAAGATATCGTCGTCCCCGTCAGAGTATGTTGCGTCGCCGTCAAACTCTTCCTGAGGGATAGCGACCTTTCCGATAAGGTTGGCGGGGATGACCTCCTTGAGGACTCGCTGGGGAGCGGACTCGTCACGGGAGAGAGGGTCACGCTGGGAACGATGGACCAAATGGAAGTGACGGGCGTTCTTCCTGTCGATGAACTGCTTTTTACCCATTGTCGTTGGTAGTTATTTTGTATGCTTTGTTGTTGGTTGGAGATAGTATCAGAGAATAAGTTGTTGTGTGTCGGTTCGTTTGTTACTCGTCGCTTTGAGAGAGGGGTATGAGCGGAAAAGGTTGTCTTGAGTGTCCTGAAGTTTTGAGCTCCTGAGCGATGAGGGTTCAACAAAAAAAGTGAAAGTCGTTGAATGTCGAACAGGCCAAGGCACACTGCTAACAAAAAAAAAGAAAAAAAGAGGAAAATGTGGCTTATCCGCCAGTCGGAGAACAACAAGAAGTCGTAAAGACAGTCACTTTGGTATTTGGTGGCGCTACTCTTTGCAGGTGCAACTAGAAAGCAACCAAGGCGCCTCAGGGCTTTTCAGGCACAACCTCTTGTAACGGATCGTCCTTAGTCCTTTACCTTTCGGGACAAAACAACGCCATAAAAAAGTCGAAGTCGTGGATTGGACGGTGGGAGAAGGTTGCCCTTTTGAAAGACTGTACATGTGCCTTTATGATCGTTGGCCCTCCCTCTTTTATGCTCTAGGGCCAAATAAAATTAATGGGGTTGTTAAGCAAAATAAGGTTATCTGAAACCATGTACCTGGTTCACTCAAACACAATGAGTGTAATGACAATCATCGTGAAAACACACGCGTTAATAAACGAAGTTGTTCTATGATTTGGCTTGAAGAAAGGGGTCAAATGGTCCACACCTTGTTTTCGTGTAACTAGCCAATAGTGTGGAAGGAGCACAAGTGTGAATTGAAAAAAACGAAAGCAAGGCGGGGGAAATGGAAATGGCCCTGGTCTTCAAGTACGGTCACTTTTCGAAAAGTGAAGCACTACCAAGCAGAGACATCGCTGCAATTGAATATCTAAACATTCTCCAGCCTTTTATTCTTCGTGCGACTCCTCTCTTGACATTGCTCTCGTCGCCTTCAGGAATGACTCTCATCCCCAGGAAGTTCTTGTCGCATCCGTCTGCGCCTGCTTCAATGCACCTCGCCTTGGTCCAAGAAACTCTAACTATCGGGCAATTGCCCCTGCAAAGCGCAATTGACATCTACAGTAACAACACCTACAGTAACAACACCTATAACGGCGTCATTACCTTCAACCGCAGAAGCACCCAGTGTGCACTCAGTAAAGGAAGAGGCGCCATGGAAAGTAGAACAGCCATTAGAATATGACACCATCGGTGCAGGGAGAGCAGCCGACAACAAGCGGCAAGACGCCAAGCAAGGAGGAAGACAACTGCGATATGTACTCAGTATACTTCAAAGCGTGGAATGCCTCAGAGCTAGACAAGCAAGATAATACTAAGGAAGTGATTATGCTCAAAAGTGACCTTCTTTCAAGAAGTGGACAAAAATAAAGTAAAAAAAAGAAGCGACGTATCCCACCTTCCTCCTTGCATCAAATCGAACCATTGCCAGGTGGCCGCGCCAAGGTCCGTGACGTGTCCGCATGTCCTTTTTTTTTTCTTTTTCTCCCTTTCTTTTTTCAAGGGGTCCATGCGCTCGTTTTCTTTCTCCTTTCTTTTCTTCTTTTTTAGCATCCTTATTTCCCACACATATCAACACACACACCCAACGTACCCTTCTGGTCTCAGTCAAAACACCACACCTCCCTCAGTCTCCAAGTGTACCACCAGCAAACCAACCACCCCCACCAACACCTTGTCGTCGTCTGTTTCTTCAAGAATGTCAACAGCTCCAGCCCATACCTACTCCTTCGAGCATCATCTGGAACGCTACATCACAGCTATGCGAACACTCGACGCCGAGATCCAAGAGCTCGAAGAACTCGTCACCCCTTCCGTAGCAAGCGGTCAAGAAGACAAGGATTTGGCCAGACAGATCCAGGAACGTCGAGCTCGAGTACAGTACTATGAACTTGGGATCGAGAGACTTCTCTTTGCCAAGAAAGGATTGACGGCTACGTTTACCATCCCTTCCGCTACTATCGCCTGGCCTGGGTTGCCTGCTCAGCCTCATCCCCAGTGAGCGCTTTTTGCAATGTTCTCTGTATAGAATAAAAGTGTGAGCAGAAGCAGTTGAATGCTTGGTTTGTACGTATATGTGTGTATGAGTGTATGTTTTTTTTTATTCGCAAAGCTTGTTATCGGACACAGTCGACACGGAGGGCGGTCATCTTCCTCAAGTCCGGCAAGGGCGAGACATGGTCCAGGAACCGCTCAAACAACACATAATTCGGCTTCAGATACGTCCTGTCCACAGGCACATCCATTGGTACCCTCCACCCATGCGCGAACTCTCTCCCAGGCTCAAAATAACCCATCACCAAATCTTTTTCCCGTTCCAGAATCCCAACAACCAATTGCAGTTCTTCCAGTCGATTACAACGCCAGGGCTGTTCCATCATCGTCTCTGCGAAATCCTTTTGGCTACTTCTTTGCCGAAAGTCTCGGAATGCCAGGGTGCGGAGGGAGAGGAAGGAGTCGACGACTTCTTGAAGGAATTTGGTCTGTGCCCGCCCTGCCGCCACACGATTCATTGACAGAGAGCCTATTATTGTTGATCGGGATTGACAAAAGATGATCGACATCCTGAGGTGTTCAAGCGTGGCGCGGTGGGCTCGTGTGGCGTCTTGGATCTCCTTCGTTAGATTGTTGCACTTGTACTCCAATTGTGTGAGCGGTCCACAGGCTTCAATCACTTTGTGGATCTGGTTCGCCTCGTTGGTTGATGTCAGGAACCTCAGAGAGTGGATCTTGGGGCAACAAGTAGGCGTGTCAGTACCGTTTTGGCGCTGGAGAAGGAGCACGGTTGCCAGTGGTTCAAGGTTGAGTGATGGTTCTGGGGAGAGGCAGAGTCGTTGGAGATTGGGACACCGTGCTATCAATTCCTCGATTCCTGGTGTGATCTGTGGTGAGAGATCTGTCGTGAATTCAACCATATGCGGGAACCAAAGTACAGGTGTCGTTGTTGCTGTTGCTGTATCCAGATGATATTCTCCACGGATGTCGATCAGTGTCAAGTGTGTCAATGTACTCGTCACCGGACTTAAGAATCGTCCTAGATCCTGTTCCGACTGGGAGATAAAGCTGTTGATCCCGAGTTCGTTCAGTCGCAAACATCTCGAGAGCGCAGTGGCGTCAATGGGCTGCGGTTTAGCCTCATGAGCCGTGAGTCGGACTTTTCTCAGGTGTCGGTTCAGCCGGAGGACTTGCGCATAGGCAGGTGGTGGGACCGTGTGTACCACCTTGCCCCACCCTGATTTCCGAAAAAAGAATACGTCCAGCTCCACTAGACTCTTGCATTGCTTTTCCTCTTCTTCCCCCTTCTGCTGCGCTGACTCCTTGTGGTCCTCGGACATATGCACGGCTTCCTCCTTGTCATCGCCCTCCGACACCAGTTCTTTCTGCTCCAACTGCTCATGTTCCTCCAACTCATGCTTGGTCAATGGCATGACTCTCCCCCGAAAATATCGAATATGCTCACGATATCGCAGTACGATCTCACGAGGAACTCTCCACATATATCGTTCATCAAAACACCTCCACAACACCGGCACCAAAATCTCCCTCCAGGTTTTGCAGACCAGACAACAGTTGAGTAAGGCTAGGGGTAGAAAGCCTGACTCTGTAGATGCGAAGGGTGTTATGTCGTGAGGGGACCGAGCGTAGTCCTGCGTGGAGGAAGAGGGTGAGAAGAGAGAGGATGTGAAGAGGGGGATGTTGATCGCGATTGCGCGTAGGATTTCGGGAATTGCGAGTGCTCGACTTGTCGCCATGGTGGACAATGAGAGGAGAGAAGTGGGAGTGATGGAGGAAGAAAGATGAGTTGAATGAGGAAAAGAAAAGGAGCAAGATGGAGGGAATGAAAGAACCACAAAAGAAGTAAAAAGGTTCGAAAGATACTGTTCGCTCGTGACAAGGTGAGCCTGGGTTATTAATCATACTTGACTTTTTACACATTCAGGGACAACAAGAAACTCAGCGCGCTCAGACCTTACTCACTTCCTCACTCATCATCCACCCAACAAAGGAAACGAAAGAAAAATGGTTGATAACGGCATTTTATTGTCTCATGGTTGCTTATCTATCATCTCTTGTCTACATTGCGGACGCACGTAATTCTTACAGCCTTCATGGTCCTAAGACGAGGCAAAGGCGACACATGGCGAATAAACCGCCTCAACAACCCATAATCGGGCCTTGCAATCTCCTTCCCAATCTGATCCCCATCCATGAAAATCCTCCGCCACCCGCCGCCGAACAACTTGCCAGGGGCCACCAACACCTCTTGCTGACACACATCGTGAATTCCTCCAAACAATTCGAGTTGTTCAAGACTCAAACACTTCCAAGGTTTGTTCATCAACGCGTCATAAAACTCGAACTCGCTCGTCCGTTCGCGCCACTCATAGAAACTGAGCACCTTGAGGCTCAAAAACGAATCCACTACCTCCTGAAGGAACCGCATCTCTTCCGCCGCTAGCTGCGCAGCCCCGGCCTCTCTGCCATTCACATAATTGACAGGCTCGCGTATGTAAAAGGCCACCGCCATCTTGAACACCTCGAGTGAATCCCGGTTGGCCCAAATAACCTCCTGCAGTTCCTTGGTGATTCGCGAGACTGTGCACTGGAGCTCTAAAAGCCGCCCGGCGGTCACTGCTCGGATGACTTTGCATATTTCCTTGTCAGTGCTCAGAGTAGGCGGAACCAGGATGGATGTGAGCTTAGAGCAATGATCTTTGATGATTGCCCCCAGTCGATCCAGTTTTGTTGAAAGCTCCAATGGAAAGATAGTCAGATGCTCCAGGCTTGGACATCGTGCAGGCAACTCCTGCAATCCCAGACATGTGTGAGTCTCGCTGTCGTCGCTAACGCTGATTGTGAGGTTGGTCACAAGGGGTAGCCAGATGGTCGTGGGCTCAAAGCGGCCTCCCTCTATCCCCACGAGATAGAGCGGCGTTAGAGTTGCAGAGACGGGTCTCAGAAAACGACCAAGTCCCAAGGCTTCTCTGTCGTCCATGTTGAAGCGATGAACCTTGAGATCTTTTAGCCGTGTGCAGTTGTCCAAGGCTGACATGATAAGTCGAGGTGAGGACCGAATCTCAGAAGCAAGCATGACCTTATTCAGTTGCGGATTCGATTGAAGTAAGCCGAGATAGACCGACAGTGGTGCCGGTCCAAAAAGTGCGCACTGCGATAAGAATTTGCGAAAAGACACTTCCTGATCCAAAAGGTTTTTACACTCCATGCCCTCATAGCGATTCCGATGTTGTTGCTGTTGCTGGGTTTGGGTGTCGATCGAGTTGGTAAGGTCCTTTAATGCGCTGGCAGTCGTACGAGATGTTGCTGTCTCCTGATTCTCTCGCTCCTGCTCTCGCGCCTCTTCCTCATGAGAAAGAGGCATGACCTGGCCACGGTAGTACCGAAAGAACGACCGCAATTGAGTAACGATGTGTCGAGAGACGACGTCCATAAGTATGTCGTCGTAGCAACGCCATAGGACTGGGAGTAGAATCGCACGCCAGGATTGGAGGCGAGACAGCAGTTGAGTAGGGTTTGGGGAGTAAACCACTTCTGGTTGGTGTTTTTGTTAGAAAGGCCGAGTAAGGGGATGTTGAGACCGATGAGACGCACAATCTCGGCCATTTCGAGCGCTCTTATCGCCGACATGCCTGGTCGCAGAACTGATGAAGACGGAGGTGAAGAGTGGAAGGCAAATGGAATGCGGCGGTTTGTTTCTTGTAAACGTCACGTGTATTGGTACATGCACAGATGCATTGAAAAATGATGGTCGACGGTGGCGCACTTGAAGGAACAAACGTCTTGCCCACAAGTAAGCGCCTCCCTTATTATTCAGCTAAAGATAGAAAACAGAATGTTTGGATAAGAACAATAGAACGTAAAGCTGATGTATGCCGCATGTGCGGCAAACGTTCTTTTACTGAAAAGCAGAACAGTGTGTGCCGTGAACGAGGAAAAAAAAGGACAGCTTCTAAACTCCAAACAATGAAAATAGGAGAGGGACGCTAGTGTTGATTCTGAGCTATGATAGATCCCACTTCGGCTTGCATCTGAATAAAGTCCAACAGTGCGGTCTCGTACTTGCGCATAAGCTGACGACAAGCATTCAGACCAGGCGAGTCCTGTTTATGTCCCCATCCAAGAAACTCCTGCTCCTCTTCGTCCAAGATGTTGAGCTTGCGTTTGTATCGCTGTGACATGTCGCAGGGCGAAATCATGGCTCGATTCCCAGCTTGGTTTGTCGTCCCTGTCGTCCCTGTTGCGCCTACTGACGCTGCCGTTGGTGCCGGTGTTGTTGGCGTTGTTGCTACTGCCGTAACACGTCGCTTCTTGGGGGTGGCGTTGTCCTCAAGTATACCATCTCCGCTACCATTGCTGCTGCTGCCGGCACCATTAGGTTCTTGCGCATGGTGGTGGTGATCCACAAGGTCCTGTTTGTTAGGAACCAAAGGGTAAAGAGACTGAAGGGATAACTCATATTCGAGGATGGTGTTGCGGACGCTGTAAAGACACTCGGTATCTCGTTGGTGGTTGATGGTTGAGGAAATGTGTGGAGTCTTGAGGTTGAGGAGAAGGTGGGCCTCTTCCGAGTCGAGGAGGGCCAGTCTTCGGAGACAGCGGTTTGTATAGTATGTTGTGTGGTCCGAGTCCACCATATCCAATGTATTTTTGTTTCCTATTTGTTGGTTAGCGATGAGGATCCTGATCTGGTATGTTGGGTGGGAGGGTAGGTGAGAGAACGCGCGCCTGAGAGGAGCGTCCCTGTTTGTGTGTTGCCCTGACGTGTCCTGTTTGAAAATGGATGACAAAGGAAAGAAAAAAAGGGTCCTGTCTTTTATTTCGTGGCGGCGACCAAAAGTCTAAAAAAAAAGGGAATGTGAGTGGCGACGACTGCTTTTTTTGCTTGTTACCGTGCATCATATGCATCATGGGAACATGGTTGTCATAGTAACCTATTACATATCGAGCTCACTCTTCTCGATGCTCTTGGCGGCGTCTTTGTTTTATTCTTTTTGTTTGCCTTGTTTTGTTTGTTCGACCCCCTTCTCCTCTTCCCCTCACCTTGTCCTTTATTCCTTTATCCTTTTTAGACCTCCCTCTCCTTCCTTCTTCGTCTTCTTTTTCCTTTCATCCTCTTCCACTGTTACTTTCTTTATACTCCTTCACCTCAAAAGAAAAGCAATGCAACCACCCTCGTCGTCGCCATCACCAACAAGTCATTCCAATGCCACGAGTCAAAATCGCAACCACCTCCATGCTCTTCACATACCTGAAATAACTTCCATCATCGTCTCTTCTCTCACCCAACTCGACGTCATCCACTGCAGAGGAGTTTCACTCGAATGGCGCCGACTCTTCTCACCCTTTCTCAAGCTACACGGCATCTACCGCAACCACAACCCTGTTCTCAAGGCACTCTTTGAAAAACAACTTCAGTCCCTCGGCCCCTTTGTCTATTCCCTCAAACAAGTCGTCCCTATCCCACAAGACCTCGAGGCCATCCAGCAGACGTGTCCACGACTCGGTCACGTCGGCCTCTTTGTCCAGCGGAAACAATCAATGCACTTGAAGGCTCTGGTCAAGTTCCTCGAAAGTATGCACGTCCTGGAGAGCATTGCCCTCTATTCCTTCGATGACAGCGTGGCCGCAACACTGCTGCAGGGCCTTGCTACCTACCAACAGCAACTATCAGCTTCTGCGAAAACAACTTCACCTTCACCGTCGTCGCCTCATGCACTCAGAAAGCTAGACATTGGAAACGCCGCGCACAGTCTCAAGTTTGCACGAATCCAATGGGAGCAAGTCATGCTTGTACTCCTCAAACATCCAGAAATGAACTCTCTTACGCTCAGGGACGCGCACCTGTGTTGGTATCAAGACCACGAGGACCCCTCCGCCGAGGATTGGTCGCGCAATGTCCTCGTTCGAACAGTGTTTGGAGCAGAGACGCAGCGACAGTGGAATGGACTCTTGGACAAACTTGGATCTTGGCGGCTGGGAGGCAGCAGGACAAACCTCCCACCTGAACTGAGTAGTCTGCGTAAGGGTGGATGTGGGCTTGGAATCAGTACGACGGCGAGCGATGATACAACAAACCCTGTCCAGTTTGGCAAGATGACTCACGTAGTTCTGGATGGCATGCGGATCTCAGAAGACTTGCTTTGCTATATACTAAACCACTGTCCGGCACTCAAGACTCTGGAGCTCTCATTAACAGGATCAACCATCTCGCCTCAGTTCTGGGCTCGATGGCTCCCTAATTGCCCCCAGCTCGAGTCGGTCAAGGTCAAGAGTTCTTCGGGCAGTGTCAACATTGATATTCCTAGCTTTTGGAGTCTAGCGCCAACAACCTTGGCGACATTTCAGTTTGCTTCCGACAGTCGACAGTTGACATTTCCTGAGTTGTCTCTCTCACCCAGTTTCGCCGAACTTGCAGTACTTTCAAAGGACCGCTGTCATGGATCTACACTCGTGACACTAGAACTCAACATTGGACTTCGGATTGCCGACCCCGGCCTACCCTACATCATGACTCACTGTCGATCGTTGGAGAGTCTGATTGTCGGGATCCAATACTTCGCGGACTGGGAGCTTGTGAATGACGGTCTTGGCGGTGGCGGCGACGGCAACCCTGTCTCACCTACAACGGCCATACAACCTAGATCATTCCCGTCATGGTCATGCGGAGGAACGCTAAAGAGTTTAGAGCTGCGAGTGTTTTATCTTCCGCAGGACCTGCAATTTGACGAGCGAATTCATATGTTTATGCGACGATTGGACGACCTGCGAGTCCTGGAGAAACTGAGTCTGCCATTAAAGCTGCTGAGCGACCTGTCTGAAAGTCAGCACGAGGATTACTCGGGGTTCAACTTGGGAGTGCTGGAGCATCTGGAACAACAGGCTTTGTTGCATGAACAGTTCCTCACACAGGCGACAGTCTCGGTGCCTACACAGGATCTGAGTCTTGGTGGGCAAAACCAACTGCAGCAACAGGCAGGAGCGTATCGCAATGTGCTCCCACAGATGCCCTCGGTTCAGGAAGTAATACTGTCGTCGAGTGGATCGTTTCGCCTACAGATCCGTATGCGGCACTTGCACATCTTGATGGAGGCGTTGTCAGGACTGACGATCGTGTGGGTGGCGCCAGGATTGTGTGGACTGGATCCGCTACCGTGGTTCAAGCAGCTGCATGACCGGTTCCAGGCGCAGTACGGTTCACGCAGCGTCGCCCTCAACCTCGGCAGCCCCGCCTGGTGTGAGTGATTGGGGAATTCTTGTGCAAAATAAATGATCTTTCATTCCTTGAAATTTTTCATACGTTTATGGCAAAGCAGTAATTAAGTTTGATGTGAGGAAAGAAGGGAGTTATGATAAAAAACAGGCGCAGATACTTTTTCGCAAATACTTTTTTTTGTGTTTTTCGTTTTTCATATTTCACAAACACTCGAGCAGACCCTCGGTGCAAGCATCATCCAGGCAAAAAAACAACTACGCAGAACGCGTCGTCATCAGCCATGCAGCAGCAGCAAAACGACATGACAGGCACTGTACCAGAATCACCACCACCAATAACTACAGTAACAAAAGCGTTGCAGATGCCAGAACTACTCCTCCACATCGGATCACACCTCACCTCCCCTACTCTGATTCGCTGCTTCCTTGTCTGCAGAACCTGGCATCACCTCCTCAAACCTCTTCTCTGGCACACGTTCGAGTTCCCAGCCCCTGAACCTATGTTTGGCTCATCCCTCACAAAACGGCAACCGAGTCCAGATCAGGTCCGCAGGATGGCGTCGTGGATTCAGAGGTTGATCTTTTACAAAGATCCCAAATCAATTAGATCATCGTCATTCGAGTACTTCATCACCGCGCTGCTGATTCCCGACAACCACGACAACAAGGACAAGGAGGACGACGGCGGAGACGGAAATAGAGACCATTTGACCCGACTTGACGTGTTTTTCACGATCCCCGAGGTGGACAGACTTCTGCAACAGAACCAAGGGTCGTTGAGGCGGTTGCGGATCACATCGAATATGTACCACCCGGCTATAGCGTATTTGGCAAGAGGAGTGTTGACGGAGAGGATTTTAGGGATGAGTCGGTTGGAGGAGTTGTCATTGATGAGGTTTCATATCTCGCAGGGTCCTCAAGGAAGCGCGTTTCTGCAGACCTTACCAAGGTTGAGAGTTTTGGAGTTGGGGATGGTTAAGCTTGATGCTTATGTTCCAGGTCAAGAGGCACAGGATGAAGGACAAGGACAAGAACATGGACAAGCATATGGCAGCAATAGCAACAGCAACAGCAGCAACAACGACAGTAATACATCGTTCGTGTTACCAAGAATACGGAAACTCAAACTGGATCGCGTTCTTGTGGAAGGTCAGCAGCTGATGAACCTCTGGAAGGCGTGCACACATGTCGAGGATCTCACCTGGATCTGGACACGACTACCACACTGTGTGGATTTCCCGACCGCCAAGGTATGCGACCACCTTGCCAGACCTTCGTCCTTGTCGATGATCCAGTCTCTATCCCGGCTGGAACTCAATGCCAAGACGGTCACGGACGAGGAGTTTTCTCGACTGCTGGGGCTGCTTCCTAATCTCCGGGGTCTGGTAGTCAACAATACTCGGTTCGGACCCCTTGCCTTGGCAACCCTTCTCGGAGACGATGTCGAAGGTAACGAGTCGAGACGACAAGGACGAAGGGCGCGTGGATGGCGGGAGTTGTCGTTTGTCAATTGCATGTGGCTGACGGGATGGGACACCCAGAGGATTCTTACATCTTGTTCGTCGCTCGAGGTCTTTGCTGGCAGTCCAATCTACATCTCCCAGATAACATCCCGCCAAAATCTCTTCGCTATCATCAACTCCAGCACACCGTCAGAGTCACTCAGTACCACTCCCTTTAGAACACTACCGCATGAACAGGACGAGGTTCCGTTGCAGGATCGCCCATGGGTATGCTCAGCGAGTCTAGAATACCTAGACGTCCGGTTCTTGCTCTGTACCGAAGACGAAAATCGGACCAGTACCGTGCCCTCTCGAAACTCTGACACAATGCGCCTCCGAAAAGGGATCATCTATGATCGTCTGGCCAGCTTGCAAAAACTCCAAGTCCTCTCCCTCAGTAACAATGACGGTATCATCATCAGCCCGACCGTTATCCGATATGAAGAAGAGTCAGGGACACGAAGGGCGTATGGGTTGGATTTTTGTTTGAGGTATGAAATGGCGAGGTTGGCGCCGTTGAAAAGGTTGCGAGAGTTGAGGTTGCATCGATTGGAGAATGATCTACAGATGGGGGAGGAGGAGTTCTTGTGGTTGGAAAGGGAGTTTCTGGATTTGGTTGCTATTCTCGGACCTTTTGATGAGGGACTAGTAGGGGGAAAGTCGTATAGATTTTATCTTGGGCGAGGATAGGAAAGGAGGGGTCCATAGGATAGAGGATGGTCATAGGAAACGAAAAAGGTTAAGAGAAACACGAAACAATAAAAGTCGACAGTTTTTGCTTTTTTTTAATTCCTTGGCCAAGAGTTTTTGTTTCTTTGTTTGGTTATGTCAATTGGTATGTTGGTGAATTAGATAACGTCGTTTTTTCACATGCAGACAACTCAACATGGATTGAGAGCGTGTCCTGTGCTGTTACAAAAGAAACAATTTTTGAAAACGTGAGAGTAAAAGGGAGGGATAAAAGGAAAAAAAAGTGAGAGCTGGGCCCCATTCAAAGAGCGACTTCGGCTGAGGATTGGAGCACGAGGGGGCAGCAGATTTGCTTTTGCTTTATTAGTTCATTATCTGAGAGAAGATATCGTCCTTGGCAAACCCCAATGGATCTGCGTACCTTACTACTCCTCCAAACGTGTTTCCTTGCCCATGGGGTTCCTTGTCTCTTGTCCCTGAATAATTTTTTTGAAGGGAAGGAGGACAATGAGGTGGTGATGACAGACAAGGCAAGGCAGGTGTGATAAATTGATGGCTGAGCGTTTATTTATTTGTTTGTGCTTGTTTCTTGTCTGTTTGGGCGTGTCAACAACAACAACAATAACAAGAAAGACATGCCTCTCCCTTCCTTTATCAAACTAAGATTGGGCAACCATTTTTCTTTCTTTGATGCTTTTACTTACACCCATTCCTTCCAAGCCAATATTTGACCGAAGCTGTTTGCTTTAGGCCAAAAGTGTTCGGTTTAGGGTGACAACCTAAACGATCGTTCTCTTTTTGTTCTTTTTTCACGTTCATGTTCATGACGGTCGTATAAAAGGGCTTCAGCATATTTTTTTGTTTTCCCACAATCACCCATTCTCTTTCCTCCACCCTTCACCCACTCTACACCCTCCCTTTCCTCTCACTCGCCTACTTTCACAAAAACAAAAAACACAACCAAAGATGTCAATGGCAGGAACCACACCCGAGGGCACCGGACACGTCGGCACCTTGACGCCTAACCAAGCCACAGCCCTGAAGCAATTCTGGGCAGCCATCAACGAGATTCAAGCTAACGGCACCGTCACCCTCACCCACGACCCCAAGCTCAACTCCCCCCCAGCACCCGCCGTCGACCCCACCCCCGTTGCTGCCTCTGGCGGTTGGGGTGGCGGATGGTTCGGATCTGCCGCTGCTACTCCCGCAGCACCCGTCGAACCCGTCGTCGAGCCCCCACTCACCATTACCTTGGAGGAGATCGGTCTCTCTGCTGCAGATATGAGGGCAGAGCTGTGGAACAACGTAATGTGCGACCACCCAGACTCGTTGGTGTTGCGGTTCTTGCGTGCGCGTAAGTGGCATGTGGGCAATGGACTGATTATGCTGTTGAAGGCGTTCAAGTGGCGCCAGGAGATGCATGTTGAGGACGTCAAGTATTGGGGCGATAATGAACTCGAGGCCGCTTATCCCAAATTCAAGAAGCAGTTGGAGATGGGCAAATTTTACGTCCATGGAACTGATAAGCTTGGTCAGCCTGTCGTGTAAGTTCTCTTTCTTTTGTCTTCGTTGATTCGTTGGCCGCTTGGTCATTTTTTGTGTTCTTGTTCGTTGTGTTCTTTTGTTGCTCTTTTTTTTTTTTTTTTTTTTGTTGGGGAGTTGCTTTGTGGGTGAAAGGGGAACCATCTGTGGAGGAGGTGGGATGGAAGTGTCGGGATGTGGAATTTTGTCGGGACTGGCTTATTTCGTCAACAGGCACATCATTTTCTTTTTTGTGAGCACGCCTTGAAGACTGAACCAGGAACAAGGACAGGGACAGGGACAGGAACAAGGACTCGAAATGGAAACTCGAAAGCAACATGAGGACAAGTGTAGAGTGACACTTCAATGAGATTGTGGGTGAGAGAGTTTTTAGCCGAGGGAAAAATTAGAATAATCCCACCCGACAAACATCATAGCAGACAAAACGAAGCAAAGGAAACATGAACACAAAGGAAAACAATGCAGTACGCCCACGTCTCAAGAGCAATAGAGACACCTTCCACCCGAAGGCATTTCAATTGACAAAGCAAAAGGAACAACGACAACAGCAACAACAAAAAAAAACAAGGAGGGACAGCGGAACAAGTAAAAGAAAAACAAGTGCACATGGGGTCAAGACGCTAATAACGAAAAAGAAAAACAAAAATTCAAAAGTGAAAGGCATAAGTTACACACCAGCAAGAAAAATGAGCTAGTGGAGAAGGTCATAAAAGAGGGAAATTTGAGAGCATAACACCACTGTCCACTCCGGTTCGCCTTGTTCGTTCACCATGTACGTACTGTGCCAGTTGATTAACCCTTTATTCGTCATTCTCTTTCACCAACGTAGTTACTTGAATGTGCATTTGCACAGGGCGGGAGACCAGGATTACAAGACCCTGGAACGCCTGACAATCTATCTCATGGAAACCGGCCGCCTCCTGATCCAACCCCCCGTCGAGACCGTCGCCCTCGTCTTTGACCTTACCGGCTTCGGCCTCTCCAACATGGACTACACTTTGGTCCAATTTCTCGTCAAGTGCTTCGAGGCTTACTACCCCGAATCTCTCGGCGCCATCCTCGTTCATAACGCCCCCTTGGTCTTCTGGGGCGTCTGGAAGGTGATCGAGCCCTGGCTGGACCCCGTGGTCGCTTCCAAGATCAAGTTCACCTACAAGAACCAAGAACTCCTCGAATTTATCCCTGCACAGCACCTCCCCGATTCCTTCAAGGATGCTGGCTTGGACAAGTTTGTCTACCAGTACCTTCCCCCCGTCGAGGGCGAGAATGCCCTTATGGAGGATCAAGAGGCTAAGGCAAAGGTTGTGAAGGAGTGGAACGAGTTGAGCGAGAAGTTTGAGGAGGCGACGAGGGTGTGGATTAAGTCTGATGGAGATGTGTCGGAGGAGAGGGAGAAGTTGGCCAAGGAGTTGAAGAACCAGTACTTCAAGATGCAGCCTTATATTCGGGCCAAGAACCAGTACCAGCGTGTGAATGAGGCTGGCAAGTCGATTATTCAACCTGATGGTTCTACCGTCTGGACCTACCACAACTAGACGGCCTTCTTGTCCGCTTTCTTGTTTATATAGTTACCCATAATACACACTACATTGTTTCATACATCTTCTTTACTGTATGTCTTATTCTCTGTAATCTCTGCTCGTTCCCTTCTGACTTGTACCTCAAATTAGGCGATTGTGTTTTGACAACTGTTATGTCCTCTGGCACTTATTAGAAAGGGGGAAAAAAGAGCGACAAAGAAGAGAAGAGAGCGTTCAGGAGGGGAAGGGTGACGGCGAATGCATCAGAAACGGTCTCAGCCTACTCCGCCTCCTGAATGAACGCAGTTCAAACAAAACGAACCTACTCCAGGTCACCAGCTGGGTAACCCCCTTTTCTTGGAGGCTATGTCAATTGGGACATGACCGGAGAAAGGGAGAGAAAAAACGGAGACAGAAGGATGTCGACTTTTGGCTCCTATGGAGAGAAAAAGAGAGTCTTGGCATTAACGATGATAGAGAAGGGTCAGGCCTAGAGATGAAGGGCGCGCTTTTCCTACAAAAAAAATGTTGAGGTTAGAAAAGGAGGTCAAGGGTTGCCCCAGCTAAAATGAAAAAAAAGGGGGGGGGGGGGGTAAGCTGGTGTTGTACGAAGAGGTGGAGAGGTTGATGCACAAAATGCACATGTCAGAAAAAAACAACAACGAGATACATGTTTACCTCTGTTTTCACTTTCTATGTAGTTCTTTTGCATTTCCGTCTTTTTGTCGTTCAACATGTAGAAAATGTGGAGACTGGCTAGGATGGTAGTGTATTTCACGAGGTCCCACAGAAAATGAATGCCAAGCATCCTTCCACGAAAAAAAGAAATACAAAAACATCGGGAAAGGGCAACTAGCCGAATAAAAAGGGTGCGTGCCGTTGCCTTGCGTCGCGAGTGGTGTGGGGTCACTTGAACAAATAAAATACAAAGAAATTGATAACAAGGGTAGGCGAATGCGGGATGTAATTGAAGAAGCGAATTGTTCTCGGCTGTCCCTTTGGGCAAAGCAAAACCCGCCTGCCATGTTTAATTGCATTTTAGTTTGTCGTCTGTTTGTTTGTCTGTTAGTGTTTGTTTTGGTCATCCTCTCCCCTTTCTTTTCTCGCTCCATCCACATACCTCCACTGCTCTGCTCGCCGTTATTTTATGCCCTCCGACCCCAATCTCTCCAAGGACCTGTGCGCAGAGTACGCAATCTCCTTCTTAATGAAGGCATACCATGTGTTATTGACCCTTCTTCTTGCGTTCATTCCATTTCCCTCTTCCTTTCCTTTTCGGTTGGCGACCAATGGGTTGCGGTTGGGAAAGAGGATGAAAGAAACAGTAAGGCGTGGAGGAGAGAGTCGTATTAGGTATCATGTCACTGCCAACCGCTTTGTTTTGCTTGCGTCGCCTGAGGAGCCGGCATATTCGAGCAAAATCATCGACATTTGACGAGAACGCAAATAAACAAATAAACTAAAAAGAGACTATTTGCCACTCGAACATGTGTCCTCTTCATTTACCACATCTATTCCTTTTCATGCACAAGAGCAACTGTGATCCCCTCGTTTTCTTTAGTTGTGGAAGAAGGGAGTGGAGGGAAAAGAGTAATGGATCAAAATTTGTTTAAAAAGGAGCAGTGATTCTCCATTACCCTTCTTTATTTTTTCTTCATCCACGAGTACAGCAGCATCCCCCTTACAACCAAACAACACCAATATTACAACAACCAAACAAAAAAGCAAGCATGGCAAAGGGAGATATCATGACACCTCCCGGGACAGGCTACATCGACAACCTCACACCCGACCAAATCGCAAGCTTAAAAGAAGTCTGGTCCATCATCTTCCACATCGCCGACTCTGGAGAAGCAGTCGTCCCCGCCGAAATGATGCGGGAGGTCGAAAAGGAGGCTCTTTCAGGAAAGGGTGCTCAAACACCAACTGTCCAGGCTGCTGCCAAGGCGGGCTGGTTTTCAGGAAACAAGAGTATACAGGCAGAGGAGGCTGCCAAGGCGGAGGGGCATGGGAGCGGGATGGCGAAGATCTCGTTAGAAGATTTGGGTCTCTCTGTGGATAAGTTGCGGCCCATTCTGTGGGATAATGTCATGGGTGACCACCCTGGTAAACGTCTTTCTCATTTTTTTTTTTGTAAAGATGGGAAATGAAAGAAGTCAAGTGATTGGGAGAAGTGTGGGAAAACAAACAAAGATGTCGTGTCTATTAGGCCCAAGTTTCTTGTGCTCTTTTGTTCATCTCAATCTTTGCTCACAATGACTTGTTCTTCTACTCCACCTTCCCATCGACGCTCAAATAGACGCCCTCCTTCTTCGATTCATCCGGGCAAGGAAATGGAACACAATCAACGCCCTCAGCATGATGTTCAAGGCCTTTAAGTGGCGACTGGATGAAGACATCCCCGCCGTCAAGTACTCCTCCGACGTCCAACTCAACGACCAGAACCCCAAATTCTTTGAACAACTCGAAATGGGCAAATTCTACATCAAAGGTACCGATGTCGAGGGCAGGATGGTCGCATACTTAAACGTCCGACTTCACCATCCAGGCGACCAACCCCCCAAGACCCTTGAGAAACTGACGATTTACGTGATGGAGTGCGGTCGTGTCATGGTCGAGCATCCTGTCGAGACCGTCTGTCTGGTCTTTGATCTCACGGGCTTCTCGTTATCCAATATGGATTTCGCGATGGTCCGGTACTTGATTTCGATCTTTGAGGCTTACTATCCAGAGTCTTTGGGCCGAATTATAGTCCATGGAGCTCCGTTTGTGTTCTGGGGGGTGTGGAAGATCATCGAGCCCTGGATGGACCCCGTCGTGGCGTCCAAGGTCCGCTTCACTAGAAAGGACCAGGACCTTCTCGAATATATCCCCGCCGAACATTTACCATCGCGGTACAAGGGTGGGTTGGACAAGTACGAGTACAAGTACATCCATGCGCAGGAGGGGGAGAACGACCATATGGCCGACACGGCGACCAAGGACCGACTAGTTGCCGAATGGAAGGCGTTGATGTGGAAGTTTGAGGCGTTGACGAGGGAGTGGGTCCAGCTAGGGACGGACAAGCAAGTGGATGCGGAGAGGACGGAGGAGGTTGTGGTCAAGGAGCGACGGGAGTTGGCGAAGCAATTGAGGATCGCTTATTTTAGGATGGACCCATATATCCGAGCGAGGAATCTGTTCCATAGGCAAGGGGTTGCTCTCGCCGACGGCGGCGTTCAGTGGACCTATGATAACTAGGGCCTTGTCTTCTGGGAGTGTCTAGGGACTGACTGTCTACCATTGTATATCCTCCTTTTTTTTATATTGACCCTCTTTGTCTCGCAGTAATTAAACGCACATTAGTTCAGCTTTCCTATTTGGGTTTTCATTTGTCACCACTGCCGCCGCATCCAAAAAGCATGCGACAGGTACCTTCCTTAACTCCTTGGTCCGGCTCGTATTTTTCGTAACCTTGTGGCACAATCGTCACCCAAAATTTAGCAATATGCATTCCACATCACACACACATTTATCCTTCCTCTTTGTGAAGCTAGACAAGCTGGTGGCGGAAGAAAAAGATACGGCGAAGGGGGATTAGAGTTTCGACATATGATAACCAGAATGGGAGCCGCGCTTGTACCGCTCCTACCCTCCTCTCCCCATTCCTCATCTGAGCCCTGTCCACGGTAGATGCAAGAATGCGAGACGGAGTGGGCGTGGTGCACATGCCATTGTGCTCTCAGTGAGCAAAGAAAAAGACGTTTTTCGTTGTAAATGATAAATCCATGCCTGAATCTGTTCTCGTTCCTCAAATTATTTGTACTATTCACAATGTTGCTGCACAAAGACAATAACAAAGGAGTTAGTGGTGCCTTTTCGACGACTCTTTTTTCCCCATCTCGTTCGTTCGTTGCCTCGTGTGCATGCCTTGAGACTTCAAAAAGCACAGGTCCATGATAAACTCGTCCGATACTCTCCGCCTAGGTGTGAAGTGTGTGTACTTAGGACACGGGGCAAGATAACCAGTTTTTGTTTGTTCACTTTCGCCTCCTTCTATCGTCGAAGATTTAGTTTTTGAGAGTGAAAAAGAATCAAAAATATGTGAGCGCTGTGGCTCTCGATTTTTTCCTTTCCTATTGTCCTGCCTTGTCCTGTGTCTCTTCAGCCAAGTGCGGCGGAGGCTGCAGTGAACAGACAGGTGAACAACAGGCACACGCAGTATGCGGTTTTAGATGGAGGGTGATATAGCGTTTATTTGTTTTAGCTTTTTGTGATTGCAATGAAACAGCCATTGCATATGTGTGTGGGCGTGTGGGCGTGGGGTGTGGTTGAGTAAGAAAAGTGCCTCTCTCTCTCTCTCCGTGCAGCCGCCTTTTGGGCGTAGAAGGAAGCAAGACAAAGGGTAAAAAAAAGAGCTAAATAGTAAGATCGATCAAAAGAAAAAAAAACGTGAGCATCACCTAACCATGTTTAAAGAGACAACAGCATTGCGTGATAGTCGATAGTAACAAGGAGTAGCCCTCTGGGGTGATGGGGAATAAGGAGCCGAGAGGGAGACGAACGAGATTCAGCATCGTAAGCGACAAAGATAACCGTTGTAGACAACACAAGATTTCATTTCGGGTCGGTGATCGCGATCATTTGAATTAATCACTTCATTCATCGTCCATTTTTACCCCTGAATTTGACAAAAATTATCTCGTATTTTAATATGGCTAGCCACCTTGACCATGCAAACAATCGATATACCGACATTAATTAAGTATCGTAATGGGCCCACCCACATAATTACTCCACATCCCTAACGGTCTTTCCAAAGTAGAATATATATGCTGTCTCTCTCTCTCCCCCTCGATCAGTCGGCTCCATAGAGGTTTTGGGTTGGTCATTGGAGAAAGTAGAAACAGATGTGGAGAAAATGATTAGATTTTCACTAGCCGCCCCGGCCCCACCACGCTCCAAGACAGATTTGCTCAAATTGAACAGAGGAGGAGAGGGGACGGATGCCGAAGGTAAAATTTTCATGTGGGATGTGTTGAAACAGAAGCGGAGGGAAGGAGGAAGGGAGGGTGTGAAAAAGGGTACTGTTGCAGGCTCATTGAAAAGGAAAAGGTACCTTGGATGCTTGTACCTTTTCTTTTAGGTCCCTCTTTCTCTCCTTCCCCCTCATATTCACGCACACAGACAAGCAAGTATTCATGAACATGAACGAAAGCAGGAAAATAAACATATGAGTCTTCTACACAGGGAGGATACACCATAGGAGTGGTATTAGTAGAAAAAAGAATTAAGGTGAAAGGGAAGGGTACTTCTATGAGCAAGAGGAGCAATAAAAAGTACGTAGTCAACAACACAATAGTCTCTCCTCTATTTCTGAATATCGTTTGTGAAAGTGTCTGTTCCACAAAAAAGTCCAAGAGTGCAAGAACACATGGCAATGGGGTTATCAAAATAAACACCAGCAGCATCAAACCGCTTGGATAATGAATAATGGAGGCCAATGCCCTATTACAGTCCTTGTGAAGTGAGCACACAACAGAACGCACAGATGGGAGCTGTCAAAGAATAAAATGGAGCAAGTGAACAAAAACAAACAAATTCTGCCAGGGATAGATACATCGCCATCTCCCCCTTCGCCTCCTTTCGTCTCTCATGTGAAATGAACTTGTTATTTTTCCTGTGCTCGTGTTGGTGTTTTTGTTGTCGCCTGGTGTGTATGTGTGTTACCGCAATTAAAGGATCGATCTACTTTCGCCCAACTCCTCGTCCCTCATGTCGCTCTATTAACGATTGAAAAAATGGAGAAAGGAAGGAAAAACACTAGTGGTCGCAGAAAGTGAACAATGGTAGACACTAATGTGTATTTCTCTATGTGTGAGAGAGAGGGAGAGACGCCAGGAAACACGGGTAGCCGGCGCCCTAATACAACAAGAAGGCTACCTTCCTTTATCCAACCAACGAGTATTTTCATATGTGTCCAAATGCATTTTTTTATTGTTGTTGCGATGGTGGTATGTGCAGTACATATATGCAGATACATAGTCCATCTTAACTCTCTTTTTTGTGTCTTTTCTTTCTTTCTCCGTAGCATTTTTCCCAAAAGAGAAAAGAGGGAAAGGCGCATGCTGCTGTTGTTTGCTGTTGTCTGCTGTTGCTGCTGTTGCTACTAGTGCTGCTGTTTGCTTATGTCTGGCTCCGAAATATTTGAACAGGTGGTTCGTCTGCCTTACCTTGCCTGTCGTGAAGTGAACATAGGGAATTGAATTATGTTATTTTTTGTGCTCTCATCATGCAGAAACAGAAGAACAAAGGAAAAGAACCAAAGAGAAAGGAGGATCCTCCTTCACTTTCACGCAGTTCCCATCCCCATCCCCCCCATCCCTTTCACTCACCCGAGGAAAAGAGTAAAGCCTTTGTCAATTCTCAGACCTATATAAACCTGCCCTGGCTGATTCGTTTTCCCACTTCTTTTTCTCTTCTTAATCTCCATCCTCATCCACTCCTTCTCCTCCACCTCCTCCATACACTCGCTCCACACCAGCAGCAACAACTCTTCCCCTATCTCCACAACAACACAACACATATACAAAAATGGCAAAGGGCGATATCCAGACTGCTCCCGGCACCGGTCTTGTCGGCAAGTTGACTCCTGACCAGAAGGTCCTCCTTAAGCAGATGTGGGCTGAGCTTCTCCACATCGCCGATGGCAACACCGGTGCCCTCGAGACCGTTCCCACCGCTGCCCCCGCTGCTGGTGCTGACAAGGCTAAGAAAGGCGGTTGGTTTGGTGGAAAGGGTGCTGAGACCACGGCTGTTGCTGCTCCTGCTACCAAGGTCAACGTTGCTGAGATTGGTATTGATGTTAAGCAGCTCCGCACTGCCCTCTGGAACAACATCCTCGGTGATCACCCTGGTAAGCATTGAGATCCCTTTCTTGAACACAAGCAGTTGGAATAATGATCAAACAATCAAAAAAAAATTAACAAACACAAAATATCGATTATGGCTGTGCGTGCTGAATAGACTCGTTGTTGCTCCGCTTCCTCCGTGCCCGTAAGTGGAATGTCACCAACGGATTGACCATGATATTGAAGGCCTTCAAGTGGCGCCTCGAGGACGACATCGAGGAAGTTAAGTCAAAGTCCGAGGACGAGCTCGATGCCAAGTACCGCGGCTTCCGTCTCCAGATGGAGATGGGCAAGTCTTTTGTCCATGGCACCGACAAGTTGGGTCGCCCCGTCGTGTACGTGTCTCTTCTTCTTTATTCTTTCTTTTTTTTATCTACTGCCCTGCCACTTAGAGACAAGAAATCTCACTATCTTTTCGTTTCTTCTCCCATGCACAACCATTCGTTTCAATATATAATTAGTTACATTAATGTCCGTATGCACAAGCCCTCAGAGCAGGACCCCAAGGCCCTTGAGAAGTTCACTATCTACGTCATGGAGACTGGTCGTCTGATGATCCAGCCCCCCGTTGAGACCGCCTGCCTCATCTTTGACATGACTGGCTTCTCTCTCGCCAACATGGATTACAAGTACGTCTCAGGAGCACACTTACATTCACCAAGCATGGAAAATGATTCCAAGGGATTTTCGTTCATGGCCGTTAATACTAACCTATCTTTGTTGTTCACCTTTCTCCATCCTCCAATAGCTTCGTCAAGTTCTTGGTGCAGTGCTTCGAGGCCTACTACCCCGAATCTCTCGGAGTCCTTGTTATCCACAAGGCCCCCTTCGTCTTCTGGGGTGTCTGGAAGATCATCGAGGGCTGGTTGGATCCCGTGGTGGCTTCCAAGATCCGCTTCACCCGCAACGACAAGGAGCTGACCGACGTCATCGACGCCAACCATCTCCCCAACAAGTACGACGGCGGCAAGGATAAGTACACTTACAAGTACACCCCTGTGGTCTCCGGAGAGAACGACCGCTTCAAGGATGTCGAGACCAAGAACCGTCTCCTCGACGAGTGGAAGGGTATTCTCTGGAAGTTTGAGGCCGTCACCAAGGAGTGGATCCAGGCTGGTGGAAAGAATGCAAGCGGACGGTCGGAGGCTGAGATTGAGGCTGAGCGTTCGTCATTGGCCAAGGAGCTGAGGGTTGCTTACTTTAAGTTGGATCCCTATATCCGTGCTCGTAACCTCTACCACCGTGGTGAGCACCCCGTCCTTCAGGCTGACGGTACCTCCATCTGGACTTATAACAACTAAGTCTTATTATGGGGACTTGAGGAAACAGGAAGCAAAGAGCGTGGCGTTGATCACTGCGGCTCTGTGCAGAAACAAGGAGCGAGTTCTTAGGATAGAATACCTACTACCACACATTGATTGTTTCACTAGGATACCATTTTTTTTTTTCATTCAATTCACTAATGTACAAATTTTCAAAAGCAACGTTTTTGTCTGTCTCTTGCTGTTCATGTTGGCTAGTTTTTATTACTTGGTGGTAGTAGCTGTTTGTCCTGGGTATTTGTCATGTCGAGTCGAATATTATTTGTTGGTGGCGATAGTTTGATTCCTAACTTGCTTTGCAAAACATGAAAGTACACCCAACACTGACTAGCCCGCTTGGTCCTCCCTCTCCTCTTCTTCCTGCTCTCACGTCCTTGTGAGTGTATGGTCGAGTGAGGGGGAGGGAGAGAAATTCGATCAAAAAATACAAAATAAGGTGTGAGGGATGGTCCGGAGTCCGGGTCGGTCTTGCATGCCACTGATTTAGAACTTGCGCCTGCCGCTCACAACTAATGAGAGGTATGAGAAAAAAAAAAAAGGAAAAGACGTTAGCTTCTATTCACTCTCCACACTTCTGAATGTAACTCCCAGGAGCCCTCCGCACTGCTGCCACGCCTGTCCTTTGGTTGACATACCTTCATACCACATCTTCCAGTCGCCCATGAACTATCAAGAAAATGAAAAAAGAGAAACAAGGGTCCGTTAGAGGCCTATTTGTCGTTCTCTCATGCATAACTCGTATACCCTGCTCCCTCGGTTCGGGAGAAATTTTTCACAGGCGAGCGAGAATGAGTGATGACACTTACAGAATAGATGGGGTGCTTGAAGGTTGCGGGCTTGTTCTTCTCAAAGATAAAGTGACCAATCCATGCAAATCCGTATCCTAAATGTGCCATTCAAAAAAAGAGAGAGTCGTGGGTATATGTCGACAAGGTACAAACAAATGTTCGATAACAAAATACAGCATCTCCTGCATATTTGCTCTCTCCTCCGCTTACCTTGGACGAGAGCAATCCACCAGAACTTGGGCTGCCGGGTGAGGATGAGGTAGGCAAGGATACCAACGACGTTGGTGGTGGCGAGGAGATGGAGACGTCTGTTGATGGTGTTGCAGTGCTCTGAGAGGTAGTAAGGATAAAACTCTTCAAAAGACTTGTAGCCCTCAGTCTTGTAGGCTCGCTTGGAGTAGTTGTGGTTTGCGATTTCCTTGTTCAGCTTCTGGACTGCCATTGTTGGAATCAGGTATGTGAATGAGTGGAGAACTGAGTTGAGGTTGTGAGAAAGAAGAGAAAGAAAGGACTGTGAGGGTGTGAGTACCAAAGTGAAAAAGGAAGAAAGTTCAAGCCGAAGACTAAAAGTATGCAAAATAAAAAAAGGTTCTTCCACTCGCTCCACAAATCAACCCTGCACCAAACGATCGGCTGATGACTCCGATTTAAATCACCCTTAACTGAAGCATCTAGACTTAATCACGTGTGACGCCACCAATTTACCTTGTTTAAAAATTCGTCAAACGCGGGAAGAGGTTAGTCAACGACAAATGATCAAAGAAAGGATGAATCCATACGCTACAAAAAGAGCCATTTATTCAAAAAAAAAAATCAAATCTTTCCAGGCCCATGTTTTGAGTGTCTAGTTTGAGAATTGGTCGCATTATTCAATCTCGAGGACTGCAGCGATCATAAATGGTGTATTTTTATGGGGTAATGTAAGATGATGAAGAAAACGGGGTAAAAAGCTCCATCGTGAAGGTGGTATATGATCGTTTAGGCGCAATTCTGAGCGTAGATACCAGCAATACCGTAGGGGTTTTCGGGGGTCTCCTCAGTGCGGGCAGTATTTGGGGGCGCTATTTTGAAGAGGGACGTGATAGCGAAGAATAAATTTCAGTCAAGATGATATAGTTGATTTCGATTTTCTCTTGCAATACTATCATTCTAGAAGGGTAAGAAAAAAAATAGGTAAGGACATACCGGAGCTGCAGAAAAGAAGGCTGCCGTCTCCGTTGTAGGCGTTGTACGACCAGCCGACCGGGAACTAGAAAAAAATACATGGGACAAAAAAGCTTCAATGGTGAGCATTACGAGAAGCAGGCACATTTTTTTCGTTCAAACGCATGAAGAAAAATACAGTAGAAAGTCAAACAATCATACGTTGGGCGGGAACACGTCCACAAGGGCATCAAAACAAAGGTTGAACGAGACGGGCCCAGCATCAATGGGGCAGGGACGCCCACCAGCAGCCAGAAGCGAGCAAAGATCGTAGTCCTGGGGAGTGTCGCGGCTGTAGAATCGCCAGACGTTTTGCAAAGCGGCACCCTCGACAAGGGGAGCCGAGAGGCTGCCAGTGACAGCCAGGCAGTACTTCTGCTTGATGCAGAGAGGGAAAGGAGAGAGTGCCAGCTTGGTGACGGTGAGCTGGCCGTTGTTGTCGGGGGCGGCACAGGTGGTGAAGTTGGTGAAAGTGCCGGATTGGGCCGAGACTGTCGAGATAGCAGCAGCGGCGATGGTGGCGATGAGAGCAGCGATCTTCATGTTGGCGTGATGGAGGTGGATAGGGGGGTGTGGAGTGTTGAGCTGAATGGACAAGAGTGATAGGCTGAAGAAAAACATTATGGGGATCTCCGACCATTTTATTCTTTCTCTGACCCAGACCATTGGATAGTATCTCTTGAAAGAAGTAGCGTCCGCCCTAGGTAAATAACCACGAGGACCATGGGGCTGATTCATTCATAGAGCAAACTTGATCTCCAAAGAAGGAAATGAATCACTATGATGGATGTACATATGAGTTCAACCGTGAGCAATCATGGCCTGAACCGAAAAGACATGGCGCCAACAGACGGATATACACTTACAAACCAGTAATACATAACGATGCATTTTGACAAGCTGTCGAGTTTACTGGAATATACCTATCCGAGAGCTAAAACTGTAAAGAGATGAGGGGAAAAAATGAGCAGTCTAGAAAGAAAAGAAACAAAGTCCATGGGAGCTGATTGGGACATAAAAAAATCAACTTTATGTAACATTTTGCATCTCCCACAACATATTTCGTGTTTTTTTCTAACGCGTTTTTCGTTTTTGACCTTTTTAACCCAATGTTATTATCTTGTGCTCTCTATGATATTATCTTGTGCCCATCATTTGTGTTTTTGTACTCGCTTTCTTTGTTTTTGTTTTGTTAGTTTTGGTGACAAACCAACTTCTTGTGAGACAAAAAAGGATGAGTTTTGATGTGCATTAGACTACTCTGATTGAGGACTGGCATGATCGAAGCCATGAGAGAAAATGTTTCCATTTCTTCAGTGTACCATTGTCAGCCAGGAAAAACATGAAAGGAACCTTTGAATAAAAAAAATGTCGCCGTGACTTCAAGTCACCGACTGCTCTGTTAGTGCATTCCACTTTAGTAAGAAGCTGTAAACAAATTCAATCCAGAAAGGAGATATGGTGCCTTTGATGTTGTTTGCATGCACATTTTCTTAAAAGAAAGATCTTTCGTTCTTTCGCCAGTGAAGACTGCAAAGGGATTTGGATCGAATAATATTCCAACGGATTAAGCTACAGCAGTCTAGACTCTCATTCTAACCCATCCCCCCGATGGAAAGAAGCATGCCTCGATGTAGCATAAGAGAAAATTTCACGTTCCACGAGTATGATCTACTGAACATATGATTCTTGTAGGTTGACGCCCTTGATTGTCATTTATGGTTTCCTCAATCTTCCATTCTTTTTCCTGTTCCTGAGCCCAACCTCTCAACTTTTTTTGTTCTTCCAGAGCCCCACGCCAAGTCCCCTCCGTGTAATTGTACGACCCTGACTCCACAACAAAACAGACGTCAAGGAGTGGGCGGCAACCACGACGGACGTTTTTTACGCCTCAGGAGACAAATGGAGTAAAGAGTATCATGATTCTGAACTATGGTCCATGTTTGAAAAGTCCTTTCTTTTTACACATAAATCAAAAAAAAAAAAATGAGAAATAATGTGATAGACGAAGATGATAAAATTAAAGAGAGGAAAATGAATAGAGGAAAATGAGCGATGATAGAAAGAAACGGAGAGGAACGAACCATGTTCGATGACTATAACGCGTGGACGTTGGTGTTCGGAGTCAAGAAAAAAGTGGATGATTCTGTGGAGCGGAATCCCGGGTGAGTAGACAAGCATGCTCAATTTTTCAATTCGTTACTCTCACTTCTCTACATGCCAGTGAACCACACGATGATTTAAAAATGTAGCTCATCCTTTAGTTTAGGTTACAGCTTGATCAGAGTGAGAGATGGACGCGATCATACGACATGAAAGAAAAGTCAGCCAAGGGAATGGTCCATGTGGCAGTGTTCTCTTTTTTTTTCTTTTCTTTTCTTATTTGCACTACAGCCTGCATGCACCGCCCAAACCAAGAGGGTACAGAGGTGCACATGGAGGAAGGAACATGGAATCGTTCGCCAAAAAATTCCGGACCTACATTGTTTATGATCCTCCTACTCACTCTTTGGCGGTCTTTGTTTTTGTTTTGTTTGTTTTTTTTTGCTAGCTGTTCAAAAGAAAAAATGGCGCAAAAGATGATGTTGACTTCAATGTCGCGTTAAAATACATCATTTTTGAAATCAACAAAGGAGAACGTTCGAACATCGAAAGACTGGCTTTTCAGATGAGGGAAAAAAGCAACTAAGTAAGCATGGTACGCACGCCCCTGCTCGCTTTGCCTCCAAGCAAGGAGCGATTCTGCCTTCATTTAAGCAGCAACCGGTGCCCAGACCAGGACAATGCATGTCGTCATATTTTAGGTTATGCATAGCTCACACTAGAGTATTGTTGGAGCTGGAGGTCTAGCGAGTAATAGTAAAAGTAGCTTGTTTGATATGAGTGAATGAAAAGTCGGTAACTAGCATTATTATCATCCCTGCACAGAAACGGTGAATTCTGGGTGACGATTTTTTGATGGCAGTTAGGAGAGATGCGCTGGCTCGCGCTTCGACGCGCGTTCCTCTCGAAAATGTGGTGATTTAGTGGCTTAGCTTCTGGTGGCCATTTGACTATTTTACGCGTTTGCCTGCGAGTGTCTGGAAAAGTACCTTTCTTTCCACGATACGAGCAGGTAGGCACTATTCCCTTTTGATCATTGGTAGCAGTAGTAGTTTCTAGTCTTTGGAGAATAGCTATTGACATAAAACCCCTTTCTTTCCACGATACGAGCAGGTCTTGAGAGTCATCTTTATTTGCGATACTGAGAAGGGATACACACACACACATATACACCTTTTTCCTTGTCTGCCCGCTATCTGAGTTATGGCCATCGATCCTGGAGACACACCCTCGAACACAGGGGCTGAAGAGGGGACTCCACCTTTCCTCCTCCCTCTTCCTCGATGAGTGACCCTATCACACCTGGCACTGACGCCAACGCCTCGGCCAGCCAAGAACAACTCCCCTCAAGACTCTCACAAAAATAAGATCACGTGTAACGCCACTAATTTTTTGATTTGCCTTTGGCGAAGGGACGTAGTAATTGACAAGGATATGCAACGAACGTACGGGGACAACAACAGTCGAGTAGGCCAAGGGGCATGATGAAGACGAGTGGAATGAGAAGGCGGACCTAGCGGCGAAGGAGGTTCAATCCCAGAACGGACAAGCATGGACAAGCATGTGCCGCGAGGCATTGTGGTCGGTGGTTGAGAAGCCAGGAGAGGAGGAGTGGCAGCAGCAGACCGAGAAGGCATGGACAGCCTGCCACATTTACCGAGGTCTCGCGCCTATAGCCCTAGCAAAAGCGTGGGACAAGGTGTTCAAGGACATCCCGGCCAGTGTTACCCAGCACGTGAGTCGGCTGTTTTGCCAGTACGTCGAGAAGGAGGCGAAGGAGCGGTCATGGAAACCAGGTACGAGGTGACGGTCAAGTGGGAGAAGGCGAACAGCATCACGGCCAGCATGAAACAGAAACACACAATCGAGCGGCAGAGCGTCGGGTGGAAGCAAATATATGGACAGAAACTCCGAGAGGCTGAGTGCCTTTGTGGACGAACCAACAAAACACGACGGAGAGCGGTGCCCAGGCGAGCAGCGTGACACACGAGTGGCTGATCAAGCAGTCATCGAGTCCTTTCTGGGCCTGAGGCGCATGGATATTATGGAGAGGAGAGACAATATGGTCATCAAGGAGTTGGAGGTGGAAGACGACTAGATCCCTTGAGCTCACGTTAAAGCAGCAAGGGTCATCCGGACTCGTAAGAGGACAGGCTGTGGTCCTCAGGTGCGATGTACTGTTTAGTATGCTTTACTTAGTGAAGTAGACTATGTGCTCGTACAAGCTTCACTTAGACCGTTCCACGTTTCAGTTGGATAAAATTGATGTGTCGTCACTACCTTAGTAAAAAAAAAGGGACGTAGTAATTGAAGTGCGGGTGAGTGTTGTACGTTCTGTTTGACAAGTGAAGGTCCCACTGTCGACTCGTGAGCGAGGGCTCGTTCTGATATCGGGAAGGAGGCAAGAGGTCGACTGAATGAAAGGTGCTGCAGAGACACAAAGCGGACGCTTAAGCGGTCTTTGTGCGGGTTTTGTAGACTACACCAGTGAGGCGACCGCGCGGGTACTCATGAGTGGGCTCAGTTTGACTGCTATGAGCATAAGGCGCTATTAGTGAAGCCATGAAATGAGGGTAAAGCAGTAAAAATGGGATATTCAAAGTTGCTGTGCACATCTCTTTCAATGGCCCTTCACACCTCAGGAAGAGTGAGATAGTATCACCTGCTTCTTTGGCAGAACAATTGGGCACCGTCTTCATTAGAGGCATGAACCGACTAGCCTATTAGGTGCTATCGCAGTGGCAAAACGGTTGCATCAATAACACTCCCAACAGGCACCTTCTTTCATTAAAAAAATGCACAACGCCCGCAAGTAAATCTGGGAAAAAAATATCTGGAACTATGTGGCGCGAACTGACTTCAGACGCCTAAGAGCTATTTCAAGCGAGACACAGGGGACAGTCATACAATACTGCTTGTTTTTTTTCCAACCTCGAATGCGTTGAGCAACAGTACTGCGTCAACGTCAGCGGCAACCTGAAGAGACCATTGGTCGCAGGTGTCCATTTTGCGATCAAAGGTTTTTTTCTTCAAGCGCATCGCTACATCGAAACGCGTGACGCCTGCTCGTTTTGGCCGCCGCCGCCGGACAGTCTTGCCCCATCACTACTGGACCTGCTTCCTTGCAGAATAAAGTTATGCTCAAGATATTGATTTTTATTGGATAGTTTTGGTTTGTGCGCTCTTAGTTTGCAGATGAAAATCACAATTTGCAATTGTGAACAAGGAGGCTGCGACGCGGCTAAACTATACGAGCACCCTTGATATCTTTCAATCATGCATTATTCTTTCCTCCCTTTACTTACTACTATACCTACTTGTTATCCCTTTCATTCTTTACCGTTCATTCCTCCCCTCTCTTCACTTCAGCTCCAGCATATCTGAATTTACAACCTCAAAAACGAAGACATTGTATTGCTTTTCTGCCAGACCTGTAAGTCACAATTCACTTCCTATACGCTTTCTCTCCACTCCTGACGTTTTGTTTATCGTTATTAGCCCTGTTCACAGCCTACAACAATAACAACAGCAACAAAAGAAGAAAGCTCCTCCATACCTCTCTTTTCCCCATACCTATTTCGCTGCCTTTCCCTTGATTAATGATGCTCCTTGATACATATACTATGTTCTGAGGCGTTGAACTTCCTCCTCTCACCACTTTCTTCCTCGTTTTTAGCCGATTTTCCCTCTGACCGCATCGAGCCCACTCGCGGCAACCCAGCGGATCTTACTGACATGTACGCCAAAAGGTGCTAAACATACAACAGCAGCAGCAGTAGCAGTAGCAGCCAGACCGTCATGTCACCGTCCATTAATAGTCGAGAGAAATAAATAGAACGTTATTATCAAGAAAACTTGGCACTTTTTTTTTTTTTTTTTTTTTTTTTTTTTTTTGCCGTCCATTTGCTTAGAAATAGGCTTGACCATTGGTCATCTAAGAAAGTTGACATACATGCAAGGCCATCGATTTTCTTGTTTTCGAAAAATGAGTGAGTTTCTGTTTTTTTTATTCATCTCTCTCCCCCGTGGAACACAAGCGACAGGCGGATAAAAAAAATGTACAAATGGCCAAGCTAATGCTATACGCATGATGCAACAACTACAGCAAAAAAAAAAAACGGCCCAATAATAATCGAGCCCTTTCCTGAAAACAACATTAGCAGTTGACCGATATCTACACGTCGTGCTGTTCCTCAATGTCATGATCCAGAAGCGCGTCGTTTAAAAGTAACGTTGCTGACTCGGCACTGTCATCGCTTGCAACACTAGCCGTGTCATCGTCATCCGTCAGCTCCTGCGCTTGTGCTCCTAAGGTTGGCTGGTCCGTCCTGGGGTGACCATACCGATCCAGACTCGAGTAGTTAGGTGGGGGCGCAGACATGTTGGCAACGGTGATCGGTACTGGTGAAGGCCCATCAGCTCCTCCGTTCCCATTGCCAGTCGAGACACGAGTCCTTGAGGGACTCGAATGCTGCATGATAGGTCGTCCTGCTCCAGCCAATGATCCCGAAGACGATGAGTTCGTGAAACGTTGTGACAACATTCTCGATCCAGATCCTGCTGCTGCTGCTACTGCTCCAGACCCAGCAGCCTCCAACAAAATCGAGCCCAGTTCACTTCCATAAGCTGGTGGTGGGGCTAACGATCCCGATGCAGGGGCGAGACCCCATTTCTTGACGTTCGCCTCCACAAAGACGAATCCGGACTGACCAAAGTTGATATGAAGCACACAGGGTCCCGTCGCACCGACTGTTGGGAACAAGTTGGTTCGTCCGTATCCCGTATACGCATCATCAATCCGCTTGCCGTTCCTTGTAAAGAAGATGGTTCCGTTCCGAGGTCGGTATCCACAACCGACAACATCTCCTTCAAAGTAGGTTGGTCCAAAGGGTATTCCGCTCCACAGAGAGTTGCAGTATTTCTGACCATTGTTCGAAAAGTATCCGACTGAGTGGCGGTTCCAGCCTGTTAAAGCAGAAAAAGCAAATTAATTAACCGTTAACTACCATATGATGAATAAGTCGTATGTAAATGTACTGAAAGGGCCTGTTAGCAATACCTGGAAGTCGAGTAGATGGATAGGGTTTTGTGGCGACTCCAATGGCGATGGTGGTGCGAGGACTCTTTTCAAACATCTTGACCTCCCAGTAGTAGACCTCCTGTTGTTTCGGGAGTGGCAAGTTGGTCTGCACAGAGGCCACCCTATCAAAGAACGACAGCTCAGTCCGGTCATGAACATAGAGCTGGTGGTCATACGAGGGCTCGAACTCCCAGGCAGAGACTCCCTTTTCCTGTATTGACAAGTACTGTGAAAGGGAGATGTCGGTCGGTACGCTGTTGGGGGGGTTCACCACTTGGAAAGCTACGATGTGGATGGCATAGAGGGAAAAAAAAATAAGGGGTGACGAATACAGAGAGATATGGTCAGCACATATTTCAAAAGATAATACATGTTGTGATTGCTGCATGGGCATGGCACGGGTCCAGCATGAGCGAAAGAGGGTCACCCTTGTTCACTTCCAGAGATAAGCACTACTTGGTTGATACTCCTATTCACCAGTCACCAGTTTGACCCATTCTCCTATTTGTCCCTCCCCTGTCCTCCTTTTGTGCGACTAATCAACACATGTTGAGACTTTTTGCTTCCTTTCCTATTCGCGCTGCTGATGTAATGGGCAAGGGTGGTTGATTTGGACACTAACGTCAACTTTT
The DNA here is from genome assembly GCA_029449235.1 of Linnemannia schmuckeri. Classification (NCBI taxonomy): domain Eukaryota; kingdom Fungi; phylum Mortierellomycota; class Mortierellomycetes; order Mortierellales; family Mortierellaceae; genus Linnemannia; species Linnemannia schmuckeri. Next base: position 1,142,840 of record JANATG010000014.1, on the reverse strand, counting down.
TAAGCTCCAAGGGGTGAACGACTATGGGCTGTTTTTGGATCTTTTTCACACTTGGCGTTTTGAGCAAGCTTTTAACGTTCTCTCCTTTCCATCCCACAACGGTCATTCTCTAGTCTCTTTTTCTCGTCGGAGTTTTGAGGATTGTCGATGGTCGAAGCGCTTCTTTTTCGTCGGTATGAGCGAAATTGGCAAAAGTTGTTCGTACCTTCAGCAGCGTCGTAGGCTTGACGGTCAGCATCGGAGAGGTTGTTTAGGCGGTCAGGGGTTGCCTCTGGATCAACCTCCGAGTCAGGGACCAATAGAGCGTTACCAAATCCTCGTCGACTGCCTCGACCAGTCCCACCGCTGCGACGATGGTGATGTGATGAAGCTGAGGAGGGCGAGGACGACGAAGAAGCAGAGGATCCTGTGAGCCAACCAGCCTTTTGGCCACAGGTCCGAATTGCCGATACGATGGAAATGATGAATGCAGTTGTGAGGACAAGGGCCACCAGCCAGGTCAAGTCCTCCTCGTCGCCGTCCCTGTCAGGGTCTGTTGGCTGAGGGGAATTTGTAAACGTTGGGTAAGGCCCTGGGTAGGGATCGTGAATAGTTGGGTCGAACCTGTCAGAGTAGCCGTTGGGAGGAGCCGAGAAGGTCGGACGATATGGTGGTGGATAAATAGTTGTGGGTCTCCAGTCGTGGTAGGGGTAAGAAGTAGGTGAAGGAAAGTATCGAGGTTGGCTCAAGGGCAACTGTTTGTTTGGTTCGTATGGGTTGTGCTGGTTCGGGTTGTATGAAGGGGAGGCTGCAGGATAGAATCGAGAGTAAGGACGACGACCGTTCTCGTAGGGGTACAGGACGGGAGTGGGCGAAGGATTGAAAGGACGAGAGGTGGAGGTTTGAACGAATCGAAGAGGGGGATAAGTCGGGGAGGGGTAGTTGTAGTGGTGGTCTGGGGAAGGATAGTCGAACAGATGGTCCTCCGTGTTGTCGTCAACGTCCACGTCAAAGTCGACGTTACTGTTGTTGTCGTCGTCGCTGTAGGTTTCTTGCAGTTCCACGATTTGATCGTAGTTGTCTTGTTGGTATCGGTGTTCCTCCTCCCGGAGTAATAACTGTTCGTTGATGCGTGCTTGCTGTTCTACCAGCTCTACCAATCTGTTGTAGAACTCCTTGTTGTCGTCGTCGTCGTTGTCCTTGTCGTAAATGTTATTATCGTAGTAGGGGTCCTTGTCTTGGTGTTGGTAGGGTGAATAAGATGGCGACTTGTGTCGGACAGAGGAAGGGAAGGAAGAAGGAAGAAGAGGCGACATTTTGTTTGCAGCACACCAAGAGGAAGTAAAATTGACAGGGCAGGAGAGTGGGTGCGATAACGCAGACACAGACACAGACACAAAAGAAGACTCGAGGTCAGGAAGTCAGTGAGTCTCAGTTCAAAAGCAGAATGAGGCAAAGGGGGGGAAGAGAAGGGGTGTGCGAGTATGTATGTTTGTTGAAATGGGTAGTCAAACGAGGCGAGAGAATTGGAAAGGGAGCAAGAACAAGGAAGGAAAAGAAAGGGGTTTATTGAATGTTGTTTGTTGTTTGTTGAATGTTGAATGTAGGAAGAAAAAAAAAAAAGGCACGCGCAAGTCGAAGGAAGAAAGTGAAGAGAAAGGGTGAAAAGGCCACAAGGAAAGGAAGAGTGAGGAGAGGAAAGGAAAGGAAAAGAAACAGACAAAAAGCACGCAAGAGTTTGTCTTTCAGTGGAAAAGGCTAAACAAGCGCGTGTTTGCTGCTGAACAGCGGGGTGGATAAGGAAAAAAGGGAAAGGAACGAATGAGTACGACTCTATGTGAGGGTGGGTGTGAGTGCGGGTTGATGAAGATGCGATCAAGAAAGTTGGATGTATTCAAGGGTGGCAGAGAGGGAGAAAAAAAAACAAAGCCAGTCAGGAAGGAAGGAGGGAAAGAAGGTTGGGATAGGATCTTTGCTTGCTTGTTGTTATCCGACGATGACAAGTAGGCAGAGACAGACACACTCACACTCGCTCCTTACGCCAACTGCCCCATCGCCACGTGCTGGATTGTCCTATGTATTTGCTCAGCAGGCACAGCAAAGTGTGTTCCAGGATAGAGAGCAAGAGGGAAGGATGCCAGTCTGGCAGTCAGCTTGGTTGAGTTAAGCTTTTGGTGGCAAAAGAAAGAAGAGGCACTGAGACCAAAGGATTTGCCTGGGGTCACCGTGTCCTTTCAAAGTACGCCCCGCCTGGCGACAAAGAAGTCACATGACAATGACCTAATAGATTTGAAAGAACTCGTATCTGCTACGATGCAAAGGCCAATAAAAGAAGCACAAAAATTTGACCTGACGAGGATCTTTCACTTTTGTGACATGTAAGTTGTCGCACCATAACTCACAGAGCCAGGATCGCACCAAAGTTTCACAATGGAATTCAGCCAAGAACGACATCATCCGAACTGCAGGACAATGGACAATTCGAGTCTTTTTCAACCTTACGATCATCACCCATCTCAGAAAAAGATTTTCCTCCTTCCATCTGATGGGGAAACCAACATCAAATCCTTTTTTTTCTTCGTCGCCATTTCAACTCCATACGGGATTCGATTCAATTAGCAGAAATACACTACCCCTCTGAATTCAGAAATCAGATTCAACTACAAAACACACTCATCGTCAAATATTAGCGCATAACTTACTGCAAGACAGTGACGATAAAGGGCAGAGGTCTCCTGGACACACTCAAACAGCAGGACAAGCAGGATATCAAAGCGAAGCAAGAAACAGCGCAATTGATACCAGTATCCATATTTCTGTTTATCTTCTAATAGCGAGGACGTCTACCCCAACAACACTATTATCAAAAATGTCTGCAGAAAGAGATGCCGCTATTGCCGAGGTTGAGGTTGCTGCCGATGCCTCTCCCCGTGGACAGATGTCCGTCGAGGAGGCCCTTCAGGATGTCCTGAAGCGCGCCCTCGTCCACGACGGTCTTGCCCGCGGTCTCCGTGAGTGCGCTAAGGCCCTTGACAGGTAACTTTTCGTCTATTGATGTTTATATTGTGCCATTCAGACTTTACCAATGCTATCAGATGTTAACCCTCTCCTATTTCCTCTATCCAATCAACTACAGACGTCAGGCCCATATGGCTGTCCTCGTTGAGACCTGCACTGAGAAGGAGTACATCAAGTTGGTCGAGGCCCTTTGCGCTGAGCACAACATCAACTTGATCAAGGTCTCGGATGCCAAGAAGCTCGGAGAGTGGTCCGGTCTCTGCAAGATCGACCGTGAGGGTAACGCCCGCAAGGTCGTTGGCTGCTCGTGCGTTGTTGTCAAGGATTTCGGTGAGGAGTCTGAGGCCATGAACGTCCTCTTGGAGTACTTCAAGACTCGTTAAGAGTGGCTCAGGTGATGACTTTTTTCGTCATTCCTAGCTTGCTTTGTTTTTTTTTCTGTTGCTTTTGTCCTTTTTTTTTGAAGACGCTGCACAATTGACCAAGCAAACAAACAACAACCCATTAAAAAGAGTTTTGCTACGGCTTAAAGTCACATCCTTGTTCTTGTGTGCTAATGATGATAACGATAATGCTGCAATGAAGATGATGTCTGTATCAGTTTTTTCACCGACTGATGAACAGGTCAGTCAACCTCAAAAACTGATACAATTCAATATACGTCTTACCGGCTGAATGAAGCCAACACAGTCTTGAAAAGCAAGAAGGAGGAACACATGGTTGTATGCACCTTTGGACACATGAGTGAACGAAACTAATAATGGCGAACAAATTAATGATGGACAGTCAAGACCAGTGAGAAAAAGAAGGGTTGTTTGTCTTCCCCTTGCAGGAGGAGAAAAAAAAATAGTTGGGAAAGTTTCTCCGATGGGAGTGGGAGTGGGAAGTGGGAGTCCCAAAAATACAAAGAATTGGAGGAAATGGGAGCACGGGAATATGGATCGATCATTCAATTCAGGACAAACCAGTAAAGAAATACCAACATCATTAGGCAACATCCGCCGATAGGTTAGCAAAAAAAAAAAAATAACGGCGAGAGGAGTTTCTCCGATTTTGGTCGCTGCTCTCGGCCTTTGAAGAGTTTACTGATTCTTTTCATTTTTTCGTTTGTTCAAGCAACAGACAATTCTGAATGACTGCAGGTGCAGGTGTATTCTACTGTCAATGACCAATGTGATTCAAATGTGGTCGTGCGCACGATGTGTGTGCGTTTGTTTGTCCAGGGTCGAGTTAGAGTTCAGGCCATTCATGAACACGGAAAATGAAGATGAAAATGAAATGAAAGCCAAACAGAAAATGATTATGAAGTGAAAGTGAAAATAAAAGGGAAAAAGAAGCATCGAGTCCAGCCCATCGTCCTTTGTGTTGTCTCGTTCTTTCGCTTTTATCTATTCCTTCTCGGCACATAGATGTCCTATGAGAGTAGTGTCCGTCTTTTCCTTTGCACCTTCTTCGTTCTTACCGCCTTGGACATTTTCTTGTTTGTTCTCGCCTTCTCCTCTGCCCTAGGCTCGCCTTCTCGCCCTTTTCTTCTCCCCCTTTTTTGTCCCCCCTTTGGCATCGAAACCATATCGCCCTTTCGCTCTGCTCTTTCGCTTGACAGGTCATCCTCCCATCCCTCTCGTTCTCTCTCTCACTCTCCTTCTCTCGTTACCTCGTGCACTATCTCCCTTACTCTCTCCTCTCTCTCTCTTTCTCTCTCTCTTTCTCCCTCTCTCTCTTTCTCTCTCTCTCTCTCTCTCTCTCTCTCACACACACACACACATTTTTTTTCTCTTTGTTTCTTCCTCCGCTCCACACTCACCCACCAAAACCCCTTTTCATATTTTTTTCATACACCTTCTTCACCAATCCTTTCTCTTTCCTCTCTCCCTATCTCGCCCTAGTGCCTACTTCCCTAGTCTCATCACTTCCTTTTTCCTTGCACACAACCACACCACTTACCGTCGCTATCACCCACCCGCACCACATCTACTGCACTTAATAAAACAAGCACCCTCACTCCTACTACAAAACAGCATTCCACATCCTCTGACGAATAACTACACACATCTCCCATTCGTCCCTCCCCCACGATGCTGTCAGAGCGCAAAAAGCTCTTGGCCCTGCTCTCAAAGCGGCAACAGCTCGAACAGCAATATGAACAGACCCGCAACCCCTTCATCCAGTCCCAGCTCGACGACATGGTCCCTGCTCTTGTCAACTTTTTCAAGTGCGCCGACTCAGCCGACCTAACCAAAAAATACCCAACCACCGCCGACATGCAAGCCGCTGCCGACAAGCAGCGCTACTTTGCCTCGAGAAAGATCAATGTCAACCCACGAGCGGCCCAGGTCTATGAGCTGCTTCGACAGAACGGGTCCGACGCCGACTATCTCGAGTTTGTGCGCATGACCAAGACCGCCTTTATTAGCATCGTCTCCTCGGTCCTTAAGCAGAACCCGCTCTACAAGAACCAGTCCAACGGACAAGAGATCATCGAGAAACAGATGGCGGTCACCCTCTGGCGAATGGGACACCATGGCAAGGACGCAGGAATCGGCGACGCCAGCAAGATCTTCGGTTTATCCGAGGGGTCTATTATGAAGTGTACCCAGCGGTGCATGGAGGCCCTCAATGGAATAGCCGTCGACGTCGTGAGATGGCCAAGTCGAGGAGAGAAGCGGACAATCAAGAACAGGATTAAGGAGCTCGCTAAGCAACCAATGTTCAACAGCGACGGCAGCGACCACATTAATACAACAGCACCAGAGGACGAACCTATCGATGATGCTATTGGAGTTCTCACAAGCATGAAAGTCGTGCTGCACTCACGACCCATCATGACCAACCCGGACGAGTATCTGGTCCCAGTTCCGCCTCGGTTACTTCACGCTGCGGCGGAATGGTTTGCAGCCTCAGGAAAGAAGCATTGGGTCTCGATCCCTATCGCGGAGTCGTCTCTGCTGGCGGGGCATGACTGGACCGATCAGGATTTCGACCACCCTTCCACAACATATGCAACCACAACCACTTCAGCTGCACCCGCTGCTACAATTAAAGCAAGGAAGCGGCGAAAAACGAAAACCAAAGGATCGTCTAAAAAAGCTGGTCCCAATGATAAGGACGAGGATATTGACCTCGACACAGAAGCAGGAAACAACAATCACAAACTCCACCAGGGCCGGAAATCCCCCACAGCACAGGATACACAACAAGGCTCTTCGACCTTCTCAACCACACCCATATCAGAAAACTCTACTCCATCCACTTCATCATCCACAACAACCATAACAACATCGACCTCAACACCAACAATTTGCCCGTCAGGAACGGCCGTAGATAATGATGTAACAGAAGCGACCAATGCGACAATTGGTCCTGCAGACACTGAAACGCCAACTAACCCTGCAGCGATTGACACACCCATCGACATATCGGTGATCAAATCTGGAGGATACGTGCGGCGCGACTATGGCTACAATGTTCTAATGGTGTGCGATTCCACCACTCGAGTCCGCCTTGTCGAGAAGATGACACCGGCATCCTGGACCGACCAGCAATCTCTGGAGTCAAGTACCATCCACAACAACAGCGACATCTACTTTGACGAAGGCGAATATCTGGTGTCTGACGGTACCTTTACACTTGGTGACACTATCCTCCCAGTCACCCCTATCACCTCTCCACGTCCAAAATCAATCACGCCAGCACCGACAGCAGACGGAGATTCCGAGATCAGGATCAAGCAGGAAGATGCTGATATTGACATGCATGATTTCGAGGACACTGATATGGAGGAGGTCGAGGCTCAAAGGCGGCTGTACGAGAATTTGGCGCGGATCCACAAGCGGGCTCGGGATTGTGAGCGGATGCTCAAGGCTCGGTTCCCTAGTCTGCTGGGGGTTCGTGTTCAGATCAAGGACGACCAGGTTGGGCACGACAATGTCAAGAGCTGGATTATGGCCTGTGCGACAATCCACAACCTGGTCCTGGCAGATGATACAAGTTTTGACCCAGAGTGGGAGACGCAGCTGGATCACTGGGAAGAGCTCTTTCATACGCACCAGGAACACCAAGCTCGATACATTTGGAAGGCCAACCATAAGCCTCATCGGAAACCAGCCAGGAGGTCAGATCCGAACAATGCAGTAAGCGGGTCCGAGGATCCTTTGTCGGGTGATTTGAATGACGCGGGGGCAGAGGACAACAACAGTGTTCGCGCAGGATCCAATTTTTTGACCGCCGAGATTTCGACCATATCACCGCCGCCAGCGTCCAACCCATTTCAACCACGAGCACCAATTGATCACCCTTCACTGCCTCCACTGGTGTATGGAGACGAACTCGCGCGAGAGTTTAATTCTCGACTTGCAGAGACAGGGTCGTTCCCGCAGAACCAGGCCCTCGGAGATGCGGACATTACGGAGACGTTGAATCGTCTGAGTGAGTCGATCAAGGCGTCCACACAGGCCAAGGTGGACATCCATATCCTTCACCAGGAACACCAACAGCAACTTCAGGAGCAGATAGAGCTCCAACAACAGCACCTACAGGAGACCAGTGGTCATACTCACCCTTCGACTTCTATAAAGGATATCGAGGGCCATTCTTCGACCGCCATGCACTGAACCGACTCTGGTCGAATTCCCCAGAACTCTTTTTTGTGTTTTTTTTTTTTTTTTTTTGTTGCTATTCTTCTGCTACTACCATCACAACCGTACTTTTACTGCTCTACTATTATCTTTTGCTACCACTACCGTCTACTTTAACTGCTCCAAATACTTGTACATAATTTTTAGTGACCACAACTAACCCAATATAGTCAGTCCTTGAGCCTACAAAGGATACCGATCCTTGACAGGAAACAAATTCCTGATAGCTGCACTTTCAAAAGCCCCGTAATGTATTGCAAATGAAATGAGGGGTATAGGTGGAACATTTCGAATTGAAAAACGGGGGGATTTCAGACGCGTACGCGACGCGCTGAAGATACAATCAATACCAATTTTGGACCTCATTCCGAATCAAAAAAAATGTATAAGCAATCAAACTGTTCATGGTAGTTGCAATACTTGATCTTGGCTGATGGTGCTCACCCCGTGGAGGTGGAATGGACGCCCATATCTTCCCTCTATGGGCAGTAGGATATTTTCTGCGATCGACACAAGAGTGCAAGGAGGGGTGAGTGTATTTGAGTATGTGGCGGTTGCTTGGGTATGCTGCGAGTCCATCATCAAAGAAATATTTACCCTGAGAACTCTTTCATTGCGTGTATTGGTAGAAATAGGCAAGGGGTTAACAAGGGAGGGCTAGGGTTCATTGTTGATTGGTTCGGAAATGTAGAATTTTCACGCACATAAAAAAAAAGGGGGGAGGGGGGCGCTAAGCATGAGAAAAACAACAACCCCCGGGAGGAAAAAAAAAAAATAGAGTTACCCCTCTACGCGCTTTTTTTTTGATATTCAACAAGATGTAGTTTATTACAAAAAATAAAAGGGTAGTGTTTAGAAGGGGAACTACAGTAATATTGAATTAAAATTGCGTACAAAAGAAATGAACGGAAATTCACGATGCGCGAAGTGCAAAAATGAGAAGAGCAGCAGAGAAAGGCACGAACAAGTGGACAGAATCAGTTAAGTAAATGTGCAAAAAAAAAGAGCGAAGGGGTTATTTGCCGTTGGCAATCTTAAGTCTGAAGAGATCCTCGATCTTGTCCTCAACCTCACGGAGTCTGACCTCCGAGTTGCCCAAACTCAAGTAGAGGTCTCGGCGTTTTTGGTCCTGGGAAGGGTCGTTCTGGATGGCCTCGATCCTAAGCAACTTGGTCTTAATCGAGTGGTCCAGGTACTGCAGCTTCCACGCGTACCGAGTGATGAAGTCGGCGATGGTGTAAAGTGCAGTTGATGGAGGAGAAGATGGCATTTGTTGTTGCTGTTGTTGATGTGTTTGAGGTTGTGTTTGGGCAAGGGCCTGTTGTGGGTGTGCTAATTTCTGCTTGGATGCGGTTTTGTTGAAGATTGGAGAGCATGGGCCGGTTGTGGTCACAGTGTTGGCGGCAGGGAATGAGGAGGAAGTCGGCGCAGCTGCTGGAAGAGTAGATGCGGCGACACGAGGGACAGGGCTAGTGTGGTTCAGCATGTTTTCGGCTGAGGATATTGTCGTTGGTAAAGGGGGCGAGGGGAGGTGGACGCTGGATCTGATTTTCTTTCTGGCGTATGCGTCGTTTGATACGTCTTCTTGATCGTGCTCTCTCTCGCGTTCTAGTTCGCGCTGTCGTTCACGGTACTCCTGGATGGTGATGGTCGACATGTTGTTTGAGTTCATGACCCTATTCGACATGGATGGAGGAAGTTGGAATGCTTTGCGTGCTAGGGAAGGATTGATGTGTGGAAAGAGTGACGAGAAAGGGGAGGGAAAACTTGAGACGGGAGGTAGATATTTATAAAAAAGTCGGTGAGTGTCAGCGAAGGGACGAGTTGGGCGAAACAAAAGAAACGAAATACAAAAACAGTGATGACGACGAACGAAACAAATGAAAAAAAAAAAGACAAGGGAGACAAAGGAGAGGAAAAAAAACAATGAGAGAGATGGTTCGAAGTTGAAGGGGAGAGTACAAAGTTCTTTCTTTGGACTTACTTGATGAAGACGAGTCAATGAAACTGAATAACGAACAATGCTGAACGAGATCATGGGCGACATCTTTTGTGAAGGTGGCGAAACAATAAGAAGACAAACAAACCTTTAGTTCTCCTTTCCTTTGCTGCATATGCACCATCGTTTTTTTTTTTTTTTTCACTCTAATGGTAGGCGTCATTGCAAATCCTACCTTCACTGATAAAACGAGGAATTGAGGCTTATGTACAGTTCTACCAGGCGCGAATTTTAATTTTGGTGCGCAATGATCGTCACCTTTTAGGAAATTACCATTTTTTGTAACTTTTTGTTTCTTTTTGTTTGCGGTGGAAGAGATGAAAAGATTTAACAACGTGAGTGCAGATATGTCCTGAAACAATAGCAACATTGCTCCGAAAGCCTTTTTTCACTCCTCTCTGCTGTGCAAGTAAGTGTGCTGCTATGTTTTGAGATCCCTTACCCTCTCTTTCGGGGTACACATAATGGTGTGACAGATGGATATTTGGCGGCGGGTGAGAGGCCCGATCCAACCTTGGCGCAGATGGTTAAAAGAGGATCACAAGAAAAGGCGAAGGAAATGCACGAATTGGCAGTATGAGGCAAATAATGGACCGCTTTATTTGAGGCATGTGCGTCGCATCTATACCTGTTTTCCTGCGGCTGGTTTGGATGCAGATGTTCATTTGGAGTCCTTGCTTATAGTATCAATGGCGAGCTTAAGGCAATCGGTTTGGTTGGTAGCTGTTACAGCTGTTACTGCGACTTCGGTCTTGGGAGGAACTGGATCCACGACCACAGTGTTATATCGGCATTGGTTAGCTCCGTGAATGTTGCATTTGATGGTGTACCTGCCGATCTCGCAGCTAGGCTGTTGGTGGGACATATTTGGTAGTCGTTTTTTTTGTTTGGTTCTGAGCTAAGTCAGTGCTGGTGGGTTGAGAGAAAGCACTTAGTGATGAACGGAGAAGAATGGAAGAGAATGACAAAGTATAGGATTTGATTAAGAAAAGGAGGAACAGAGCGAGTCAAAGGTAAAGGGGGTAGAAAGAAAAAAAAATAGCAATAACTCAAACAGACGAGGATCCCGCTTCAGCTTTGATGGTCAACGAGCAAAATGTGAAATGTATGAAAGAAAAAAAGGCGAGAGAGTACCTTACAAAGTGGGAAGCAGAGAAGGACTAGGGCATTGCAAGATCCTACCGGTTGAATGTATGTTGTGGAACTGTGCGCTCGCCAGTTTGTGGATTTGTTCGATCAAAAAAGTGTAGAAAGCAGTTTGGTCATGTGACAAGCCTGCGCCATGACTTTTTTCGTCAGTGTGCGATGCTTTTCGTTGCGTTGTTCTTTTTTCTTTGCTTGTCCCTTTCTTCACCTTTCCACCCTCCAAACATACAGCATCAACCTTCGATACTTACAAAAAAAATATACACAGACAACTACAACCCCTCTCGACACGTACACTCATAAATCACACCATACAAAGCAAAAACAAGCACAAGTTCTAAGGTACCTCATTCAACTACCACTCAATACTGTTCTCATGGCAAAGCCTCCTTCCTACTTCTGAATCATCGCTCTAATAATACAAGCCGCTGGCGTTATATTTTTTTCCCTTTTTTTTAAGGAAAAAAAAAGATGTTTCACAGAGGAGCGTCTGCCTTTTCGCACGCTCGCGGTCAAGGAAGTCGAGGTCAAGAACGAGGTCGGGGGAGAGAATTTAGTCGTGGTGATCGAGGACGAGGAGGATTGGACGTCTCACGCGGCGGTTATTTCGGCAAGGGTCGAGGTCGAGGAGCCTGGGCTGGCTTCTCTGACCAAGAACAGACCGATATTATGGCCACCCGACAGGACACCACGCATATTTCGAGCGAAGGTACAGACGACCTCATTGTCCCGTCTCCCTCTGGTGGTGAGATCGATTTGGCCATGCAGGTCCTCCAAAGTGACAGACTCGATGCCCTCCAGTCCCGAGTCCAGATTCGTAAGTTCCTGCAATCTTGTCTTCTCAACTTGTCGAACCACCACTCCGCCGATACTTCGGCGGTATTCTACAACCTGGCATCAGGGAAGGGTCTTACCAAGCTTCACCACATCATGCTATATCCTGAGCCTGTTGAAGACGGCGGTGATATTATCTCATCCACTGTGACCTTCCAGTCCATCACCCTGCCACTGATCGGTCTCTTAACCCGCCAGAGCCTGTGCCAATCTGCCTTGACGCACGAGTCCAACCGCATCTATGGCTTGGTCCAGGAGCTTTGCCACCCATTCTTGGGGTTGCGCGTCCTGCCCATTATGCACTCTTTCTTGGAACAGGATTTAACCGACGTGCCCTCAAGCGCTTCTCTTCTCTACCCACAGCGCCAACCACATGAGCATCAGCAACATCAGCAACGCCAGGATTCGCATAGCAGCACTGCTATGCCGCATTGCGCACTGATCGCCATCCTCCGATTAGTCTATCAGCTGGTGATGCGTTTTCCCAACTCTATTTCCGGAACTGCAACCCTTGTCAGCGATCTTTCCATACTTGTCGATCGATGTCGACTGCAGTCAGTGACAGGAAATGCCAAGCAGGTCCTCTTCAATTCTATCCTCACCGCTGAGATGGCTCGACTTTCGACAACTGTTCGAAACAATATACGTGTCAGCGGAGGATATGGAGATCAATCTTTGCAGACCATATCATCTAGCATTCCTTCCCAACCCTCTGGTGGTCCAGACGATTTTGCTCCTCATGACCCACGACGCGACAACGACTACGCCATGATCGACGAGATCAACATTTTTCCATCGAGAGGTGCAGTCCTCTGCAGCACTGAGCCCTTCCTTCCCATCAACGACTACAACGAGCCATTGGTGCATTTTTTGCCTCGTGGCTGGTCTAGGCTCCTCGACATTCATTTTCGCCTATCTCGACAAGATTTTATGAATCCACTCTGTACTGGAATCCGGGCCTTCATCGATTTACTTGGGGCGACAGACAAGTCCTACGACCAGGACTTTGTCGATCCAAAGGAGCCCAGAAGGCACATCAAGGACAACGTTAGTCTGAATGTTTACAGTAATGTCAAGTTCTTGGACGTGTGTACCCATGGGAATCAAGCTGGTCAGACTACTGTCGTCTTCGATCAGCCGATCAAAGTCCGAGATCTTAACTGCAAGGAGCGGAGAGAGTTCTGGGAGCTTTCTCGAAACCGGTTGATGCACGGCAATATCGTTTGCTTCGTGAGGTGGTCTCATATCCAGTTCCGTGATCACCAGGTTGTTGTAGCGTTGATTCAGAAACGCGACATCGACGAATTGTGCAAGTCTGAGCTCACCGCTCATATACATGTCTCTCTGCTGGATCCTGTATCCTATCCGATGGTCTTTGCTCCTCTGCAATCGCCATCCTCGAACAACGAGCAATGGTTCATGGTAGAATGCTCCGGGGCATTCTTTAAGAGCGTCAGGCCGGTGTTGAGGGCGCTCCAGGAATCTCAATCGTGGGCACTCCCATTCGGCAAGTACATCGCGCCAACGGATGAAGAGATCGCCCGTGCCGCTCAGTCTTTGAATGTAAGCACGATTGATCCACCCTTGTACACAACCATGCCTGAATTTGAGTTTGATTTGTCGGTGCTGCTTTTGAATGGAGGCGTATGTAAGCTCAACGTTGGAGATCCTGAGTCGGTCCATCGTGCGGTGACAGTCCTGAGAGAGCGTAGTTCATTGGACAGCGCTCAGGCTCTGACGTTGGTGGAGACCCTCGGAAGGGAGATTGCCCTGATTAGCGGGTATGTATTGTTGCCAACGTATGATAGCATGTATATGTCGTACGACATTGAACTGCAATCGATACATGATTCTGATTGTATTTCTACTTTCATCTACTTTTTAGTCCCCCTGGCTCTGGAAAAACCAAGATCGGGGTCGACTTGATGAGGGTTCTACTTCACAACAAGAAAGCCATGAACTGCGGTCCTATCCTTGTGGTATGCAACACAAACCATGCCCTGGACCAGTTTCTAGAGCACCTTCTCGATGAAGGCATTACTAGTATTGTTCGCGTCGGATCCCAGTCCAAGTCACATCGCCTGCAAGACTACAACCTCAAGCCCATTATGCTCAATTGGAAGAAGCCCTATGCAGTCAAACGAGGGCTTGTCGACGCTTTCACAGCATCTGAGAAGGCCGCTCGGGCTATTCGCGATCTGACTCTGGTTCTCAAGTCTGGCTACTTCGACTGGAAGCACGTGAGAGAGCGTTTCAACCCTGCACAGCGCCATCAGTTTGAAGACTCGCCATCTTCGCCTGTAGCCTGGAAAGACGATATGACGTCTCAGCGTGGTCAAATGACCGGCAGAATTGCGTATGAGCGATGGATAACTGGGAAGGATCTGGACGAGAAGCGCGCCGACAACCACTTTGCTGATGAAGAGGACAGAGAGGGGGTGCGACCAACAAACACCTTTGTGGCACTTAACGGCGATGCCCTCGAGACTGTTGGAGCTCCTTTCTACGACACCCCGATCTCTGATCGCACCATCCCTTCGCTCGGTGGAGATGTGTGGAGTATGTCGATGGAGGAGAGAAACTGCCTGATCGAGCACTGGAAACCCGATATCATCCGTTCGATTGAGGAGGAACTTGAACTACACCAGCGGTACTTGAAGTCGGCCGAGGGGAGCAAGTATCGTATTTATGATGAGTTGCGGCGTTTGATCATCTCAGGGACGGATATCATTGGTATGACGACCACTTCCTCAGCAAAGTTCCATGACTTACTGGTATCGGTGGCGCCAAAGGTCATTCTCTGTGAGGATGCTGGAGAAGTCCTGGAGTCACACATCTTGACTGCATTGTCGCCCACAACCCAGCACCTCATTCTCATTGGCGATCATCTTCAAATCCGTCCTAAAGTTTGGACCTACAATCTCTCCTCGGAGTCTTCGGTCGGCAAGAAGTACAACCTTGACAAATCCCTCTTTGAGCGACTGGCTGCATCGGACACCAATCCACTGCCCGTATCTCGCCTTACTATCCAGCGACGCATGCGCCCAGAGATCTCGAATCTTATCAGGAACATCTATTACCCTTATCTCAAGGACGGTGGTCGTGTTTGCCAGTATCCTAATGTCGAAGGCATGGACTCTAACCTTTTCTTCATGGACCACGGCCACTCCGAGGATAAAAAGTATCCCTTTGGCCAGCAGTCGTTTTCCAACACATTCGAGGTCGAGATGATCGAGGCTTTGGCTGTACACCTTATTAAGAACGGCTACGACCAGCCCGGAGACATTGTGATCCTGACACCTTACCTCGGCCAACTCGCCAAAATTCGTAACCACCTGAAGGAACGATTTGTGGTTCTGGTGCACGACCATGATGCGGAACGGCTTGATGCAGGTGGCGTCGAAGGATTCTACGAGAAGTTTCACGAAACTCAATCGCACAATAAGTCTCATACTACTGAGGATGCACGGCAGCATCAAATAACAGTCCGCACCATTGAAAACTTCCAGGTAATACTCTATTCATTATTTTTCCAGGAAACAAAGGAGGACTGCATCAAATTTTTCAAAAAAAAAAATCTCAGCCAGGCTTTTTCACCCTCTACTGACCTTAGGGAGAGGAAGCAAAAATTGTTCTGATCTCTCTCGTGCGGAGCAAGACCGATTTCGATGATAATGAGTTGTTCGGGTCGGTCGGCTTCCTCAAGTCACCCGGTCGTGCCAACGTGCTGTTGTCTCGTGCGCAGCACGGGATGTTCCTCATTGGTAATGCGGGAATCATGGCTCGCCCTGAACATGGAATCTGGCCCGCGATATTGGCGGAGCTTCGACAATCGAGTCGCGTCGGTCAAGGGTTCCCCATCGTCTGCAAAAATCATCCAGAGACAAGGAGGATCGTTTGCAGTGCTGAAGGTCTCCAAGCAGCGGCACCAGATGGGGGTTGCGGTCTTCCTTGCGGTTTAACCTTGTCTTGTAGTCATCTCTGCCCTCGATTTTGTAAGTTGGTTGGTATTTTGTTGTTTCAGAGATTTCTAGCGTTGACGATGGCAGAAAACCAATAACATCGCTCTGTGTGTGCTTTTTTTTTTTTTTTTTTTTTTTTACTTCTAGGCCACCCCGACCCAGATCATACCCTTTTCAAGTGTAAAGAAGCTTGCCCACGCATGCGAGTAGAGTGCAATCATGCATGTCAGAGGACGTGTGGCGAGGACTGCGGAAAATGTGACGTGATAGTTACTCCGTCACCATTGGCATGCGGCCATGTCCTCGAGATAACCAGATGCTGGCAGTTGTGGGATCCCACAAAGATCACCTGCACTGCAGAGGTCGACAAAAACCTGGGCTCTTGTGGACATTCTCGCGCAATGATGTGCCATCAAGACCCGACCAAGGTCTCTTGTATTGAGAGGTGTCCGTCGATTTTGGATTGCGGCCATCCCTGCGGCTTGACCTGTCATGGCTCCAGTCCTTGCGCTCCTTGCAAGGAGAAATGCAGTTTCACTTGTGCTCACACCAGCTGCAACCATAGTTGTCAGACCCTGTGCCAGCTCTGCTGTCTTGACTGCGCTTGGCAGTGTGAGCATCGCGACAGATGCACCCTGCCATGTGCAGCTCCCTGTAATCGATTGCCATGCAACGAGCGATGTAGCTATGAGCTTTACTGTGGACACCAGTGTCCTTCCGTTTGCGGTGAACCATGCCCGTCCGTCAAGTTTTGTCCAGAGTGCTCTGTGACAGCTACCGAGACTTTGGTCTCCGATAGAGGCAAAAGCATTCGACTCGATGAGGTCGACATTGATAGAGATCCTCTCATGGTGCCACCCTGTGGTCATGCTTTGACGATGTCAACATTGGACGAGATGGTGGATCTTGGCCGGTACTACCAAGAGCAGAAGGATGAGTCGTCTGGATCTGTGTTGTATGTTGGTTTGAGAGAACTGCACGGTAGTCCGAGCGACAATGTTGTTTGTGTGGAGTGCTCCCGGCCCATTGGCGCGCCTTTCTTCCGGTACGGAAGGCTCAACAAGCACAGTCAGCTTTTTCACCATATGCAAGGATTCCGCAAGACACAGATGTCAGGGAACAAGCAGCGCCACGAGAACGCAAGCAGATGCCTCTCTCAGGCAAAAAATACTCTTTTGCAGGCTGTGACGAAGACAAAGGCTCCTCCTTGTCTAGTTTCAACGCGTTCGATTGACAAGAGAGTCACGGTGCAGGATGGAGTGTTGATTGGTGATCTGGGTGAGATTGCACCCCTGTACCATATTCCCTGGAGACATCAATCGGTCTGGAAGGATGCCATCAAACCAGCGATGGATGCGTTGACTTACTTTGGACAATCTCTGGTCGAGCAATCGCCCATCAAGGATCTCACGACTCTTTTAGTCCAAAAGTCGTCGTCTCTCGGCCAAGGTTCGCAGTGGGCGCGTCGCAGGAATACACCCACTGTCTCCTCCCAGAACCGTTCCTTCTCACCAACCGATGAGGAATTGTCACAGGTGATCCGAACGTTGGGTCTCGAGGGTGCCGTCAGGATGGACGAGGATGTCAAGCTGTGCAACATCAGGTCCTCATCTCTAGTCTTGTCCAGCATTTTAGATCTCGCAGTCGAGGCGATGAAAGCAGCAGGTGTAGTTGATTCGGGCTGGTACTGGTTTGTCGGGGATCTGATCGATTGTTGTCAACTTTACAACTCGCAGCACAAGAAGATGGCTCTCGATTGTGGACAGGTCAGCACAGCTTCTATTGCAGGCGAGATGGTTTTGGAGGGGTACTATCAAAAAGTGCGCTGGATGTTTGAAAAACCCCTCGGCGGTATGGGATCGAGCAAGGAGTTTGGACAGGCCCTTCAGAACCTTGAGCAGGCGTTCCGTGCAGAAGTGAGCGAGCAGAAGGATGACGAGCTTGGACCAGAACATGAGCGAATGATAGTTAGACTGAGAGAGGGCATGACGGCGATGCTGCAGAAGCAGATGCAACAACACGAGGAGTAAGAGTCGTCAATCATGTAGTTGACAGTTTGAATAGATACAGCATACTAGTTGAACGAAGAAAAATGTTTTTTTTGCATGTCAACTTGATTTTGATTGCCGCTACTAACTGCGACGAGGTCTCCTTTACCCTATTCTTCTTCTCTCTACGTTTGTTCTTTTCTGACATCGCACTTGTCACAGACTTGCCTCGGCTTACCATCTTTGTTTGTAGCATATTTTTTTCAACGTTCTATTAAAACCAGAGTCGCTCAAGAGAAAGAAGCAATACAAAGGAGTTTTTATTCCTTTTGCAAAAGCTGATTGCGCACATGGAGTTTAAAATGACAAAAAAAAAGAAAATGAAAGGGAGCGATGCAGGAAATAGGATCGAGGGAAGCAAAAAAAAAGAGACAGGTCGAAAAATCGACAAGTGTAAAAAGAAAAAAAGATTAATGCTACTTGCCAATGATTTTGAGCTTGAACAAGCTCTCGATCTTATCCTCTGTCTCACGGACCTTGGCCTCGGAGCTGGCTAAACCCAAATAGAGGTCCCGGTATTTCTGGTCTTGTGCGGGATCGTTCTTGATGGCCTCAATCTTGTGCAGCTGCGACTTGATCGAGTAATCCAAGTAATGTAGTTTGCATGCATACCGTGTGATGAAGTCGTCGATGGTGTAGATCGGAGTTGGAGGAGGGTGGGATAGCTTTTGTTGTTGCTGTGCGTGTGGATGTGGTTGTGATTGCTGTTGTGTCTGGGTGAGAGGCTGTAGTGGATGTGCTAGTTTCTGCTTGGAGGCGGTTGTGTTGAGACTTGGAGAACTAGGGCCAGATGTTGTGCTAATGGTGGCAGCCGAGGTAGTGTGAGCCACGAGTGCAGATATCGAGGCGAAGGAGGAAGAGGAGGAGGAGGAGGAGGAGGTAGGCGCAGCTGTTGGAAGAGTAGACGCAGACACTTGGGGAACAGGGCTAGTGCGGTTCAACTGGTCATCAGCTGTGTAAATGGTTGTTGGTAGAGGAGGCGATGGGAGGTGGGCACTTGATCTGATTTTCTTTTTGGCATGAACGTTGTTGGATGCATCTGAATCTTCATGGTCGTGCTCTCGCTCGCGTTCTCGCTCACGCTGTCGTTCTCGATATTCCTGGATGGTGATGGTCGACATGTTGTCTGAGTTCATGACACTGGTGGACATGGAGGGAGATCTGTAGGGTGGTAAATTGTTTTGAGTGGCAAGGTTAACTTATGAGTGGAAGAGAAAGGAAGGAAAAATGACAAGGCGAAGAGTATTTATGAAAATGCGGAGGATTAAAGGCGGGTGAAAATGTTGCTATAACAAAAAGAAAGAGAAAGACGCAAAAAGTGATGAAGGAGACAAAAGAGATGGAAGGACTAATGCAGATAACTACAAAAGAAAGAACAACAGAAGGACGGAGGAAATGGTTCAAGCTGGATGGGAGCACAAAGTCCTTCCTTGTTTGGGCTTAATCGAAGAAGATGAGACAATGCTGAACGAGATCGTGAGCAGTATCTGTTGATGAAGGTGGCGAGACAATAGGAAGACAAATGAACTTTTAGTTCTCTTTTTCTTTGCTACATGTGAACCATCTTTCCTTTTTTTTTCACCCAAATAACAGGGCTCTTTGCATATCAGTCATGCACTGCTTTTGTCCTTTGAACGAGCAACTGGGGCTCATTTTCCACCAGGTGCGAATTTTAATTCTGGTGCACAATGAACGTCCCTTTTTAGGAAATCGCCTTTTTTATATGCTTTGCTCGCGTCTCTTCTTACTTTTGTTTTTCTTTTTGAAGTGTAAAAGATGATAGGGTGGACAAAAGGAGGGTGTGCGTGCGCTGAAACAACATGGACCTTGCCCTAACGACATTCGCCTTCTTGCCGTCTCTGTCCATTGTACAGGTGTGCTGTAATGTCGGAAGTTTCGTACCTATCTAGTGAGGCTTTGAATAATTATCCTTGGTGATACACATGGATTTTGTGGGCATGCAGAGGCTTTTGAAATGGGTGGTGTTCAGGTGTACCTTGTCGTTGAGCTGGTGGCGGAGCATCTTTGATAATGTTATTGTGTTTGTTTGAGTCGGTGATGGTGGCAGAGGAGTAACTATCAAAAACACGTTTCAGGTACTAGCTCGGCCTGGATTTATCCGCGTCCTAGCCAATCGAAGAAAAGTGCAAGCATGACTGTTCTTCTGTCCGAAGGTCGAAAGAAGGAGTCATTGTTGCCTTCATTTTTTTTTAGCCAACAACATCCTCTTCCTTCCGCCATTTCATCAAATCTTTCAACGTCATCGACATCCCAATCACCCACTATCGTCGTCTGTGTCGATTCATCTTGCAGTCTTTCACCATGCTGAGCACACTACCTCCTTAATACTTTAGACATCTTCAATCGCCTTCATCACGATGACCTTGCTTGAATGGCAGCCGACTATCAGGATATCAACAACGCAGTGGTTTCCTTCCTCTGGCGTACGATAACTGTCTTTACGGAGCAGCAAAGAAATGAACTTAAAGCACCAGTGGCATTGAATGCATTCATCTGAAATTGCAGGTTTGTCAGGACACTCGAGGTGCGCTCTTTAGATGGGGGCGATTTAGAAGAATATCTTCAACAAGAACCTCATTCCTCGATTCAACCTGTCTAGTCTAAGTGTCTCGGCGGAATACTTTGATGACGACTAGCTGTACTGGAGATGGATACACTTGTTGACAGGATTGCTGGAGAGGAGCCATCATTTACACACGCTATAAGATTGCCCTTACCATTGGCTGGAATTAGACGACGGCAATAACTCACTAGGCATGGGATGTATCATGATCCATAATTCCAAGTCGACTGCCTTGAAATATCACTCGCAAACAAGCTTGGACTGCTTTCGGGACTATGAGCGCTTCAGCACCTCATGGTAGACGAGCAGGGAAAGACGAACTCTTGGGGATGGCCAAGAAGTGTGGGTGCACTTGCAACATGTGTCAAGCTTGATCTTTTGACTAGCGAATGTTCCGCGCTTGAAGAGGAGTTGTGGTCGGATCATGACCTTGGCAAGTTATAATTTGGCTTCTCTTTCAGTTAACTACAGTGGAAAAAAGGATGACGAAGTAGAACTGACAAATAAAAAACGAATGCTTTTCCACATCCACGTCAACTGTGCCTTTTCTCGTTTGACCATTTGTTACTTGTTTGTTTGTTTGTTTGTTTGCTTATTCGTTTGTTTGATTGTTTGTTTGTTTGTGTGTTTGTATGACCCGCAGCATCAGCATGCTCATTTTTCAGACCAGTGACAAATGAGCGCAGAATGGTGGCAAATGAGGGATCATTGCTCTTCCTGACGTGCCCTATAAATTTGACGTTCTCACACATTTGTCCTTTACTTGTCAAGCAAACACTCTTTTCCCTTCCTCCCTAACGCGTCCAAAGCACTCTCACTCTTCTTCAGCATCCCTCTTTTCTCGCGACATTGGATTCAACTTACATTCAGTCATTCCCCTTTGCATACATTTCATTCCACTTCATTTCCGTTGTCCGGCATGAGCCCCCTACTACCTCCAGAACTCGTTCGAGAAATCGCCAGCTACCTCGACAAGCGCGACTTTCTCAGCGCTATATATGTCAACAAAGACTGGCGCTCAACCTGGACTCCCTTCCTTTGGGCCGATTTCACAGTCGTGGGGTCCTCCCTCACAAAGGACATTATCGACAAGAAGTTTCAGCCTGTCCTTGCTCGGTATGGTCCCCATATCCGACACGTCTTTGTTCGGTATGAGTCACACATCAAGACCCTTCAGGCTCTATATACGGCTGCTCCATCTCCTTTGCTCAACTTGTCTTCCCTCTGTGTATCGAGTAAGCTGCACCTCGAAACGGATGTTGATCGGTTGATCAAGATTCTGGAGAGGAGTCCTCAGTTGCGCAGGTTGGATGTCATCAACACGCCCATCCCTGGAGCTTGGTTCGAACGACTCCTGGGGGTCATTGCGCCAGGTCTTGTCAGACTAAAGACTCTCAGGTTGACACATATGCATGTGCATCCCAAGGCGAGCCCTCTAGCGCTGAGGACGTTTTTGGAGACCTGCTCCTCCGAATTGGAGACCCTTATTGTCAAGTTTGGAATTTCGTGTCCGCTCATGTTGTTTTTGGCTCCTCCGCCAACGACGATCTCTGGGACAAGGACACACCCGAATCTCAAAGTCTTGCAGCTCGAGGTTGGGTACCCCTCCATGAGTGGGCTTATGGAGCCGGTCTTTCCTTGGATACTGAACACGTTTTTGGAGGGTTGCACTGGATTGGAGGTTGTTGATGATCGATTCTTTCCGTTTGAGGGGAGGCGTCAGTGGTTTACGGACGAGGTCTCAATCTTGAGGACATTGCATCGCGTTATGGGTGTAACCTTCCGTCGCTGTTTCTCTCGACAACAGTATTCAGGACAGGTCGTCGCCACGCTTGAGGGGACATTATCCAGTGGGTTGCCGGATCTGAATAACGATGGTAATGAAGTTAAAGAGGTCTGGCAGGGCATCCATCTCGGAGATTATGGCTCGAGTACCATCACGGAGGCAGATAGGAAGGCCATTGTCCATGCTGCATCACAGCGAGGATTTCAAAAGCTTATCAGCAACAATGAGGACTGGTTGTCGAGCGAGGATCTGTTGACTATCCTTCGGACCTGTCCTACTCTGCGAGTTCTCGAATGCGGCCACGATCGATACCCTACTATCACGGCCATGGAACTCACTCGGCAACCTTGGTCATGCAAATGGCTCAAAGTGCTTCATTTGATCATCTCGGGGATCCCAAGACCGGATATCAAAACTGATGCCAGGGGCCAACCCATCCCTACCGGTACTCCTTTTCACACAGGAAGTATGGAGGAAAGTCGAATTTTGCAGAGAAAAGTCTGCGCGCAACTCGGGGCGCTAGTATGCCTGGAGGAGCTTTGTCTGGGCTACAGCCTAGCAAGAGACATGATCACCGAAACCAATAACAACGACGACAACGACAGCGACAACGACGGTCAGGCGGTCAGAAAGTACAACCCGTTCCTGCAATTGACCTGTTTGGAGTTGACTCTCGAGAGCGGATTAAACTTGCTGTCAGACCTCAAATCGTTAGAGTGTTTTTCAGTCTGGGGGATGGACCATCGGATTGGGAAGAAGGAGCTGTATTGGATGCAGCAGAATTGGCATTCTGTGCGCAGAGTATTTGGACTGCTTCCGCTTCCGTACCAAGAGTCCATGAGACATTTTGGGTCTGACCCTTCTGTTCTCCTCTGTCAAGTCGCCTTCAGCATTATGTGAGATCTCCTTTTTTTTTTTTTTTTTTTTTTTTTTTTATTCTGTTAATTTATTTTTTTTGAGAAAAATGGTCGTTCTAGCATCCCTGCAAGGTTTTTGTCATAAACACAAAACTGCGAATACATCTCACAAAAAAATGGCAATGTTTATATTTCTATTTCTTAGTGAGACGGAGGGAGGGGGACATGTCCACTGAAAATGTCCTTGAAGAATGTGCCGATCTCTTTGTTAAGGATCACATTTTTGTTATTAAAAGTACCCCGAGCAACACGAAGTGCCTTCCAATGTTCCTCCATCCAGTGTGCGTCCGTCATGGTCATATCCTGAGTGATGCCTTCAAAGTAAAGTGCCTCGAGGTGTCGAAGTGTCTCTAATTTCCCAAGTCCATAGTCTAGTCGAAGTTGTAAGCCGTTTTTGAGATTTCTTACGATGGGTCGACCATGCGGGGTCCGATACCGCGAGATGTTGAGTCGCCGGAGGGCCTTTAGCTTGGAGAGGAGGGAAAACGTCCGCTGGCAGTCGGCGAGACGGTCGGCAAGTGTCAAATTGAAATAGAGAACGAGCGTGTGAAGGTACTCATAACAGGGCCAGACTTCTCCATCCCTGATGTCGTCCGAGGCAATGACCTCGGCTTTGAAAACTTGCAAGAGGGGGCAGTACCGCAGGAGCAAGGCGACATCGGCGCTTGTGACCAAGGGGCATTGCAGGAGATTGAGTTCCTCGATCGACTTGAAATGTGGTTCGAGAGATCGAAGACTGGAGGGTCCAAAGTTGGTCTGATAAAAGGTCAGTTTTCTGACACGAGACATACACTGTACAATGTGTTCCGTATCAAGATCCGTCAAGTTCATGCCAATGATGTCCATCGAGTCCAGGTTGGGCAGTCTTCCAGATCCCAAGACGCTCAGTAAGGTATCTCTCGCCATTCCATGGATGATCCCGCCTCGCCAGTGGAACGAAGATAACTGCGGACAATGTCGAAGGAACTCCATTTGAGTCTGTGGCAAGGGTTGCGTGAGGTTCTCAATACTCAGCTTCTGCAACCGCCGGAAGGTTGTCGGCATGTTATCAACCGCTTTATTGGCCCTACCGGTCGAAATCCTGCACCGTCGAAGTGTCAAGACCTCGACTTCACTGCACACCCTCCAGAAGTCCTTCAACTGTTCATCATCGATCCGAACGTGCTCAAAACTCAACCTTCTGATCCCCGGGTGGTCCGCAAGCGCCTTCCAGAACACATCCGCCGGCTCACTGTCAACATCTGCAATCTCCACCGTCGTCAATTCCGGGTTCATCTTAACAATCTTCGCTAAACTAGCCCAGACCTTGTCCGCAATATCCGCACTGAACCCTTGAAAATCTAACCTCGACCCATCAACGACCTTGAGGTGTTCCAGACGAGTACAAGGGATCGCGAAATGGTCGATAGAAACAAATCCTTGGAAGGCAAGGGTCCGCATATGTTGGGCGTAGGTATGGAGGGCGCTGACGGGGATTGGGGATTGTTTGGTATGACGTTCATAGTCGATAGTGCAGGATTTCCAGACCAGAGGTGCGAAGAATCCGTTCCAGGTCCAGCAGACTTGGATGCAGCGTTGTTGTTCTTTGAGAGCGAGGTAGCCAGAGATGAGGCCGAGGAGTTCTGGGAGAAGAAGTGGATGCATTCCTGAATTGTGGTTGTCGGTGTTGTTGTTGTTGTTGTTGACCTTAATTGGTGTGGATGAGGAGAAGAGGGTGGAAGTCAAGGTGAGCTGTTGGAAGGAAAGAGGAAGAGACGAAAAGGAAGAGTAGAAATAGGAAAAGACGTAGGCTGAAGGGGGGAAAAAACAAGCTCCAGAAAAGTAAGAGAGCGGGAAAAAGGAAAAAGGAAAAAGGAAAGGCATCCTGCATGCATACTTAGCCACTAAAAAGTAGTCGAGAAGGGGTTGTGTCGCTTTTCAATTTACGCGCATACTCACACGTTCCCCTATAAGTCGACGGTGGACATATGATCGAATGGAAGGAGGATGCTTTAGAACAAAAACCTCGTCAGGAAACGACACAACCTAAATGGAAGCCGAAGGAGACAAAAAGACGACCTTTTTATTTTTCCTTGGACGCGGCTACATTAACGAATGGTCCTGCTCCCCATTTTTGAGATCGCTTTCGTCCCCAAATATACATGCAGCCATGATAGACGCTGTCCTCTGTTAAACTGCGCGATAACATGTACTTTAAGAGCGCCCTGGGGTCCTATTAAGCGTTCAAGAGGATATGTTTACGTTCTTTGGCTCGTAGCGCGTTAATTGTCCATCAATTGCCTTGGTTTCCAAAGAGGCCAGAGATCAGTGACAAAACAGAGTTGCTCCTGACTACCAATTCGAGCTCTCGCGTACTCCTTGCTACTGCTTGATTTCGAATTTTTTGTCCCGGTGTTTACTCGTGTTTAATTGAGGGCGAAGTGACGGCGTTGAGCGAGTCCAGTAGGGTTGTTTCAAGAGCTCTATCAGGGTTGTCAAGGCTGTTTGTCTGTCCACGAGGGCGCCGTTACAGTTCTTACATCCTGTCCCCAGAAAGAAAACAAAAAGAGAGATGTCGATCCTGAGGCAGCGCCCAATAAAGTCAAGTCCATGCTCCGTTGATCATTGCAAGTCGGTCGTTGCGGTTGTTTGGTGGGAAGGTGAAGGAAGGATAGAAGAGACAAGAGCAAACGTTGTTTCACGGGGGAGGGCTCGCGGCAGAATTATAGGAACGTTGTCAGTTCCACAATCGGTTCTACAAAACTGGACTCTATGCGATGCAGATGCTATCCGTTAGTCCAGTGTCTATACAGTAAAGGAGACCATGTATTATTGTTATCTCTTATGAAGGGTTTGTTACCTATGCGATGCAGATGCTATCCGTTAGTCCAGTGTCTATACAGTAAAGGAGACAAAGAACAACGAACAGCTTCTACCCCACATAAATACTACTCTAGAAGAACGATCGGCTACACTACTATGACGTCATCATTCTGGAGGGTGCCACCAAATTTGTAACAACGTGGAGCGTGTGAAAAAGACGAAGTGAAGTTGTGTAAACCCTTAAGAACCTTCCTGTTTTGTTTTACGACTGCCTCCGCTGGAAACTCAACAATTTGAACTTGGGAAGGAGCGAACGCAGCCGCAGGCTTGTTTTCCTGCTCCTCTCTTCTCTCGTCTTTAACTCATATCAATCGACATGCCGGAGCTGCCCTGGGAGATCATCGGTCACATCGTTGCCCTACTCGACAGGCACACGCTCACACAGGCAGCACCCATCAACAAGGACTGGAACGCGGCATGCAGCCCTTCCCTCTGGAGTGACCTGAGATCATCTGCACTCTTGGACGACAATCTCCTTCAAGGACAGCCGTTCCAACAGGGTCTCAACCGCAACAAGCATCATATCCGAAATGTCCGCTGCATCTGGGACACCTCTCTGCTTCTTTCCTTGTTCTCGGATGTCCTCCCCGACCTCGACCTTGCCATCTTGTCCTGCAAGCCAAAACTCTACAAACCCATCGGCGACTTGAACCCACTTTTCTTGATTCTCGAGTCCGGTCCCCACTTGCGAACACTACGACTGGGAACCCTACCGCCGCCAATTGAGAGTGCGGGGAGACTATTGCTGACGATCGCCCGGTCTCTTCCACTGTTAACGACACTGGACTTGTTTGCTGACGCCCTCGTATTTGTTCAACCACTTGTCACTTGTCGTGCACGAGTTCTTGGAGACTTGTTCGCAGGAATTGGAGATGCTATCAATTAACATCGACTTTTGCGAACGTGGTTTGTGCAATGACGAGGCAAAGATATTGAAGGAAGCAGTTTCTGGAAGCAGAGCACACCCCAATCTCAAGTCGTTCACCCTTCCAATCCAGCAAAACACTCATGATACTGAATTGGTAGAGGCGCTCATTCTGGAGAGCTTTTTGCATTCTTGCACCCGCCTGGAGGCAGTTTTCGATTGCGCATCGGTCAGTCAGCCACGGCGGTCATGGATGGTTGACAACCCTGTCGTTCTCAACATTGTTTGAGGGATTTTGGGCGACTATCGCTTCACCCAACTTATCGTTAATTCATCATCACTACATCTGCATGTCGACTCAGCGCTGGCGGCGGAAGTGGCGCGCTTTGGTGTACATCAAAGCGGGAGCCAGGATGCTTATAGGAATATATATCTCGGCGTCAGTCTATCCATCAGTGGACCTCACCAGCCAAGCACTCGTGAACGCCAGCAAGCGAGGACTACAAGGACTTTACATTGTCGACGGCAGGAAGTTTCCGAGCAATGATATTCAATCAATTCTACACCACAGTCAGAGTTTGCGATCTCTCCGATCTCTCCTCCCCTCAACAGGCATGACTGTGGATATAATTCAGTCACTGTGGACTTGAAAATGGATCACAGTCCTCAATATACAAATCGGCGGGATTCCAAGGCCGAATGTCAAGTTTGACGCCTTGGGCAAAAGATCGCGGTAGGAACGCTTTTTCACAACGGGACAATGACGGAGAGTCGGATTATCCAGAGAAAGGTCTACGCTCAACTTGGTGCTTTGGCGTCCCTGCAGCAGCTGACACTTGGCAACTGGCCCGATCCCCGCAATTTTATCGTTGAAGATGCAGGAGATCAAGGTCCGGTCTTCTGCAATCCTTTCTTCCAGACAAACTGCCTCGAAATGGGTTTGGAGAGTGGTCTTGGATTGCTTGGGGGATTGACGGCGCTGCAATTACTGGACGTTTCTAGTATGGCGCACAGGATTGGAGAGGATAAGCTACGATGGATGGAGAGTCGATGGCATAGCATGAGAATTGGTTGGGCTGGATCGGATGGAAGTTGATGTGATCTGGCTCAACAGGTATGACCTTAGTATTGAAACTGTTCCTTGTGGGCACAGGTTGGCAAACGATCCGCTGCTTCTCCAGTGTAATGTTGACTTTCATTATTAGCGAACTTGCAAAAGAGTAAACAAATGACTGTATGTACAATGGGCCAACGATGTGTTTTGCTTTATATATTTTATTTTCTTTGGTGAAGGTACACAGGGACATTATAGTGACATGAACGGTGAAGCACTGCGGTATCATCCACGATTTAGCGCCCCTCATACGCTTTCTCCTCGACATGCCTGCAGTCCTGGCAGTCCTGATCCTCGATACAGGCGGTGAAAGTTGATTTCGTTCTTGTTAACCCTTGTTTGTAAGATGGAATGAAATAAAAGAAAATTGGTAACAGCTGCTAATTTTCAGAGTCAATTGCGATCACCGACGGCATTTGAAAGGCGTAAACTCTCTCTTCGCTGTTAGAGCTAAACATCGGATACGTGACGACGATTGGAAGCTGCTTATTGACACCTCGGTAGGACAAGGCTAGTATATCACAGCCTGCTGATCCAGTCCAATAGTCTGGAAACGCCGATTGAGATCGAATTGTACTTGCTCGAAGGGCTCGAGTCTTTGGATTTCGAACTTGTACAACATGGCACATAGTTTCGATCCAGAGGAAATTCGGTGGATGGATACCGCATGGCAAATCTCGTAAGACTCCAAGGCGCCTTGTGGACACCACTTGCGGCCGGAGGAGGAAATCTGGCGGGCGTGCTTGCTGCCACGTGTGTTCCCTTTGGAGGCAACTATGCATCTGATATAATCCTGATGGTCGTTTTTGTAATAGCAGCAGAAGAAGGGGAGCAGACATGAGCAGAGGCAGACGCGAATGGTGTTTATTACACAAAGAAATGAGGTATTTATACTTGTGTACAGGGGCGCAGTGATGAAGGCGTAGGAATGGTGGCAACACAGAAGACAATCTCTATCACTTTTAAATTTTTTCACACGGGCTTCAAACTTAGCGACAAGTCTAATTATGAAAACGTTTACTTTTTCCAGTTTTTAGAAAGCAGTTCCAGGTTTTGATGCGTTTTTTTCTTATGCGGACCAAACTTGTTGTCATTGAGCATACGTAGAGTTGATTAAGGAAAAGTCGATGTATTTGACAAAGTAAAATGTTAGTGCTCTTCTTCCATATTTTAAAAAGACCAGTGATAGGATGTCCATAGACAGTTGATGGCGGCCATTTGGTGAGACTCGGCCCTGAAGTTCAAATTTCTGGTTGAGACGTGGTGATTCGCCGGTGTTGTTTTTTCAATCAAGTGAGAGAGGTAATCCATACGAAAATCGTGCACGTGCGGGAATGAAGACGCGAATTATTGCAGAAGTTCTTGGCTGTGAGGTTGATTGTTCATACTAGATGTCAATAAAAAGGTTATTGTTGTTCACAAATACTTGTATGTTTTTCGAGTGTCAGTATGTGTTTGCGTATGCCTGCTCCTTTGTATGTGTCGGAATGGAAGCCGAAATAACAATGAACTCGATTTTCACTTCGCCCTGCACAAGCCACCAGGTGACCATTGATAAATTGTAAAAAGTGCCGCTGCGTTTTTGCTTTTCATCCCTTTCACTTCCTCTCCCTTTTTCTCTTTCTATTGCACACAACACCCAACTATGAAATACACATATAGCGCACGAACGTTAGCGATTCCAGAACTTGTCCACGAGATTGCCAACTATCTCGTCCTCCACGACTTGACTCAACTCGTCAGCGTCAACAAGGAGTGGCGCCAGGCTTGGACCCCACACCTATGGCGAGATGTCAAGATCCTTACAACACAACAGCAGTCTTCCTTCATAGAACCAGTCGCTCAGGAAGCGCTTTTCCGCAACCGTAGCCTTGTGCGCCTGTTCTGGTGTCGCGCTTCTTCATCCGCAAATCCGCTCGCAGCTCTTGGCAACACCTACATGCAACAACCTCTCCACTTGACGGATCTCTGTTTTCAGGCAGAGATTAATGATCCCGAGAACCAAGAACCCTTGTTCGAATTGCTGATTATTGTCCTTGAACAAAGCCACTTCCTCACCGTTCTTGATATTCCAAACTCGCCTCCTGCCGGCATCGTTGTAGAGACCTTGCTCAAGTGTATCGCCCAGTCGTTACCCCACCTCCGGCGCTTGACACTGTTTACGGAGGATGAGCCCTATGTCCGACCTTATGCCGTCAAAGAGTTCCTCGAGACTGTCTCTGCAGAGCTGGAGTACCTTTCGATGGGGATCGAGTTCTGTCACGGCGACAGCACCGACAGTACAGCATGTCTGAGCCAACCGACACAAAAATGTCATCCTCATCCGAAGCTCAAGTGCGTTGGAATCTACATGGACTTCAGCGGCGACAAAGACAAGACCATTGTTCCATGGGTCCTGTCTGGGTTCCTGAGAGGGTGTACAAACCTGGATGTCGTCGATGGCCAGATGCATCTGTCGGCGACTCGGGCGTGTTGGATATGGAATTATCCGTCTGTCAGGGAGATTGTAGAGTCTGTGCTGGGCATTCGATTGAGGCAGTTCCATGTGCGACAGGCGGCAACTCCAAGATCAGACAGAGATATTTCAACAGAAATTACAATCATTGCTTCTGGCACATGTAAAGGTAGCGACACTTCTACCTCTTCATCTTTGGTTCAGGAAGCGTGGCATACGATTTGTATCGACAAATGTCCTTTGACTATGACCCTCACCAACGACGCGATTTTGTCGGCGGCAACAAGTCAACTACATGGACCTTATGTCATATCTGTCGACAACATTGAGTCGATGAAGAGCTCCGATGTCCAGGCGGTCCTCAGTCAAGACCGATCTCTGCGATGCCTCTCATCTCGACTGCCTCCTACCATCCTGGCCACAGAGATGATCTCTTCTCCGCCTTGGTCATGTCGATTTATTACAATTCTCAAGATCCAAATCTCGGGCATCCCACGTCCTGATATTTACACTGACTACAAGAACCGTCTCGCACCTACACTCCTCGGCGTATCAATGAAGCAGAGTCGTGCTATCCAACGACAGGTCTATTCACAACTCGGACAGCTGACTCTTTTACAAACCCTCTGTCTGGGCGCCGACAGTCCCGCGGCAG
Source organism: Linnemannia schmuckeri (assembly GCA_029449235.1). Classification (NCBI taxonomy): domain Eukaryota; kingdom Fungi; phylum Mortierellomycota; class Mortierellomycetes; order Mortierellales; family Mortierellaceae; genus Linnemannia; species Linnemannia schmuckeri. The sequence goes on along the minus strand of JANATG010000014.1, from coordinate 1,111,982 downwards.
AGTTGGAAGTTTCGACTGACATACATGGGACACCCGTGTTCTTCGACCGTCGATTGCAACTGAGATGCCTCGAGTTGACGCTGGAAAGTGGACTGGACCGGTTGGCGGGGCTAAGGGACTTGGAGTGGTTGACTGTGGAGAATATGGACCACAGAATTGGATTTGTAGAGTTGCTGTGGATGGAGAAGACTTGGCCGAACATTAAGCGAGTTAAGGGTTTGGTGCGGTGTAGGAACAAGGGTGAGTTCCGGAGTGGGCGGATGGTGCCCACTGGTTCTGTTATTGCCCCTGGTAGGGCTTGTGGGTCAAAGATCGAGGTCTTGGACTCCAATGTCAGTTTTTCTATTTCATAACCTTTGACATAGTTGACTTTAGACAAAGACATAAACACTTTTGTTTTCTTCGTAGCAACATAAATCGAGACGGATCAAAGTCGTCAGGCTGACCCCTGAGTTATCCTGGATAGTGGCGCTTGGTTGATTGCAATTCTTATGAAGGATTTGAAGTATCTCTCACATGTGCTTAGTACTGCCGATTGTTGTCCAATAAGGTTTGCCATTGTTTGTGACTTCGAAAGAAATGGAAAAAATGTTTCCCGCCAACCCTTGACCATCCCATGCTTTTGACCCTTCCACGTTTCCTCCAACTTCCCGCACTCTTCTCCGCTATTCTCTCTCTCTCTTCCCACCTTTTATTTCTTTCTAACTTCTTCCTTTCCTTCTCTTTTCTTCTCTTTCTTTTTTACCGTCCCGCGAATCTCCTTCCCCCTTCCTCCCCCAGCTACCCACCAAATATGACCTTCTTACTCCCCAGCGAGCTGTGGGACCAAGTCACCCAAAACTTTGACCAGTACGACTTTTACAACCTAACCCTCGTCAACAAACAACTCAACACCCTCTTCACCCGTCACCTCTACTTTCACGTCAACATCTCCTCCAAACGTCAAGAAATCGCCTTCCTCACCCCGGCCTGCCAAGCCGCCCTCCTCCGTAACAGCGCCCACACCCGTCGATTCAGTACCCGCTCCGATAACCCTGCCGTCCTGGCCGTCATCAAGGATTTACCACAGGGTGTGTTGACGTATATTAATCTGGGCAGTGATGCAAGGCTGACCGCCTTGGCGGTGGAGCATTTGATTGCGATTTTAGAGAAGAACCCGTTTATTTTGTCGTTGAGGGTTTTGGGGGCGCCGTTTGATATGGGGTTGAAGAGTGTGGGTGCGCTTTTGAGAGCCATTGGAAGGACGCAGATGTTTCTGAGGAGGTTGGAGTTGTTTGAGGGACATTTAGGGATTGCACACCCGGCGGATTTGAGAGAGTTCTTTGAGACGGTTTCTGAGCATTTAGAGTATCTCTCGATAAGGTGTACGACTGACAGTCATGTCCTGTCGGCAGATGAGATTGTTGCGATGACGAAGCCGATTCAGGGGGTTCAAAAGAAGCATCCGTACCTCAGAACGCTGAGATTGGATCCTTCGCTGCCAGAACAGGAGTGGCTGGATTCGAATGAGAATGGGCCTAAACCTTGGCCTATGATCTTGGTTCCCTTCTTGGAGGGTTGCTCAGATGAGCTCCAGACGTTCGATGATTATGAGGGCCCGATGGACGACAGTAACCAGCGTCGTCGACCGTCTTGGATCCATGAGTACCCCGAAGTCCGCGCTGCGTTGAAGAAATTGATCCCTGTTAAGTTTAGGGAGCTCCTCTTTGATGCGCGTGAGGACGAGTGGGAGTTCCGGGACATGGATGCCGCGATGCAAGTCTACCAGGTCATGGCGAATGACGATATTCCAGGACAAGAACCCGAGATCTGTAACCTAATTCGACTCGACCGCTTCATGACCCCATTTCCGACAACTTTCAGAAATATTGCCCTTGCTGCCCGGTCCGGATTCGTGCAGAAGCTGTGTATCCAGGACGGGCATATGTTCCAGTCGGAAGAGATCCTCAAGATCTTGCGGAAGGCAATTCATGTCATGCAACGGATCCAATGCTGGGGGTCTTTGCCCGTCCTCTACGACCATGTCATGGATCCGGTTCCCTGGACTTGTACTAACCTTGTCCAACTCGATGTTCAGATCCGATCTGTCTTCCGTCCTGACATCCGGACCAACTACCGCGGTGAACCCCTTCAGGAGTATGACGAAGCCATGTACCACGAGGACTTCCTTGACGCCGTTCGGCTGGCGCACAGATCTATCTACAAACGCCTTGCATCTCTCGAAAGCCTTCAGATCCTGACCCTGGGTCTCAAGACCGAACAAGACAAGCTCGAGAGTAAAAAAGTCGACGGCCGCAAGGTGTACTTTGACCCATTGCTCCAAACAGATTGTTTGGACTTGTCACTCGAGTATGGGCTGGACTTGCTTGCGGATTTGAGGGACATGCGGGAGTTGTCGGTGCATCATTTGGATCACCGGATTGGCGTGAAGGAGTTGAAATGGATGGAGCGGAACTGGTTAAATTTAGAGTATGTTGCAGGTGTGATTAGGAATGATCCTAAGAAGCCGTTTGGGAGACCTTTTGCGGTTGAGGATCCTAACCCTGCCGAGTGCGACGTCGGGTTCAACTTGAGGTAGTGGTGTTAGGTCAAATCATGAAATACATACTGTAATTATTCGTCCCCCTTTTTCTTGTGTCTAACAAGCTTCACAGTGTGGCCAAGGTATTCTCGCACGAGCATCAAAATATTTTAATTGGTTATTCACAGGGGTGGGGATGATGGCAATGCGAAGATCTATGAGAGTGAGGAGTTATCTGATTTTTTTTTGCTAGTTTTTATGTTTTACATGTAGAATTTCTCGTTGCTTTTTTACAACTTGGCGTGGTCCTCGGCGACACGCTCAATGACAACAGCAGAGGCTCCACCGCCTCCGTTGCAGATACCGGCAACACCAATCTTGGCATTCTTCTGCTGAAGGACATTGACCAATGTGACAATCACACGGGCTCCAGAGCTAATATGATGCAAAACAAGAAAAAAACATATGGAAAGATCAGGCAACAATTCAGGAAAAGACAACACAGCCAAAAGAAGTAAAACGAGACGAAAACGTACCATCCGAGGGGGTGTCCGAGGGCAACGGCGCCTCCATTAACGTTAACGTTTTCACTGGTCAAGCCCAAGATCTTCATGTTGGCGCAGGCGACAACCGAGAAGGCCTCGTTGAGCTCATAGAACTCAACCTGCTCGGCAGTAAGACCAGCACGCTTGATGGCCTTGGGGATGGCGAGAGAGGGGGCAGTGGTGAAACGAGAGGGGTCACGCTCGGCATCGGCAGAGCCACGGATAATGGCCAAGACGGGGATGTTGAGCTCGCGAGCCTTCTGTCCAGAGATCAAGATGATAGCGCAGGCACCGTCAGAGATGGGGGAGGAGTTGGGGGCAGTGACAGTTCCGCCGTTGGGCTTGAATGCAGGGCGCATTGCACGCAACTTGGCCTCGTTCAGCTGCAAGCAGTTAAAAAAAAAATAACAATATATTGTCAGCCCATTAACTAACACCCGAATGAGGCTGAAGCACAACATAAACTGCAATACGCAGAAAACTTACGTTAGTGACCTCCTCGTCGGCCGAAATGACGGTGTCGGGCTTGCCACGGGCACCAGGGACGACGACGGGAACAATCTCGTTCTTGAAGAGACCAGTCTCGGTGGCGTGCTGGGCGCGCTTGTAGGACTGAATGGCATAGTCATCCTGATCTTCACGAGAGACACCGTGCTCCTCGGCAGTCTCCTCAGCAGCAACACCCATGGCATAGTTGTTGTAAACATCAGTAAGACCGTCCTTCTGAACTCCATCAATGACCTCCTGGTGTCCGTACTTGGCTCCAAAGCGCATCTTGGGGAGGTAGTATGGGACATTGGTCATTGACTCGGCACCTCCAGCAATGACAATCTAATAACAAAATAAAAACGACACTATCAGTATCTAATAGGCCGAAGTTGACAAACAACGTCAATTAGATTCCGTTGTTACTTACATCAGCCTGGCCTGTCTGGATGGTCTGGGCAGCAAGCATGACGGCCTTCATGGAGGAAGCGCAGACCTTGTTGACGGTGGTGGAGACAGTGGTCTGGGGAAGACCGGCGCCGAGGGCGACCTGTCTGGCGGGGTTCTGACCTAAAATGGCATTGGTAGTGCGTTGGGGTAAGGTTAGAAAAAGAGGCACACCGTGGGAGATCGGGGATCGTCCTTTCCTAGACCCACGGACACACACTGATATTGCCGCGGATCTCAAAGACTTCGATAGAAGTATCTCTGCTAGTCGCTTCCAAGTATAACAGCGTCGTTACAAGAGTCCTGCTCATAGTGCTGTTATTGTCGACCAGCACGTTTCGTTGACTGAGCCACTCTTTCTATCGCCTCTTTCCTTCCTTCACCCCTTATAGGCCGTTGAATTATTTTGTTGGGCTGGAATTCAAAATCATAAATTCTCAACAACAAAAAAAAAGTGTGGGGTGCAGGCGACAGAGAGACAACAACAGGCACTGCGGTGATGCTGTTGCATTCCATTGTGTCCATGACCACGTGAGACTTACCGAGACCGGCGGACAAGACGTTACCAAAGTAAATTTCATCGACCTGCTCGGGCTTAATGTCAACCTTCTTCAAAGCACCTGTTGTTCACGATATGCAAACGATCAAAGTTAGTCGTCTTCTTTTTCTCACACTTTGTAGGACCGTCTAGTGGAAAATTAAGAAAAAAGAAAGTGATCTTGACTTCCTTACCCTTGACAGCAAGAGAACCGAGCTGAACAGCTGTAAACGAGGCCAGGGAGCCATTGAAGGATCCGATGGGTGTGCGGGCAATAGCAGCGATATAGACTGTTTGTTGTCGGGTGAAGGTTAAAAAGAAAAACGTGTGAGAATACAAGTATGGGTAATGTATTAGTTTGTAATCCTGAAAGTAGGTCATTCACTCCTGTGTTACAAGGTGGTTTGTTGAGACGAACGACCTACCGGTGTTGGTGTTGGTCATTGTGAGAAGAGTGTTATGTATGGAGGAGGGAGGAGAGAGGAGCGAGTGGCGAGCAGGAAGGGAGAGAGAAGTAAAGCTGAGAGGAGTGGAATGAACGACCCTCCTTGGTTGCCTTCTCCTTTTATTGGTCAGGTTGGGGCAATCTATCTATAATTGAATGGCTTATCTGGAGCCTTATGCAATTATGAAGGGGAGATACAAAGTCACTTTGTCGTCCTTGATCAGGGGCGATGATTCAGAGAAATGAAATTCCATTGTCAGGCCACTTTGGGCAATTTGTCAAAGAATACTTTGCCTTTTGCTTTACGAGAGCATTGAACGAAGAAATGAGTGGATCGGACCATTTTTTCTTGACTCTGCTTTTCGTTATCTCTTGAATAAAAAAAAGGGTTTTTGCTACCTTGTTCGCATATGTGAGCACAAGGCGAACCTTTGTTTCTAAGTTCGATCTGAACAAAGGTGGATCACTTTTTACCCGTTGGTCTCCGTTGACAACGACAGTGTTCACTCGCGCCATTCGCCCATTGACCAATCATGGTCCACTATGCACGCGCACTTTACTTCTGTGTTCCTCCAATTGATCAAAGGACGATGTCCACCATACTTCAGGCTAATTACACAAATATGTTCAAGTAGGATCAGTATGTATCAGCGGGCTGTAATAACCCTTCCCTCTCTCTTGGTGATTTCTCGGTGGCCTGACACTTTGTTACTTTGTTATCTCTCTTCTTTTCTGCAAATACATCCTTGTTATGTTTCAACACCACATATTTCGATGCTTCGAACAGCGACAACTTTCCTTCCTATCCTCTTATCGTTTCGCCACCGACTGCCATCCAGAAGTCATAGATACATAAAAATGGTGCTAGGGCATCGGCACTAAAGCAAAGGCCACCTGTGTGACGACACACAGCTGGCCATTTTCTTTGCCTCGTCGGCTCGCTTCTTGCTCTTCTCTCTCCCACGCCGACTTCCAACGCAAACGTACCACTGAACATGGAATTCACAATCCTTGACATCCCCAACTAAATTTCTTCCATCGCTGATTAGATCTCGTTCCATGACATCACTCAATGCGTCCTTGTCAACGGAGACTGGTATTACCGCTCTCAGAAACACCTCTGGCGGAATGTCTCGATATCCGACCCCACCACCTATCCAGCTATCAGGACAGCAAACGAATTGGCGTAATTCGAGGAGTATATCCACCGTCTATTTGATGTCTGTGATGTGCTTCCCTCCAAGGGCCAGTACATCGATTCTCTGACAACACACTCCCTCACAGTGCTGACTTAACTGGGATCAGCAGCTGTAAACCTTCGTCATTTCCGATGTGTTTACCCTAACCACTCGATCAAAAAAGTAGCGCGTCTCGTAAGCCGGACACCATCGCTTCGAAGGCGTGAACGTCGCTCTCGGGCGACTTTTTTAATAGCTGGGAGTGGGATACGCATGGTCATGGACATTCTTCAACGAAACCATCAATTGTAGACTGTTCACATTGAAAGACAGGGCAACTTTATTACTTACCTGATGGACACACTGTCGGGTCTGCCAAATCTTGACGACCTATATCTTTCAGACGACCACATTCTCAGTCCTATAAAGTCTCCAGGACAACTGATGGACCACTGCCGATCCCTACATTGGCTCCCACTTGGCTTACATTCCAAGCTTTTTGTCAACGACGCAATATCGTTCTGCAGCCACATTGAACAGACAGCAATTCAGGAACCAAAATGTTTCGGGACCTGGATCTAAAAAAATACCACGATCGCTTATTCAGCATCGAGTTTTGGAGCGATGCCCCGAGCTGGGACACCTTCGAATACCCCTATATTTAAAAACACTCAGGCATGGGGGCTACATGCTCTCGTTCCAATGCACTGCACAAAGCTGGAGGGTGTTCTTGCAGAGCTGGACACAGGATCAGAGAGTATACTGTACCTCGCCATGGACGCTATCCCTGCTCGCCACTATCTGAGCGCGTCTTGTCGAGAGTTTCGGGCTGTGGCTGACTCAGTTGTGCATTCTGTTATGTAGACGATGTAATATCGCTCACTGGAAACTATTATCATCAAAAACGTTGGCCAGACGAGTCCTCCGCGAGACAATATTATGTCATTGTTAGAGCAGTGTACTAAACTCAAGCTTTTCGTAACCGAGTTCAAGGTGACGCTACCTCGGATCTACAGGACGACATGGGTTTGCACTGACCTTGGGACTTTGAAGATAAGGTTTGTCATCGAAGAGTCTTTCCTACTCACATACTAGAACCAAATGAAGGAGAGTGATGAAGAGCGCCAAAGGGATTTCTTGGAGAAAATTCCGCATCAATTGCCACGGTTGGAGTGCCTTGTCCTCTGGAAGGCAGCGTGGAATGCAGATTTCGTGACCCTTCCACTGAAGGTAGAGCCTCTTAGTCTTGAGCATTTCTAAGGTTGATGCATTTAAAAGAGCAGGAGATATATGAACAGCGATATCCGTTGGTCTGAGACGAGTCCAATCAAGGGGCCCAAGCACGAACGACATCGGTTCTTTTTCCGTCTTTCTTGGTGTTCCAAAAGTCAAAAGCATACGCAGCGCAGCGCTTACAAATAAATAAAACGCAAAATCAAAACAAGGTTGTTGCCTCTTTCTCTCTTCTCTCCGTATTCCTTTTTATACCACCTCGCCATTCCTTCCCCCATGCATAACCGCCAGCATCCGCAACAGCATGTCTTTATTCCCTCGGACGAACCTTTGGATTACCGCGACGTCGCTCTCCATTTCAGCTGGTTCCTCGACAAACGCACTCTCCTCGCCTGTCTGCGTGTTTCTCGTTCCTGGTTTGCTGCACTCGAACCTTGTCTCTGGCACAGCTTCACACTCCAAAGGGATCTTCCCGACCCGGCCTCTCTTCACCAGCCTCACCAAGCTACCCAACAGCGACAGCAGGGTAGGACTGTATTCCACCCTCGTCGGTACCCGACCCTCGGATCTCTCCAAAGGAATGCTCGACATATTGCTCGCCTTCGGTTTTTTGGCGAACTCCCTCTCCTCAAGGTTCTCGTCCCTCACCTGAATCAATTGAGATACCTGGAGGTGACGCGTTTCACAGACGAAGTCAAGCAATTGCTGCAGCAGAACACCGCGACTCTTCATACTCTCATCCTCAGAGCCGATCCGCTCATCCCAGGAGACACTATCATTATTGACATGATATGGCACCGCCTCCTTGACTTTACCGCTCTCCGGGTCCTCGAATTAAATGGGGCGATTGTGTCCGACTACGAGGGAATCAAGTTTGGACTGATCTGTCACAAGTTGACCAGTCTCTCCCTCATCGATTCCAAGCTACTCGAGCGACCAAGGTCCGAAGAAGAGTTTCCTCGCCTTCGCACTTTGGTTCTCGAGCGATCCTTCCTCCCCAAGGAAGACCAAACCCCTCTCTTTGAGCTCTGCCCTGGGCTTGAGAACTTTACATGGAGATCGCGAACGGGAAAGCTATCGACCTTCAAGTTCTTGGTCTTTCTCAACGCGGGTCGAGGAGAAGCGCTGTCAGGACTAGACCTATCCGGATCCCAGATTACGGACAGCGACCTTGCCAGCATCATTCGATTGTTACCAGGGCTGACCAAACTCCGTGCATGCAGCTCCTTGTTTGGCTCCGAAGCGACCAGGGCGATCACCGAGATGCGCCATCATCAGATACAGGAGTTGATTTTATTGCAGTGTCCTGAGTTCGGTCCGACATACGCCCAAGAAGTTTTAAGGACTTGCAGTCGATTGCGAGTGTTCTCGGCGCCAGCTGTCAATGCAGCGGACATGGCCCAGTTGCGGTGGAGCTGTACAGGGATAGAGGAGCTGGATATTTGTATTGCAGGAACACGGCGTTTACTAGCACCTATGGTTCCAAGGCACCGTGGGATCTATTCTCAGCTGGCAGTTCTCACTAATCTCCGTGTGTTACGGCTTGGTGAGGTGACTGACATGGAAGAAGGGCCGTTCTTGTTGGACTTGAAGGTACACAGTGGGCTTGGCTTACTCTCGACACTAGGCAGGTTGGAGGTCTTGGATTGTGAGAAATTGAAGCCAGTGATGGAGTTTTTTGATCTTCAGTGGGTGGTTAGGAACTGGGGAAGCCTCAAGAGGCTAGTGGGCAGTGTCCACCCAAACTTCGAACAGAGGGACCTCTCGAACGAGTTCCTGGTGTCCCAGTTACCTGCCCTGGAGACATATCTCACACAAGCAGAGTACGCACTTGCCCTGGCGGGGAAATGAAAAAAGCAGTCCTGGGCATAAATAAAGAGAATGCGCTTGCCACCAATTTTGGCCTTTGTCTCTTTTTAGTTGTTGGCGCAACTTTCTCATATGCTCGTTTTCTCTTTATTGCCACCAAAATCAAGACACAATTACACCTCTAGTCTTCAGCCTCGCCACTCTTGTGTCTCGCCGTTGACTCTTCAAGGACGACAAAAGAATGAACAACGGACCGGGATCATTCAACGCCATTTGTCAACAGGCAGGTCTCGAACTCGGACAGAATGGCGCGCCTAACGTCCTCAATGTAGAACCCTCAAGATTCCAACGAGAGGCCTCTCGACTTATTCAGCGTGGTGGCGCATCAGGAGCAAGCTGTGTCGAGTCCTTCCTGGAAGGTCTTCAGGAACATTTGGAGGATGCCGATAACTTGCGGATATGTCTTATCCCCATCATCAAGACAAGCGATAATGGCCAGCAGACGTAAGTGTGTTGCCTTTTTCTTGGCTGTTGAGTCGATGGACAACTGAGGAGTTATCAAGCAATGTTCGCCAACAAGCAGAAGTGAACTCATGTGTAAAAACCCCTTGCTCATTCTATAGGTTTTCGAATGGCGAGAGTTTGGTCCGCATCCTCTTGAGTATCGACATCATTCAACCAGGGCTTATGGAGGCACTGTTGGAGCGGATATTTGCTTTCCTCAGCGATGAGTGAGTAATAACAACATTCATTGTTATTGCAGAAGGCGTACTGAGCAAGGCAAAGGCTGCCACCATCAGTTTTCTGAAAACCAACAACTCTCTTTTTCATTTGGCATTAGGGAGAAAGAGTCGCCTACGCCAAAGCTTATTCTCCAACAGATGAGATGGTTGAACAATATCATTGAACCAGCACAACTCTCTGCCAAATTACTCGAGGTACATATATAATAGATGTTATTTGTGCGTTGTGTTCTTGAGTGAAGTTTATTGACTTTCACGATGTAACCAAGAATGTTCTTGTTTTGTAACTAGGTCATCGGAGTGTCTTCTGTCGCAATTCAACGGGATATTATTACCAGTTTGCCGGAGATTGTGCCGGACTCAGAGCACAAGGTACAAGACTTTGAACGAGACTATCTACATGACTATTATCACCACCTCAGGATGACTTTCTCATACTACTTTATTCTCTGCGACATAGACTGTCGTTCTTGGACTTTTCGAGTTGATGGAGAGTTCTTCCGAGCTAATGGTACCGATTCTGGATGCGTTGTCTAATTTGAACCTGCAGTCGGATATGCTGGTATGTATGAGCTTAGTCATTCTGAGTCAGGAAGCAGTTGCAAATAAGTAGGGCATAGTTATTGAAGTGTCAATCTGCCCAAAACAGCACTGTCCACTTACACACTGTTATCTGTTAGGTCAATGCGAGGAATCATGTCATGGACAAATTGATCTCGGCGGAGCTGGATGACCTGCCGATTGTGATTAAGTTCTTGCTGCAGACTGTGGAACCGGAAAATGTCGGCGAGGTCATTGAGACGATTCGCCAAAAACTGGACTTTCGGTCTATCAACAAACTTCAGAAGAACTCCAGAACGAAGTCGAAGAAGGTCGCTATCAACCAAACACCGGAAGTCTTGATTCTAGGTATGTCTTGCAGGCTATGGTGGCAAGGATGCTATGGCGCGCTGCGGACCAATTTGTAAGGACAAATATTCATACCTGCCATGTCATTCGACGAAACTTGCACTAGATGCTCTCAAGACTGGTATCAGATTCCAAAAATTTGTCATGGACGCATGGTTCAAGGCGCTGGCCGCCATTTCCAAGCCCGTAAGTTGCCAACGTGGATGAATGTGCCTTCCGCGCACGATGTGACGATCCCATGATCGGGTCCCATTTCTAACATTTTCGCTTCCTTTTGCTTCCAGGGCCAATACAAAGTGATTGATGTCATGGTCATGTTCATTCTGTACTCTATCGTCAGTTTGAAGAAAAAGGTTGAAGTCATGATTCGCAAAAAAATCATCGAGGGCTTATTGACAAGAAAGCTTTTGGAGGATACCATTTTGGTCCACGGAGTGTCTTTGCGAGAGTAAGTCTATGCCACGACCAAGAAACATGCATTTCATCTAGTCTATGCTACGTGTTACGAGCATTGGCTTACGTATCTCAACCAATTTGCCTCATGTAGATACATGTCGGCAGTTCTATCGATCTCTGAAAACCTGCTACGATCCAGTCAAAACCATCCAATCGTTGCAAGGACGGCATCGGCACTTTACACAAGCACGTTCCAGGTGTCGGATGCGTATTACCGCCAGGAGATCGTTGGGTCATTACTCGTTCATATCGGTAGTGGGTCAAACATCGAAATCGATGCGTCGTTGGCGGTGTTGCAGGACATTGTGCAGGTCTCGCGGTCGATTTTGAATGAGTACAGCTTGTTCATAAAGGGAGTTTTGGACTACATGGACAATTTGTCCCTTGAGCAGATCCGGCTGTTCTTTGTCATTCTTGGAGCGCTTGCTCGAGAGGTATGGCGAATCAAGCTGTGTCAATTGATTATCCATTTTTATAATCCTTAGCTTGACTATGCGAGATTTGCACGCCTTAACATGTACTTTTTTACTCGTTAGGACGAAATATCGTGCGACTCGGGGACATTGATCGCAGATCTGAATATCCTTATCAGGAAGCAACTCTCCAACCCAACAGTACAGTCCAAAAAGATCGGAGTCATGGGTGCCATTGCGTTGGTCCAAGCATTCGGTGTTACAGAAAATGGCGGAGATGAGAAGGGATCGTCGAGTCAAGCAGTTCCCAGTCATCGACAGGCAGAGTTAGACCCGCTCCTCAAAATCTCTGTGCAGTACCTTCATATGATCAAAGAGTACTGTCAGCGGTCGGCGGTAAGAGTACCACTTTTCAAGCTTACTTTTTATTATATGAGTGTAGCATCTTTTTGCAATTCTGAAGTACTAAAACTTCAGTACACTGTTACCCGATGTAGGTCTGCCTGGCTATGACGTTTGACGAGCTTGCAAGCATGGTTGTTTCAGGAAGACTGGACCCCAAGTTGGTCATCTGGGTCAAGGAGGAATTTTCGAACCAATTTGCAGAGACATTTGTCTGTGGAGCGAACGAGACTTTTACCATGAAGCCCACACGCAACATTGCTATGGAACGGTGGATGAACCTCGACGGACCTGTAAGTCACCGACACCATAAGTTACTCGAGCAACGTATCTCTGGGATCATCGCGGGAACAAGTATTTACATGCCGTGCTTTTTTCGAATAGGAATCTGAACTGTCGATCAGTATCATGCCGAGTTTGTGCGCAGACCTGTCCAAGATTGCATCTCAAGGAACTTTGATCGAGACTGCTGACGGTGCTGTGTATTTGTGCTCGCTGTTCAAACTGCTCCAAGCAACTGAGAAAGCCACCAGTGACAACGGCCTGGATGACATTGACGGGCTACTCGGTTGTGGAATCACGATGTTCAAGCACGAGTACCTTGAAGACATTTCAGAAGTCTACACCCCGGAGATATGTCGTGCTGCCGCGCAGGGGCTTCTTTGTGCGATCAATTGGTTTGTTGTCCACCTTAGCTTGTTTTACATTTATTCGAAAAATGTCGATTGCTTTGGAGTAATGGTTAATTTATGTTGGTTTCTTTTTTTTAAAAAAATTCAGGTTCCGCGAGATTTCGAATGCCTTTTCATATGATGCGGGAGATCAAACCTTGGGTAAGAAGATTTTCTATACACTGGGACAGGTGGTTCCAAGATGTTGAAAAAATCGTGCGACTAACGCTGGTCTAACTTCGCTACCTGTTTAGCTCGCATCATCCTTCGACTGCAACAGATATCGGAGATGGAGGAAATGCTTCGTCATGTCTTGAAGAGCGTGCCTGGTTTCAGGCCGCTCGAGGCGATTCATGTCAAGTCAAAGGACATCATTCTTGCTCGAAGTGGCCTAGCTATAGGTAGATCTCTGTCATTGTCCTCCGCTTCTTCCACCTTGCAAGGCAAAAAGTCGACGAGGGCGATGGATGTGGATGGTACTTCCTCTGGGAAATTCACGACAATATCAACAGAAATGGTCACTCTGGAGTCACTGGGCCCGTACATGCGAGAGTTTGAGGTAGGTTCTCTCTACAAGACATATCCCCCCTGTTAATGCCCCTCAAAACGAGACATTAACTAATACTTACTTCTATCTCACGGTACTGTAGATCGACCTGTTCCAGGTCCTCCGAGTTCACCAGCCCATCACTCGCGAGATTTTTGAAATCTCAGAGTACAACAAGAGCAACACTGTACAGCTTCGGTATCCAGAGCTTCGATTTCTTTTGAAAGATCTGCTTGCCAAAATTACCTTCAAGTTGCCGGCGCCCGTCACTCACAACCCCTTCGCCAAGAAACCCACCGCTCCTACTACCAACAACCCCGCTTTGATTCGCATGCCGTCTGCTGAATTTATGAAGCAAGTCTTGAAGATTGTCCCTCATATCGTCACCAAAACAAGAATGATACTTCATCTTCTTTCCAGCGACGACGAGGTAAAAGCTTGACTTTACTGAATTTGGCCTGCAACTCCACGTTTTCTATTAGGAGATCCTGACCTGCCTAAATTGCATGCTTCTTAGGATATGGATCAATCTAGCGAGCCCGTTGATCATGTCGTTGTACGTGAGTGTCTCAGCATATCACTCAAAGCACTTTTGGCTTTGCTATCGTGGAACGAGCTCCGAGCAAGCGATCAAAAAGCGCTTCGCCTTGTAAGTTGAACTCTCCTTCCTTGCAAAATTCCGGCAACATAATAATTCATTTGTTGGTCCAAGTTTACTCACTAAACCTTGTGCAAATACATTATTTAGGACATGTTGAAAGCTCTTGCCATGGATCTCGCTACAGAGGAGCAGCTGGCTGTGATTCAAAGCTCGATCAACTTGTCAGCAATGGCGGTTGAGGCGTTCAACAATCTGGCAAAATGGCGCGAGATGATGCCAAATTTTGAGACATCTGCTATGTTGTTAGAGGTGATTGACAAAATGCTGGATTTGGTTCCACCTAACCAGGAGACTATGGTCAGGGCTTCGACTCTTGCGACGGAAGTGTTGTCATACAGCTGGCCCTCCACCAACATCATCAAGGTATACAAAAAATGCTACAAATACCTGTCCTTCAGTTTCGCCCAACCACGAAGAAGGTCGTAGGTCTAACGAGCTTTTGATATTGGAAACATAGAGTGACAGACTGGCTTACGTCCTTGGACAGCAGATCGGAAGATCTGATGTGCGACTGGAGATGATCAGCCAGTACATCACGAATGTTTTACCGTCGTTCCTGGATCAGGACGAGGGTCACTCGGAGCAGCACCCCATGTTGACGACGCAAACGTTCACTACATACACCAAGGTACGATTAGTTCATTTTCCTGCCTACCATGTTGCCTTGTCAGTCTTTTGTCGTCCGAACTGGGCAAAGCCGTATTAACCTAAATTTCATTTGATCAATCTTGTAGGTCTTGTATGTGCAATTGGTCGGGCTTGTGAGCGAATTTGCAGAGGATCACTTTGACAGTATCGATGCGGTCTTCAGTCACATTTCAGATTTGTCGCTCTGTTTCCAAAAGTTGGCGGCGTTTGTAAAGTCGAGTGACAAACGCGAGGTTTTGGCTGTGACGCTGAAGCACTCCAAGATATTTATGGACCAGTTTATCAAACGAGTGCTGCCATTCATGGGCGTGCACTTCCGTGGACACCAGGATACAGTTGCCAAGATCTTCAAGAATCACCTTCAATCTGCCACACGATCCTTGCAGGTAATAGTTCACGAGTTCACTCCTAAATTTGATACGGCGTGGATGCATTTTCTTCTTCAGATTTCTAAACGTTCTCTTCTTGTATTTTATGTGTAGAATGTGTGCGGCCACGCCAAGGCATCGCGGGAGCAGTCGTTGACGGCGATGGTTCCAGCAATCAGGAAGACTATGGAGAGTTTGATCTTTGAAGTCAAGCTGATGTTGGAGAACAACGATGCTAGTGCAGCGTTCTGGCTTGGAAATTTGAAACACAGGAACTTGGCGGGCGAAGAGATCAGCTCTCAGCTGCCGGTCATCTCTGAAGACGAACAGGACGAGGATGTAATGGACGAGGATGTAATGGACGAAATTGAGTCGATGAGTGAGGACGGCGAGACCAGGCCTCGGCCAACAAAAAATGCTGCTGGAAAGAATCCCAAAAAACGTGCACGTGCGGCTACTCCCAAAAAGAAGAAACAGGTGGCCAAGGCGACAACTGCTGGAACTGATGGCGGCAAGAAGGCAAAGGCGAAGGCAACGGGGAGTAAGAAAATGACTGTTCCGAAAAAGCAGAAACCAGTTGAACGTGATCTCGAGTCCGAAAACGCCAGGGTCCATACCATGAGGTATATTTTCCCTACCTTGAAAGTTTGGTATTCATTGCTTCCGTTTTTTCTTGAAAACGAAAACTAACCGCTTATTCTCTGATCTCGGGCTGGATTTATAGTCAAATCACGAATAGTGACATGAGCGACGAGGAGGAAGCAGTGAAGCCAGCACATTCAGCACTCCAGGACAATGAGGCGGAGGAGGACGATGATGACGAGGGTATTCTTCCTGTCAGACGGAAAGCCCCCAAGAAACGAGCTATTCGGGAAAAATCGATTGATCTGGAAGCTGAAGATGATAATGAAATAGACACTGCCATTATCTCTGCCAGGCGGAAACTGATAAAGAAACGGCCTACCCGAGAAGAATCGATTGATCTGGAGGACGACGACGAGGATGGCGAGGATGAAGGGGATGTGGACGATGAGGAGGATGAGGAGGATGAAGATGAAGAAGAGGATAGCGAGGACGAGGACGACGAGTATGCGGATAGGATTCTGCAGGAACAGGATGAGCGTGCAGAGAGACGTCGACGAATTTTGAATCCGTATATTGACGACTATGCGGATCAGGATGATGACGAGGAAGATTATGATGATGATGAGGAAGAGGAGGAGGATGGTGAAGGGTCTGAGGACGAGGAGGATGGAGATTCTTGCTAATTAATTATGGTTGTTGCTTGCAGGCAACAAATAAATGGCGCGTTTTGCGATCTACGACTTTTTTTATTACCATTTCGGATTTGTTTTCTTTGTGTTCAATACCATTCGTAGCCGACACCACACTTGCGCATGTCGAGGCCAGGGTCCTCCAGGCCGTAGAGTATACAAGTCCTCTTGGTTTGTTCCTCAACTCCAGCGAGAAGCTGGAAATTAGGAAACTCCCTTGCAAACCACTTCATTTCCCGAATGCCGATCCGGTGCTCCATGCTCTGGACATACAACAGTCTGAGTCTTTTCATTCTTGACAGAATCTCCAACCCGCTGTCGAGCGACATCTCGAGACAGTTCAACTGCTGACCCCTGTCGAAGGATCCTGTTTTCCCGTTATGGGGGAGCGTTATTTCAACTCTGGCCATCTGTGAACAACCAGCACCCAGTTGGAGAGACTTTAGGTTGACGAGTGATGCGAGGCGGGTGTAGATTTTTCGTTGAAGACGTCGGCTCTCGTCCATGCTATTGATGGTGGTGATTTCTGAATGAGCGGTGGTGTTTTCTCCTTCAAGGGTGATCCTGTCGCCCTTCCAGTCATATAGGACGTCGGGTCGTGGGATGTTAGTGATTTGGATATCGAGTTGTGTGAGGAGGGTACAGTTCCAGGTTGACTGCAACATTACTCGACAGTCGAGTAGGGGGTGGTTATGGTAGAAGGTGAGGCAACGTAATGCGGTGCCAGTATGAAGGATGGTTTGAAAATCTTGACTGGGGATGCGCTCTCCGACATAGATCAGGAGGTTCTGGAGGCCGTGTTTACAGGACGTTAGGACAGCGCTGAAAGTGGCGGGTGAGGAGAGTGGGCAGCCCTTTATCTGAATCGATGTCCATGCCTCCCGAGACTTGCTGTTGTTGTTGTTGTTTTTGGGACCCCCTCGTTGGTTCCCCCAGAGACTTGATATCTCATCTGCCATAACCTGGTCCTGGTCATGATCAAATTCGCCTGCGGGTACCTCAAAGTATTGTGGCCTGGCCCCTGTCAGTGTCGCCACAGCGTCGGTCACCTCTGGCTGGATGAACTCCCATGAGTATGAGAGGTTGAGTCCATAGATCTTAATATCTCACGAGCAGCTCTGGAGGAAGCGAACAAAGACCGCCGACGAGACCTCCGGGTCCATAGGCGTAAATGCCGGACTGTAGCCGGCACCAAGACTAAATACCTTTAAGTTCGGATGCAGTTTGGCATCCCTAACAGCGGCAGGATCCTTTGCTTGCTCGTCCTTTTCCTTGGACTGGCTTTGGAATTGGAACCAACCCAGAGTGAGGGTGACGAGGGAAGAAGGACAAGTTTCGAGGAAGTACCGCATAACGAGTGGTTGGATTCGGACGACGAGCTTTTTGAAGAGGCAGAGGTGTTCGAGCTGTGTCATGGAGTCACAGATGATTCGAAGGAGTGGGAGGAGGTGTTGGTGTTGGCTGCTAGCAACACTCGCGACGTCGAGTCGGAGTCTACGGAGTGTCGGACTGCAAGCCCTCAGGATGTTAAGCACACAATCGTTGCCATTTTTCCTGAACTTGTTTCCCGTAAGGTACAATTCCGCCAACCGTACCTCTGGAAGGTCAGTGACCCCTCCTTGTAAGTGCTTAGGAACGACAACAATATTCAAGAACTGCTGAATGACATTCCCATGTGTAGAGCGAGTCCGAAAGACACGGATATATTCTCTGTACCGGAGAAGGGCAGTTTTCGTCTCAGGTGTGAGGAATGCAAGGGCTTGGGTATGGTTCTGGAGCTGAATGTGAAAGTACAGGAAAGGGGTCCATGCATGGCACCATGCTTTGTTTACAAGGGTCATCTGAGAGAGGTCATGTGGGTAGAGATAGATTGCGAGGTGGGGTCTGAGTTCTGGGAGGAGAAACGATCTCATTGAGTTTTCCTCCATTAGGTGGTGGGTGGTAATGTAAACGAAAAGGGAGCTAATGAATTAAGAAAAAAAAAGAGAGAAAAAGTAGGAGGTGATCGCGCCAGCAAAAACAAAAAGGGTCTCTGTCCCTTGTTTTTACTGCGGGAGGCATTGCTTCAAGCGTGGCAATGTCAAAAAACGAACTCTGAAACGGCATTTTTTATGATCCTGTGGACCTCTCGTTCTTTGAAAATTAAATGGCATGCATGTTTGGCATCGTCACATCGACAAAAAATATTTCTTTCACTTTGCCCTCTTCCTTTTAACCTTCTATTCCAATTACCACCACTTCAACTACCACAAAAACAACACAAAATGTCGACGAGCGTCAGAATCGGTCTTCAGACTTTGATGGAGTGCATCTAGGATATCATGAAGAACCTTAACACCTTCAGAGCAGAGGAGGCCACCATCATAACCACTCTGTACGAGACTGTTGCCACCACTAAGACAACCACTGACTCACTTTAGACCCAGACTCCACCCTCTGGTTCAGGATTCGGAACGCGCTCAGAAGAAACCATCCCGAAAAAGTACATCGTCCGAGGCTTGCAACAAGAACGCTTCAAGCTCTTGGTAGTCCGCGTCAAGAACCACAAGGACTCTACGAGTTCAACATGCGACTCGCCCACTTGTCGGACCGCTATGCCGAGTACAAGAAGCAATGCGGTATCAAGCTTGCCATGGACAAACACCGCCACCACCAACCAGGCTAGTTCATCAACAAGCTCAACAACAACCATGTCAGAACCACTGCAACAGCCACCACCCTATGGTCCTCGCACTCTGCGCTTCTACATCCGTGAAACCTTCCGCGATCTCAACACCCTTGAGAAACAGCAACAGGCTCACATCGAAGCATATCTCACCACGTCCACGCCCGCTCCCACACCCATACAAGCACCCAATCCCAACAGCATTCGCGATGGCGCTAACAACGCCAGCAACTACACAGGCGATTCCCGAAAATTCCTCGCCAGGGGCAACGACCTTGAGCGCCAGAACTTAGTCACCTTCCGCCATCGGTACTACTCTACTCTCACTGCCCTCCGGGATTTGATCGACCAGCTCCCCGAAGACAAAGTCGTTGCTCGGAAGCGGTACCTGCGCCACCTTCTGATGCGTATTGACAAGATCTTGGGTCGCATGAACTTTGAGCTGAGCGAGTCAAAGGCAGCTACAGCAGCAGGTGTTGATACCGGTGCTGGAGTTGCCCTTTTTCGTGGTAGAAGAAATCGACGTTATATTCGTGGCGGTGTGGATGGTGTGGGTGGTGGTGGAATTCAACATCGAATGATCCTTCGGATGCATCAGGATGTTATGATGCAGTTCATTCGGTTGTTCAGAGAGCTTTCTACCAAGTATTAGTGGCGTCTTTGCAATATTTTTCTTCTTTCGTCGCACGGACACTTATCTCTTATACTGGACAACATAGCCTTCCTTAATTTTCTTTGCTCGTGTTGCTTTTTTTTTTTTCGACACTAGTTCAGAACCTGGGCGATTGTTCTTTTTTCCGCCCTTTTTCTTCTTTCGCTTTCAGTATTGCGGTTTCTACACGTTACTACAGGAAACTAAAACACAGCAGTAAACACAAACAACGTCGGACTTATCGCTGCCGTTATCCTCTTCTGCATTTGCAGTTGCGATTTTAACCCGCGCAGAAAAACAGACACACACAAACAAAAGAGGCTAGAGTGCATATTCGTCACATGTTTTTATTCATACTTAGTACAGAACTGTGAACAGTTTGCTATTGTCGTCTTTTCCTGGTGTAGTCCCTCCTTCTCATCATTAAAGTAGCATTCTCAAGATCTTCCTATGGATGTCTCCAGTTCACGTTTTCTTGGCAT
This sequence comes from Linnemannia schmuckeri, assembly GCA_029449235.1. NCBI lineage: Eukaryota > Fungi > Mortierellomycota > Mortierellomycetes > Mortierellales > Mortierellaceae > Linnemannia > Linnemannia schmuckeri. The sequence continues at coordinate 1,091,889 of JANATG010000014.1, read as the reverse complement.
CCCGGATTTTTAAAAATATTAAACGAAAAGATGGGCTCTCATTCTTTTGTCATCGATGAGAGACGTACTCTAAGAGGAACGCCTTCCAATTGGCAAAAAAAAGGTAATTCCCGCTCAGGTGCCAAGGGTAAGTTTGGTCGACACCCCTGGGGACAACTTATGATTGAAGAAAGGTAGAAAGGTCGTTTTCGCTAATTCAGATGCTGATGTAAGAGAGCATTGTTGTCAAGTCATGTACTATCTGGAGGGTGACTATTCCAGAGGAATGAATTGTCTAAAAGTGATTCAATTCTTGTCGTTATTGGTGATTTTGGTGAGTAGGAATGTAGAGATGATGAGTGTTGATTGTTAAGGGAATGAGCAAAGATTCTTCAATGAATGTGGGTAGTGCATGTTAGACGGCAGGGTGTGGGTGAGAAGAGATGAAAGAAAGAATGAGACAGAGCCGAAAGAAAAGAGGAAGAAAAATAAAGGAGAGAAGGTTTACAATACGAAGGGACCAGTAAAGAACAGAGAAAAGAGAATCGATGTTAACTTGGAAAGCATTCCCGGGGTAGCACTGCCCCATTCCTCCCACACAAGCAAATAATCTCTTTCTCTGGGATCATGCATGTGCGGCGTATTGCAATTATAATCCCTTCTCTTGTCTTCCTTTTTGCATGCACGCTACCTATGCACCAGGACAAACAGGGGGTCAACGGCCCTCTTTTTTCATTGCGGCGTCTCTCTTTTCCTGAAAACAGGGGGGACCTTATTAAGGCGCGAAAGCAAAAAAAACAAGGTTGTTTGATGCAACGTGGGTGAATCAGATTTGCTTTCTACCTCCCTTCTGCTTTTTCGATAGAATGGGAGGAAGAGACAAAAAAAAAAAAGACAAAAGCCCAAACCCAAATGCATGGCAAGGTAAAAGAAAGCCGACAACTAAGGACAAACAGCGAGTAAACTTTATCGTGGATTGGATTCACAATCAGACAAGCACAAAGCCCACCACTTGGCCATATTTAAAAAGGAGACTCGCCAAGTCTTTATTTTCTTTTTGTTGTCTCATCCACCCACCTCTTCTTCCTTCTCCCTCGCCACACTCTCCCCTCTCCTCTCTTTCTCCTCTTTCTACTTCTCGACCGGTCTACTTTCCATCCACCCATTCGTCCTCAGTTTCTTTTTCACTGGCAGGTGCAGCGTGATTTCTTCTCCCCCTCCCACCGCACACTTATCCTCTCCCCTCCTACCTCCTCTCTCTTCCTTCCTCCTAAACACCATAACATATCGCAACATCTGCCATGTTTAGCAAGAAGAACCAAGACCAGGATATATCCTTGGCATCTTCTCAGCAGGACGAATCTCCATTCCAGATCCCCATGGAACCCATCACTGAAAAGGAAATCTTCGAACCTCTTCCCGAACCAATTGACTTTTCCAACATCAAACCCACCACACTATACCAGTTTCGAGGCATGGCTCGTCGGGCTCTCTCCTACCACCGCCGTCAACGGATCACCAACGCTGGCTGTCTAGTCGTCTGGCCTGTTCTTCTGGTCGTCCTCTGTCATATCCTTAACAAGACCTTGGGGAGTATCGACCGTCAAGGACTCATCCGCTATTGCACAAACGAAGCTGACCCGCAGTTTGGCAGGACCTTCTCGCTTCAAGTTGGGGGCTTTATGCCTGAAGACAACAATGTCTACAACTCGCCCTCTTATCCAGCTGTATTCGAACCGTTGGGGGTCGGAGATTTTCAACAGGCGTGTGTGCGTTGGTTCGGAGAATCGTACCCTGTCAGTCCGCCCTATCAGAACGCAACCTGGGCTAATACTGTTCTCCTGGATTCGTATGTCAAAAAAATTAGAACTGGTATTTCCATTACAGAATAAGACATGTTCCTCTAAAAGAAACGTCGACCCACATTAATATACACCTTCTTTTTTATTAACCCTTGCCATAGGACCTATATTCCTTCACCGGAGTTTGGGTGGTTCAACGTTGACAAAACCATTAGCGAATACTTGAAGTACTTGAGGATGAAACAGCGCGAATTTTTTAAAAACCCAGAGTTGTACTCTGAGCTGCATTTCGATCTTATGCCTTTTTCATTAATCAATAACTTCATCAGTATCAACCAGACAGTGTATTACTCGACCGCCAACGCCGATATCGCTACAACCCTCGGAGTCACAGCAAATGTCACACGGAGATTCCTTTCAGAGTCATGGCCACCAACTGACCCCAACATCATTCTGTACAACACGTCTCGTATCGACCCTGCAAACGGTGTCTTGGGTGCCATGCCTCTTCGGTACACAAAAGGAGACGAAATTGTTAGATTTGACAATAGATCTAGAGTATTCATGGACGCCTACACGACAGGACCAACATATCTATTTTTCGAGAACCGAGAGGATGTGGAGGGTGAGATTAGGGCATTGGTGAAGGATGAGCCCAGAGGATATATCGATTATCGCAGCAGGCCTTTTGGAGGCGTTCATTTTGACTCTCTGGATGTCGACAAGGCCAAGGTCTCGATGACCATGCAGTTTGGAATGTCGTCGTATGGACACGACTCTGACATGGCTACTCCTGGTTTGCGCCAGCTCATCGTCACATCTCAAATAACGAATGCTCTCGCACGCCTCAAGTTCAAGGGTCAGTACATCATCTCGCAGGGAATCCGTGCCTTGCCTTATGAATTTCAGTGGGATCGCTTGAACAACCGCGCTGCAGGACTGTCTGCCACCTATTTGTTTCCTTTTGCTCTTTCGTTCTTGCTGCCGAACTTTGTGACGATCTTGGTCCAGGAGAAGGAGGGCCGTCATCGCATCTTGATGGCTATGGTGAGTGCTGGCTTAACTGTATACGCATGTATCATACTAACATATGCATAGCTTCCTGTGGTAACCAAGGCTTTTTAATTCACATATTGTCTTTTGTACTTAGAACGGTCTCAATAGCGGAGCATACTACCTTGCCCACTACGTCGAATTCTTTACTATGCAGCTGATTCTGACAGTGTTCTTTGTGATTGCCGCCCTCGTGGTCAAGAATGACTTTCTTTGGAACACTAGCCCTGGTCTGACTATCCTCCTACTTCTCCTCTGGGCCCACGTGCAGACGACCTTCTCCTTTTTCTTGGCCTCGTTCTTCTCCAAATCTCGAAAAGCCTCTCTATTCATCTACTTTCTTGTTGCGCTTTCGGTCATCCTTGCATGCATGTCCGACATGATCTTCTCCGAAGGACCGCCCTTTGCATGGTTCATCCATCCTACCTTCTCGTTCTTCTACATTGTGAAGGTGGGAATGATGCACGCCGGTATGATCAACCAACTGTATCCATTGACCTTATCGTCATTTACTTCTGGACCCAACTTGCTCAACTGCGTTGGTATGCTTTTGGGTGAAAGTGTCCTCTTTCTTCTGCTCACCTTGTAAGTCCTGTGTGTGGTTGTCTATTGCATGCTTTTATGTACGTCGTTGTTTTTTTTGTTATCAATGCAGTAAAGATGATTGACGGAATTGTTTTGTCCGCGCATTTTTCTTTTTTAGCTACATTGACGCTGTGATGCCCTCAGAGTATGGAGTCCGTCGGTCCTGGCATTTCCCTGTCTCTAGCCTCTTCCAGTATCGCTTGTCCACACCCAGTCCAACTCGCGACATTGAATCAGAGATGGTCCATGGTGGAGGTCATGCCAACCTGTCGGTCGACTCTGATCAGGAATCTATGGACGGTGGAGACGCTGATGTTCGAGCTGAGCGGGAGCGTGTCCGCACTAAGTACAACCCCGACACCACTCCTCTCATCATTGATAACTTATACCACCGCTATGCTGACAAGGTTGAGGCAGCCTTGAAGGGGATGTCGTTTGGTGTCGAGACCAACACGGTGCTCGGTCTCCTCGGCCCTAACGGAGCAGGAAAGTCGACTCTGATTCATCTATTGACCGGTCTGTACGAGCCCACACGCGGTTCTGCTTCGGTTGCCGGCGCCAACATTCGCACGGAGATGTCACTGGTCCATGCCAGGATGGGAGTTTGCCCCCAGCACGACATCCTCTGGAATGACCTAACCGTTGCCGATCACTTGCTGTTCTACTCTCGTCTTCGTGGTGTTCCTCCCTCCATGGAACAACAGTCCGTCGACTTTGCTATTGCTTCGGTGTCATTAACACGATTGCGTGATCGCCAAGTCAAGGGTCTGAGTGGAGGAGAGAAGCGTCGTGTCTCGATCGCAATTGCTCTCCTGGGTGACAACCGCGTGGTCTTCTTGGACGAGCCCTCGACAGGTCTGGATGCCGAGGTTCGTCGCGTGATCTGGGACATTGTCAACCGTGTCAAAGTCAACCGTACCGTCATTCTCACGACGCACTCGATGGAGGAGGCCGATATCCTGTCGGACAAGATTGCGATCATGACGAATGGGCTGTTGAGATGTATCGGCACCAGTCTGCATCTGAAGGAGCTGTATGGTTCTGGGTTCCGTCTCAATATCACCTCCAAGCCCGGGCGGCTAGACGAGGCGTGTCAGAGCATTGAGAACAAGCTGATGCGCAAGCTTGGCCTTCCCTACCGACGGAGTGACAAATTCACCAATGCCAGTGTCTTTGAGTTTGACGTTGCTTCTAACACTGACACTCGTTCAGCTAAGCATGATGCCATCGTTACCCGAGGAGAGTTGTCGAGCATTTTCCACTATCTCTCTCAGAGCGATTTGTTTCCGGCAGTGGAAGATTGGGGCATCAGTCAGACGACATTGGAGGATGTATTCATCAAGATCGTCACCGACGCCGATGCCACCTTAACTGTACCCGATGTCATTGAAGATATCGAGGTTAACTAGAACTTGTAGAGCTCTTTTTTATTCCGCAAAGATCAATATACTCATGAACACTCTTTGTGACTTTTCTCGTTTCTTTTATTTTATTTTTTTTACCTTGTCGTTTTGTGAGGAGTGGGTTGCAAATAGCGAAGAGCATACCACTGTTTTTTTTTCTCTTCTACTGCTTGCGAAGAATGTACTCGTTCACTGATCAATACAGACGCATCTTCATACCACGATGATCTTTCCTGAACTCCTTCGACCGACGATACATCCCCAACGCATCTCCGTCCTCTTCCGAAGGATCCTCTAAATCCGTCCTTATCAGACACACATGATCAGCAGTTGTCCTAATCGCCTTGACAATCGATCTAACAGTAACTCCACTCCATCCTCGTATGGCCATTTGATGAAGTTTCGGTAACATCAATCCGAGGAGCTGTGGTAAAACGGCCATTGGATCGTTAATCACCCAGTGACCTTTCATGTACAGCTTTCGCAGTTTCGGAGCCACAATGCGTTCCTGCAAACCATCCACGCCAGAAACAAACAAGTTATACTCTGTAATAGCTCGGGTATGATGACCATGCTCAGTCCGCATGTGTAGGCGCAAAACCTCCAGGTTTGGGCATCCATGCAGCATCCTGAACTCGAACAGGTAAGCAAACTCAGATATGAGCGGCATTCTTGACAGACGAGGTAGATCCCAATCCCAGGTCTATCGGGGTCGAACGATCGTGGAGGTCATCTCTTGAGACTCATCGCCATCATCAACGCCACTACTTGTATCATTCCTATGCTCCTTCTCATTGTTGCCATCCTTAAGGACATAGGATCTCCTCAACTCGTCAACCGCGGAATGAAGCAATGCTCGGAGCGCTTCGTGATCAACTTAAGATACACAAGGTTATTCATGGACTCGAATGAGGCCGGATGGAAAGTCAGAACGGGCCAGCCCCTCAGATATAGTGAAGTGGTCTCTGGTAGTTTGGCAGGGAAGCAAGGGACAATCTCCGAGCAGCGGTAGGAGGATGTCGGATCGAAAATATCGGCAAAACGGAGCGAGGGACAGTTCAAGAATAGTGCTGGATCAAGTACCAATCTGTGTCTTGGTGCATGGAGAAATAGATGATCCAGGACCGGTAGTTCGACCCAATCTTGGCCTAGATGAATCGCCAAGTCCTGGTCCGATGCTGTGAGGGCTTTAATCCTGAGGAATTTCAATGTTCCTTTGACCGCACATGTGAAGGCGTCCAGGTCATTGCATGGAAAGGTGCATGTTTGGAGAGTGACACTCTCCAGTGGGACTAAACCGTAGGTCAAGTAGGCCGGCAGGCACGGTAGGCTCGATGACGCAACGTCTTGGCCATGGTGAAGACTGATATTACTGTAGACACTGCTGCTGAAATTGGAGGCTGTTACCGTGTCAGGAGCAGGTCCACTGCTGCCAGCAGTATCTAATCCAAGACTACCCTCCAAGTCCTTCTTCTCCTGAACAGCCCAATCAAAGCACCCTTCAAACAAAGAAGGGACAGAAACGTTTTCAAGGACCAGCACCGCTGGAGAAGTTGTTGTAGATCGACTTCTTGAGGAAGAAACTGGACTTCTCGAACATACGAAAGATCCGTCGTCAGATGATGGACCGAGATCCATGGCCAGGGGCCTCGAGAAATCCGTAACGGTCTGGAAGGAGGCAGGATCTGAAAGATATCAAAGTTGTGGAAATCTGCGGGAACAAATTGACCATCGATATGCATTTCTCCTGACTGGGAACTGCTGACATCCTTTAGGAGGCCTCCAGGAAAGCGTTGCGCATGACTCCTAACTAGTTTCACCACGTCCTGAATCGCCTCAATCTTGCACGCTTTCTCTGCACTAGCGTACAGTCTATAACCGCAACTATAGCACCCAAAGAGCAAGTCAATGAAAACATGGATGCATTCCAGGTTCCCAAGAGGATTGACCACCTCGACGTACCGGCGGATATCAGGCAAGGGGATGGTGAGAGTTTTCAGTTGCTCAAAGATAGGCGTTGCAAGAGCCCAGATGGCTTCTCGGTCAACCAGAACTGGATAGAGAAATGGAGCTGCCTTCTTGGGGTTGTTGTGTTTGTAGCAATGCGCTTCCATGGCAGACCATGGGTAGATGTTCCAGACCTCAGGTGAATGAATGTATTGCGACTGGTTAGCGGAGTACTCTCTTTCATCCTCAAGGCTGTTCCAGTTCATACTGCGTTTTATGAACGACGATCCTCTAAGATAAATATGACGAACGTGATTGAGAAAGTTCTGTTGAGGTGAAGTGGGCGTAGTGTTAAAGGTGTTGTTGCAAAATAAGGTGGCGGTTAGGCAGCGGTGGCGATGCCTTAGATTAGCAGTCATATTCTTTGTAGACATAGTATTAGTAGTGCGCCCAGCCCTCTTGTCTGCTCTTTGTCCTTTTATACATCACTTCTTGGACGAGGGCAATACTGACAAGAGTTTCGTTGGCGCGCTACAGTATATCGTTTCGTGTGGTTCCATTAGGACACTATTATCACTACCCCGTACCAATTGAGGACTTAACAGCGGTCCTACAACTCTGGCCTTCGACCCTCTTCCTGTGTAACACTGTCTATATTGGTGAGACTACGAAAAGATACTCGAAGCTCATAATTAGGGTGCTGGTGGCACTGTGTTGTTGATGACAGGTCAAGGTTTAATAACCCATTGCTGCGCGACTCCTGCATCACACTTCCACATTTGAATAAGGTTGAAATCGACCCTGGCATTATTGAGGAGATCAACATACAAATCAACAGCAGGATTCGCGATAGTTCCGTCGGCACGGAGGTTCTATTTCTGATTAGCTGCACCGGTGCAAGTATAGACTGTAACCGAGGCACCTGGGACCTTATTGAAGGCCGAATTATCCAAACATAAGTCTATGGTTGTATTTCCAAACAATTGTTAAGAAAAAGTTCCGATTAGTTAAAAAAAAATGTAATCGATTATTGCGCGTTTCAATAAAAATGAACAAAAAAAGTGACTACTAATCTGGCATTAGATCTAATCCTTCCAGCCTCTAATCTTACTGGTTGTGTCTCTAATCCTCTTCCAAAAAAAAATTTCTACAAACTACCAGTGCGGTGAAACGCTTTTCGTTTTCTTTTTCACCTATCCTTTTCGCCACAACCATGTCCAAGAACACTAAAAGGCGCATCCTTACACGAAATGAATCTGGGACCAATCCTTCCCTCGTCTCTCTCCCCTACTCTTCTTCTCCTAAACGTCGTAATCGTTCGCCCTCCTCAGACGAACCCCTTATTCCTCGCCGAAAGACGAGGGGCATACGACCCCTTGCACCGTCTCCAACTACACCAAATAGACCTCTCTCCTCCCCTTCTCCTTCTCCTCCCCCTCCTCCTCGTACTCTCTCTCCTCCACTTCCACCTCGTAACCCCTCTACCCCTCCCTCTCCCTCGACTTCTGCCTCCGCTACTTCTGCTGCCACCTCTACCTCTCGCCCTGCAACTCCTGGACGTCCTCACACGGAGATTCCAGAATCTATTACACTGCGTATCAACCTTCGCTACGGGCAACCGTACACCCACTGTCGAGTCCGCAACAGCTGGCCTGCTGCTGCTGTTTGGAGCTTTCGCTGGGAGGAAGACACGCTGGACTCACTAATTGCAAAGGTCAGACACCGGACGGATCTCCCAACACTGAAGGACTTTGAGTGGGAATTGGGCCAGACGTTGTACATAAAACCAACGCACAGCACCCCCCAACAGCTTTTCTTAAGGCTGGATGATGAAGACTACGAGGGTAAGCTCAAGCGTGCGTGGACCGCGGAGGCCAAGCGACTAAATGACACCGATAAAGTAGTGATCGACCTTTTCGCCTATCTCACGGATGCCCAGGTCCAGGTTCCGCCTCAGCCTCGCGTCCCCGCTCCAGGAAGGCAGGACACAATTAGAAGGTCTTCTCAACGCCGCATTCAAGAGGAGGACGGGCGAATTGAGCTCGCCATTGGCCAAGGAACCCTTAATCCAATGGGCTCCATGTCAAGGGCTTATTTCGCAAGGAGTCTGGCCAAAAGGGTTCAGCAGACGCCACTCGATCAACTAGCAGTACCCCAGACAGCGACTTTTCGTCAGCTTCAACATCTGGACGACGAGCGAGCAGCTCTCGACCAACACAATACTGTACAGAACGAGGAACGACATGATAACTACATCAGTATACAAGCTACACTCAGAATCAATATAGCGGACCTACGACACGCGCTTGGTTTGCCCGATATCAATTTAAATGGGCTTGTAAACTTTGATGTTGGTATCCCTGCCCGCCCTGAAGATGATCTTAGAGACGCTGATCATGAAGACGATGACTAAGCATATGAATAAACGTTTATTGTGATTTGAAGTTCAAAAAGCCACGTTCATACCCGCTGTGTGAAAACAAATTGATGGCCAACCCGTCTTTGCTTGCGCATTGGCTGAATGCTAAGTCTAGCACTGGTTCAGGGAGGTGGTGAAAAGCAAGGTAGCCATTTTTTTGAATATACCTCTTGACCAAAGAAAACCCGGTTTCGATGGGATTGAGGTGAGGAGAATATGGAGGTAAAAAAAAGAGTAATGCTCCGCGAGTTTCAATGGCATCTTGAAACTGTTTATACATATGAATGCGGGCATTATCAATAATAACAATTGAGTTGGGCATGGGCCAAGGATGGAGATGAGGGAGAATGGTGTTAACAAATGCATCGTGGAATGTTTGTCTGGTAAAAGTCCCCGTAGTAAAGGACCATGCCAAAAATCCTTTGCTGTTGAAAGCAGCTAGTGCAGAGACACGCTGGCCGCGTGAGAAAGGAAGCGAGACAATTGCCGGAGAGCCAATAGGCGCCCAAGCATATCTACGAATAGCGTCCCTTCCATCCTTGCTGGTTTCGTCCACGAAAATCAGTTGCTCGGGAAAGTTGTAGAACGGTCGAAGACTGAACTTGAAATCCTCCAGCTCCACGGGAACCGCTTCACGCGCTCGCTTTTCGATCTTTTTCCTGCTCAACTTCAGGACATGACGCAATGCACGGCAGATTGTCGGAATGGAAGTGTTTGGCACTTCAGGATACGTATCTTGAATGAATGATTGCACCTCCTCCAAATAAAAGCAAGGGTGCTCGTTCACAAAGGCCTTGACGCCGTTCTGTACGTCTATCGGCCATACCGGACGGGCCAACCGTTCAGTTTTCTTGTATACATGTCCTGTCGAGTTAAAGCAATCTGTAACAATGGCTTGTCAAGATATTTCTTTGTGCGTTATCAAACGAACGAACGGCATATCGCATTTCATTACCTGTCCAGCGCTTAACGCTAGCTGGGGATACACCTAGCAAAGTGGCTACTTCATTCATATCTACAGCCATAAAGCTGAAAAGAATAACCGCTCTCCATCGAAGGTCCTCTGAAAATGCCATTGTAAAAAAGAAAAAAAAGAAAGAGTGGAAAAAGAAGGAAGGTGATGAACAGAAAAGAAAAAGGGGAAAGTAAGGCACACAAACATTGCAAAAAAATGACTTTCTTTTTCATCTTGTGATCGGGCAGGTCTAGCTTTTAAACTGGCTAGAATAGCCCAATTCCCTCTCCTCGAATAAACTAGCACTTATGACTTTGAGGTAAAAAAAAAGTGCAAATCTATAAGTGTTAAATAAATCGAATGCTTTTACACTCTTTGATCCAACGGATAGTAAAGCAAGTCGAGCTGTTGGGCAGGTTTTTCGTGTTTGTGGCGCTAACGTTTAGTTGACTAATCGGAGTGACTAGAAAATTAATCGCTCAAAAAAAAATTAATAGGACTGCTTAAAGCGTGAATAGTAGCCAAAAAAATTCATTTTCCTTGAAACGCGCAATAAATGGTCATTTGATATCGTACTATCAAGCAACGAGTCGAGTATATAAAAAAGACTCTCCATCTCCAAGAAGTTTTAAGCTTTACCTGTCTTCGCATTCCTGATTTCGCCGCTCGGATAAATATTCCACTGTTGATAGAGGTCATTATCTTTGCATGTGAAGAGTGTAGTAGGTTTACCCACAGTGTTGGCCCCGGGGTCTAGACAGTAATTAGTGCCCTTAAGCTGGATACCCACATTTTTATAAGTGGGCAGCACATTTTTTTAGAAGTCCATAAGACTCTCATAGCTAGATCCAGGATTCCGAAATATCCTTTCTCGAACATCCAGAAGGCGGGATCGAGCCTCATGCTACTGTGAGACCAGAAATAAGTGCCAGTGCTCCAAACGGCGCTGCCCTTGGTGTCGTAGATAACAAGATTGCCGTCTTCCTGAAAGATGATGCTGTAGCTGCCTCGAGTGCCGAGTCCCGCTGTTGCTGTACTTGAAATGGCTTGACCGGTTTTCGAATTGTACCCAACAAAGTTTCCATCGCTTTGCATGGCGTAAAAGAAATCGGGGTCCGAGTCCAGACGCACGGCCAAGCACTGACTGAGGGAGAATCTTAATTCGAACAAACCAGCAATTTTCGCCTTCTCCAACGGAGTGACAATGCCGTATTGCGAGATGTCACATCCTAAGCACGTCCCATCATCTGTGTCCATCAAGAACTCGTCATGACCGCCGTCCTTGTACATCATATATCGTTCGTCGGCTGATACTTTAACTTTACGTGGGGCGACCGTGACGACTTTTGTTTTCCTGTAGACCGTTTTCTGCTGTGCCTTGCTGTATACATCCGTCGTCACCTCAGGAAATCCATTGCTGTAATAGGCCATAGCAAGACAATCGGTGGCGGAGATTCCCTTGATCGTGTGGACAGATGTCTTCATAATGGACTTTTCATCGAAGGACGAAGCAACCCATACATCTTCGGTAGCGTTCTCGTACTCATGTGCAAGGCCCATGACATGTCCGAGTTCATAAATAATTGTCTTGAGGACCTCGTTCGCGTTCAATGCGGAAATCTTCTGGTTGTGGCTTAAGACAGTCGTCCTCTTGCCATAATCACTCGGGAAAAAGGCACAGGCGATTGCGGCTTGAGTGCCGCAGACCTCACCGGGCGAAATGTGAAACCAAATGTTCGGCAATGAACCCTCATTCGTGGGAGAGTTGTTCGGAGCATAGGCCCAGTTGACCCTTCATTGAAGATTTGCAATAGTCCCCCCATCTGCTCATAGCTGCACGGATAACGTCAGCCACACCAGCAATCTTGCCCTCGAGACCTTTAGCGGCTACGACAGAGAAAGTCATAGGACTTTTGTTCCAGACGTATAATTCGAGTGAGCCTGAAGACCTTGTAACAGCCCAGCGAGATCTTTTCCGAAGTGTCTAAGGGGGTACAGGGTCTTGTGGGAGCTTGGGTCTAGCTCCATCCAAAGTCGAGGCTATGCGTTCGAACTCGAGGTCAGAGACAAGGGTGGCATTCTTGGGCACATGGTTACACATAGTGACGTTTCCGTTAGCGGAAGAGGGCTTGCAGAACTCTGTGTTTAAGTCGGTCGGCGCCTCAGGTATGGTCCAATTGTACTTGACACAGGGCTCGCCGTAGCAGGCAGTGTTCGGATCGAGGGGTTCTCCAAAAATGTTAACGTCCCATCCCTTGTCCCATTTCTGCTGATCCTCCTCTGTCCAGGCTGCAATGAGAGTGGCACTGGCCAACAGGGCTAGCAAGGCGAAGACGGTGTTACTCTGGGAAATCATCTGATCTGTAAAGAAGGATACGATTAGTTAGATCCCTGGAAAAAATTATTTCTCGCAACCTCGCAAGCACGTTGAAGAACAGAGGAGACTCACCTATAGCACCAGAGGATAAAGATATTTAACCAAATAGAGGAGTAGCGGTACTTTTACCAAAGACCGAGTCGAGGGGAGGCAGTTGGTTATGTCAGAGAAAGTCAGGAAGAATGGAGGGGGAGAGATAAAGAGACGCGGAGAGATGGAGAGAGCTGCAAGCGAATGAAGAGAAATAAAAGGGAGGGAAGGAGGAAAGGAATCAGGTATTTAAGTGAAAAGAGCCGACTTGTTGGTCGGTCAGGCATGAACTTAGGCTTTCTAAACGCAAACAAAGAATACAACTTCTGACACGAACCCATTCGATACATGATACAAGAATGAACTTTATTTCAAATGGTCGTGATGGGGCTGATCATGAATTTAATTTCTGAGGTTGAATGTCTATTTTATTTTTTTGCAAGAATTGAGGCTGAAGATCGAGTTTAGATGAGGACCTGGAGATATCATTGGTGCGCATAGGATCCTCGGTCGGTCGTTGAACAAGGGCTCTCAGGGCTTTAGGAGGCAGTGTAGTGCAACATTTGTACGGCGTCCCTCATAACTGGCCAATTGAAGACTATGAAAGTTTCACGCTATGAGGCAGTGCAGAGTACTAGTCAAGTATGCGCCTTTCAAATAAACTAATTACACTCTTTATTAATGTAACTTTTCTGGCACCAACTTATTAGTGTAACTTTTCTGACACCAACTTCATGAACAATTGTCAGAACAGCGAAAAGGAAAGTCCAATTCTCACAGAGTGTGACAGCAGCGAGGATGCAGAGAGGTAAGGTCTCGCAAAATGTGAGGACAGCGAACGCAAGATGTCAATGTAAAAAAAAAGTCGGTCAGTTCTCGCAAAAGCAAGGACGGTCAAAACCACCAAAATCTCGCTCGGCTCTGAAGGTTACACCAATAGCTGCCACAATGAGCCACCAGTAGCCACCAGTAGCCACTCTTTCATTTGAATACCATGAAAGCACTTGAAAGTCATGTGATAATGAAATAATGGGCAAGGAAGCACAAAAATGTCCAAATTAAGATGCTGTATGGCGCAGCTACTTTGCATAATCTTCAAAGACAAAAGTTGAGTCCAGAAGACGTAGATTAGAGAATGATGGCGAGGATTTACTTAATAAGGAGGATAAATTGTCTATATAGGTGAGACTACGAAAAGATACTCGAAGCTCATAATTAGGGTGCTGGTGGCACTGTGTTGTTGATGACAGGTCAAGGTTTAATAACCCATTGCTGCGCGACTCCTGCATCACACTTCCACATTTGGAGAAGGTTGAAATCGACCCTGTTATTATTGAGGAGATCGACACACAAATCAACAGCAGGATTCGCGATAGTTCCGTCGGCTCGGAAGCTCCATTTCTGATTATCTGCACCGGTGCAAGTATAGACTGTAACCGAGGCACCTGGGACCTTGTTGAAAGCAGAATTATCCAAACATAAGTCTATGGTTGTATTTTCAAACAATTGTTAAGAAAACGTTCCGATTAGTTAAAAAAAATTGTAATCGATTAAATGGTCATTTGATATCGTACTATCAAGCAACGAGTCGAGTATATAAAAAAGACTCTCCATCTCCAAGAAGTTTAAAGCTTTACCTGTCTTTGCATTCTTGATTTCGCCGTTCGGAAAAACATTCCACTGTTGATAGGGGTCACCATCTCTGCATGTGAAGAGTGTAGTAGGTTTACCCACAGTGTTGGCCCCGGGGTCTAGACAGTAATTAGTGCCCTTAAGCTGGATACCCACATTTTTATAAGTGGGTTTAGTTTTAGCATTAGCCCACAAGGCTCTCATAGCTGAATCCATGATTCCGATATATCCTTTCGCGAAGACCCAGAAGGCGGGATCGAGCCTCATGTTCTTGTGGGACCAGAAATAAGTGCCAGTGCTCCAAACGGCGCTGCCCTTGGTGTCGTAGATAACAAGATTGCCGTCTTCCTGAAAGATGATGCTGTAGCTGCCTCGAGTGCCGAGTCCCGCTGATCCTGTACTTGAAACGGCTTTACCGGTTTTCAAATCGTACCCAACAAAGTTTCCATCGCTTTGCATGGCGTAAAAGAAATCGGGGTCAGAGTCCACACGCACGGCCAAGCACTGACTGAGGGAGAATCCTAATTCGAACACACCAACAGTTTTCCCCTTCTCCCACTCCGACGGATTGACAATGCCATATTGCGAGATGTCACTTCCTAAGCACGTCCCATCATCTGTGTCCATCAACAACTCGTCATGACCGCCGCTCCTGTGTGCCCTATATTGTTCGTCGGCTGATACTTTGACTTTCTTTGGGGCGACCTTGACGACTGTTGCTTTCTTGTAGACCGTTTTTTGCTTTTCCTTGCTGTATGCACTCGCCGTCACCTCAGGAAATCCATTGCTGTAATAGGCCATAGCAAGACAGTCGCTGCTGGAGATTCCCCTTATCTCCTGGAGAGATGGCTTCATAATGGACTTTTCATCGAGGGGCGAAGCAGCCCATACGTAGTCTGCATTGTTCACGTATTCATGTGCAAGACCCATGACATGTCCGAGTTCATGAATAATTGACTTGAGGGCGTCATTCGCGCTATATGAGGAAAGTTTCTGGTTGTTGATTAAGACAGTCGTCCTCCTGCCATAATCCTGCGGGAAAAAGGCACAGGCGATTCCGGCATCAGTATTGCAGACGGTACCGGGCGAAATGTGGAACCAAATGTTCGGCAATTTATCCTCGTTCGCGGGAGAATTGCTCGGAACATAGACCCAGTTGCTGAATAAGGAGGAACCACCCTTCAGTGAAGATGCGCAATCGCTCCCCCATCTATCCATAGCTTGCCTGATAATGTTGGCCGTAGCATCAATCCTGCCCTCGAGACCTTTAGCGGCTGCGACAGAGTAAGTCATGGGACTTTTGTCCCAGACGTATAATTCGAGTGATCCTGAAGACCTTGATACAGGCCAGCGAGATCTTTTCCGAAGTGTCTAAGGGGGTACAGGGTCTTGTGGGAGCTTGGGTCTAGCTCCATCCAAAGTCGAGGCTATGCGTTCGAACTCGAGGTCAGAGACAAGGGTGGCATTCTTGGGCACATGGTTACACATAGTGACGTTTCCGTTAGCGGAAGAGGGCTTGCAGAACTCTGTGTTTAAGTCGGTCGGCGCCTCAGGTATGGTCCAATTGTACTTGACACAGGGCTCGCCGTAGCAGGCAGTGTTCGGATCGAGGGGTTCTCCAAAAATGTTAACGTCCCATCCCTTGTCCCATTTCTGCTGATCCTCCTCTGTCCAGGCTGCAATGAGAGTGGCACTGGCCAACAGGGCTAGCAAGGCGAAGACGGTGTTACTCTGGGAAATCATCTGATCTGTAAAGAAGGATACGATTAGTTAGATCCCTGGAAAAAATTATTTCTCGCAACCTCGCAAGCACGTTGAAGAACAGAGGAGACTCACCTATAGCACCAGAGGATAAAGATATTTAACCAAATAGAGGAGTAGCGGTACTTTTACCAAAGACCGAGTCGAGGGGAGGCAGTTGGTTATGTCAGAGAAAGTCAGGAAGAATGGAGGGGGAGAGATAAAGAGACGCGGAGAGATGGAGAGAGCTGCAAGCGAATGAAGAGAAATAAAAGGGAGGGAAGGAGGAAAGGAATCAGGTATTTAAGTGAAAAGAGCCGACTTGTTGGTCGGTCAGGCATGAACTTAGGCTTTCTAAACGCAAACAAAGAATACAACTTCTGACACGAACCCATTCGATACATGATACAAGAATGAACTTTATTTCAAATGGTCGTGATGGGGCTGATCATGAATTTAATTTCTGAGGTTGAATGTCTATTTTATTTTTTTTGCAAGAATTGAGGCTGAAGATCGAGTTTAGATGAGGACCTGGAGATATCATTGGTGCGCATAGGATGCCAGGTCGGTCGTTGAACAAGGGCTCTCAGGGCTGTAGGAGGCAAGCCTGTTAGTGAATAGAGTGAAGGCTGTCGCCAGTGTACTGCAACATTTGTACGGTGTCCCTCATAATTGACCAGATAAAGACTATGAAAGTTTTACGCTACGAGGCAGTGCAAAGTACTAATCAAGAACACTTTTGCGCGTTTTAAATAAAATTGAGCAAAAAAATGTCTCTTTTCACCGAGGACTTGTCCGACGGCTCATAAACGTTGTACGAGATGGGAAACCCACTTTACGTCCCAACCATCCCACCCATTCAGTTAGTTTCTACCTCGCAAGTTCCTACGCGGATGTTGAGGTTCTATGTATTGCTCTTTTTTTCTTTTTGTCTTTGGATTTGCTGAGAAAGTAAAGGTCGTCACGTTAGACATGAAGTGGGTTTCCCTCTCTTGAAGTACAATTAAAAGTAATCCAGCAAAATCCATTGGTGAGCGGAGTTTCTCAGTTGCCTTCTCGCTCTCTCTCTTTTCTACCCTGCGGTAAACCATTCTTCTTCATGTGCTTGTCACTTTGACACATTTGCTCTGTGCTTGGCCTTCTCAATATCTTTTTTTCCAATTACGGGGAAGCCCTGCTGCCCAGAAGATTTTTGTTCTCATCTATTTGACGCGAATTCTCCCCCTCCCCTCTTTCTCTCTCTATCACTCTCTCCATCGCTCTTGCTCATTCTATCTACCCTCCCTAACATCCCGTCCAAAAATCTCACTCGGCTCTGAAGGTTACACCAATAGCAGTAAAAGTTGAACAATTGACCACTATCTCTTTTTTAATCACTTCACGCTTGCTCCACACTGCGAGCGAAGCCGCGAGTACTACGCTAGTTTATTTAAATAAGCTTAAAGAGCGGCTAATAAGGATTAAAAGTGCCGTGTCTAACAATCTCATGAGCTGTCAATCTAAAAGCAGGGGGGCAATCATTTATGTGCAATGTGCACAAATACAACTGCATACTGGTGTAACATTCTTTAAAAGCTACATGATTCGAGAGATCACAAGACGCAAACCCAGCTGTGTTGCCCCTTTTGTATGCAACAAGCCCTTTAACACCTGAGCTCGTGTAAATGAGATCAAAGCAGGCTACACCATCACAGTCAGGTTCCCTTCTGACGATATTATCCATAAACATGGAGCCGTCCGATCTATAATTCGACATAACTGACGACTCAGACTGAACAGAGAAGTAGCAGTCGCCACCAACGCCAAGACACTTGTTCGCAAAAAACCTAACCTTAAAAGGAGAGTGTGCAGGGACCACGCTGGCGGCGTTGATGGCATTCGTGCAAAGTAATAGAAGCACTACCATCAAGTACATTGGCCTAAGCGCTCCGAAGGAGTATTGTTTTCCCATGTTGTGGCAATCTTGATCTTCTGCGGAAGTTTTTGAATTATGGGAACAGCAGAAAGGAAAGAGAAATGAAAGAAATTAAAATCAATAAAAATAATACATTCCCCAATTGTAGTGTGGTGCGGTCATATAGGCAATGTGTAATTGTTCGTTTTTGTTTTGAATGAATGCTTGTCGGCAATGGATAAAAACTACAGCCCCTCAAAGCAATGTAAAAGATCAATAGTGAGGCTTACAGGAAATAAAGGGTTGTTCGGTCGATGTCGATCTTCTGTGGGCACCCTTGTGGCGTTCTTGATACAGGCTTGTGGCGATTCTTGAAATGGCTTGTGTGGTTGGAGAAATGATGCTGGGGTTTTTGGTAAAAAAAGCAGAGAGACTGATTGCAAACCTGGATGTATTTATACACTTTTTAGAGTTGCTTATGTTCCTTCCCAGGAACAACATCAAGGATACCCTTTGTGTCCTTCTCTTTCTCTTTGCTCTGCATTTGACCTGCCTTTTGTTTTGCAATGTTGTTGACCACAACGGCCCAACTCTGTTGTCTACCGTTCAAACAACAGCCCAAGTTCTAACGTTTCTTACTGGATGGAAATCTAACTTTAAAAATCTTCCGGATGGCCAATTAAGATATGCTAACCGTTACATGTGCCACGATCAAAGTAGGAGACTCGAGAAGTTCTTGAGGAGGGCTTGATGTGTGGCAGGGTAGAAATATCTAGATTGTCTAGAGGTACTCTTTTTCTATCACTTAAATGAGGTAAGAGACTCTAGAAGCTCTTGAGGAGGAATTGATGTTTGCCAGGATAGACATATCGACATAGATTAAAGGTACTTTTTTCCTATCACTTAATTGAGGTAAGAGACTGTTGCGGTACGGGGTTTTTATTTTCATTTTACCCCGTCTTTTTATTTAACGAAGAAGTGCATTCACCTCCGTGGTTAATCATCACGTCCGTGATAATTACCACTTCCGTTATTTATTATCACCTCCGTGATTATTTGTCACATTCGTGGTTAAATACCACTCAGTGTTGTAAAATAAAGAAACAACTCTTTCTTCTCGTTGACTACAGACCCCATACTTCTCAAGACTCTAGAAGTTCTTGAGGAGGGGTTGATGTTTGCCAAGATAGACATATCGACATAGATTAAAAGAGCTCTTTTCCTATCACTTAATTGAGGTAAGAGACTCTAGAAGTTCTTGAGGAGGATTTGATGTGTGGCAGTGTAGAAATATCTACATATATTAGAGACTCTTTTCCCATCATTTAATTGAGGTAAGAGAAACTTTATTGCTTACCAAACAGATCAAAGAAACTGGAAAGGCGGACAGAGAAGAAGGCGAGGAAGACAAATAAAACGGAGGATATAAAAATGGTTTAACGAAAGGTAGAGAAGGTGTATTTACAATTGAGAGTGATGGCGATGGCGTTCACGTCAACGACCACCGCAAAAATAGTCGAAGCGTGGTGACCGGACGCGTAACAGTGGGGTACTCAGTGTCGCGACTGATAGAGCGATAGTGTGATTCATACTCTTATTTAATTTATTTGACGCCAATGCTGATTGCATTCTTCCTGTCGGTCAGCCCCAATCACCAGAACAGTGAAAAGGGAGGTCCAATTCTCGCAGAGTGTGAGAGCAGCGAGGATCCAGAGAGGTCTACTTTTCACAAACACAAGGCCTTAATATTCCAAATGAGTTGGTAAGACACTCCCCGACAAACTCCGACATAAAAGAACCACGTTTATCTTCCTTCTTGAAAACTACTTGTTTAACCCTGAAAGGTGTCCACTCCAATGGAACAAAGGTGTGCAGGGTCAAAAAGAATAAAGTCGGCCAGTTCTCACAAACGCAAGAGCGGCCAAAGCCACCAAAATCTCGCTCTGCTCTGAAGGTTACACCAATAGCTGCCACAATAAGCCACCAAGTAGCCTCTCTTTCATTTAAATACCCTGAATGTTCTTTCTTGTCTCGTTTAAATACCATGCTTTTCTCTGGTTTCCTGATATTACCGTTCTCCAACAAGTCCAAAATGCCCGAAGTGGAGAGACCCTTCTATCCCATGGCAACTGAGGAATCTGTGGCTGATCGCCGTTCAAAGTTTAGCGGCCTTAAAAGATGTCTTCGTATCATGGGTATAATCGTAGCGCTACTGCTGCCTTGGACAGTGGTATGTCTCGCCATTTATGCTGACATTGCGTCATTTAAAATGACTGGATACGGCAGTTGTCCATCAGAGTTTGACACAGTCAATGCTGGACATTGCGCCAAGCGCTGGTCATTGTCTTTGAAAGGTCCTCTCGTGGAATGCGATGCCACATCAAAGTTCAACGTTCCATACTGGTACAGAGCCTATCCTCTCTGCACTACTAAAGAGGTCAACATACTTACAGCACTGTCAGTTGTCTCAACGATACTATTCTTTTTTATTGCTGTGTACGGTGCAAAGAATTGATCAGACCAATTACACCCAATTACACCCTTTCCATTGATCGTCTAGTAAATTCCTAGCCAATTCTACTCTTATTTTATATAGCAATAACTGATACGCTTTTTCCTACCTTCAAAAAAATCAAGAGACCAACATGTGCTTTTTTCCCAGTTCGGAATCCATTCTATCAATTCACAACCCAAACAAAAGCGATTTAGCCTTCAAGTCTGTATGTTTTTCTTTTCCTCTTTGACTTTGAGAATTCTACATCAGCAGGGAGGTTGCTAAGAAAAGCGAGAAAATAAGGGGAGAAAAAAAAAAGACTGAAAAAAGCTGCAGAAAAGCCTTTGTGACCAAACGTTCATCTAGTGGAGTTTCATTTTCCTTAGTACCACATGAGAAAAAAAAAAAAAAAAAGGAACCATAGTGCAACATGCTGTTTTCCTCCTAAGGCAATCTGGGATCATGGGACTTTTCCCGCCTTTTCTTTCACCAAGCCACTGTAATCATTGCTCACAGTACACATGTACAACTCGACTGGGGAGGTTTATTCTACTCGACAAAGAAGCTGAGTTTGCAGTCCAAGACCTCACGGTGGGATCCACTCGCTCTCCCGAATGGCAACGAAATAATATTGGTATTGACTCCATCCCACCCATCAACCTCAACATGCGTCCGCATCAACCCTCGAACGTCCGTCAAGTACGGCCAATGGCGCTGCATCCAATACAACTCTTTCTTCCCGACCCGATGATCCATGGTTCCAACATTCAACTCCCTCAGCCTCGTCAATCCTGACAACAGGTCCAGTCCACTTGCGAGTGTCATCTCCAGGCTTGTCACTTGAAGCATAGGATCGTACATCACATATTCGTGGTTCATATCCATTTCTCGCACCAGACGTCCTCGATGATCAATCGTCCCTAGTTCCAGTACCCTCAAATTTGTTAGCAACCCTAGCTGTGAATAAACCCGCCGTTGGATTGCTCGACTTTCTTCCATGGTTCCACTGTGCAGCGGTGACCCTGCAGGTATCGGCATATTCTTATAATCCCTCTGCACATCGGGCCGGGGAATGCCTGTGATCCTGATCTTGAGGGTAGTCAGCCATAGGGAGGACCAAGGAGCCGAGAGCAAGTCCGAGACGCTAATCGTAGGGTAGTTGTCAAAGTCGAACATCCCCAGCGAATGGCCCTGATGGAGAATTGAATGGAGTTCCGAACTAACAACATAGTCGCTATCGCAGATGACCAGTTTCTGCAGACCCTTGCGAGAGGCATCTACTAGTGCTCGTAGACTGGCTGACCCCGGTGGCGGACAGGTCATGAGGAAAATGGTGTGCCAGACTTGCTGTACTCCGTCGTTGCGCCGTTGGCCACCAAAGTTGCCGATCTCATGTGCGACAAAGTTTTCCATTTCAAGTATGTCCTCGCTGCTCACCATCACGAGTGCCATCAGACGGACACCCATCGCCTCCTGCAGGGCATCAAGGATTTCCGGGTGTGCATGGATCCATGACAGGCTCGAGGTTTTGAAGGAGAGAGTGTCATCGACAACTTCAAGACTCTTGCACCCTCGTAGAAAGGTCGATAAGACTGCAGGCGCAACCCTTGGCTCATCCGACTTAACATAAGACCGCAGAGAAAAGTACTTGAGTTTGAGGTGGGTCTTGCTGCCCTCCACAGGAAGCAGCAATGGCTCGTACTCACTCTCGTCAAAGTCGTCCGAGTAGAACATCAGTCCTAACGTCATTGACAACAACTCGGAAGAACACGTCTCAAAAAACTCTCGGGCGACTCGTGGCGAGACGATGGGCTGCCCCTCGATAAACAATTCCAGTTCCTGCAGTCGCGGCAATGCTCTCGCGATAGTCTTGAGTAACGGCTCCATCCACTGTGTCGGCGGTGGTCTCTCCACATACAGCGTCCGTAGATTCGGGCTCTTTTCCAGGACTGTCAGCAATTGATATAACTGCTGCTCGGTAGTGAGATAACCACGGATTGAGAGTGTAGCTAGGCTGTTTAGTCCAGGGAGATCCGCAATGACTTGAAAGGATCTGGACTTGAGGGAACGGATATGAAGAGTACGGACACGGTGGTGGTGACGGAAGAGGGTCTCCCTGACCTCTAGTACGTTGAACGGGTTAATGTTGTTTTTGGTGCTGCCAGACCACGTGTCCTCGATTATGAGCTCTTCGAATAAAAAGGGCGTGAGTGCTCGGTGGAAGAGGGAGTTGATAGTGAGGAGATGGATAATGTCGCTGAGGTCGAGATGCCGGGCCACTTCCTCGATGAGCTCAGGAATCAGCAGTGGGTTCATGTTAAAAAAGAGGGGAATCAGTTTTTGTGGATGGGCGTGATGTTGAAGGTGAATGGAATGAGTGAGGCAGGTAGTGAATGTCAGTGAGAGTGAGAGGTATATGTATGAGTGCGTTTGTGTGCAAGAGCGAGGGAGAGAAAGGTGGGACAAGCAAACGAACTTTAAATCACTTGGCAGACTGTGAGACCCATACACATGTTTCATTTGCTCATTTTGATTTATTTTTTTTTTGCATTTGTCAGGATGTGCTAATTGCACCATCGATGGTCCGTGAGCAGCAATACTGTCTACAAAAAAGGAGCAAAGAAAGCTCAATCGAGATCGTATTGCGTGGTGCCCTTTCTTTGTCATCACTCTTTTTTGTTCGTCTGAACAAGCTGGTGCCTCTCTCTTTGTCGTCCGGCTCCGATCAATCGAGCGGAATAAGATTACCCGTTCGTAGACTGTCGTGCACTTTTTTTTATTTCCAACGTGAACCCCGCATATGTCTATCATAGGCAATTGCGAGTAACGAACCTAAAATTCATACGATGAAAAACTGTTTCTTGCCTTCTTTCTTTTTTTATTTTCTGTGAACCCTCTTAACCGCAAAGCAAACGAAAAGAAAAAACTATAGGTCATGACGCTGGTAAAGACGGCTCCAGATTTCATCCCACTGTTTGTCAATCATGTCCATCCACTCTTCCAACTTTTTTTCATATTCTGGGTCGCCCATAAGAGTATCTTCCATAATCGCATACTTTTCCTCCAAGTCCTCGAGGTTTCCCTGCATCTGACGCATCAACTCGTCTGGATCGACACAATCCGATGCGCTAGTTGGGATCGGGTGCGAGGAGGCGAATCTGGGGATCTTTTTCAGAATAACGGTGCCCTGAAACCCCTGCTGGTTCGACCCTAAAGAAAGAGGAGGAGGAGCAGCAAGAACAGCGGGTGCAGGAACAGGAGCCGGAGGCAGAGCTGGCTGGTTCGTCTGAGCAGGGACGACCGGATTTAGAGGTATGCCAAAGACACCTACGGGTTGGTTCGTTTGAGGAGGGTGTGTCGCAAGTGGACGCTGGAAAATACCTGTAGGCGCGTTCAAATAAGCAGAAGCTATCAGAGTGTGACCCCAGACATTGGAGAGCTGGTTCGCCTGGGTAGGGTGTGCAGCAGTGGGGGGCCGGAGTATCCGGGGCGGACCGAAAACGACAGGCTGCGTTTGAGTAGCAGCCACCACACTCGGAGGAAAGCCAGCGGCGAGCATAGCTTGATGTTTCTGAGCGAGTTGCGCGGCAGTGGGTGAGATTCTCTGCCCGCCAAATCCGCTTATATTCTGCCAGTACTGAGTTGGTGTAGCTGCAGGCTGCGAGAGAGCAGGAAGCCCAGTAGCAGTAGTAACGACCTGATTCGGAACAGGGGGATGTGAAGGTGGAGAAGGGAGTGTGTTGTTGCTGTTGCTGTTGTTGCTTGGGAGGACAAAAGGCGTGTTTCCCCATTGAGCAAGCACGGGAGCAGGCGGGCCTTGGCTTCCAGGAAAAATGAAGGGAATCGAAGTGTTGAAGACGGGGACTCCTTGAGTACGGACAGGGTATGCGGCGCGAAGCCGATCGGCGACATCTTTGGGTATGGTGGGAATCATGCTGCTTTTTTCGTTTGGTATAGGATATTTCCTGGGGTTTTTTGAGTTGGGTAGATTGCGTCTTTTATAGTCGCGTCAGGGAGGGAGGGACGAAGGTGATTAGAAAAAACGGCGAGTGATTTTCTAGCCGCGAAAAAAGGGGAATCTGATCAGGCGTGTTTGTGCCAGTTGATCAAAAAAGGAGCATTTAAAAATTTGTGCAACACACAAGGAGCCGGAGTCAGGTACCATCCAAAGCAGACTTTGCACTTCATCCCGCCTTTTTTCTTTTTTTTTGTCAGCCTAAAACGACAATCATTCTTGGATAAATGGATGACTACTAATCCTTACGTATTAGATTCATTTAGTGATATAAGGCAAGAAATGTTTTTCGCCCATGATTATTCATGACTTGTGGAGATCCATTCATGCAATGAAGATACAAAGAAAAGGAGGAAGGGAACTAAAAGGGACGGAGTCAAACAGTGCGTTTCCAGAAATTAGCATTTTGCTTTTCGATCGCGTCGTCTAAGACCTTGATATATAGAAGAATCCTAATCTCTGTCTCGCATGGAACGGCAAGCGTCCTCAGGTCCGTTAGCAAGAACTCTCTTTGATCCCTCAAATTCTCCAGATTTTCCCACATAGCATGCAGCTCCTCATCTGGAATGGAACAAGTTCTGCGGGTGCGACAACTTTGGTCATAAGGCTTGGGAGAAGGGCTAGGAGTCAAGTTGAGGGGGGGTCGAGTGAAGAAAGGAACACTTTGCGTGGACATGGAAGATGGAGAGAACGGGACGCGAGAGCGATCGACGTGGTCTTGAGGGAACATTTTGAAGTGAGGAATGAGCAATTGAAGAGTTTGTGAAGAAGGGAGTTGGGGGATATGGTGGTAGTGAAAGAAAGAATATTGTTCGTGTCTTTTTATCTGTCGCGCTCGCGGTGAGATACGAGGAGCGAGTAGACAAGAAAAAAGGCAGAAAAAAATTTTAATAGAAAGAAGAAAGGCTGTCAGACCAAGAGATGTGTGGAAATTGTCCAAAAAGGGTGAGGGCGAATGAGAATCTATTCAAGGCACAAGGCTGCGTATGTCTACACAGATCAAGGCTCAAGTGTAAAGAGCAGCCTTATGCTTTCCACTCCGCTTTTTTTTCGCTGTTACTTTGAGGGCGTTGAAGCAATATCCTTTTTCCTCTGTTCATTTTCCCGTCCCGAAAGTTGCGGAAAGCATCCATTCAATATACAAGCGTTACAACCGTGTTTTGTGTTTTTTTATTTCATTTCTTGCGCTGGTCTCTGAAATGCGATTCTGCTAAGAGGAAGGAGTGAGAAGGATATTATTGGGTAGGGTTCCAATGGAGTGCTTTCTGAAACTTCGCATGCAGCCTATCAATCTCCTTGGCCAAGAGATCTCTTTCCTTCTCCATCTGGAAATAAACCTGAAGCGGCCTAGAACAAATCTTCTTCAGGGACTCGTCTGCAGCTTCCTTCTTTTTTATCAGCTCCAGAAGAGTCAGCAACATCTCCGACAGGTCTCCATCTGGATAGGGTGGCTCCAATTTCAGTCGAAACGAACCGAAAGGTGTGTCCGGGACGTTTGGATCTTTGGGGGTGAATAGCGGGGATCGAGGGAAAACTTCACCACGTCCTGGGACATGGGATCCAAGACGACGGCCGTAACTTAGAGTAGGATCAAAAGAGTGCGCAGGAGGACCGAAGGGGTTTGGAATCGGGAACGGGTGTCCTTGCGCAGAGGGATAAGGCGATGCAGCCGGGTTGCGGTTGAATTGACCTTGAGGGATCATTTGAGTGATGGGTGGGCGTTTGAAGACGTTTTGTAAAAATGAGTATTTGGGGAGGTGATGGTGGAGAAGGAAGAAAAAATTATTTTGGGTTCTTTTATGTGTCACAGGGATCAAAGGTAGAATAGGCCTCATGAAAAAAGGCAAAGAATTTCTTTACCAGGAAAAGGCGGTCTGACCTGAGATGTGTGGTAATCATCTCCAACAAAGGGGTGACTGAAAACCTTTTATGGCGCAAGACCGGGGTCGCACCAAATGGACAAAACCTAGTGCTAAACAAGCAGTGTTTTTCACTCCAGTCTGCCTTTTATTCGCTTTCTTACTCTACAAAAAAATATATAAAAAAGCTTCAAAAACTCCACAGCTTTGTGTATTTATATCGTCCAAGAGGTGCTCATGTCCGTATACCCTTTTGGAAAGACACGGGGGGCTCAAGCTCTGCCAAATCACTCCAATAGCAGTCGAAGCTTGGGCCAATTGTATTCCATCCAGTATAGTTCACACGATCCGATCCGATGTTCCGTCATGTCGACAGCAAGCCTTCTCAGACCTTTGAGCTCCATGAACTCCGAAATCAGATCGAGTTCACTTTCGACCGACATCACGAGGCCGTTTTCAGTTGGACCAACGTGTCGAACACTAGGATGGAATCACTCTCTGAGACACTCACAAAGCGAAAGTCCACGTCTTCTTGCATCCCGCGCCCCAATCGTGGATCTTTCAGAAACACCAGCGCTCCCAGCTCACGGTCGACCTTTCTCTGGATTGCACGGCTCCCACACGTCGAGGGTCTACTTATATCTAAGAATGCAGGACGGTCTGGGCTCCATCAGTCTGATGTGATGGTTCCCCACCCTTAGGTTTCGACATCCTTGCAAAAAGGTGACGGGACCAAAGGGGCCTATTCCATCTTGACTTCATCGTTGCTGCGCGTTGAGAGACCGAAGCTCCAGAGGTTGGGATGCTCCTTGCTGAACTCGGCTGTCCTCACTGTCTTGGCCCAAGTCATTGCGGAATACTTGTGCGTATAAAACTCGAGCCCAAGGTCGACGGTTTTAAAACTTGAGAGCATGGTATTTAAGGATACCCTTACCTTTTATTGTGGGACCAATACTTGTCACTGTCCACCAAAGAGCTCGAAATGTTGGGCTTGGTCGAGTGGAAGAGAGATTGTCCTGAACAGTCAGCTACTGTTTCCTGAACGAGAGAGGGCGGTCAACTTGAAGCACCCGCAAGCTTGATCTGCATCGTTCCAATAACCTGACGAGATCAAGGACTGGAGGTTCGGAAAGAGAGTTGTTACAGATGTAGAGGTACGACAATTGGAAGTCTGGGAGTGTTACACGTACACCAAGTTTTCGGCCGTGCTGAAAGCGAGTTGCCACTTTTCGAAGGCAGTATCCGTCGCGGAAGAGTAGGTGTTAGGTTGCAGTTCCGTGGAATGCCAATTCCTGTCGTTTGTTTATGATCCTGATGTCACGCCAGAGGTAAGGAGCCCAGGTTTGCTTCCATACCTTGCTTGCAGGCGACAGTCGAGGCCAGATTGGTTGAGGTGGTGGATCATGATTACGTACTGTAGTGCTGGAATGAGAATGGAGGTTATTGTGTATGAGCTGAAGGAAAGTAGTAAAGGGATCAACAAGGAGACAAGGGGCGTCGAGGCAGGGATTCCGATGAGTATAGCACGTAACGATTGGACACGTTTCATGTGCCCGGAAGCAACACGACCTTGTCTACGTTCCTTTACGGTCCAAATCGCTGTAGAAATCAGCCCCTTTTGTCGATTCACACGCCGCACTTGGGCCGCTTTCAACTATCCACGTTGTTTCTCGTTGATCACGTCGATTCATTCTCACTGTTGCAAAATAAGGTGGTGGCTAGGCAGCGGTGGCAATTAGCAGTCAAATTCTTTGTAGACATAGTATTAGTAGTGTGCCCAGCCCTCTTATCTGCTCTTTGTCCTTTTACACATCACTTCTTGGACGAGAGCAGTACTGACAAGAGTTTCGCTGGCACGCTGCAGTGTACCGTTTCGTGTGGTTCCTTAGGACATTATTATCACTGCCCTCGTACCAATTGAAGACTTAACAGCGGTCCTACAACTCTGGCCTTCGACCCTCTCCCTGAGTAACAACACGCACACGCCGTCAATCCACATTCAGATGCAAATAGAGCAGGAAATAAAAGTCCGTCTCACTTCTCTAGTAAAACAGACAAACACGCAGTGGACCCTGCCACTGCTTGTCCTTTTAAGCTCTTTTGTTTTGCCTTTCTTTTCTTCTCTTTTTCTTTTTCCTATCAAACACAAACAACCATACACATCCCTACCACTACAATGTCGTTTGCCTTCACTCGCTTCCTTTTAATACCAGAGCTCACCGTCCAGCTCGAGATCTATTTCTCCAAGCACAACTTCACTGTGCTCATCAGAACAAGCAAACATCTCTCTTCCATCTTCACCCCAATGCTCTACAAGTATATGCGTTTTTTTTCACAGCAACCGGTTCGACCTCATCTACTTTGACGTTAAGGACAGCATGACAAGGAACTTTCACCACATCCACTACCTCTCTGCCAGTGCAATCTTCATCCACATGTTCTACGATCTCTTCTCTGGCTCGTCACCCTTGTCTCTTGACCAACATGAAGATGAACCTACAAGTGACGCCTTCTTCACGTAGAACGTACCGCCACCTCCCTTCACCAGCTCCCTGACGCGCCTCACATGCGGAACCAAGGACGTGGACACCACACATCTCTACCAAGTCTTGCCGATCATCCGTGGCAATCCTGGCCTGGCACACATGTACCTAGAAAACGTGCGTATCCATACCAAGCAGGACTTTATTCGATTCCTCCGTGCAGTTACATCCCTTACTTTGTTACAATCGCTGGTCGTGTGTCTTGGAGAGAACTTGGCAGAGTTGTGCGAGTTTGGCAAGTCTCTCTTCTTCAGCTGCCCGCTGTCGATCAAACAGCTCAAGATCCAATTCAAGGAGCAGCATCTGTGCGACTCGGACCACAGCGACTTTGAGGACACCCTTGCAGACCAAAATCGGACTCTCAAGGATATCAACGACAACATGGACGAGGAGACGACTTTGTTCCCTACACGGAACCCTTTGTATAGAATGTAAACCCTCTTCCTATACGTCGACGAGAACCGTTTTCCCAAGGACGAGGTCTTTACCATGTTGACGCACTGCCCTGGCCATCGCAAGTTGGGTCTTTCTAGCCTGGAAGAGAACATATCGGATACAACCAGAGAATGGGCGTGTATCAACCTCAAGGTTCTCGACATGCCAGTGGTGATCAACGACTACAACAAGAACTTTCAACCAAGGATGGGTTACCATCCCGGCCGACCTACACCCCCAGTTCTGAAGAAAGACGAGAAGAGACACTTCAAGAAACTGGAAAAGTTTTACCAGCAGATCGGTAAGCTTATAAACTTGGGGGTCCTACGATTGGAGAGCGCACACTGGAACCGATCCGACTACATCTCCAACACTCCATACTTTCGGATCAAGTATAAGATGTTCTGGTTCCCTGCCATACTCTCCCTTCCGCGCCCCGAAAAGAAATAGCCTGGTTATCTTTGCGAGTTGAATGGACTAAAAAAGTTGAGAGAGCTCGGGGGTCTGCTGATGCAATGAACGTTGAGACTGAGAGGACATTGATGTTAGAGGAGGCTGAAGAGATGAGCCAATGCTGGTCGTTGCTGGAGGTGGCCGAGTTCAGGTGTTGCAAAAGCGAGCAGGAAGAGAGTGATTTTTGTGCGGACATGAGGCGGAGGAATCCCAAGCTGGTCATTATTTAATTGTTTGTTTTCACGTTCACATAATTCGGGCAACAAACAAATACATGTAACTTTGGCAGTTGTGTGTTTGTACGCTCAATGCAGACCAGGGCTCCAACTGATTATTGAGTTAATATTTCAGTTTGACATAAATGAAACACAATCGCGTTCAAAAGCGGGACTGACATGCAATAGTTGCGAGATAGACACGAACCTCCCAGAGCAGTTGGCATGAGGCTTGCCTCAGGCCCTTCTGGGAGTTGCGAGACAGAGGACGAGCGTTGAGTTATAGGCAATTGAAAAGGTGTTGAACGCAACCGTCCTTTTTTTTTTTTTGCTTGTTCAGAGTTGCACATATTAGACGAGCCAAAACAAGAAAACGATTAGTGTGAGAGAGAGAGCGGTCACCTCCCTCCTTCCCTCCTTTTTTGTATTTATCGATCGTGTTTGTTTTTCCCACCTCAGTCGCCATTGCTCTCTCTCTTTCTGTTTGCTCTCTCTTCTCCCACACGCTGCACTTTCCTGAGATCTCACTCACTTCTCGCTCACTCTTACTCCACGCATTCAACTTTACTCTCTCTTTCTCTTTCGCATTTACTTCCTCCCTACCTTCATCTCTGATGACCCCCTCACCACCACCATCAACATCATCATCCAGCCGGCACTTCTTCGACCTCCCGGAATTAGTGGCGTCCCTCCTTCTTCACCTCGCAAGTCCATCGCGTGTCTAGCACAGACTCGCCGACATCTGAATGTCATCTGCACTCCCGCCATCTACACCTCCCTCGACTTTTACACCGACTACCATCCAGAGTTTAACCTCTTCCTCTCTCTTTTCAGTCTTGACACCCTCGCCAGGAACTTGTCGCATGTCAGAAGGGTCTTTTTGGGACCCAAGGTTACGGCGTATTACTACAACTGTCTCAGGACCTTCCTAGAGCACAACGGCAACAATAGTCTGCCCCACTGTACCACAGCCTCTGCAGCCAACGACAATAGCAACGACAATGAGTTATCCAGAACCTTGATTGATCTCTCTTCTCCCTCGTCGCCACAATTATCATCATCACCAGCGCCCCCTCCCAGTCTCCCTGTTTGGTTCCCTCGCTTGGATGAGTCTTCTGCGAGTAGCACTATCAATATAGTATCTTTCATCCCCATGCCACCAGTGACACATCTCACCTCATACTACTCTAAAATGGGAAGGAATCCAGACGACGAAACCTTTATGCTCATCTACCTCGGAGTACTGCATGATCACCCAACTTCGGATGCGACAGGACCTTGCGATTCTTTACCATTGCCCGCAATTGACTTTCCTCCACCTCGACCTCTTCATTCAGTCTAATATCGGTATCCAACTGCTGGGTTTGACGCTGGCTGGATTGCCCTGTTTGAAGTCGTTGACACTGAAGGCTATGATGAGCGAGGAAGAGTGGCCGACCTTGGTGCCTGTGGCGTTCTTTAGTTGCTCGGGAAAGCTGGTCGACTTTGTAATTCGGTTTGTATATGATGATGGCAATTATGGTGAGCTGCCAGAGTGGAACGAGGAGGATCTTTTTGATGACGGTGAGCTGGAAGAGGTGCGAGGACGTCTATTGCCTGCAGTTCAGGAAGGGGGCTTACCTCCGCTGCCTCATCGCCAGCAACCCCTCCAAAACTTGACGACCTTCTTTGTCAACGTCATGGACACCCTCACCCTGGCCCAGATCCAGTCTATCTTTGAACACTGCCCAGGACTCGTCTCATTCGTGATCCCACAACTGCACTCTGTCATCGACCCCCGCGCCCTGGCTCATTTCATCGCCGAGCACTGTCCGCAGATTCAAAAGATTGACCACTATCGAGGCAACACCGACAACCAGCTGGCCTTGGACCTCATGGCGCTTCTCCCTCCGAATACAGTTAAGGACCTTACGATTATACAGTTTGACAAAGACTGGGCGGAATTGATACCGATTGTAGGGAGACACAAGGCGTCGTTGCAGAGTGTGGACTTTGTAAGGTGTTGTCGGTTCATTAGTGCCAAGGTGCAGGAGGATGTGTTTGGACAGTGTCCGCAGCTTGAGATGCTTAAATTGGATATTGACCCATACACTGCTCGCTGAGGCGTTTGTTTACTTGCAGAGAAGGACAGACGGAACGAAATAAATCAAAATTGTGAATCTAGCTTTTTTCAACGTTTTTTGCTTTATACTCCATTGACCACATTTCACGCGTTTTCGTTTTTCGCGGTTGATGAATGACGGGGGGATTAAGAGTGAGGAGGGGAGAGGGAGAGAAGGAGAGCAGAAAGCGGCATGGATTAATCCGTGAAGCATCAAGTATAGCTTGTATTAAGTGATAGCACGTAGCTAAAACGAGTCTTTTTTTTAGGTATAACGGCGTATCGCTCATAATTGATCCAAGACCTACTTTTTTCGGGTCGCGATATAAAATCTTGTCTTATGGATCCGTTCACTTTAAAAATGTCGCACATGTTATTTTTGTCGCGTCCACCTTCTTTTCATCTTCTTCCTTTTCCTACATCCTTTTTCTACTTTCTTTTCAGCATAAAAAGCACTGCCGTGGACGCTTTCTTTTCTCTTTATCCTAGAATGCATAATGCCTTCTCCCTTCTCCTATCGCTCACTCCTAGCAGACGGACGTACATTGGTTCCATCTATAAACAACAACACGATAGCCTTATTTCCTCAGGATGAATCGTTTCCAAAAAAAAAAAAAAAAAAAAAAAAAAAAAAAGCACAAAAAAGTAAACAGCACCTGGTCGTTTGTCCCGGCACTTCAGATATATTCCGTGGGTATACGTTGTGGTACTTTGAAAGATAAAAAAATGTGAAAGGAAGTTGCCATACCATCCTTCATGTTCATTGCCCAATAAGATCGTCGAGTCCGCTTTTGGACATGGTAGAGTTGCATCTGGGGTGCAGGATCTTTTAGCAATTTTAAATGAGACCTTGCTGCAGTCAGTAATACTGTTGACGATAGACCCTTTGATCGGCAATCGATAGATCCTTGACACTGTTGCCTCGCTTTTTCACTCACAAACAAGGCTGTACTCGGTCATCGAGTTGAAAACGTGGTAGAATTCACGGGTGAGGGCTCGAGAAGGCTTTTGGGAGTTAAAGTTCGTTTTTTTTTTCAGTTCATTGCAGAATGGTTTTCTAAACTTTTCACATTCCCATAATACGTAGAGATTATGTTGTTTTCCTTTTGCTCTGAACAAATTTCGCACGTCGTCAATGGCATACTCAGCTCCTATGCCA
This sequence comes from Linnemannia schmuckeri, assembly GCA_029449235.1. Lineage (NCBI taxonomy): Eukaryota > Fungi > Mortierellomycota > Mortierellomycetes > Mortierellales > Mortierellaceae > Linnemannia > Linnemannia schmuckeri. The sequence continues at coordinate 1,058,799 of JANATG010000014.1, read as the reverse complement.
CTACCAGCACCAAGGGAAAAAAAATGAAAGTTTAAAGAGGGAACAATAAAAAATGGCACCACCGTTATGTAATCGCACAATTGCCTAAAATTCGAATTTGTTTAATGGCATTTTTTGAATTATGAAAACTCATTATCCATCTTGGGCAGACGAGCCATGTCTGTGTAATCAATTTTCATTGGTTGCACTCGAGAAACCAAACTAAGAGAGAACTATAAAAAAATGAACTTGCTCGATCTCTGTACACTATCTTTCTGACCGAGCACGAAAGAAAACAAAACTAAACTAAAGGGAGGGTTGGGAGGGCACAGACATGACTCGTCTGCTCGGATAATGGACGTAAGGCTTCCTTCGTCGTCTTCGTAACCCATAATTCGTTTGACAGGCGCCGAAAACACAGTTTTAAACCAATGTAGTCTTGGTCATCTCCACACTTATTTTTTTTTTCATGGCGACGCAAAGCGATTGACCAGGAAAGATGGGATTCATAGGCAAGGAAAAAGTATGTCGAGGTTCAATTGAGCATTAACAATGCATATTTTTGCTGGTGGGATGAGGACCGTGGTGAACAGCGTTTTGAAGGGTAGAGAAAGAGGCAACAGTTAAAAAATACGAACAGAAAGAGTGCTTGTAAAAGGAAGAAATGGGCATTGAGCAGACAGACAACCCGATAGAAATTGACAGGAGACCAGCGTGTCTATTCATGCCAATTTATTGGACTTTTTTCGCGGTTGCATAGCATCACCATTAACGATCAAACCGCGTCACGTCAAAAAATCAGCATTACCCCTTCACGCGCGTTTTTTTTTACGCTATCATCAACTGTTATCTTCTTTCACCAATCACCAATCACCAATCAACAGTCACCTTCCGGTTCGCCCCTCCTCACCCTGTCCGCTGTGCAAGTGTGTTATGTTTTTTTGATGTGCCTGACATCCTTTTTGAAATGTGTGAACAATCGCCTATGATGGATTTTGGTGCCGTAAAAGAGGCCCGATCTGACCTTGACACGGACGGTGAAAAAATCAAGGATGATAATAAAGGCAGGAAAATGCAGGAAAAAAATTAGCCTAGTGGGGCAGACAAGCACAGACAAAGATCCAATTTATTTGTGATGCGTACATCGCATCCATCCCTGTGTTCCTGTGGCTGGCTGGATACAGGCGTTCAATTGGCGGCCTTGCCTGTGATATCAGTGGTCTGCTTAGAATCAATGGGCTTGTTGGCAGTTGCAGCAACAGCTTCTTCGGGGGACTTGAAAAGACTGGACGCGGCGTTGGTGGTGCTGCGTCGGCACCGATGGGCTCCATGAGTGCTGCATTTGATGGTGTAACGACCAATCTTGCATCCTGGCTGTTGATCGGACATGACTGGTGGTCTTTTTTTTGAGTTGACTCGGGTGGCGGTGGGTAGTAGGAGAGCTATTACTGAAGAAGTGAAAAGGTTGGAAGAGACGGAGAATTTGGAGGAAAGAATAAAGGCGATACAAAAGTAAGAGAAGAGAAGAGATGGAGTGTAAAAAAAGAGGTGACTCAAGATGTAGATGCATCTCCAGCCTTAGTTGTCGAAGTGAAAGGGCTAAAATATGGGTAATCAAGGCGCAAAATAATAAAGCGAAAGGGTGTGCCACAAGATGGGAGACGAAAGGAACAACGCACAGGATATGTAACATTCACGTTTGTTTCTGAGCAGATGCTCCATGCGAGCAGAAAGAGAGGCTAGGTCAAATCACAGTACTACCCAGGCGTATTTGGTGATAAGCGACGCTCCGCTGTGTCGCACACACCTTGTTGTGGATTAATGCAAAGCTGGCTGATTGATACTCGTCTGCGTGTATTGCAAATTTTGCTTCTCCAGCAAGAATCGACATGCATGTGGAAACATAAAACAACCGAATTCACACACATACCACTTGTGCTTTCCACAAATGACACCTACTGCATCTCAAAACAATTATCCGAACCACCTTTTACTGTTGTTCTTGAAACAATGCCTCATTTTTCCTATTTCTTCACCTCCAACTGGCACAGCACATTGACTCCTTTTATTTCTTCTATCCTTCGAATACATGCCTTCGGGAGGATGATGTGCTTGTTCGCATGACCGTAGTCAAGGACGTCGAGGTCAAGGACGTCAATGGGTCTTGGCCGGTGCTACCAATAGCAGAAGGATGAAATGTCTAAATCTGTGTCGTATGTTGAACTGAAGGGGTATTCTGGTGGTTCAAACGACGAGGTTGTTTACAAGTGCTACATGCCCATCGGAAAGTTTTTTTCTCTGGTATGGCCGAACCACCAAACACAATCGACTTCTTCACATGATGGACGGTTTTAACAAGACTCAGTCTCAGAATCAAATCGAGAACAAGTAGTACTGTAAAAATGCAAGTAAGCTTCTCTCACAAGCAAAGGATGCTTTACTAAAGTGAGCGAGCGGTGGGTTAGAGGTCATGGTCCAGTGCACAAGTGGATGTTGACCCGACTGAAGAAGAAGGTGACGGCACTATTTCAGGAGACTAATCAACTGCATGAGGAAAAGAAACCACCAAAGTGTGTAGTGGACGGCAAGGAAAGAGAGAGGTGATGATTCAGTTCTATAGTTCGCTCACTGAAATAAAACAACGAGAAAAAAATATGGGGACTGAATCTGACCATGGATATTTTCTGAGCATCAAGATACCGACAGACAACATGAGATAAAGAAAATGCAGCATTGTTGAGAGCATGTCTAAATTGGTACGGCCTTGGTGGTCTGATCTCGCTTTTCTTTTTACCTCCGCTCTTCTACAGAATAAAGGGCGAAAAATTATTTGCTAGTAAAAACTACAATGTGAGAATCGCGTTGAATTGCTTGCAATATGCGTGTAAGATAATGATTTTTTTATTGGGGCTCAAAAAGTAAGGAAAATCACACATAAACGTGGTAGAGAAAAAAAAAAGTGATTTCTGATGGGGCAATGCTACAAGTAATGCGATAAAGACAAAAAAGAGTAAAATCAAGAAATGAAGGAAATAAAAAGTGTTACGAAAAAAAAATTTTGAACAAATGCTGTTGTTTCCGTCGCCGCTGTGCAGAATTGTTTGCTGTTTGTTGTTGTTGTAGTTGTCATTGTTGTTGTTGGTATTTGTTCAAACAAAACCCTTGAAGGTTTTAGGGTGGCATTGTTGAGTTCTTTGTTGTTTGGTGTTGTTGCTGTTGCAAGACGCGCTTTTTTTTGGCTTTTTTTTTTTTTGGGTTGTTTTGCTGTGATTCAAACAAAACCCACTTAGGGGTTTTAAGGTTTTGACGTTGATGTTGATGTTGATGTTGATGGAGGTGATGGTGGCAGTGTCCGTCCTAGTCGCTGTTGTGCCAGCCTGGCTTCAACTCCGACCTGGCTTTCTGGAGGGCAAAAATAAAAAATCCGTCCAATCCGCCTGTAGACTCGTCGCCAGCGTTCTGCGCTGTAATCGCGAATAAAAAGAATCCAAAAAAATAAAGGTTAGTTTAGTCAAGTCGAACGAGAATGGACATATTTTTACAGGTCAAAACTAGCACTGCAAAAATAAAACCAAAAAAATATCATACTATGCTCGTTTTCCATCACGGCTTGACGCCATTCTGCGGCGGTGGCCAGAATGTAAAGGGGGTTCCGTCCTTCGTCAGACTCGAACTCTTGGAAAGTGTGCTGAGGTTGATGTTGTTGCTGCTGTTGCTGTTGCTGGGGTGAGGGAGGTCCTGACCAATAGTGGCTTTCGCCATTGTTGGGTGGTGTGCTCGATGCTGCATGATGTTGGTAGTGTGGATCCAATGCTGGGTAGTTGTGCTGTGGGTAGAAGAGGATGGTGCTGCATGAGTGAGGATGGCTGGGGACAGTGACCACATGTGACTCTCCACGTCCTGTCGAAGGCAGTCTCTGAGGTGATGGAGGGTGTTGCTGTTGTTGCTGTCGTCGTTTCTTCCGTGGCGGCTGTTGCTCCTGCTTTCGCCGTTTCTTCTGCGGTGACTGTTGCTCCTCCTGTCGCTGCCTTTTCTGTGGTTGCTGTTGCTCCTGTTGCCACTGTCGCTTCTGGACTGGACGAATGGAAAGGTCTACAGAAGGTGTAGCCTGCTTGATCTCCTTCCTAAAGCCAGCAGCGTGGGGATTATGCAGCTTCTTGAGATCGTTGACCCTGTCGTTCTGATAACGTGTCACTGCTGTGAATGTCGTCTCCACAAATTCAAAGGTTGTCGTCCTAGGCTCATTGTCAGAACCTGTGGGATTCGCTACTATGCGGATCCGAGGTCGGTATCGAAAACCTGACTTCATAGTAAAGATTGACGTATTGATTTCGAGAGGCCTCTTGTTGTCGGTGGCACTGCTGTTGTTATTGCTGTCAGTGCGTGTAGGGGGCCTCTGAGCATCGCCCTCGTTCTTGTTTGCGAGTTTAACCTCGTCGAACGTGATAGGGTGACTCATCCAATATCGCCCAGACTTAAAGCCGGCCGGATGCTGGTAGAACTCGCGAACGTGGTTCAAGGCGGTTGCGGAGTGGCTATCGGAGTGACCAAAGTCGTGGACCACTGCTTGGCCCTGGCGTTCTGCAGGCTTCCAGCCATCTTTGTGGTATCGAAACCGCTCCCGCGCCAACATCTCAAAGTCGAGCTCCAAAGAATACTCGGCTTCGGGGTCCAAATCCTGCACCAGAAATCGCAAACAGGGAAATAAGTGGCGTCCCTGGCTCTGTACAATCATTTCGTTCTGCTCTTTGTGAAACTGGGCCCACAAGTCAGCATCGACAAGTTCGAGCGAGGGCGAGAGATCGGAGCGAGGAACTGGATTGCTGAATGAGCTGGAAGCTGCCGATGCGTTGTACAACGCCATCGACTGAGGAATTGCGACATGCTCAGACTGCAAGAGATCATGATTTGGTGCAGTACTAGAGCAGACTGTCTGGGGTGTGGAGCGGTAATGATCATCTCGGCTCCGCTTGAAAGATTTCTCGGTGTGCTTCTGAGACGAAGAAGGGTTGATTGGTGTCAATGTCCCATCGGCATCCAGAGATCTCTTGCGGGAGACCGGCTGCTTGGCTGCAGCATCAGATGCATCCTTGGGCTCGCTGGTGTGAAAAAAATACAAAATACAATGGTTATGGTTATGTTAGCTACTCATTGTTGTGTGCTTGTTCATATTTAACAGGTGAGCTTAAAACACAGACGAGAAGCATACATACCCAGAAAGAGTTTGACGGGGTTCGATTCTGCTGTCGACATTTACAGCGGCTCGGCGGTTGCGGGGATCAAGAGTGTGGGCGGTGGTCTCTGTTTCCTTGTGAGCACGCTCCTGTCTGTTGCTAGGTCGTGTGCGTTGTGAACGTGTGATGGGGATGTTGGTGATATCTCGCAGAGGTTGTCTGTGCTGCTGGCTCATTGTTTTTGACATTTTTGCTGCGGTTGCTGTTGCGATAAGGGTAATCATAGGTAACGATTGAGCGAGTCGACAACGCGATATGCAATGCGAGACTAGTAAAGGAGGAAAAAATGAATGAAAGCAACAAAAGAGACAATGAATGTTAGGACCGACATAATGGAATTGCGAAAGTAAAATGTATTACGGAAACAGAACAATACACACATACAGAGAGAGAGATGTACAGTTCGTCTCACAACAGATACAAACAAACATACACACACGTTAAGGGAGAGCTGGAAGAGTAGAAGGGAAAGAAAGGGAAGAGGGAAGAGGTATATAGATAGAGGAGAGAAGAAAAAAACAACTTGAACCTCGCTGTCTCATGTTTGTCCCATATGAATCTCACTCATGCCAGAAATCCTTTTTTTGTATAGCAACGGTTGACAGGAGGAATTTGGAGAAGGGAAACAAAATAGGAGACAACGAGTAGAATAAACCAGAGATAACCATAGACCAACCCACTGTACTGATATGTTCCGTGGTTATTAAAAAAATAAACAAGGAAGGGTTGTCACTGTTTAACAGTGTTTTGTTTTGAGAGTTGTGGGAAGAGTGACGGGCAGGTCGAATGTTTGGTGCGTTAGTTGGAGTGAAGAGGTGTAGGACTGGAGGGTCCTGAAGTGAGGACTGAGTCGAGAGAAGGAGGGATGGAAGCGAGAGGGAAGCGAGAGGGAAGCGAGAGAGAAAGAGGAAGTAGTTCCCTTACCTGTGCTATGTGTGCAGCGAGAGCTGTTGTGTCTGTATATGTGCCTATAAGTAGTAAGTAGGTTGCCGAAAAAGCTGTGAAGGGCTGTGAGTGTAAGAAGGGAATGAGTTGTGAGGAGTGAAAGCGGAAAGGAGAAAAGTCAGAAAGGTGAAGAGAGAAGGGAGAGGTGAAGTGAAAAGTTAACGGTGAGAGGAGTAGGAGTGACGAAGGGGGTGGAGAACGAAGAGTGCTGGTGAGGAAGGAAGGAAGAAGAGGGAAGAAGGGAAAGAAGAGGAGAAAAGAGAAGAGAATGGGGATAGTTAGCAAAGGGTAAGAGAAAAAAGCAGCAAAAAAAAGGGAAATAAAAAGCGAAAGAGAGAAATAAAAAGAGAAAGAGAGGGAGATAGACAATATACCAGGTCTCCTCTTTGTCTGTTGTGTGCATGCCTTATATCCCTCTGGTCCTATGCGATGTTTGTGTATTACTCTGCTGCAACCAGCTGCTCTTTATTGTTATTCATTCCTTGTTGTCGCTGTTGTCGTATTTTCCTCTTCACCTCTTTCTCTACCAAAGCTCCATGCTTAGCATACTTTTCTTTGTTGTGTCTGTTCCACTTGAGCACAAACAAAAAAAAAGAATTTGCATGTCGGTGGAATGGAAGGGTGAATGAATCAGCATGGTGATGGACTCCCATGCAACCATGCAAGGTCAGCATGAAGAACGGAATGAGTGCCATGCAAGTAAGAGTGGTGGTGCGGATGGTGTGTTTATATTTGTTTACCTTTGTTGTTCGAGTTCTTGTTGTCAGCGGTGGTTGTTGTTACCGTTGGTCGAAGAAAAAGAGAAGTAGGTGAAGAGGAGAGAAGAGAAGAAAAGACGAGGCGAGGAAAGGAGGGCGAAGGAGATATAAAGTAAGAATCTCTGAGAGCGAAAAAGGAAGGAAAGAGAGCAAGGGGGAAGTGGAAAGGACCCTTTTTTTTGTATGCGGACAGACACAAAACTCGTAAGAGAATCGCACACGCTTGATAATCCCCCTACCGCAGAATATAACATATGCACATACACATACGCACCATGCAGACAGACAAGCGAACAGGCAAACAAATACATGCGACCTACTTACATATGCATGTTTACAAAGAGGCAGCATACATTCGTGTCCACTCATCCAGATTGATATCCCCATGGCTGGTTCATAACTGATATTTTTCAGGAAATGAAAATGATACGCTCATCAGTCCACAGTTCGAAAGGATCATCCGCATCCATCATCATAGTCGTTGTCATTTCCTTTGTTGTTTTTTCATTGTTTTCTTCTTTGCTCATGGATGTATGTGCCGCTGTTCTTCTGCAGCCTTCCCTCTCTCTTTCTTCCAAAGCCTCAGAGAGGCGGATAGTTGGCGCTGACGATAACAAAAATGTATTTCACGAGAACTTGCGCTAAAATGGTCCGTTTTCCACGTTTCGCATCTCGTTGGAACGGCAGAAGCGAAGAGAAGCGAGCGGTGGTGTCTAAAGTGGGCACAATGGCTCCAAGCATGTTTCAAAGTAGCCATGGGATGTGTTTGTTTACTCATCGTCGCAACTTTTTTCAACTGATAAATTGGCTGCCAATGGCCCCTTTGGCTTATCTAACCAATCATTTCGATTCTCCCCTTTTCCCTCTTTCTCTCCCACGGTCACGCCCCACGAAAAGCGCGTTATTGATCCCTCTCCATCTTCGCCAGATGACATCACTCCCTTCTTTCTTTGACCATATCAGGACATTCGTTATCATCTAGCAGTGTCTTGCTATCCGCTTGACCTTCCTACTCCAGTCGCACCTGGAAATGAATGGAAGCGACAGGAAATAAATATCTTTGGATTGCTTTTTTTTTTCATCTGCTACCTCTGACGCCTGCCAGTTGAGTGGACTTTTTTTTACACATCCCACTCAACGATCGGCAACAGACATAGTAATACTCTTACTCTTTACCAAAGGGAGTCATTCTTTCTTATATTTTCGTTTTGCTTAGAAGAAGGTGTATTCGTGTCTCTATGTCAAAAGAAGTCCTCTGACGACTTGAGTAAACTTCATCCTATCCAGCTCCTAAGCAGCCAACGAGAATCTGGACTTCAACTCTTGATTCCTCATCACCTCCTCAGAATTCACCTCGCCGTCATTACCACAACCACCACCACCGCTAAGCTCATTCGGATTCATATATCCTATACTCCCGCTCCAATAACCCCAACATATTGATATACTGCAGCATCAAATTCTCACTGTACGAGTCTGCCACCTGCAGATTGAACTACCCAACGGGCTCAAGGCAACTCTGAAGAGCCATGCAGGAGCTGTAGATCTGGTTACGGGTCTCCCAAAGCCGTTGGCGTTCCCATCCGCGGCCTGAAGTGATGAGTTTCCAGAAGGCGGCAGGGGTGTTACCATAGGGTGGGGAGGGTGGAGCGAGAAGGACTTTGTACTGAGAGCGCTCACGTATTTCAAGTACTCGGATTGCACGAATATATCCTATGATTTGGGCGTTGAGCAGCTGGTATTGCTGGTATGCCATAGTTTTTGGTGTTGGTTGGATGTGTGTTTTGGCAGATGTAACCTTTGTAAAGCGTTTAAGGGATGTGTGGGCGAGACGGCGTGTATGTGTACAGGAAAAAAAGGGAGATGAAATGCAGGATTTCGGCGCGTGTTTATATCCCTCCAGGGATTTACCACATCGAGCATTTTTAATTAGGTTCAGTGCACGATCGCCCAATATGTCATTCCAGACCACAAGTTCACATTTCATAAACTCATGCACATACCCTCATATATGTGGATCCTCTTCTGGCTCTTATATCCACAAACAATTTCTCACTCATGACAACCGCATTTTTTTTACCGCGAGGGGCTATATCAAAAAAGTGTGCTTTTAAAAAATAAGGCAGTAGATGTTAAGTTTGTTCACTCGTTGCTCGTGGATTCTTGGATGGCAAAAGGCAAGGACAAGGGGGCATCGGCATCGATGATGATCTTGATGAACGTCCTCCTAAGTCTTCTAATTGACGATCCATGCCTTAGTCACCGGAAAATATTCGCTTACCCCGTACTCAGATGGCATAACAGCGTCAATGTATCTACAAGGAAGATGCACATAGGAAACGATTCCATTAATATACTCAACAGCGTTGGAAACATGAAACTACGCAGAAAAAACATGGCAGAAAAAAGCGCGTGAAGTACATACTAGGCGAGTAGAAGAGGATACTCCAGCCAGAAGCAAGAAGATGCAGCGAGCACAATCGACCTAGGATAAAATGATTTTTGTAATTTTCTCTTCTACTTTTCTATAAACTTATATCTATGCAAATGTGTATGCTTAGGCTGGCGTGCCGCTCCCTCTCTCTTTCATTCTGTTTTTCTTCAGTTTTCACTGAAAAAATATCATCGAGAATCTAAAGTTTAGGCTTGGCATTAAAGACCTTGAAACTCCACTTTGTTTACTCTCCCTGCAGCCGAAATGATGGGATCCCGAAAGAGAAAAAGATTCGACTTCCAGCGGATAGATCAAAAATCCGTGCTTGTCACACAAAGGTGAAATGAACTCTACTGTACATAAGCTCCCTTCTTAGTGAGATCCATCAAGGCATGCACCACAAGCGGTGATGCTAGAATAGGAATAAGGCTTAAGTGTTGAAGCTTGTAGTTCTGTCAACGTGTGTAGCAGATCATATGGTGTGCTGGTGACAGGAAGGGGCCGAGTCGTCGTATTTAGCTAACAACAACGGAAAAACATGAAAAAGTAAAGAGAGAAAGAATAGTTAGGCTCAAGAGGACAACGAACCAGCGATGCCAAACTTTGAAAATGGTCAAGGAATGGAGCGAAGAAGTGAAGGTTACTTACGACGTGGAGTGTAAAAAGGTCTTCTTGATCTAGGTGTGACGGTAGAGGTGATTCTCAGTAGCGGCCTCCTGGGTCGAAAGGGTAAGCTTGTCCTGGCCACATAATGTCGGAAGGCTGGATGAGAGTAAAAGAAACTGATGTTTAGTGTGGGATGTGATGAAAACAGATGTTAGCTATGGTGGCGGAAGTATGAGGGGGTAAGGAAAGAAAGGCAGACAGTGTAGAAGTGGCGGCAATATGAGAAAAGTGAAGGGGAAGAGTGGAAGGATGCAAGGGTAGAAGGGTGAAAAGGGAGAACAAGTAAAGAAAGAAGCTTTGCTTACCTGTATTCTTGGGGTAGCCAGGAAAGGTATAGAGGAGAGAAAGAAAGAAGAAAGAAGAAAGAAGGGAAAAGAAAAGGAAAGAGAAGATAAGCAGTTTTTTATGCCATGTTTGCACGAAAACACGCATATGCTGTTTTGTTTCACTGATCCGAGCAGAGAACGCTGTACATAGCTTGTTCAGCTCGGAATACCAAACCTAGGTTAGGACGAACTGTCGTCATTATCAATGCCTTTCGTCCATTCTGCATCAGGAGCCCAGTTGATCAATCTCGCGGAAGCAGGAGAAAACATCCCGCACTTTACGCCCCGCTTTGCGTACTTGCTAACACAGCCCTCCGAGCTATGGGTTACCGCCAATATACCATGAAACTGAGTCCGTAACTGAGTTCAACATCGAGGCACGTATTACCACTGAGTGAGGTTGGCCTGTATGAAGTACTCGGAGGAGTAGGGGTGGAAAAGTTCCGCAATACAAACGGTAACAATGGATATATTTACAACACAACCCTGGTTACACGATCAGCCAACAGTAGACGTGCAGTGCTCGCGAGATTTCTTCACCTTTCCAAGATTGAAGACATGTGCAGCAACAGAAAACTGAACTTTTTGAATCGGTATATTTTGATGCTTAGATACTTTCTTGGCGCCCTGTTCTCCACTATTGAGCTGATCATGTATTTTCTCTAAAAGCTCTCCATTTTCACATATCAAAATCGTCTTCGTAAACAATTCTACGTGGAAAAGAAATAGTTGAGTTGGTATTGTTGACAGAGCGCGCGAGTAAGGCGTAGACATACCGAAGGGTGTAGAAGAGATTATGTAAACAGGATGTGAGGAGGCGTTGACAAGGGCAGTGAGGCTGGATTGGTGCAGCCATAACATTCGACTGTCCCTTCGAGCAGTTTTTGTTCTGCAAAGAATGTGTTTTAATAGCCTAACCTTTTTATTCGCAGTATTGTTAATTTATTCTTGCGCAATTATATGTGAAATGATCATATATAAAACAAAGAACTGCACAACAAGGAAGTACAGACTAGTGCATCTCACCTTTTTCATTTCACCATCTTTCATACTGTTGCAAAATAAGGTGGTGGCTAGGCAGCGGTGGCGACGCCTTAGATTAGCAGTCATTTCCTTTGTAGACATAGTATTAGTAGTCTGCCCAGCCCTCTTATCTGCTCTTTGTCCTTTTACACATCACTTCTTGGACGAGAGCAGTACTGACAAGAGTTTCGCTGGCACGCTGCAGTGTATCGTTTCGTGTGGTTCCTTAGGACATTATTATCACTACCCCCGTACCGATTGAAGACTTAACAGCGGTCCTACAACTCTGGCCTTCGACCCTCTCCTTGAGTAACAATACTAGGCATTTTTGCAGAGATTTTTTTAACGTTTCAATAAGAAATGGAATTTTATTCTGTAGAAAAAAGGATGCAAACCTATGTACGCAATAGAAGAATAGGAAGTTGATTCATATACAACTAAAGAGAAACACTTAGTAGTTAAGGAGCTTCTTGTGCACTGCACAATACATATTAATCAATGCTCGGTTCTCGTTCAGCGCCTTCCAATTAATATTCTTCCTCCTCGCCTCTACCTCCGCCATCTCCGCGACAGTTTCTGGCATGTGCCAAGAAAACTGGTCGTCCAGGTATGCCAAACACTCATCTTCAAGGAATTTAAGCTTGAACAGACACGCCTCTGTCGCCAATCGCCGGTGCTGCTTGACGTATTGCGGATCCTCAGTAATGAATCGGGAAAGCCGTTGCTGAACCATGACAAGGTACTTAATGGTCGAGTGGCGTGCTTCGTAGAGCTTGAGGCGTGCAACATTTTGATTATGGTTGATGTCCTGGGTGAGAAAGATAGGTTTCTTGTAGTGGCGCAGAGTTGATTCGGGGAGGTAGAGAAACGTCTTCCAGTGGGCTTCTTCGACCTCCAGACGCTTGATTTCGCTGAGGTGATCGGTCAGAATGACTTTGTCGAATTTTGTTGGAGGCAACATCTTTTCGAGCGTTAGGCTGTGTGTGTTCGCTGGGCGTAAATGTGAGATGGAGAAGAGGGAGGAGAAGATTTGGAAGAAGAGAGGTGTGCGCCTGTTTCTGCGCGCTTTTGTTTGTGCGGTTGAAAAGCTAACAATCCATGAAGTTCCTTGTCTCTCACGAAACGAAGAAAAAGGCGAACGTCAAAATTTTAGGCTTTGTCAAAAGAAAGTGTGGTATTAAAGGCGTCATGGGTCATTTCATTTGGAAGTAACAAAGGCGCCATCTTCTCTTGGCTCTCGACTAGTTCAAGGCTTCAAGGACACTTCATTCGCAAGAGACAATGAGAATGTGTCGAAAAGTGCAGGGAAATGAGCAGGACGAAACTATCATTGGTTGCACAGAAAGAAAGTTCATATTCTTTTCCCTTATCCGCATTTCGTAGGCTCAGTCAGATTCGATCGATCAATATTTCGCAGTTTTCACCTCAACTCAGCACAAAAAGAGAAAATATCACGTCGACAAGGCGGCAATTACACCGTCCAGGAGGTTTATTTCTTGAGCAAAAAGAGGTATTTTCATGCATAGCGAACAAAAAGTTTGTATTCAAATACGACTAACGGCCAGTAAAGAGCAGCCGAGAACATCTTGATAGATCCCACGATACAGATCTATCAACTCCCCATTTCATTTCAACCCTTCCCAGTTATGGTCTTCTTCGTCTCCGTAGATACCATCGTAGATCGCATCTGCATCAACGAATCCTGTGGATCCAAATACAACGTACACTCCTCCTCCAGAGCGTGAAGCTTAAGCTGACATATGTCTGTCAAAGATTGTCGGTGCGAACTAACCGATATAGGCTTCTCGGTCATGAGTCGGAGAAGCAACGGTTGAGTCTTAATCAGGTACTTGACAGCCGTGTGGCGTATTTCGTAGAGCTTGAGGCGGGAGCGGTCAAGGCCCCGTGTGAGGAAAACCCAGCCACCATGTCCAAAGAGTGTTGATGTTTTCTTTGTTGAGTGGAGCATATGCCTGTAGGAGTTTTCTCGGGCGTTAAGGCAGTTGACCTCTTCGAGGTAGTGGGCCAGACGAGATTATCGGATTCTGAATCTTGGCCCATTTCTCTTGCGTTTGTGTGTCTTAGATAGGTGTTGTGTGTGTGGGGTGAAGAATTGATGTGAATGGAGGAAAGGCGTAAATAGATTTTGGATTGAGGGAAAGAGGGAGATGATGTCTGAGCGCTTTTTAATTCGAAAGAAGTAAAAAAAATTCCTTCCTGTGGTATCTTCGGAGTGTGAAGGAAAAAAGGCGGACACTATAGTCTTCACCTTTGTTTGATGCATAGTACCCATTGTTTCGCTGCCGTTTTATACGCGCAGGTGAACATACATGTATGTAAACATCCCATTAACGTCCTTTATTTTGTTCAAGGCATTTGATGACTTTTTTCCAGCGTGTGATATACTTACTAAAAGAGATAGAGAGAAAGATTGAGAAGAAAAGGAATAAGCAATGTGTAACGTAAGTATGTCTTATTTGCTCCTTTTTCCCTCTTACGATTTAGGTTTCTGTCTCCTTAGAATTGAAAGAGAGAGGGAAAGAATGTGATGAAATAACAAGTGGATTCTTCTGATCCCAACAGTGAACATTCTCGTATTTATGCTGGTCAGAATTGAGGCACAGCAGCAATGACGCGTGATGGACGCGTGTAAATCATTCCAGAAAAGGAAAGAAGGAATAGTCATATTTGCTGATGTGAGAACGTGAAGAGAAAAAGCAAGAGAGAAAGAGCGAGAGAAAGAGGGGGAGGGAGGGAGATGGCAATGGAAAGCGATTGGGCAAGAAGGAGATTCACATCGATAGAGACAAAAAAAGCGCATTAAAAAAACATTCCTTGCTCTCTCTCTCACCCCCAGAACGATTCCATTTGTTAGAAAAAAAACATAAAAAAAAAAGGGGGGTATAGCCTCCATCAACATGATTACTCACCCCTCTCCTTCTCCCTTCTTTCATTCTCTACCTCCCTTTAATATTCTTCCTTTGTTGTTCCTACATACCCTTCTCACACATCCCCTTCGTCCTCACCCCTTTACCACACATACACAAACAAACAAACAAACAAACAAACAAACAAACAATGCTTACAACGAAAATGTTACGTTTTTTTCTGTGACATCAGCTAAACCTACTCTTCATTGGATAAGTAAGATGGACTGCTATGTTGGACAAGTTGACGCAGTTTCGCAACTATAAAAATGATAGTAGACATATGGAGGGCCCTAGTCCGTCATATCACTCCTCATAGCTACTTTGAAATGACCCCCTCTCAACATACCTGCTCACCGACCAAAAATGTGATGAACGAACCAACCTTATTCTATGATCCGTTCTCCCTCTTCTTTATATCTATCACGCATAAGATCAATCCCTTCTGATCAGTATCGAGACTGTTCTGGTCCATCACCCAATGCCCGGTTCAACTCGACCCGCCGGGAGCACGACATTGTTCGGTTCTTTGATGAGAGAGGAGGATCAATTTGAAGAAACGATCCTCACCTAGCATAAGCTGTCACCCTATCTCTCTCTCTCTTTTATTTTGTTTTCTTATATAGCTCATACGACTCCGTCTCCAGCAGAAAAGGGGTCCACCGATGTTACTAGATTATGTGCCACTCAGCAATGTGGCTTTGAAGAGAAGGTTGGCCAACGAGCCATCCCTGATTTTTTCGGGTATGGCTCTCAGAATCCAAAAATTTTGTGAGGACTCCTTTTTTCATAACGAAGCGTTCAATCGAACGAACACGAACTCGGGTTTATGAGGCAAAATTATTTTTAGTGAAAACATGTTCTATTCTCGTGTAAGCGATCGTTGGTTCACAGATGTTAAGAGTTAAGAGAGGGGGAGGTAAAAAATGTGAGTTTCGGGAGTTGAATTGAACGCTTCTCTTTCTTTTTCTGTCTTATGTCTTGGAGATAGAGATGGTGTGTGATTGGTTGGTGGGAGGAGATTAAGGGGATGACAGATGACTAGACAAGGAACAAAGGAGCAAGAAAGTGAGAGAGGGAGGAGAGAGGGGGGAAAGAAAGCGTTGGGAACACTGCGTCGATAGTGATTTTCTTGCGATTGTTGTTGACACCTCATGCATGTGCTTTGTGCGTGGAAGAGCAAAACAAAAAAAAAAAAAACAAGAAACAGGATTGGGGAGGAGGGGACGTGCGCATTAATCATCATTAGCAGCAATAAGAATTTTTTTGCTGCTCTTTTTTTTTCGATGTGCCATCATCCTACGACACTTTATTTTTTGTCTGCTTTTCGCCGCTGCAGCTTCGCTAGACGATAGTAGTACGAGCATAACGGACGTTATTAAGACATAACTCTCGTAACACCGTCAACAGTGTCACCTGAGGAACCAGCCTCTCCTTGAACTCGTCTCCAAACTTCCATCCGTCTTCTCCTCTTTCGTCGTCATCGCTCAGTGACGCTGTGTTCGAAGAGGTCGACGACGTTGATGAAAAAGAAGAGACGGAGACGCTTCTTGAGCGAGATCGTCCCCACGCTGTTTTCCCAGTCGCTGCAACTGGGAGGGGTGGGAGAATGGCAGAGTGCGATGATGATGATAATGATTTTGAGGAAGAAAAAACTGATGAGGCTGATGAGGATGATCCTGAGGAAGAAGAAGATCCAGATGACTTCGAGGCATAAGATGATGTCCGTGACATGGATCGAGAGGAAGAAGATGTAGCATTGTCGGGCGGTGAAATGGAGGAACCATCTGCCGAGGACCCATATATCGAAGAGGACATTCCCAAAGTATCAGAGAAGTACGAGGTTGAGATCGACGGCGGTGAAACTAGCGACGGTCCATCTGGAAAAAGAGCCCAATCGAAACCATAATCTTCACCACCACGACCCAATAATGTGGTCGCTCCGCCTGCTGCTCTTCCCGAATCCTGGGCAGCACTACTTCCAGTACCAGTCAGTACTGCTGTCGATCCCGAAATCTGCATCTTGGATGGCGTCTTGAGGGATAATGGAACGGAGGAAGGTGGTGCGAGCGAGGGTGAGGGAGACGGGGACGGGTATAAGGAACTATTCGAGATCGAGGTGGCGACGACTGATTTGGGAGAGTTACTTCCTGCTGATGCTGATGCTCGGATCTGTTGGGTGGGCCTATTCTTCGTTGCTCTTGATGCTGATTTAGCAGAGGAGGAAGAACACGATCCCGAACTGGTGGTCCTGCGAGAGGGCTTCTTTTTCCTTGTCGAGGCGGAGGGCGGTGAAGCAGGCATCGAGATGTGGCCCAGAGACAGGACTTCCAGTCCCAGACAAGCCCAAGGTCGAGCAAACAATGCCATTGCCTCCTCTATGCGGATCCACTTTTCGCCGCTTGTCAATCGAAAGACTCGCAGGTTGCTACAGTGGGTCAAGATTCGTGCCGCATTGACAATATCCCGCGACTGTCCCGGCTCGTCCTGCATCGATTCCTCCTCACCTCCATCCCAGTACGAGTCCTTGGCCAATGCTCCGATCCCGTGATCCAAAATATCCAGCTCAAATAAACCTCCTCCTTCTCCTCCTCCCCCTCCTCCTCCTCCTAACCCAAATCCTGCCGCCCCTCCTCCACCACCACCGTCATGCGGATGTTGGTGTGGGTATCTGCGCCGAATACACAAATCGACCGCAGCAAGCGTCCTGCTTTTACAAATCAAGGCATCCGTCAACATTCGTCCTAAAGACGAAATCTCGGCTCCAAAAGAAGTTAACCGCTCCGCACTCTCTGCCAACGCTGACAGCTCAAAGTCCTGCAAGGTATTAAACCGATCGACTCCAAAACAATACCCTGCCGTGAACTGAATCGACTGGAGTTCAGGGCAAAACACTCTCAGAATCGAACTTAGCTTGAGCAAATTCCTTCTCTGTCGTGAATCATCATCGTTGGTTGGTCCCCAGGTCCCCAAGAACGAGATCCGTCGGAGGTTGGGGCAAAATCGAATCAAGTCGTCCAGAATTGCACCCTGACTGTTGACAGGGAGGTATCCAAGCGCAATTTCCTCCAGGGAGGACAAGGTCACAAGCCCATGCAATTGTGTGATCCCATCCACAGAACTGAGACTTAACCGCAACAGACCCGGACTGCCATTGAGAACAGACGTCAACGATCGACCGACAAGACTGCAGTTGGACAGACAGAGGTCTTGCAATTGAGTCATCCTTGCCAAGGCCATGAACTGTAGATCTGCCAATGGTCGCCCTAATCCTGTCCATGTCAGATGCTGGAGGGCCGGATTGGCGTCGAGGAAGGGCACGGCCCACTCGTGCTGCTGCGAGATGATAAGTTGCTGCAGATGGGTCGACAGGAATGGACCCTGGTGATATTGTCCGATGGGGTCACGAAAGATGCGAAAGTAGATGCTGGCCTTTTGGAGGACTCGGAGGGGTACGTAGCGCATCAGGGCTCCGTCATAGTACCGCCAGAGAACTGGAAGAAGGATCCGACGCCAGGCATGACAGACGGTAGTGCAGTTAAGGAGATCCTTAGGAGCAAAAAGGGTGACGGGGACAGCGTTAAAGGTAAAAGTGCCAGTGTAAGGGTCGGGCAGGATGGTGCGTCGGCAGAGAGGGATCTGCTGACCGACCATAACGATGATCTCGGGGATTTCGAGCGGACTGAGACCAGGTGGAATAAAGTCGGGCATGTGTATAATATGTACTTGGTGGTGATAGGGTATGTGTTTGTTTGGGAAAAAAAAGTTTTTCGTTCTCTGTCTTAAAGGAAGAGTAAGGAAGAGTGTAATGGATGTTATTTTTTTTGGAAGTTGAGTATGAGGGAGAGAAGAAAGGAGTGGGTGAAAAAAGCAAGGGGAATGAAGTTAAAGAGGAGGAGCAGTGGAGCAGACTTGGTTGCGGGCGGAGAGGGCGTCGAGTATGAGGAGTTGGGATAGGAAAACTGAATGGCTATTCTTTTGGGTAGGAGTGGTTGTTGTTGCTTGCTGTTGTGTTTAGATGTGAACGTATCTATCCTTTGGGTGACTTGAAATACTCGGTGGTCCAATCAGCCTGATGAAAGGTCATGGCTCAAGAAGAAAGAAGAGGAAGAAGGAAAGGAGGGTGAAAAAAAATGCTTGGCGGACAGAAAGGTCTTATATACGAGGATAGAGAGGGCGATGGATCGAGTCCTCGGGAAGGAGTGAATGAGAAAGTGCGAGGGCCAGTGGCAATTCGGATTTAGCTGATTGGATACACGCAGCTGGCTGAATGTATTAATGTCGATGTCCCAAGGAAAGGAAAAGGGGAAGGCGGAAGACCAAAACAGACGACAATGAAAAGACAAGGAAGTGAGGCAGGAAGGAGCAAAGGGTAATCACGCAGAATAAGAGAAGGATTGGACAAGGGAGGTGGAGAAAGTGGTATCTGAGAACTCAAACAACGACAAAGATCAATACAATGATAGTAGTTCATTCTACACTGCGCCTATGCACCTCTGTCAATGCACATTCAATACACATTGTTGTTTTGTTCGCGGAAAAACAGGTTATTTCAGACCGCTTTTAACGGAACGAGAGCAAGAAAAGGACAGGAAAGAATACATATTTTTTTCTGTTGTTCTTCTTTCGTTAGTTCCTAAGGATGGATGACCTTGTATTGTCTGCTTCATGTCATCATCTCTCTTCTCTTTTTTTATGTTGTACAACGATCTGCTCCCTGTAGAAGGGAGCGAGAAGAGTAAAGGAAGGGGTTGTCTAGTGAGAGGATGATAATAAAAGGATGAGCACATGGCCTCAATGTATTCAAAAATGGAATATATCTGGCAAAAAAAGAAAGAGGGAGCTCAGCCGGAACTGACAACTGTGCAATTGATTGTTTAAGGAACAGTGTGAACATGTATGACAGTGCGTGTCCGCGACAAGAGGGGGAGGGAATGAGTGCATGTCGACGATGAATAAATGACAACGAAGGGAATGAGCGAACGAAATCTGATTCAGAGGAAAGACAAAAAAAGAGCGCGTTTTGTGACTGAAGCGAACAAAAATGGAAAAAAAAATGAGCGACTGAAGGGGGTCGGACAGACACCCAAAGTTATGTTTCAGTCGCCATGCTCCTTCCCTCACTTTAATTTTCATGCTGCAGCTTGCAAATCAACGCACAACAGAACGTAAAGGGACGGCCCGAGTGAAAGATAGCTTAACAAAGAGGACGACCAAACGGCCGGCTACTCGCCTGGTGCTACATGGAATGCACGAACATACACATCAACCATTAGTGTTACTACACCAATTTCCTTCTACTTTATTTTCTCACCGGTGGTTCTGCATTTGCTAGCGTTTTGTCACTCTCCCATCCTCCTTTTTTTTCTTGCAATCTCGTTAGTGTAAAAGGTCCCCGATTCAAAGGACTAGAGCTCCATTGGTTCCCATTTAGCGTTTTTAACAATAGCATTCTGCGAAATTTGTCCACACTCCTTTTCGGTGAAAAATCCACTTTTCATAGTAAATGTGGATCTTTTCCACTGAATTGAAAATATAAGGGCTGTTATTCAGTTTATTTCTGCTTGGATATACGGATCATCTGACGCGCTGTTTTTCGATTCCTCACATCTTCATCCCCAAGCAACTCAACCACCATAGTCGCCAAACTATTTCCTTCGTACTTGGACTTGAACAACTCGATAGCATCGCGCTCGATGGAAGAACTGCGTTCTCGTTGGCCGTACCTCTTGACGATATTGTTGTGCACCGTCTGCTTGATCTCCTCTGCTATATCTTGTGCGTCCTTTTGGTTCTTGTCGAGGGAAAACTGGATCCTGTCTCCATCCATGATCGAAGCAATCAAGCGCACATAACGCCCCTTGACTCGACTTGCGTCTCTGTCTGCCACGGGTGGATACAGTGGTGTATGCTCCTCTACGTTTACCGAATCCCGCTGCAACTTGTCAACTTGCTCCTTCGAGAGCACCTCCGCTTTGTAGAAACAATGCCTCACTGTCGAAGCCTTGACATGCGACCATGCGTATGGAATAAGCGACCATGCATCGCCATTGGTAATTTTCCTTGAGGTGGCGTACCGTTTTGTAACTGCTTTGTTGCTAAGCATCTCAAGATATTGTCGTTTGAATACGCTGATTATGCCTTGGTCCAAAGGTTGGGTGACGGATGTCGCATGGGGTGGCAGACGCTCGATTTGAAGATGTTTCCATTCCTCTGATACAAGTTGATCGATGCCGCGTCCAGAGTTGCCATGTGCTCCACATGAGTCTATAAGTAGAAGACTCCTGTTGGAAAGACTGTCATCCAGAGAGTGAAGTCACTCTTTAAATAAATCCAGGGTCATATATCCTTTTTTATGTCGTTTCGAGGTGATGGGGACCTCAGAACATGGCTGGATATGTCGAGCAAGATGCCGACCTATAGCGTTAAGCAATGAAACGAGATGATTAATCTCCACTTATCAAGTCCTACTCTTTTCATACAATAACATGGTTTATTTGTGTACTTACCAATGACAACCGGTCTCAAAGCCTCCACCGTTCCTGCTCGGGCAAGCGAAGATCCAGTGGCATTGACACAGAAGAGAATCGACACTCGACTCCCGGTTCCCCGTTCAGGTTTGGCACCGCTTGCAAGTTCCTCCATGGTGTAAGAGTGAGTAGAGAGCTCCTTGAGGTACATGCCAGTCTCGTCACAGTTATAGATGTTGTCGAGCTCAAAGCTAGAGCATATCTCGCGGATTTCGTCCATCCTTTCCGCAATGGCGAGCGTGTCGACAGAAGCTGCTTCTCCTCTGAGACGGCAGTAGGCGATACCACACTCCTGCGTCATCCTCGATCGCCATGATGCCGTAAAAGAGATTGGGCGGCCAGGAGGGATATCATCGAGATCGCAAATGTCGTCCATAAGAATGTGGAGAACGGAATCGGCTGCAGCCTGGAGCTGAATACCACTGACAACGCTGTTGCTCTTCTGAACCTCTATTAGCCACTCTTGGACGGTCTTGTCCAGTATGTATCGTATCAGGTCGACTGGATTGCTGGAGAGCGTGCATTTGTCGCCTCGACCATGCGCCACATCGAACTGGATTTTGTCGAATTCCTTGTCCCATTGTTTGATCGACTTTCTCGGGACAGGGCAGTGTACGAACTGGTGAAAATTGGTTGCTGTGACCTTCTTGTTGGTGTCCTTCCCGAGATCGCGAAAGATCTCGACCAGCTCCATCCGATGCCTTAGAGTAAATCCTTCACCGCTCTCGCCTCTATGGCGTTTCGGTCCGGATTGTTTTTCGACGATGTTGTCAGCGCCAGTCCGAGCTTTAGCCAACAGCGAGTAGTAATCCAGCGCCTGCGCTTCCTTTGCTAGTGTTGAACTCCCGTTCAGAAGCTGGTTGAAGGTAGACGTGATGTCCAAGAGGAGGGAGCCTCGTAGACGAGTGTCAGTACTGATATGGGCGCCTGTTTTTTTTGGCATATGGGAAAGTGAATGAGTGAGAAAAAGTGACATGATGTCCGATGAAAAGTCTGCGAGGATATAACGTCAGATAAGCTGTCACAAAACTGAATAACAGCCCTTATATTTTCAATTCAGTGGAAAAGATCCACATTTACTATGAAAAGTGGATTTTTCACCGAAAAGGAGTGTAGGCTCATTCATGAAAAAAATTCGCTGACGGGTAGGGGGTGAAGAGGGCAGACAGGTCTCTCCACCGCCATATATGTGAATTTGTCCACCGAATCGGGTTAGTAATAAGCCTCTGTTAATGAGGGAAGTTGCCATGTCGTTTATTCCGCCATGCTCCTCTTCAAATTCTTTCATCCTGTTACTCTTTTCTCGCTCTCAGACGCCTGTTCACAAGCGATTGTATTGTCTGAGCACAGGGTTTTCTTTTTTGAAGGTTTTGTCCGACCCCAACACTATTCATTCAGTTTAAACGTTTTCGTTCGTTTTACGAGCTTCTTCCAATAATAATCATCGCCTGCTAGACCCGCAAATACGCGTTTGACCCAAACAGGTTCCTCCGCCCGTACCGCTTATACACATTTTTGTTGATCTCTGACAAACAATACCATTATTGTTAAGAGTAGAGGCTGGTGAGTGAATGAAACGGTAATGGAGTAAGCTAGTGGTGGTCGCAGTGGAAAGAGCGAAAAAAGGGGCGGGAGGGGTGAGGGACGAGGAATAAAGGCTATTCTTTGCATACCATAGAAAGGTTGTAATCGACAGAGACATACGAGAGGAATGAAGCAAGTGATCGACGCTTCGCCATCCCTGTTGCTGCGATTGATCGATGATCACCGACTCACCTGTTGCCAACCACTGATCAGTGGTGTTTTAGTAAAAAAAAAAAAAAAAAAAAGGTTCCGTATCAAAGTTGATCAAAATTACCATTCCTAGCCCATCTTTCAATTTTTGAGTTCCCTTATGCATGAAGGTGGGAGGAAAATAGGAAGACCCTAATTCGAACAGTACCTATTTTGCATTAACACGAAGGCTGACAGACGGATTAAATCGTCAAATGGAGAAAAAAAGGGGGTTACTACTTTGACAATAGCGCAGAATTACATTTCATAACGCGAAAATAAGAGACAGGGACGCCACTTCGCCATTTTCCAATTGCAATTGCCATCAAACCCTTGTCTACTCTCTCCCCGTCGTCGTGCCTCTTCTTTTTCTCAGTCCCTAAAGCCCTGAGTCAACTTGTCAATGGGTCGATGTGATGGGAATAGAACGCACCACTCCGAATCTTCAGGGTACAAAAGATCTCGATCCATTTAGAAAGAAGCAAAATAAGGGGATAGAAAATTGAATGGACGATGGAAGAGGGGGGGTTGTTATTCCAAAAACTATATTTACAAGAAAAGAGCGCTACTGCGTTTTCGGTAAGAAAAAAAGAGCGAAATAGCTGAATGGCTACTCTGTTGCTTCAGGGGTGGAGGACAAAAAAAAAGAAACCCGCCCATAATTAATTAATATCTAGAAAAAAGGTAGTTGTATACATACTCCTTGATAACTGCTACTCAAGCCTCCCTTAGCTTAAGCGCGCTTCTCGGAGCTGTTGACGACGCGAAGAATGGCCAACTTGGCCTTCTCAACGCCCTCCTTGGGTCCAGTGATGGTGATCAACTCTTCGCCGCGAGCAATCTTGGTTGAAGTTCCAGACTCAGCCTCGATCTGCTTGATGTTGTTACCTCCCGATCCAATAATCAATCCGTGGTAGGTCGTGGGGACACGGATCTTGAGGACGTGGGTAGAGGCGCGAGCCTTCTCCAACAAGCTCTGGAGGCGCTTCTCCACAGCCTCGCAAGCAGTCTCGGTCCCCTGCAACTGGACAGTGTACTGGGCTTCATCACCCTCCTCGGCAGGTCCAGACAAGTCGTACAGCTCCCAGGAGAGACCGTCGGTCAAACCGTGGGTGACCTGGTCCTCATCGGCATCGATGCGCTTGTTGGCTCCGTTGTTACGACCACCCTCACCACGGGGCAAGACAACAACGACGTTGAACTCGTTGCGATACTTCCAGACACCATCGCCAAAGACAGCCTGGCGGTAACGCTTGGGGATGCTAAACGAGCGGCTGGCAGAGCTCTTGATCCTGGCCTCGAGGTCGATCTTGGCCTTTTCGCAGTTCTCGCGGAGACCCTTAATGGTGACGCGCTCGTTGGCAGCATTGTCAGAAGTAACCTCGGCATCCTTGCCACCCTCCTTCTTGTTCTTGTTGTTAGGGAACTGGATGCGGACATTGTGGCGGTTCTCAATCTCCTTGACGTGCGAGAATTGGGGCCCAATGACCTGACGGTGCTGGGAAGCGGGGATCTGGATCGAGATGGTGGTCCAGCTGTCCTGCTCGGCGACCATGGCCAACATCTCGGCCTTGATCTTCTCGACAATAGTCTTGTCTCCTTTCAACAAAACGGCGTTGTTGTTGCTCTGGAACTTCACTAAACCAGCCTGAGCAGACATCTCCGAGGGACCACCAGCCTTGGCGATGATCTCGCGCAAGGTTGATCCACCCTGACCAATCAAGATCTTGTGGTGCTTGTTGTTGATCTCGACAAGCTCCTCAACTTGCGACTTTTGGGCCTCGATAATCTCCTGGATGGCCTTCTGGGCCTGCTTCAAGCCGGCCTTGGAACCGTTGATGACCAAGCGAACCTCAGCCTTTTCGTCAGAGTCGGTCGAGCGACGAATGTCAATGCGGGTCTGGGAGGACTCCTGGATTTCGTTGATCTTGGCTCCGCTACGTCCGACAATATGGGGCAACATCTTGGGCTCGACGACCAACTCGAGGGTGTTGTTATTCTCCTTCTCGTAGTCGAGCAACTCGAGGAGCTCCTCCTTGGCACCCTGGACACCCTTCTTGCCTCCGCTGACTAAGACAACGTTCAACTTGGACTGGTCTTCGTCATCCTCCAAATCGGCAGCCTTGGGGAACTGGATGCGGACTCCGTACTTCTCCTCAAGGCGGCGGACATAGTGGCCCTTGGCACCGATCAAAGCGCTGTGGTGAGCAACAGGGATGTTGAGTTTGGCAACGGTGGCATCGGCAATCTGCTCGACCATCTTGATGATGGTCTCCTTGGCAGTCTCAACGTTCTTCTTGACTCCTTGGATGGTGACCTCCATGGTCTCGTTACCAGTCTTCTTCTTGGTCTTGTCGTCGGCACCGGCGGCACGGTCATTCAAGTCAAACTTGACTTGGAACTGCTCAGTCAACTTGTTGATGTTGGCACCTCCCTTTCCGATCACGTGAGGAGAAGCGGTGGCGGGGATGTCAAAGGTGACGGTGTATGAGTTCATGACCTGTTGGTGCTTGGTCTCCTCGACCAAGGCGAGGATCTCGCGAGCAACGCGCTCAACCTCGTCCTTGGGTCCCTTGATGACGATCGAGTCCTCGGTCAGGGCAGGGGTACCAGCCTTCTTGGTAACATCAGCCGAGCCAGCGCGGGGAAGACCAAGACGGACAGAGGTGGTGGGCTCAAGACCCATGATGGCGTTCAAAGTCGATCCCTTGGTTCCAATGACATTGCGGTGGAGACGGGCAGGGACAGAGAGGATCTTGGTGCTGAAATCGGTGGCGTCGTTGGCGAGCTTGTCGACCTCCTGCTTGGCGGCCTCCAAGGCAGCGCGAATCTTGGCAACATCCGAGGCATCAACGCCCTCCTGGGCCTCAAAGACAAGGATGATCTCGTGCGAGTCACTGTTCGAGTCGGGGACAATGACCTCGACACCGTGGGTCTCACGGAGACGGTTGATGTTCTGGCCCTTGCGACCGACAATGTGGCGGTGCAAGAGGGGCTCGACCTGTACAGTGTCAAAGAGAACGGGCGTCATGGCCTTAACAGCCTCCTGGACCTTAGCGCGAGCAGCCTCGACCTCGGAGCGGGACTTGGCAACAATCTCGATAGTGACAGCGGTCTGACCCTCGGTTCTGGGGACGCTGATTTGGACGCCTTCGTGATCCTGCTCGATCTTGCGCAACTTGTTGCGGGCGCTCAAGTACTTGGTGACGTGACGGGCGTGCTCAGTCTTGTTCTTGCCAGCAACGGGCTTGTGGATGACGGTGACATCAACAGACTCGACCTGGGAGCTGTTGGCCTTCTCCATAATCAAGGTCAAGGCAGGGATTAACTCGGCCTCGGGTCCACGAACAACGATCGAGTCGGAGGTAGAGTCGACAGGAGGGATTTCGATGGTGCATCCGGTGGCGGCGTGGATCTCGTTGATGTGGACACCCTTGGTGCCGACCAAGAAGCGGTGCTGGCGCTTGGGAATGTTAATTGTCATGACACGAGTGGTGCGCTCGATCTCCCTGTAGTGATCCTCGATGCGCTCGATGGCCTTGCGAATGCTCTTGCGGTCGCCCTGGATGACGATGGCAGTGTCCTTGGCATCCTCGTCGTCCTCGTCGTCCTGGGAGGAGACATGGAAGGGCATGTTGATCCTGGTGTTAGTCTCCTGCTGGATGGCCTGGATATTGACGTTGCGTGCGCCAGCAATGAAGGGATAGTAGGTGGCGGGGACAGTGGTCAAGCGGTATGTAATCCTGCAGGCCTATTGAAGTTAAATTGATATTAAGCGAGAATTCGCTGTTAGTTTTTTTGGGCCTCTTTCCCCTTTCAGGTTATCCCTTCAAGTTCCCCCATTATATCTTCTTCAATCTGTCCTTTTTTCTTTGTTACTCAATCTCTCCTATCCCTGTGCTCCACGAATGCTGAATACTCCTTACATGTTACAATCATGATTATGGGTCTTACCTTGCTAATGATGGATTCAATCTCTTCCTTGGCGGCCTTGATGGACTCGACATCACCCTCAATGTCGATGGGGACCATCTCCTCTTCGGCATCCAAGTCATCCTCGTTGAGAGTAGCGGGCTCGAAGGTGGTCTCTCCCTCCTTGCGGCGGGGGATGTTGATCTGGACACCAGTCTTAGTCTGGATGGCGTTCAAGGTGCGGCCCTTGGATCCGAGGAGATGGGGGCGAGCAGACGAGGGGACAAGGTACTTGATGGTTTCCTAAGGGATGTGAAGGTAAGAAAATAGGGGCGAGAAGAAGAATAAGATCGGTTAGATGTGCGTTACTTTTCACAAAGTGTTTAAAAATGTCTCCTGAATCCCCTTTCCTTCTTCCCATCGAAGATCCCCCCACCTTTTTTTTACTTTGCTTCTATTTCCTTTTCCTTGACCCCCTTTCCTTTCCGCCCCTTCTTTTTCCCTTTTCTCTTTTAGCTTCTTTCTCATTGGCTGCACAAGACAACGATTTTCCTTTTTTTTAAGATTATGGTCGAAGAAAGCTACTACTTTTTTTTTGGTATTATGTTTTTCGTCTTTTTCAATGATCGCCTTTTCTGTTCTCTTTGCAATACTATAGTTCTCATTCCAGTTGTATATTTTTCATCACTTGCCTTTTGCATTACACTAGAGTAGCCCTCCTCCTCCTCTTTTTCCACTCTTTTTTCTGTGCTCTGTATTTCTCTTCATTCCGATCTGCTATTTTCACACGATCAAAAACGCACACCTGTGGAGAAAACAAAAATAAAAACAACAATAACAAAACAACCCTTCGCGAAAAAAGCATTCGAAAAGTACCTTCTTGGCAAAGCTAGAACGGAGGGCAAGACGGGCCTTGGCGACAGCTTCAGGCTTTCCAGAGATCAAGAAGGTGGTCAAACCAGTAGCCTGAGAGGTAGTCGATTCGATACGGGCACCCGAGGAGGCCATTGCGGCCTTGACATGATCACCGACAGTCGACTTTCCAAAGCCAGGAACCTGGATCGAGGGGATCTGCATACGCTCCTGAATGTTTCCAGACCCAGAGACACGAGGAGCAGCAGTAGCGGCAGCGGCGGCTGCAGCAGCAGCAGGAGTACGGCGCTGATCACCAACGGCACCCAACTTGCCGGCAGTCGACTTTGTACGAGCACCCCAGGTAGCGGTGGTAGCAGCGGCGCGGGGGGCAGCAGAGGAGGAGCCGAGGGAGGGGAACATGGAAATAGAATCGAGGTCGAGGCTCTGGACCTTACGAGGGGTGGCCTGCTTGATAGAGACAGTCTCGACATCGGGCTCGCTGTCCTCGAGGGCAGCGGTGGCGGCAGCAGTGGCAGTGGCGGCGGCAGACGAGGCGGCAGCGGATTCGTCCTGGGCCTGATGCAGCATTTGCATCTTGGCAGCAGCGGATGAGGAAGAGGTTTCGATGGTGTTTTCAGGAAGCATGGTGTGAGCGAGCATGAAGCTGATCAGAAGGGTAATAAGAGAGGACGAAGAAGGAGGGCAGAATAAACACGGAGTTGTTTTTTGTGGGAAGAGGAAAGAGTCAGGTCAAAGCCAGAGTACAGAAGGGGCGAAGGGAGCAAGACAGGTTGTGCAATAAAGCAGCAAACAGGGGAAGGAGGAGAACAAGAAGGGAGGAGGGGAGAAGGGAAGGTGGAGTTGATGATGATGATGAAAAAAAGAAAAAGGAACGAAAACGATGATGGACTTAATACAAGTCGACTGGGTGAGTGGTGGCACACAAATTTTCGCTCGATTCTCACTCGACACCTGTTTTTTGTTCGATTCGAATCGATTGACAGGGAGCACAAGTGGCACGAGGGGAAACGACGCTTGTTGTTGTCCCCTTACAGTAGTTGGGAGCTGGGAGTAGGGAGACCCTTAAGGACCAATGATTTTTCCCTTGGTCTTCTTAGAAGAACACTTCTCTCTTCTTCGGCTGCAAACCACGATGAACCAATAAGAGCTCGCCAGGAGGATTGCAGATTAGAGTTGGTGGCGTCTTCTTTTTACTTCCTTTTTTTTTCTCTGCTTTCTATGCATCCCCTTGGCTCACTGATTCCCTCGCACACACACACACAACTGACAAAGGGAGGAGCACTCTCTCACTCTCTCTTTCACGCGTCATTATTCTCTTCGCGCAGCGACGTACTCTTTACTAACTACCATAAAACGACCATTAAAAGGACCGTCAAAGAGCCAGGCTGATCAGGGATCGCCTTTGTTTTTCCAACACATATGATGTCGAATATTTCCTTGTCCTGATATGATCCCGTTAGATCTTTGTCCTACCGGTACACACTGTATCACTCTCTAATTTATTCTTCCCGCGGTATTTGTATTATTCCCACAAACTATAAATGTCCTCTAGCAAGCTGCTCTCATTCTCTTTGTGGATCCACGGAGTCGTTTTTATTGTTTTGTTTATTTTGTTATTTTTTCCACGCACTCGTCAATGAATCAAAAAAACTCCCAAAAAAGACTCTCGATGGCTCATCTTCTTCTTCTTACTACCTCAGATACGCGGATACTTACCCGTCCAGAGAGCCAATTTCCTTGTCGATAACTACCATCACAAAGCAATAACACCATTTACTGCTTCCACAAAAAATGCAATTGGGTCTGCTCTCATGGAACAACAATGTTACCGCTGTTGTTAATGGTCCTCCTCACAAACAACATGCGATGCTGTCATTCAACCCAGATGCTGTACAAATACCGACACCAACAGCAGGAGCAGGAACAAATGCGTGGATGCAGGACCTAGATTCGGAATATAAGATGGACGCCTGCAGTTATAACAAGAACAACAAGGATACAGTCCGGCAAAAATGACCAATCAGAGCAGCAGCCAGCACAAACAGCAGCCCCTTGGATAAGATAGTAAGAGCAGCAACAACTGTAACAATAACGAGAGTCGGAACAACCACCATGCGAACACCCGGCTCCTTCCTCCTCGAGATCCTTCATCATCTCGTCAATGTCAACATGGTGGTGACAGAGGTTGCCGCTACTTTCTCTCTACCTCAAGATCGACTTCTTTTCTAGAAACCAGCAAACCCAATCTGTCCAACCTCTTTTCTTCTTTCTTCTCCTCCTCCAACAACAAAAACAACAGAATCAACAAGGAGGATACAATTGTTTCTACCACTCTTTCTCACGTCAACAATACCAATAGTATTACCACCAACATCAACAAAAATACTAAACCCATGTTCTCATTACCTTCACCACCACCGGACGAGAGTGCGACTACTCCTCCTCCTATAAAGTGTCAGTCTCTCGAAACTAATACTACAGCAACAGAGCGATTGTCATCGTCATTGTCAATACCACCGTCGCCATTACCTCTAGTCCGCGCACAGTTAATCCAACGCAATCAATACCCACACCAATACCAACGGGAACAGCAGCAACCACAAAAGCAAACCATCTTTCACCCGCTCC
The DNA here is from genome assembly GCA_029449235.1 of Linnemannia schmuckeri. Lineage (NCBI taxonomy): Eukaryota > Fungi > Mortierellomycota > Mortierellomycetes > Mortierellales > Mortierellaceae > Linnemannia > Linnemannia schmuckeri. Next base: position 1,028,788 of record JANATG010000014.1, on the reverse strand, counting down.
TCCCTCCTCTGCTTCCGCCTCGTCGCCAGAACAATGACCCACATCTCCTCCTGCAGAACACTAGATCAGAGCCCACAAGGCCGTGTTCAGACAACAGCCCAATGACCGCAGCCACAACCACCACAACAACAACAGCCACCATTCGAACTTCAGTCGACCTTTCAACCCTAATCACGGTACCGACAAAGATATACGTCGACCATATGGGCAGAGACGAGCGATTTAAAATCCTGGATTCTTTACAACTTGCAATTGAACGTGCACAGGCTTATCGGGATGAACTTTTGCAACAGGATCCCGCACTCTTATCTGGAGGAAACATAACAGTAACTCCCACTCAGTTTACCTACCAACAGCAGAAGCAAACATACCAGGACTACCAGAACAACTACATCGACAAGGACACTAATCACCAGCACCATCAGCTAGAGCAACAGCAACAGGGTGATACGAATAACCATCACTGGTACCATTACGACAACGACCTGCACAATAATTTGCACCCATACTTTCAAAACCACCAGTATCACCCGCCACTCGCGCCTGGACCTGGGATTGCCCCTTCGTACTCGTCTCATCAACCTCACCACCATAATCAGCAATACCAGCACCTACATCAACAGCCTATACCTCATTTTCAACACTTTTCATACCTCCTCAAGTGTTCATGTGGTTGTGACAGTTCAAACCCTTCTCGACCGCACGAACAAGGACCTTCTGCTGCCACAACAACTCATCATCATGGACCACACGCGGGAGTTGCACCTATACCCTGCCCAGCCATCGAAATGTTCCTCCGCGCATCCGTACAGTCAACAGAAGCACGTGCCGTCGAAGAACAACGCAACATGGTCCGCACCAAATGGGCCGCTATCCTGTATACATTCATCAGTACTCTCGGCATCCTCTTTGCTTGCGCCGTAAGTTACCCCTTTTTTCTTCTTTTCACTCAGGATTTCTTGTGTGTTGAAAGAGAAGGGTAGAGCTCTAATGTTGAGACATGGAATTCGTTATGTCCCAGGCGCTAACATCTTTACCTTTACACTTTACTGGATCGTTTTTTTTTTTTTTTTTTTTTTTTTTTTTTTTTGGCGGTTATGGTGTGGATAAATAGTTGGATGAAAAGACGTCGGATAGGATCACGTTCGTGGTCATGTACCTCCTAGGCCTGATCGTCCCCATTTACGCCCTGGTCGATTTCGGGATCACGCGGTCACAGCGATCACGCGAGAGTACCACCTCAACTGCTGATACTGCAGCTGTTGCAGCCCTCGCCATCGCTACTGCGTCTACGACTACGGCTACGAACGGTGCTAAAAGTAGCGTGCCGGTGCAGGCGCAAGCAATGCACCACCTACTTATGCAAAGAATCTACACGGAGATGAAAAACTAGGAGAAACAAAAACAACATGCGATTTTGTTTTGCTTGTAGGTGCCTCAGTTTATGCAGCACCCAAGGAACTGAAAAGTAATTAATTTGCGCTCAAATTTTGGTTGCTATTTGTTGTTGTTTTTGGTTCATTCATCCAGAAGAAAAGGAAAAGGACATGTCTGAGACGACTAACGCTAATTGACAAAAAAACCTTGAATAAAGTTTTTCTCGATTCATGTCTCCCACAAGAAAGTTAATGTGGATCCATGAGCGAAAAGAACGACGCTCTTAATTTTGCGCTATCAAATGAAAAAAAAAAAAAAAAAAAAAAAAAAAAAAAAAGAAACTCTTTGCCCTCCACAAAACTAGAAACAGTCGTCAAAATGTTCCTGGAGATAGTCCTTGCGCCCCATTACTGCGTGCCCAGTCGGCGGTCGACGGATATCAATCCCAGGTAAATGCTTCATCAACCAGTTCAAATGAGTATTCCCCTTGATCCGTTTAGGTTTCGCAGCCTGGTACTGAATCAACTCAATAACCTTCAGCCGGGGCCAATGACGCGCCACCCATTCGACTTCCCGCTGCCGGAACGTCTCCTCGATCTCCTCAGAGACTAAATGAACCGAACCCCGGAGCTCGCGTAGGTTCTTGAGTCGGTACAAATAGTTCAGGTATCCGACCCGATCGGTCTTCTCGTTTCCTAAGGTGAGGAGCTGAGGGAACGCGGCCTTGTCGCGCATGTCGTCCTCGATCCCGTCGTACAGTTCGTGGTCGGGGATGTCGTTGATATCGACCGCAAGGTATGCCTTCAGACCCAACACCTCCAGCTTGGTCATGCTTCCGACCTGGAAGTAAAACTTTTCCAGCAAGACCCATCGTGCGAAGTCCTTCTGTGACATGATCGTATTGGGGTCCTGAAGGTAGTAGGGGCATCGATCCTCAAACTTGCCCCAGATGACCCTCATCTGGAGGATCCGTAATCCATGACACACCCAGGGCTGGGCAACCAAGTCCTCAATAGCGACACGTCCTGTTGGGCCCTTACCATTCACAATCTCTAATCTCTCCAGACCTGCACAAGTTGTCAGTAGCGCTCGGATGCCGTCACTACACACAGTACGAGCATCGATCAGTCGGACATCCCGCAAAGTGCGATGATGTTGGTGGACCATATTGACCATGCTCCTTGCCTTACCCTCAACAAACTTTTCATAGTACACCGTCTGCAGCGTGTTCCAGGAAGTGTTGAGTCCCGCCAGCAACCCCAACACGACATCCTCGACATGGAACGGTAGCTCCTGTCGGATCCTGACTGTCGAGACTTCAGGGCAGTGCTGCTGAATCCATGGACCGATCATCCTGATTTCCTTCTCTTGCCTCCCGAGCAGCACCAGGTCGAGTCGTTGGAGTCGTGGGCACAGTCGAAGAATATGAAAGTAGAGCGACATGTCGGCCTGTTTGGATATGGGCAGAACGAGATGTCGCAGACTCCGTCGTGGCTCCGTGTCCGAATATAACCGCAGAGGTCCCAGCATCACATCCAAGTCCTCTGGCCCTGGTGTCAACTGAGGCACAAACTCCGTAGGCGCCTCTCCGGCTTCGATAACAAGCGACTCGAGCGACGGACTGCAGCACAGAAACATGGTCCAGTAGACGTGGCGCCAATTGTCGCGGGAGGGGATGCTGTCGATGCTTAGGCGAGAGAGCTGCTCTAAGCTGTTGATGGCGCGCGCCAGGCTCCTGACTTCGAGGGATGATTGAAAGTAGACCGACCGCAGCGAGACGTGGGTAAGACCAGGATTCAGCTGAATCAACCAGCATAGCTGGGCAAGCTCTTGGGTCGGGTACTGAATTTCAATTCGGGCGACACGAGCGATATAATGGTCCTGAAGCCCTCCATCTAAGGAGCAGTCGAGACGTGTAAGTCGGTTCATCGGATAAAACTTGGCAGGAAGACAATAGTGCGGGTCTGGCACCGGAAGCCAAGGCGGACGCTCAACCAAGAAGGCCGTAGGATCTGCCGACGCCGAGGAAGCGTCGTCCCTCAGCCCGTTGATATACATGACCAAATAACTACTTGTAATAATAAGACTCGAAACAAACTTGGCTCGCCGACCCAAGTTCATTAGTTCTTGGAGAGAGGTTTCGACTTTTTTGTCGGCTGTGAATGCGAGATCTCGCCAGAGAAGGGGGACGAATGAGTTGCGAAGGCGATGACATGTCTTTGCGAGGCGGGCGATGGACTTTTTTGTGAGGAAGGTCGACAAAAGAGCGCGGAGCTCTGGGGTCTGGAAGAATATTGCAGAAGGTGAATGTTGCATGGTGAATGCTGGTTTGTGGTGCGTTGTTTTGTTGCTATTGTTTGCTGATGCAGTTTTGTTTGGTGATGTTGGTGAGGGCGATTGATGGTGATTGTTTGCTTGCTTGTTGGGACAGGATGAGTTCGCTGCGAGCAAGAAAAAAAAATTAAGGTGGATGGGTGATAAGAACGAGAGCGACAAGGGGGGCGAGAAGGTGAAAGAAAGAAGTAGTAACGAGAAACAAACGAGAAAAATATAAAGAAAGCGAGTTCGTGAGTGGGCAAAGAAGAGAGGAAGCTAACAAGAACACACCACAAGGGATGGAGTGGTAGAGAAAAAAAAAAAAAAAAAAAAAAAAAAAAAAAAAAAAAAGAGAGAGAGAGAGACAATCAATAACAACAAAGCAAAAAAACGAGGCAAAAACACAAAAATTAAGGTTTAGCACTCCTTTCGTCAACAGCGACTAAGCTGCCCTCTCCTCTCCTCCTTCGAGTGTCGACCCTAACTCAAAACAAAAGCAAAAACTGAAAAAACGCCCACGTTTTTTTCGTTGAGTGTGGTGTCTGCCCGTCTGTCCGTCCGCCACTCCGTCGGGGTACTAAAAACCTCTTTATTTGCACAAGGTAGATAAATGAGAAGAAAACCTTAACATGATCACACCTCTATGGTTCTCTCTCTCCCTTTCCTTCTCATACTCAACTTTCGTACACACTAATTTTTTTTTTTGCAACTCACACATGGCTGTCCTTCCCTACAGCCTTCACTGTTGCGCCTAGAAATGCTTCTTTGCAAATAAATCACCTTCGGGTCGAGCTAGATAGAAAAACCAGACATGAGTAACTGTCCTTGACCACAAAAGTCGAGAAAGAAAAACGGACCAAAACACGTCATTTCGTAGTTAGGGGTATTCCTTTCCTTTGTCCCCTCTGACTTTGTGCCTGGTCTAATTTTCTTTTTACCGCGGACTAATAAACGAAGAGATAGATGAGGAGGCAAAGCTCAGCTTGGCTAAAAATTAGCTCAGCAAACAAATGGCATCGTTTTTTTTGTTTATTGCCCAGACGTGACAAACTCAATTGCATCATGAGTTCTTTCACTACGACAATGCAAGCAACCACTCAAACAGCAGCCGTGGTAATGTCAGAAACAGCATCTCTGCGTCTACTCTCGTAAAACTTTCTCGATCCCTCAATCAATCATCTCCAAACACCCGATCTGCGGTCGATTTATTACAGGATTCGACCCAAGATTCAGACAGCTCTCGCCCTACCGATGCCCTTTCCAAGATCTTTGCCAGGGCTCGATCGCTGTTGTAGGCGCCGATGACGGAGGGGAGTCGGTCGGCTTGGTATTCGGCGAACATTTATTGGATGTCTTCGGCGCTGTTGGAGGGGAGAGCGTAGATCAGGTTGGCGTGCGCGACTGCGTCTTGCATCACTGCCATCACGCCTGTTTTGTTTGAAGATAAAGAAAGCACATGATTGAAAACAGCAGCACACAAGTAAGAAATACTCTGTTAAAGTTCATTCTGCTCCCATTATAGTTTCGACGATTTCGATATCCGTGGTCACTTGTCATGACTGCAACTGTAATAAAAAATAGATGGATAGCCTTTTGACTTTTTAAATAAACGAACCTTGACCTTGACCTCTTGCGGGATGAAACTTGTGGCATGTTGTTTGTTATGTGAAGGCAGAAACGATAATTGATCCGTTATTAGAGATAACCGTTTCATCATCACATTTGATCGTTCCTGAAAGTTGGCTATTAATCTCAGGTGTATTTGTTCACTGAATCAATGACGAGACCTCCAGGAACCATCACTCAACATTACCCAAACATCGTTAAACATGTCTGTAATGGATCACAATCCAACACACAGGCCAGCTAGCTGTACTAAATAACATCCACTAATAAAGGATAAGGGCAAAGAAAAAGAAAGAGAGACTGTGTTGACTATGTGTTGTCTCAAAGCAATAAGATATAGCAAGCGAAATGAAATTTAGTTTAGCGCCCTGTTAAAAACAACCTACGGTGTAGGGCTTGTCGCCAAGGGTAGAATAATATGAGCAAAGAGGATCCTTTAGCTCTGGGAACTCTATCCCACAAGATATGTACAGCCGTACAGCGAATCCTCCTGATCTAACTCAGACAACTTGCCCTCCTTCATGAGTCGCTCATACAACCACTGACGAACTGTACCCACTAGGATGTCTCCGTGGTGCATTGTCTTGTCCGAGGTCTCCATCGTGACCATGTCAGGAGCCTGTGAGCTTACCTGCGTTCGTTTGCTCATGTGGCTCTTGTTTTCAGGAACTTGCTCCAGAAGAAGGTTGTAGAAGAGTGAGCGGGAGACGATGTACTGCAAGTATCCCGACCTGTATCATTGATCAAAATTTTCGTCAAAGTGAGGGTTGACTTGACCGTTAATAAACAATTGAATAAAGAGTACAACAATAGAGACACAGGCGCGATTGTTGAAGAGAAGAGCCTTGCATTCCTTCTCACTGTAGGAAGCTACGCGTAGATATGAGTTCAAAGTCCTCGGACTTACGGAATAGTTGTGCGGTGGTCATTGGTTTGCCCATCGCCATGAATTCGCTAAGCAAGGATAGTTACTCCAATACAGAGAGCACGTTCCCTCGATTGAAAGTGCGGATCTGTTATTTTTTTTTTGATAGCATTCAGCAACATTCTTTACTGTATCCGTGTGCTGTGAACGTGGGGAGCATGCCAATGTTGTACGCTTACCAAGGGGCTTGACCGTCGAAGCACGCTTCAGTATGGTGTAAGGGACGATTGCCTTTTCGAGAAGTGCAGCAAGCATGAGCCATCCAATCCCCGCACCAACACTTATCACCGCCGGTGACGACTGTGGTCCTACCGCGGTCGTTTCCCAGAGTTGACGAGATTCGAGAAGAAAGTGAATGCAGATGTGGAGATGGTTTCGAAAATGGTGAAAAGCAATGCTCGGCTCGCTCCTTATATTGCACGTTGCTCTTCTTTTCTCTTCCTTCCATGCTCTCTGCTGGGACTTGTTTCTCTCTCAAAGTCGACCTGTGAGCGGGTATAAAGTGCTCCCCACTTTTCCCTTTAAATCAACATTACTATCTCTCGTCTCAACAGAAGTGGATAAACCCTGTATACAAAGACACCCCGTTTACTTCTTGAAAGGTTTCAAAGAAGAGGCGCTGTCAAAGGGTAGTTGAAGTAGCAGAAGCGGCTTGTCTTCTTTCGTAAACGGCTCGGGCTTTCTCTGTGCTCGGTGAGACTTGAGGAACGACAGCTCCGTCCTTTACAGGAACCAGCGGCAAGAACCCAACTTGAAACTTCCTTACCGCCACCTTGGCCCAGAAGATTATCCGCGCCCATTGAGGAAGGAGTCTCGATATCCATCGAGCAATAGCCCTGTCCCACCCTTTCTCGTGACCCTGGGCGAGAGCACGACTGCTGCTGAAGGCATCGTTGACAATGGGGAGCCTCTCATCTATAAACTCGATGAACATCTGGTGAATGTCTTTAGAACTTTTGGAGGGAAGGGCGTAGATGAGGTTTGCGAGCGCGGTAGCATCATGCATAGCTGTCATTGCACCTGTTGTTAAACAAAAGTAAGCTTAGTCAATTGTAACTTTTTTCAATCGTTGATTGGCAATGAAGAATGAAAAGAGGCTCATCCCTTACCTTGACCGCCCGAAAGATGTAACTTGTGACATGCTACAACATCGGCAAAAGGGAAATCATCTTTTCTAGTTTCCTCGGGCAACAAATGCTATTGAGCGCAATTTTTCCTCGATGCTTCACAGATGAAAAAACGCAGTTATTTACCATCACCAAGGAGAATGCAGCGACCAGAGAACCACGTCATAAAAACTTTCTCCTCCAGCATCACCTTGGAGATCAAGTCCTTAGAGGTACGGTCATACAAACCACACAATGTCCTCTTCCCAGTGCCAATAGGTATGTAAAAACCGCGGGTCTCGCTACACATTGACTGAGCAGCCTGCGGACCCCACTCGGAGTTCTCGCTGTTCCTGAATCGCTGCTCTTGCGCTGCCCTGCTCGTAGTTCGGTCGAGGTGGTGCAGCACCATGAAACACACTGACCCGCCTGCTGCACCAAACACTACCCACTTTTTCGGAGAATAAGTAAGAGAAAAAAAAGATAGAGTTGATAAGCAAGCATGAGTTCACTCGGCATATGCGTAGGCACACATTTTTCTTTCCGCCCTCATTTTAAAACCTGCACTCACTGAATATGGTTTGTCTATGCCCATGGTGGTGATCATCAAACTTTCGGAACCTTGAGTTCTGGGTACTCTTCCAGGTCCAAAGGCTCAGTCTGATCAACAAGGCAAGTGCAACTGAACGGTAAGTCTTCCTCATCGATCTTAGGAAGCGTGCCTCCTGCCTTCAGTTTCTCATACAGTCGTTGTCGAACAGCACTGTATGCGCCATCAGCACCGATAAGGATATCGCCTTGGTAGGTGGCGCCATCTGCTGTCTGGATATGAACTTTGTCTTCATCATCATTGTCCTCTGAGACGGTCAAAACGCGCTTCCCAAAGTGAATCTTGTGTGCCGGGATTTGCTTGAGCAAAAGGTTGTATAAGGCAGGGCGGGCAATAATGTAACTACGGTAACCGGTTCTTTGACATTTATGAAGTAGAGTAACGTTAATGTTTGTGCCAGCACATATGGATAAAAACCATCAAAAAAATACAGCTGTAGGACTTCGGCTTTCATAATTCACAAAAAGTATATGCATGAATTAGGGGGAAAAAGAGAAGAAAAAGTGCTTACAATGTTTGAAAGGGAACGTAGTTCGTTGTCGAAAGCATCTCGCCCGCTTCATTCTCGACTGTTGATTGTGTGTAGCTCTTGGCCAGCGAGACAAACTCGTCAAGGATCTGCAGCCGCTCAAAAAGGACGAGGAGAATACCAACAATTGACAGCGCAGCACCTAAAGGCGGGTAGGAGGCGATTGAGGGTGCGAGAGAACGTGAGCGGGATATACTAATGGCGTTTTTGTTTATGAGGGTAGTACTTGTCTTTGAAGAACATCGCTGAATTACCCAAGGGCTTGACAGTCGAAGCGCGCTTAAGAATAGTGTAAGGGGTACTGACCTTTTCCAAAAGTGCTCCGAGCATGACGCCTCCTAACCCAGCACCGACAATCAGGACCGTTGGCGGCGCTAGTGGTGTTTGTTTCGTAGTTGTTGCAGTCATGCTACTTTTTTTTATCGAGAGGAAGAGGGGTCGAAAAGTGAAAGATGGGGAGTATGGAATTAGAGATAAGAGTAAGGAGACAAGAGTGAGAAAAGAGACATATTTGGTCCTTTTTATTTTCGCCCACATCCTCACTCTCCAACATTCCTTTTTGCCGAGGGAACAGGCCCTTGTGTCCGCTGTTTTCCTCTGTTATTGTACACTTAGATAGTACCACTGGAATATGGACGACGCTCTTTCAGCTTTGACTACCATTGTCGCTGAGTGCTAATGCAATATTTCAGTTCCCGAAAAGGGACATTGAGCTGCTGTGCGACCTTATTTTAATTTTGTTGTGTTTCTTCTCATCATTGTTTTTCTTCTTGTGTTCATTGTTTACACTTTTTTCATTGCACCTGTTGTCTTTACCTTTCACATGGTGAACGAGGGACACAGCACACTTTGTTTTTTTCTTATTACAAAAAACGCATCGCCTTCAAACAGCAGCAGCAAAAGCAACGCCAGCAGTGGTTCTTTGTCTTCTCTCATAAACCACTCTAGCTTTCTTAGCACTCGGCAAAACCATGGGCGGTGACGTACCCTTATTCTCGACCTCCTTCAGGAATGCGGCCAGTAGTCTACATTTAACACGCTTGACTCAGAAGATCTTCCATAACCACTGAGGAATGTTTCTTGTGACCCAGAGCGCAATAATTCCGCTCAATCCCTTTTCCATACTCTTGGTCAGAGCACGACTGCTTTTGAAGGCTTCAGTTACTAGAGATAAACGTTCGGTTTGATATTTGGCGAAGGCTTGCTAGATGTCGGAGAGTTTGGTGGAGGGGAGTGCGTAGATGAAATTGGCTAGCGCTACTGCGTCGTGATTGCCGTCACAGCGCCTGAAGAAAAAGAAAAGCGATAAAAGTAGAAGGTGATCAGCGCGAAGGCTCGTTTTCTACAGTCAAGAAAAACAGAAACAAAGATTAGCTGCGAGTAGTCGAGTCCTTACCTTGTCCTCCAGCAGGATGAACTTTGTGGCATGCTATTTGAGAGAAGAGGAAAATGATAATTGTTCAATCATAGTTGACCTCACTGATCAATGGACTTCCCCTGCTCCTGGAAATTGCTTATTAGTCTCACGTCGTTTGATCACTAAATTGCAGATCATAGCACTGTAAACTCACCATCATCCAAAAGTACAGTGCGACCAGAGTGCCAAGTCGTAAACACCTTCTCCTCTAACATGACCTTGGAGATCAACTCCTTGGGGATCCTGTCATACAAATTGCCCAATGTCATCTTGCCGGTGCCAATGGAAATAGGGAAGTCGCGGGTCTCGTCGCACATTGTTTGGGCGGCATAAGGACCCCACTCTGACTTCTCACTGCTCCTGAATCGCAGTTCCTGCACTGCTCTGCTCATGGTTCGGTCGAGGTGGTGAATCACCATGAAATACACTCGTTTGTCAAACGTACTGAATAAAGCACACTTTGTTACAGAAACAAGAGGTATGGAGAGGAAGAGTTATTAATTTGCTTTGCGCGCATGCCTTCCGATAAACCTATTTCGTCCTTATCAGTAAACACTTTGCTTACCGAATACGGTTTATCGGTGCCCAGGGTCGTGATGAACGCGTTCTCGGTGTTGTTGAGGTGCTGGAACTGTTTGGGATCGAGCTCATTGGTCTGACCGACAAGACAGGTACAGCTGAAGGGCATGTCTTCCTCATCACTCTTGGAGAGTATGCTTTGTGCCCTCAATCTCTCGTACAATCGCTGACGGATGGCACTGTAAGCCCCGTCTGCACCTACAAGGATATCACCTTGGTATTTTGTCCCGTCTGCTGTCTGGATATGAACATTATCGTCGTCCTTGTTTTTGATGATAGTCAAGATGCGCTTTCCAAAATGAATCTTGTGTGCGGGGATCTGCTTCAGCAACAGCTCGTAAAGCCGAGGACGTGCAGGAATGTATCCTTTGTATCCGGTCCTAATGAGGCAATGACAAGTTAGGTGTCAATGTCATGAAAGATAATTGACCACCAGGCAGTTGACAACCGTAAGACGAGAGGAGGCTCTTACAGCTCTCGCAGGGGAGTGTAGTCCGTGGTGAGAAGCGTCTCTCCTGATTCATTCTCGATCGTCGACTGTGTAGAGTGCTTTACCACTGTAACAAATTCATCCAAGATTTGCAGCTGATCAAATAGGAGAAAAAGCGTACCACCGATCGACATAGCAGAACCTAAGGCAATGATTAGGGATGTGAAAGAAATTAGCAGGCGGGCGTAAACAATGGATCCTATTGTTCTCAAATTCCATACTCACCTGGTGGCTTGACGGTGGTCGAACGTTCCAAGATGGTGTAGGGAATATTTGCCTTTTCTAAAAGCACTCCGAGCATGACGCCGCCTAGCTCCGCACCAACGATCAAGATTGTTGGTTGTGGTTCCTCTGTTTTCGTCGCCATAATAGTGTTGTCGAGGGGTTCGAAAAGTCGAAAACACGATGGTGAACGCAGAAGGAGAGATGAGGGATGAGAGAGGTGCGAAAGAAAAGAAATTCGGTTGAGGTGAGGGGCGCCCGGTCGGTTAAATAGTACCATTGCCCCTCTTTCTTCTTTCATCGCTTTTTTCTCTTTTTGCCGCGGGGCATGCCCCCATGTTCCCTACTTGGTCGCTGAGGCGTCCATCCTTCACTGTTTTAGTTTGACTATTCAATTTCCGAAGGGAAGGGAATGCCATTGAGAGCTGCTGTGCGACCTTACTTTTCTGTTGTTTTCTTCCCATCGTCTCTCTGCCTTCCTTTCTCTTATGCATCTGTATTGCTTTTTCTATGCATGTTGATTATCGATCCAGTACCAAATCTTAGGGTCAGGAAAAACATGTAATCCTTAACATGCAGAAACGATGGTTTTTATCAAGAAAAGAGAAGATAAAAAGAAAAAGAAAAATGAGCTACATCAAACGGCACCAGCAGTAGCGGTAAGAGAAGCATCAACCCTCTTTTCATAAGCTAAGAACAAGCCAGGACAATGGAATGATACAATCGGAATTTTTTTATTTTACAAGAGTGGTGTTACAGATGATGAGGGTCATTCCTCAACGGTAACATGATCTTGATGTGGGCGATGAAACGCTTTGCTCCATCATCAAAGGGTTTGTATTTACAGAGTCGAGTCGACACGGTCCTTCAAAAACAACTCGTCCTCGTCCTTCACCATAAGGTAATGCTGGTCCTATCGTGCCTTTAAGACTCGTCCAGCCTTATCGCCTCGGAGCATATTATCGAATTCAGGTTGCTTGGATGCGATGCAAACCTGGTTGGTGGTTGGATGAGCATCGTCTTGATGGTTTTTGGTTGTGTAGTTGTAGTCGTTGTTGTTATAGTTGATGCTGCTGGCAGAGAACTTCTGTCCCTGTCCACTGGTAGTGATGCTGATGTGGTAGACTGAGAGCTAGAGGGTTGACTGGCCCTCTGTTCGAGGCTTCTTAGCCTGATAATCGGAAGTAGAGTAATCGTCAGTCGAGTTGTCGAATGAATACTTAACGCTGCGCTGGAAGATGTAGCTCGCGTTGTTGTTGTCCTTATTGTTGTTTAAACGAAGATTAATGGTGCGCTCGGTGTTTATGTGCTTGGTGATAGTGCGAAGGAAGGTCGAATGATCAACGGCTGGATTATTCTCGGTCGAGATATCCTGGGATCCCTCTTGTATAACTGTGTGCTTATTGGAGGAGGGCATGCTAACGGAAAGAGCGCTGCAAGTGGAGATACTGCAGGAGGAGGCGCTAGATGCGCGCTCAGCTGCTCGAGACATTTTGGCTGCACGCCTTTCGGTGGAGTAGTCGTCCGTCTTGCCGCTGTCGATGCTCCGATTCCTTTTGCCGCTCTCTTTACTTGACTGCTGGTTGATTTGGGGGCTGTAGGACATTTGTTGGACCTGGGCGACGGGAAAGGCTGCATGGAGGTGGGAGTTAAGTGATGATAGCTTGGTGATGTTGAGCTCCTGTCGAAGCGCCCAGTCCTACACATATTCCATCTCTGTTCGTCAAAGCGCGGCACAAGTCGTCTCCTCGCCTGGGCGTTTGGGTGGTTCCTTCACTCGGTTTCGGAGAAGAATCCTGATCTCGGGCGACATGTCAAAACGGACTCGGCGAGAATGGCGACGAGGACTGGGGCCGAAGTGACATTGCTTCGAGGAGGAGGGACAAGGGTGAATCCAAGGGCTATAGCTGTCGTCTTGTCCTGCACGGATGGGGTGTCTTTGACTATGATAGCGTGCTTCCGTGGTTGGATGTACAATGTGGTAGCAGATGCTGCGGGTCTGGCTTTGTCGTGTATCAAGGAGGGGATGACATTTTTGCCCTTCGACTGGTCCGTGCCTTTGCCTGCAATATGTCTCGAGGATGAGACCAATGCACCGCAACCGTATCTAGCAAATGAACCCATGACTCTACCACCGCGTTCAAAAGGCCACCTACGAAACGCCGGGACCGAGAGCCAGGGATGGCAACTGAGTAGCACCGAGTCCCGAGGAGAACGAAGGGATGGCAAGTCCGCGAATGGAGGGCAACTGGGAAACGTGAAGACTGATTTCTGGACAGGAGGGTGAAGTGTTGAGGTCAGGGCATTCCTCGGAGGTAAAGTACTCGATAAGCGTGAGGTCTATCAATGACAAAAGAGTGAAGATTTTTGCGGCGGTATATCCAGAAACAGGAATGTAAGAGTCGATCAGATCGTCCAAGGCATCATCCTTGTTTGCAATCCAAGATTTGGCAGGCTGCGCGAGCGAGGTTGGTCGACCAAGGGAGGCACTCTGGGGGACGGTCTTGTACTTGTTGTAAGCAGACACTTGGGGGACGACTGCTCCTAGTGGGCGCGGCTAGGCGTGTGCGACAACAGGCGATGGCGAAACCAACGGGATAGGATTTTTGTTGCTGTTCCTGTTCTCCACCCGCTGGAGAAGTTGTCGCTGGCTCACCCAGGCCTCAGCGTAAGATATCTCCGGGGGCGGACATGGAAGGAAGGCTGGGGCTGAGGGTGATGTTGCCGTCGTCGTCTCTTTGTTCTTAGCCTCCGTCTGCTTTATGAGTGGCTGATTCGAGAGCTGTGCAGGGGCCAGCTCTGGTGATGGGAATGGGAGAGAAGCCGAGCTGGATGTTGCCTTCTTGTTGTTATTGTTTCCGTTGTGGAAGGCCTGATGCTGCTGCTGGCGTGCCTTCTGGAGAAGACGCGCCTTTGGTACCTGAGCGAGGGTGGAGGCATGGTTGTAGTCGTAGCTGTATTCGTTGTCGATACCTCGTCATCGTTCGACAGAATCTCATCAAGAGCTCACTCCAGTTGACGTCCATCTTTGCTTGAGTACGAAGACAGGACGTCGAAGTTGAAGAGCGATCCGTGGTCAGTAAGAGTAGAGCCGTTCGCCGAAAGAGAGAGAAGCAGACCGAGGAAGACGGGGAGATAGGAAAGAGAAAGAGAGAGAGAGAGAGAGAGAGAGCAGAACCACCAAGTGTAGTTTTTCGACGCGTAAAAAGTATGCAAACCAAATGCAAACCAAATCAAGTAAACTATCAGCCAGGACACAGACGAACAATGTCAAGGAACTAGTCTTGCAAATGATAGAGAATGAAGAGAGCACGCGAAAGGTAATCAGTTAGTCAATGTTAATAGAGCCTAGTTATAAGAACCAAAATCTGATCGGCAGAGAGTGATGTGATTGTTTGTTCAGCAGCGAATGAGAATGATGTGCAGCAAACAAAATGTAATTAGAGTGAAGAGTGCACGTTGTACAAAAGAATGAGGAAGAGGATCAGTGGAAGGAGAAGGAATCAAAAAAGCGGAGGGAAAGAATGGAGCGATTGCTTTTTTTTTTTTTTTTTGCTTTTGTACCTGTATTTATACTTTTTTTGATATAAATCTCCTACATACTATAACCAGCAACAACTTCTTTTCTTGTGTCCTTTTCTTTCCCTTTTGACACCGTCTTCTCTTCTGCCATTATTCGTGTCTATTTTTTAGGCGAACTCGCCATGAAAGCAAGGTCGGAGAGAGCGATGTAGATCAAATTATATCAACTTGCAGCTCGGTCTTGAAATGTAAGAGACTATCGAATCGACCTTAGCTCGAATGGTGGATTGAGCGGTAGGCTGTCTGATCGTACACCTCTAGCCCAAATTTGCACGACAACGTTCAAAATGAGAAAAGAGAAACGCTGACCGCGTCGATCATCGATTTATTTGCCTTACTTTTTAACAACAGGTGACCGGCTGTCAGGTAGGAGGAACCAGCTTTTACAGCTAACACTCTTCTTCTTGGCCTTCTTCAGTTTGGGTTGATGCGGCGTCGGAAGGTGCTTATTCTCAAGATTGTTATAATGTTCATCCCTCCAGATCTCCAACATGTACCCTGGCGAAGGACAGATATATCCAGCTTCGAATGAATCTTCTTTCTGCGACAACTTGAGTGATGGGTTCATCTTTAGAAAAAAGTTGATCGGCACATTTCCTGGTCCTTTGACTCGCTTGGGAAGCTTGCCATACGGCTCCAACAAATCCAGTAGCTCTAACTTGGGCCAGACATCCAGCATGTGCTTTGCCTCAGCCTTCCCCAGTGTAGCGTCAATCTCTGAGTGTGAAACTCGGAATGACGGGCCTCGGATCTGCCTCAAGTTCTTCAACCTTCCCAGCCAGCTCAGATACGCCCGTCGACCCTTGGCTCTGCCCTGTAATGCCAGCAGTTGCGGAAAGGTCACATATGCGTTGGTGGTATTCTTCTTAGGAGGGGTGATGGCCTTTATATCCAACACCTCGAGGCTAAGCAGGTTCCCGATTTGGCGATAGAATGTCTCCAGCTTGTCCCACCGTTCCATGTCCTTGGTTGATTCAAGTGCCTCTGGCTGTTGAAGATAGTAAGGCTGAGTTGCCTCAAACTCACCCCAACAGATGGTTAGGTTGAGATAACGAAGACTAACGCACGCCCATTTCTGAGAGACTAAGGGGTCGATTTTGACTGAGAGAGTGATATCTTTTGGGATGACCTCAAACCGCTCCAGAGATA
The DNA here is from genome assembly GCA_029449235.1 of Linnemannia schmuckeri. Lineage (NCBI taxonomy): Eukaryota > Fungi > Mortierellomycota > Mortierellomycetes > Mortierellales > Mortierellaceae > Linnemannia > Linnemannia schmuckeri. The sequence continues at coordinate 1,012,860 of JANATG010000014.1, read as the reverse complement.
CACACCGTGACAAAATCTCGACCACCAAGCCGTCGTCAACCTGCTCGCAGTTGTAGAGTCGGATATCCCGCAGTGTCAAAGAGTGTTGTTGGATCGCCGTGTTGCTACTGTAGCCGAGATTCATCTTGTAGCGCTCAATGTAAAGGGTCTCGATGGGTGCCGTCATCTTTTCGACGAGAGGCATAAACTCTGCGGGTTGACTGTAAGAGAGCTCCTGTCTGATGTGAACATGGCGGATCTGATGACAAAACTCGTGAATGACGGGGGCAAGTGTCTTGAGAAAGTCAATTCTGCTTGCCACATAGAGGAACTCGATGGTGTCGATGTTTATACAGTGATCCATCATCCATTGATACGATGACGAATCTGAGTGATCCACAGGGAGAGACAGCTTCTTGAGGCGAGGTAGTGGATCCTGTCGTAATGTAAGTGATCCGAGGGACCAATCGCTGTCTCCCACCCTGGGCATCAAACTGAACTCGCTCTCCTTGATCGACGAGCCACTTCCTGGTTTGATCAGCAGGGTCTCGACAGTCTCTGGCACGCTCAAAAAGATGGTCTCGAACGCGTCGCGCCAGTTTCCAGTGTCGGGGATATGGTCGATGGAAAGGTGTTTGAGATGGTGAAGTCCCGAGAGAGCGCGCGATAAGGACCGGATATCAATGGACCGCTGGGCGTGGATGTAATGTAGCGTCAGGTGAGTCAGTCGTGGGTTGAGTTGGATAAGCCAGCAGAACTGGGCAAAGACGTGAGCGTCCAAGTACCCTTCGAGTCCCGCGGCCTCGCAGATGCTTTCTTCGACCTTCTCGTTGTCGTGTCCTACCCTAATCTCGAGTTTTGTCAGCCGGGTGAGAGGAGGGAACTCGATGTCAAGATTGTTGAGATCGCTGACGGGTGGAACCCAGCTGGGTTTGACTGCGGAGGGTGGAGTTTTGTTGTTGGTTTTATTGCTTGAGATTACGCGGGTGTTGCTCATGAGGAGGACCAAGAAGGCCTTCCTGATTTTGAGGGACCGGACGAGGACGCCCTTGGTGGCGAGCTGTTCCCACTGCTGGACAAACTTTTTCATCTTAGTCACGCTCTCAAAGGTCGAAAAGTCAACGTCTCTCCAGAGGACGGGAGTGCAGACGCGGTAGAAGAAGCGGCTGGTCCTGCAGAATCGTCCTAGGTCCTTCTTGGGTAGGTTTTGGTCATTCAGTCCGACGGCGAGATGGTTTGCTACTATTGTTAGCAGATCGGGTTGATTGAAGAAGCGATTCGATGCACGCTCCATGGTGAGTGGGGGATGCAAGGGGGAAAGGGAGGGGAGGGTGGAAAGAGTAATGACGTGAGGAAGAAGGAAGAAGAGGAATGAAAAAAAAAAAAGAGAAAAAGAGAAATGAAAGAGGAGGGGAGTTAAAAAAGAAGAAAAGAACCCGTGAAAAAAAGAAAAAGAAAAAAAGCGCGCTAAATGGACAGGGGCCAAGTCACATCGATTGATCAGGTTTGAGTTCGGGTGATTTTTGCTTCGTTTTTCAATTGACACAATACATTTATGAACTATCGCCTGCTGCATGGCAGCCAGTCTGGTTTGTGGCTCCGTGCCCACATCTCGACCCCAAGCTCGGATATATAGTCACCCGTCAACGAACTCGGGTCCGCCATCGGATTTAGACCTTTCAGCACATTCAACCGAGGCAGCTGTTGAATCATCCACTCTAACTCACGCACCCCCAACCGGTGCCATGTCATCCTCACATCAACCTCTCGCAATTCCTTCAAACTCGCCAGCTGACCCAATCCACTCTCAAGCGTCCAATCAAGACAATCCGTCTGCAGGCCAGAGTTGAACGACGGCTCACCCGGGTTACTGTCCAGCGGATAAATATCTCGGGAACCCTCCCTGTAGACACAACTCAAGTTGAGGACCTCTAGACAAACAAGTCTCCCCAGTTGTTGATACACCTGACGCTGGATATCCTTCCGTCCCAAGAAACAACCGCGACAAGTCTTTCTATCCACTGCATACAAAACTTGACCATGCTCATCCATCTCAAGATCAGGTCGTGGAATCCCGCAGATCTGAACACAAAGTGTCGTCAGCCACTGACATGCCCACGGCTTCGCCACCATATCACGAGCAACCAGTCTTGGTGAACGGGTTGAGCTGAACTCTCGGAGCGCACTGGCATGAGATAAAATCAATTGGACATCTGTGCTCTCCATGGTCGACGCATTCTTGATTCGCAGAATGACCAGATCCTTCTGACATGTCCTTCCAATCGCTTCTGCGGTCGCCTTCATGCTGGATGAGCAGTCGCGTTGGATGTTGATCTTGTTCCAGACCTCCTTGAAGCTGTTGCCGGTGATGCTTGAAAGCGCCGTCGAAATGGTGTGCGCAATGTCTCCGTCAGTCTCCCACTCGCTTTCCTCGCCTGCCACAACTGTAAGATCCTTGAGATGGTACCCTACTGCCTCTTCCAATGCAGCCTGGACCAACTTGTATCCGGTGATGGGCCTTGCCGTGATCCTGTCAGGAGTTGGGTTGTCAAAGACCTCCAAGTTCGGGCAGCCTCTCAGGAATACAGGCAGAACCTTGTCCTGGTCGCCCTCCATGCCTCGGAGTGAAAGGATTTTCAGGTGTTTGTGCTGTTTAGCGACTCCTGGCCCAAAGTATCGCTCAAATTCCAGAAAGTCTGTCTCATCATGCGCATAGTTCTCAATGTCCAACTTCGAATGACCGTTCTCTTTGGTGCCTTCGTTCCAAAAAGTGTGAGCTCCAAGGGCAAAATACTCCAGTTCAGAAGGGAGGTTGTCGAAAAATGCCTTCAAGAGTCGAAACCCGATGCGCGGGTAGTGGTCTGGTCGGAAAGATTGGTCCGAGTATGAGATGTTGAAGAGGGAGAGGTACCTTAGGCGAGTGAGGTGCTTATCGATGGCAAAGAAGAGCTGCCCCGGGTGTCGACAGATACTTCCAATGTAGAGATGCTGGAGTGAGGGGCTCCGTTTGATGATGTTGATGATGTGAACAGTATGGTCTTCAGTCAGCAAGTTAGCTCTCGGGGGGATAGTCAGTTCGAGACGCGTCAAGTGAAGGTCAGGGATCACGTCGGCATCTTGAAATGGGATCAACGTGTAAGGGAATAGAGTCCGAAGGGTGCGGATATGGTGTCCTTGACGAGACAAGGATCGAAGGGCGCGGACTGAGCAGAACCATTTATACTGAAACTCGCCCGTTATTTCGAGCGCCCTCCAGAGGATAGGAGTACACGAATGGTTCCAGTCCTTGTTGACACGGACAAGACGAGCGAGGTCGTGTAACTCGAGAAACTCTGCAACGGCCGTTTGAATCTCCTGTGGCAGCATGGTGGAAGAGGAGGTATAGCGAAGGCAATGACTTTTTTTTTGGTGATGTAGCGATGGTGGGTGTTGACGTTGGCAGTAATGTTGAGGTGGAATGAGTGAGCGAGTGGGAGAATAAAAGAAACAGAGGATTGGGCGATACCAAACAAAAACAAGACAAGAGAGTCAACGCGGGGTGAACATTTTGGCCATGGCAAAGGGAAATTCAGAATCAAAAACGAGCCCCTTCACGTACAGCGACCAAGCACACACGTACACGTTCATCCTCTCTCATGCATCCATGCTCCAATCCTTTTTCTAAGGAGTGAGGAAGGGAAGGTTGCTTGAGACGTTTTATTCGTCCTGTTGCTCCCCTTGTTATTTTCTTGTTCATAGCCCAATCATCCATGCCTCCTATCCAGACTTATGATAATGCAGTATAGGCGCGTTTCGTAGTGCCTTGCTTGCACAGATCTAACCAGACTGATGTCCGCCACCAACCTAAAAGATAATTGGCAACAGAATCCAGGTACGATCACTTCCAAGAAAAATCAAACGTGTCCAATAGCTTAACTCAAAGTGATCCAGCGTGAAGTTGGCCATGGTGTACGAAGGGACAGGAAGAAGGTCCTGCAAGAAAGGACAGGGCGTCTGTCTCTCCACTACAGCCATTAATTGTCAGGCATCAGAACAAGTACTGGAGTTAGAGAGAGAGGCGGTGGTGGATGGGTTTGGAAAAAGGAAAATAATACAGCCTGCACAAAAAAAAAAGGAGAAAAAAAAATAGGGCTTTTGTGTTTTCATTCTTGTCAACAACCCTATTTATCTGGGAAGCGAAGAAGAGGGAAGGAAGAGAGAATGGAAAGGAGAGGAGACCTATCCAAGCAAGGTAGACCTGTTCTACCCCAATGCATGTCATTGTTATTTTTGTTTGCCTCAGACTCGAAGTGAAGGAGGAGTATCTTGAACACAGCGCGGGACAAGAAAAAGCGGACTAATGCAGGTCCACCAAAGAAGAATCATACCTCCCCTCCTTCCACAAAGACAAGGAAAATAGGGGCAACCATCCCGCGTTTCTTCTCCGTCCTGTCAATGTGCGTGTGTTGTTTTTGTTTGTTTTTTGTGTATCACGCGTTTCGTCGTCCGTCGGTCATTTTTTTTTTTTTTGCATCAGCTGGTCTGTGCCCCTTTTTCAAGTCTTTTTTTTTTTTTTTTTTTTTTTTTTTTGTTTTTTTTAAGGTCAGTTTTGTTGTTTTTTTTTAAGGTCAGTTTTGTTGTTTTGTCCGATCAGAGGAAGAAAGGTACAAAACAAAGGAGTAGCCCTAATCCCTTCTCGTGTAGGCTACCGGCAGTATCTGCTTGAGAGATGCTAACAGGACAACAACAATAATGGCGTCGGTGTCATGGACCATCTGATGATGGGGAAAGGGATGTTTTCTTTCCTTTTCGGACTCTGAAGCACCACTATGCCAAGAGTACTTGAACATAATACACAGAGTTGCTGAACAGGAACCTGACATGTGGCGTGTTTATGACGAAAGATGAAGGCAGGATGAGTCGCACTTGGTGAGGAAGGATGGAGACGAAAAATCCTATTATTAACCATTTCAGCCACGCGGAAATAGGGGGTAGTATGCGTAAGTGTAGACGAAGCAGACAGTGATCACAAGCAGGATCAAGCCTGATTTGACTTGTGGTGGACTGAATCCTTTCGCCTATCCTTTCTGTGCCTTTAGTATCGACTGTTTTTGGACTTGTGGGTAGGATGGACGGACCAACAAACGGCCAGCAGTGGACAACATGCCTCCGCGCAATGGACAGCATGGTTGGTGATGATGCTGATGTAGGGTGCGAATGACAAACAAGCTGTCTGTCCCATTTACATTCTTAAAATGCCTATCTTAAATGTATTCCTCTCTTTTCTTTCTTTTCCTCTTCTTCTCCCATCTGTCCTCCCTTTCCCCACGACTCCTCCTCCCTGACTTTGCCTCTGTTGTGGATTGTAATGAACATCAAGTGCTAACCCCCCATTCTTCCTTCTTAACGAACCCCTTCTTTTTTTTTTCTTTCACAATTCATACCCTCCTTTGTGACCATTTTCGTTTCGTATTCATCAACACTTTTGCGCCACTTTTCTTTCGTTGCCTCGCTTTCCTCTCTTCTGCTCTCTCTTCTCTTCTTAACTTTTTTCTTTTCCTCTTTTATATTTCTTCTCGGGGCACACATTCTTTTCTTTTGTTCACCGACTATCTATCTCTACCTCCCCCTCCCCCCAACCTCCTTCTTCCTCCTTTGATAGTCAACCTACATCCCTCCGCATCAAGCACGGCTCTGTTATCCCTTCTTAGCTCTCCCAACATTGCCACCTCTTATCTTAACGACTTGAACTTACACACCCTCATCCTCTCCTATAACGCCATCAAGTCGTCTCTACCTTTTCTGTAACGTTTTTTTTCCTATTTTTCTATCTCAACAATCTACTCCTCTTAGTTCTACGCCTTTTCTTGTTTTATCTATCCCATACCTTTTATTACGACTTTTCTTTCATCAAGCCAACAACCTCCCTAACCAACAATAGCAACCAACAAAAGCAAAAATGTGGTGCAACAACTGCTGTCTTTGCTTCCCAGTCCGCGGCGGTGCGATGTGGCTAGCCGGTCTTGTGATTGTAATCAATGCGATTGGAGGTATCCTCCTGTTCCTGTGGGGCCCTTACTTCTTCTCGTCGACTATGGCGTTGATCTTTGCAGGCTTCTCAGTCCTCCAGGCCGTCACTGCAGGAATCGCCTTCCTCGGCCTCTGCAACGTAAGTAATCTCTTGTTGTCTCGTTTCTCTCTTGCATTCTTTCATTGTTTGCATATGTACTTTTATCGCTTTACTGGCTCACTGCAGTATATTTGTCTTCTTTCCGTTGACAAACTTTACCCTATGCTTCCTGCTTGTTCTTCAATTCGTGCTGCTATCACATACAATTTTTTACTAATACTCTTTCTCTTCTCTGTGTAAACTCGCTACAACAATTAGTGGTCGTACATGATGACAAGGATGTTTGTGTTTATCCAATGGCTGGTCGCGTTTTTGGGCATTGCTCGTATCGGAATGATGGCCTACCAGCTCCAGGCGAACAAGGACTGGATTTCGTCCGAGTGCTGGGGAGCAGTCAACGACAAGGGTTATACCCCCATGGGCACCGCGGCGGCCTTTTATTGCCACACACCGATTCCGACGTTCATTAAGCTGTTTATTGTTGGATTGGTGATCGACTATGTGCTCAACTTATACATGTACTTTGTCGTCTGGCGGTTCTATGTCCGCATGCGCCTCTATCCCTTCCATAAAGGCGTTGGACTTACCTATGAGCAGGGACTTTATGAGATCTAAACGGCCTAGTTTCTCTTTCCTTTTCGTCGCCTTTGGGCTCTGTCATATATAGACATGTCCGTATATGTGGATATGTTCTTTTCGTAATATTATCTCTTTTTTTCTTCGGCGTGGATCTATAAAATAAAAAACCGATTGTTTTCATAGCGCTAATGTTTTCGTGTTGGTGGCAACGTGTTCACTCTTTGAGGAACAAGAGCGCGACCCAGCAAGGAAGTCACTTTTGAGTGACCGGATTGGCCCACGTTCTATGATTAGTGGGGTGAAGTCGTGATCCAGGCTCCCATCCAATCCTTACTGGATAGCCAGATATGGGCTTAGTCAATGCATGACTGTTCTACTGTACGTAGGTGCCACACAGCCCATGGACCAGTCGGAAGACAGGCAAGCAATGGGTCTCTCTCCTCTCCGCCCCATCTCCCAGCAAGAAAAAGAATGCCGTGCCATTGGTACTCCTTAAACAGCAAAATGTGCACGCACACTCTCCTTCCCTTCCCTGTCCCCTTTCTCTCGCTCTTTCTACATTTATCCCTCACTTCTTTCTCACAGCGCCTTTTTTTTACTCTTCCTTCCTCCTCCCACTCCCTTTTACCCTCCTTTACCTTTTTTCTTCTTTCATTCAAACCTCACCACCACCACCACCACTAAACTCAATCATTAACTCTCATGGCTGAACCTACCAAGCAGGAGATCCAGGATGTTTTCAAGAAACTGTCTCTCCACCGCGCAAATAAGGTCCGCACTCCACTCTCTACTCCCCAATAGTCACACACTTCCCACACTACCACCTATATGAGAGCCTTTTTCTTGTCGTTCCCACACACACAACCTTTCCACCCTGTTGGCTTTGTAATAAGCACCTCATGGTCTAAAAAGAAAAGACTGTGTCTTGTGCCCACGGTCGAGCACGAGCTGAATGGGACGAATGCAACAAGGCGTAATTCAACAATCGGTCCACCGCCATGGGAAGACCTGGCTCTTTCTGAGAAACACACCCGATAAACTGACACTTTTATTACGCCCTCTCACTTTGCTGATATTAGAACTGCTTTGACTGTCATGCAAGTATCGACAACAACTGCTGGACAAGTATCCCTTTTGGCATCTTTCTCTGCACGGACTGTGGCGCGCTCCATCGCAGCTTTGGAACTCACGTCAGTTTCGTCCGGTAAGCCCATCCTACCTTCTCCCCCTTGCTCCTTCCTCGCTCCTCCTCTCTTCCTCGTTACAAGCCTCCCTTTGTTTCAGTTCAACGAGGAGATCCAGGATTTACATACCAATATGGAGAAAAAATGAGAGCGAGAGAATTGGAGGCCATACTGCTACCCTTTCGTCTTCTGCTCTTTTTTCACTGCTCCATAAATATGTTGTTGAATAAGAATGAAAAAGAGGTGGCGATGAGGGTTTGTTGGCGATGCACGGTAGCCAGTTTCAGCCTTGGTGCTTGTATTCTGCTAACCTGGCATAAAGCTCTCTTTGAAAGGAAAACAAACAACAAATAATGCATTAGGGTGCGTGGACTCCTCTTATAACCCGATCCCGACATCCTTCTGGGTTTGGGGCTGGGATGAGAAAGAAAAAGTGACGGGCTGCAAACTAACCCCATCAATCATAATAAAAACTCATTATAGATCGACTGTATTGGATAAATGGACTTGGGAGCAGCTGCGGGCAATGACGGTCGGAGGCAATGCTGCTGCGAAGGAATACTTTAACAAATACCCCGCCGCAGACTCTAAGGATGCAAAGACTAAGTATTCAAGCAAGATCGGAATCGCCTATAAGGAAAAGTTGGCCCAGAAAGTCAAGGATGACTTGATTGCGTAAGTTATACTCCTTGTTGTCTTGAATGAAGTAGCATGGATCCATAGATCAACCAAAGCCACTCTTTGATTCGGGGTGCATACACAAGGAAAGAATATACAACAGAAGGGGCTGACATTATTTTAATTTTATTCTTACAGTCGCCCTGGAAAACAAGGTCTAGAGAACGAGGAGACCAGCAAGTCCTCGGTATCAACACCAATCTCTGCGAACACAGAAGACGACTTTTTTAACACCTGGAACCAGCCCAAAAAGCCTACATCCTCAAATGTGACATCACCACTGTCAGCTGGACCACCCGTGGTTGGACTCGGATCTGCTGCCAACACAACTCGCACTAGCGCATCGACCTTGACTGCCTCTCGACCCGTCAAATCAACCCTCACTTCTGTCCGAAAGACCGGCATGGCGGCCAAGCCTATGAAGTTGGGTGCTAAAAAGACAGGGACCATCAGTTTTGAGGAAGCAGAGGCGCGTGCCAAGGCCGAGGCGGAGAGGATTGAGAAGTTGGGCTTTGAAGCTGCGGAAGAGGAGAGGCTTCTAAAGTTGGCGGCTGAGAAGGCTAAGGCTGAGGCTGTTGCACAGGGAGGAGCTCAGGCAAACAATGGTATGAACGCATCGGCTGCCCGCACCAACTACTACCAGGCCAACACTGCAGACAAGACGCGTGTCTCTTCTGAGGATCTGGAGCGGTTGGGTATGGGTATGGGTCGTATGGGCTTTGGAGCAGCCCCCGCAGCAAAGCCAGCAGCAGCGCGTTCAGGATTCGGCGGCATAGGCAGCGGCTACTCTCCCCAAGTAGAAGGTACACACTGTATCATGTTTGTTGCGTGGTTGTTACGTGACTGTTTTGATCTGTCCAGTGAGTACTGAGTACTGATACTCTGTTGTTTGTGGGATTGTCGATCCATTGAAACAGAGAACACGACGGCGGCGCGGGAAAAGTTTGGCAATCAAAAGGCAATATCGTCGGACCAATACTTTGGACGGAACAACTACGATGCAGATGCGCAGGCCGAGGCCAGCAGCCGACTTCAGTCCTTCTCTGGAGCCACTAGTATCAGCAGCAACCAATACTTTGGACGGCCCGAAGATTCACCTTCTCTCGCCAGTGATGGTACGTTTGTTTGCTTTTTGTGTTTTTGCCATAATAGAGCAAGGAAGGTGCAGTGTTCCTGGTATTGATATTTATGTATCACTTTTTTTGTTTGTTTGTCTAATAGTGTCACTGGCGTCGTTGAGCAACATTTCTGGATCAGAGTTGGCCAAGAAGTTGGGACAGGCCGACTTGGCCACTCTTAAGAACGCTGTGCAAACTGGAGCTGGAAAGGTAACAGCATACACACTTTTAATATTGTGATTTTTTTTGTGTATGTAATGCCTCTTAACTCACCTGTCCTCTATGTGAAAACTGTTTACACATGATAGCTGACGGATATTTTGCAGGACATGCAAGCTCGGTACAACTACTACTAAGGCCGGGAATGGTATACTTTGTTCTTGACCAAAGTATCAGTGCCAAAGAAACAGGCACAGGAGGCATGAAACAACTACAGGCAAACAACACCATCATCAGCTAGCAAAACACTAGCAAGCAAAGCGGATTTCGCTTCTCTCCTTTTTTTTTCTCTATGTAGTCTTTTAAATAAAGCGCACAGAATCTAAACTCTCATACATCCCACTTTTTTTTTTTAATCATAGAATCCTTATTTTGAGTTGGCTCATTCCCGTTCTTTTATTAACTCTCTCGCATGCGCGAGTTCAGCCTCTAGCCGGACTATCCGTAATGCCTGGGCCTCTTTCACAACCGCCCACTGCTTCTGTTCTGCTTCTAACACGGCGACTCGGATCTGGAGGGCCTTGTTGGCCGATTCGAGTTCGGTCGCTCGGAGACGTTCCTGTTCAAGGATCATGACCTTCTTCGCACGGGACCTGCGAGCGGCCAAGGTGTTCTTGAACCGCTTCTTTGTTAGTTCTTCCTCGATTTCTTCTGCGGCTGTTAATTGTGTGGAGGAGCTTGGTGGTTTGGAGGTTGATGTTGACGTGTCGTTGAGGGTAGAAGACGAGGAGGACGTAGGAGGTGGGGTCTCTTGTTCGGGGGTTGGGGTCGCCGTCGCGGTTGTTGTAGACGTACGACGGTTGGTTTTTGCTTGGGCGATAGTAGTGGCAGTTGTTGGATGAGGGAGCGTGGAGGAAGTCAGTTTTGGTGATGGGGTGGTGAAGGAAGGAGCCGAATACGGCGCAGACGTGGACTTGGTCAACGACGGAGAGGACGATGAGACGCGCTTCAATGTCGGCGTGGTGGTAGACATAGTCGAATTAGTAGTTGGCGGTGGTAACTTTGGTCCGCTAGCTGAGGTGACAGTATATGAAACACTCGTTGAGTGTTCGGTCACCGAGTACAAATGTGTCGTCCCGTTTTTTATTGCACCACTATTGCTGTTGTTGTTGATAGAGAGACCAGTCCTGCCTCCTGCTCCTGCGGGACTACTGTTACTGCTTGTGATACCAAGTCCATCGCCATTGACGGAGTGAAGGTGATGACTTGATGACTGGGCGGTGGTCCTAGGGTGACTGTCCTCGTGAGGCGGCAAAGGCGATGACGAGGGACGTGCTGTACCCTCAGAAGGGTTCCAGGCAGCATGATGTCGTTTCCGAGGAGGCATCGCGTCGTCGAAGGAAGGTGACCGACGTCTCTCGTAATGAACTGGCGGCGGTGGCGGCGAGGATGGTCTCGATGCCGATGAATATCGCGTCTGTTGAGTACCAAACCCGTCCGAGGGTGACGAAGACGAGGAAGGCGGCCGATATTGCTGTGGATGTTGTGGATGCTGGGACCCAGGACTCCTGGCATAGGTCCAGTGGTAGTCAGCATGATCCCGGTTGTGATCCCGGTAGTCTCGGTGATGGCGATGTTCGTCACGAGGGGACGAGGAGAGGTGCTGGTGGTCCCAATGTTCCCGGTGATCCCGGTAGTCCTCATGATGACGAGGGTGTTGTTGGTGTTGTTGTTGATGATGATGGTGGTGACCAAAGTACTCGGGGGAGGATCGCACACTACTACTACTACGGCCTGCTGCTGACACGTGGTGCTGCTGGTGTTGCTGTTGCTGCTGGTGATGATGAGAAGAGTAATGGTCCATAGGGGTGGTCGGTCGCTCTGACCCCCGCCTCTCGTGCTGTGGTAATGGAGATAACAACGGCAGCTGCGGTGACGGCAAGGATAACGGCAGTGACGTCGACGGGTGCTGTTGCTGCTGCTGCTGCAACATGTTATCCTCGTGCTCTGCTCTCTGTTGGTCAGCCAGGGCAATCAAGATGCTTGCCGCTAATGACCGCTCCTTCTGAGACAAGTCTGCTGAATACGGATGGAACTGCGCGCCACTAACGCTGTTATTGCTGCCGTTGCTGTTGTTATTCCCGGATGATGTTGCAGTTGGTGGTGTTGGTGGTAGTCGAGAGGACGGTGGCACCTGAACCGGCGACGATGACAATGACGATGGCAGCGGCGGTAGAGTTGGCGACGATGGAGAAGCCATGGTAGAAGAGGACGATAATGGTGTGATCGAAGATTGTCTCGAAAGTCTAGGCGTTATTAAAGAACCAGAACCGCCGGGTGTTGTGTGTAGTGTACGAGAAGAAGGCGGTTCAATTGATGATGGCGGAGATGATAACGACGAGGACGAAGCGGCCCAGTCTAACGAATCCTGGTCGGAAGAATGACCTGTTGTAGTGTTATTTGTAGATCCTCCTCCTGCTGATGCCGGTACCAGGTAGCGATGTTGTTGATGGTAGCGCTGATAGTAGTGGGGTGGAGCGCGGTCTTGGTAGTCGTCTCGGTCTTTATGGTGAGAAGTAACGTAACTGGTAGTGTCGTCGCGTTGGTAATAATTATCCTGAGCTTGAGAATGGATAGACGACGATGAAGAGGACGACGTATAAAGGCTTGGTCTTCTTGGAGGTTCGGAGAAAGCGGAGGAGGGTTGTTTACTTGACTCGAAGGAGTGACAATGATAGTAGTCTCGTTGTTCCTCCTCTTGTTTGACTTGAGGATGGCGATGATAATAGTCTTGGCGATAACGGTGTGACAACGACGGCGACGCTGGTGGTGGTGACCGAGAGGGAGATGGGTTATCAACCTTGGTTGCAGTAGCAGCAGCAGCAGTTGTTGTTGTTGCTGTCCTGAGCGTCGAGGAGGGAGAGTACGCAATTGGACCCGCTTCTTGACTGGCTATTGTCGTTATTGTTACGTTCGTGGAAGAAGTAAGTGTAGATGGGGAGCTTGGATTTTCGGATGAATAGCACGTTGTTGAGGTTTGTTTTGTTGTTGTGCCGGCGGAAGTTTTGGAGGATGGTGTCGGAGATGGTGAAGGTGACGCCCTGAGGTGACTCATGACCCTCTCTGTTGAGTGGTGCCTGGTTTGCCTTGTGTTCCAGGAGAGGAAAGGAGGAAAGAGGATGGAGACCCCTAAACTCGTGTTGTTGTCTGTAAAGTGCGTTATTCCGAGGGGTGATGACGGCTGGAGAACATCAGGGCGCGTGCACTTCCTGGGAGAGTGAGTGCAAGGTGGGATGGAGAAGAGAGCAGAGGGGTGGGCGGTCGGATCGGGGATCCCGGAATGGCAGTTGATAATAAAATAAGAAAGAAAAGGGAAGGGGAAGAAAAATAAGGAGAGTTGCCACAGACACAGATAAGGAAAAAAAAGCGTATGCGAGGCGAGAAGAAAAATGTGATGTAACCGATTAAGGGTTTCATTTTCATTCAATTTGCTCGTTGCTCAACAGCGAAGGCAAAAAGGCGAAAGCACTGGCTACCCTTGTTCACTTCTCGCGCTTTCACATAAAACACACACGCGCACACTCACACACAGGGACACAGGACATGGCCCACCCGACTAATCCGCAACATGAACAATGCACACTCAGGATTGCAGTCGTCGGTATGATCTAAAGGACACAAACAGACGCGAAGGAATGTTTTGTCCATCTTAGATTCCCACGCTATACTCCATCAACCTATTAGTGAAAGCAACATCTCACTTCTATCGCTCTTACTCGTTGCATAGGAGGCCCTCAGTATGACAGACTGTACGACAAACTGGCGACCTTTGAGGCAGAGACAGGGATCCGCGTCGAAATTGTATACAAGGGCTCGCATCCGGAATTGAACGATTACATCGCCTCAACCTTCCCTCCTGTCGACAACAGCAACTGGGATCACTACAAAGCACCTGAGTTGGATCTTATCTCAACACACGTCAAATACGCGCCCTCGCAGGCCCACTACCTCAAGGAACTTGATTCTTCGTCTGTCTCACAGGAACAGCAGGGCGAATTCTTGGATTCGGCATTGCAGGCATGCAAGATCCAGGGGAAACTGATGCAATTACCACGGATGGTTGATAGCAGGGTCTTGTTTTACAGAATGGATGTCCTGGAGCAACTTGGATTGGAACCACCCAAAACTTGGCAGGACCTTGCCAAGTATGCGAGTATCATCAGCCAGGCATCTTTACCAACTACCAGCGGACAGCATCCAGGAGCGTTACAAGCGGAAGTAGATAATTCGGAGGTGGCGGAAGTGCCTGAGGTAAAGACGATGCAGGGTTACGTGTTTCCGGGAAAACTGTCAGGGTTGTTTGGGACGTTTTACGAGCTGGCCATGATGGAGATGCGTCATCCTGAGGCCCTCTTTGACAAGGACGATCGACCTATGTTTGAAGAATCGACAGTTGTGCCTGTGCTCCGCTATATGCGTCATTTAGTCCTCACGGGCGCCGTACCTGCTGATATTGATCATTACTACTTTGATCAAGTCTCGACCCTATTCGCAGAAGGAAAAGTGGCCATGGTGGCTGATTGGCCTTCATTCTACAAAGACATGAAACAACGATTGAAGAAAGTTCTGGGCGCCAAGGTCAAGGTGATGAGGTACCCTGTAGGAGCGAATGGATCTCGGTCGGCGTATTCTGGAATGCACTCATTTGCGATCCCCAAATGCTGTCGTTATCCTCAAGAGGCGCTCCGACTGCTCAAGTTTCTGGTACATGATGATCAACAGTGGCTGGAGGCGACCGAGTCTGGTAGTTTCCCAACCAAGAAGGCAGTGCTCCAGAGGCTGGTTAACAGGACCGAAGAGACGACGGCGGCAGTGAAAGGTATCAATAGCGATGAAGCGCAATTGGACAGCGAGCGTCTGGGTTGTTTACGAGCAACTGTCGAAGAGGACATGGCCATGTTCCCTCATTTGCTGACGTATCCGGAGCTGGAGGATGCATTGTATCCCATGATCCAGGATGCTATGATGGGTCGCCTATTGCCAGAGGAAGCAGCTCGTCAGATGAAGATGAGAGCTTTGCAGCCCTTTGAGTAAGACCGTACAAGCGAAAAATAAAGTTGCTTTTTTTATATTCATGGTTGAGTTTTGAATATCTTTGCAAGCAAACGAGTGTGTGAAATGAGGTAAAGCCATGTCATTGGAGAAGACTGTCGAGATCGGATGTATTTTCATTCTTTTCCTTGTTTCGGAGAGGGTGAGAATGAGGAGGGAAGGGAGCATGATCCTTGTGACAGACACAAGGAAGTACGGAAAGTAGGATGGAAAAACGGACAGACTGGCTGGCGTAAAGGAAAGGATGCACAAAAAATAGACGTGCGTGCATTATGCAAAGAGATATACACAACAAAAAAAAAAAAGGCTAAAATAAAAACAGGTGAGGGGATCCCATTCACCCATCTCACCCATTCCCCCGTTCATGCACGCCTAAAAGAGTATGGTTTGGAAGCAAAAAGAGTATTTAAAAAAAATTGATCCGGTTGCCTGCATGTCCTTGATTCTCATGTTCTCTCCCCTTTTGCAAATTTACTTCAGTTGAGATTGGAATAATTGACTGTTGGGACGATTAATAGGAAGGACGGAAAGGGTTCGACTGTTCGACCGACTGAAAACCCTGCTTGCCAAGATGACCCTCTTAACGGAGGTTCATCATGTCTTTGTTTTTTTTGGTCGGCAAATGGCTTATCATGTTCATCAGGGCGCGGAATACGAAGTGAAGTGTGTGACGAAAGGAAAGGAAAAAACAAAGACACACGCGACGGACCTGACTGGCGGAGAGGGGAACCTAATAATAAAGAAGTGAATAAAAATAGGAACTCAGTTTTATTTTCAGCCTACGTACTACGCACACAGTTGTACAAGGGAAAAATAAGAAAAAAATAAAACTGATTCACATTCAAAACCTGGATAAACGCGTTTGACCGGGAGGGCTGCTTAGAAAAAGAAACGAGCAGTGTGAAAAAGAGAAGAGAGTAGGAAGAATTGGGTATTGTTGTCGATGCTATTATTGCTGCTCGTTGCATGCGGTGGTCAGATGCATTGATCACAGTGTTCGTGTGGCAGAGTATGTGAAGGGAACAAAGCGAGGACTGTGTCTTCGCTTCGCCCTTTTAGTTGTGTAAAAGTGGAAAGTGTAGTTCTGAGAGGATCTGAAAGAGATGAGAAAAAGAGTAGGTGTGAGACATGTTGGGATCAGGTACACCAAGTTGATCAAATCAATCAATCAACGCTGATAGAAGAGTGTCTGTCAAAGACATGTATGGGTGAGTGATGGTGCCTGGCAATGATTTCTGTATTGCTTGATCACTTCCCCAATCATTATTGGGTACAAGAAAGGAGGGATGTGCGCCCCATGGGATGAATTGATGACCTGGGTGTGCACCCCTTTCATTATTTCCTTCTTTCAGCAAGCCTTTATTCTCTTTCTTTCTTTCTTTCTTTCTGTCATTTGTCTGTTCTTTCCTACCCAGCCCAACTACCCGTCCTTTCTTCTTCGTCGTCGACTTCTCTCTCTCTCTCTCTCTCATTCACTTTTTCATTCACAGTTGCCATTACATTCTACAAGAACGAGAAGAACAAGCGGTCCAGTTTGTCTGCATCTGTCCCGACTTTTTATTTCCTAATATTCTCGTATCCTCTGTACTCTTGTCAATGAGATTGCCACCGTCTCCTTGAAAATAATATTAATATTAATAAGAGGCTACATTAAAAAGAGAAAAAAGGAATCCCAGTCGGTCAGACGAGTGAAGGGTAAAAACAACACACTAAAACCCCCCCCAGAGAGACAAGGTAAGATGCGCCACCCTCTTGGTTGTTGTTTGTCCATTGTTTGTCCTTGTTCTCTTTGTTGCCCTTGTCGGACCCTTTATTTTATTCCACAGCCATAGAATAAGTATCCCTTCTTACAATCCCTTCCTTGTTCCTTTTAGTTTTTCTATTCTTCTCCCTCGTTTTTTTTTTTTCTTCCTTCGCTCTCTCTTCTTTCTTGTTCTTTTTCTTTTCCTTTCAATCCTCCCTTCGCTTTCTTCTATACTCACCAATACCACCCTCACTCCTCCCTTTTCCCTCTTCTCTCTTTCTTCTCTTTTGCATTCACTCTCATTCCTTCCTTCCTAGCATACCTTTTTTCATATTTTTGGCATTTACACCCATCCTTCATTCCATCCTCCGGCTGATCTGATCAACTTCCTGATCACACAAACACAAATAAACATCAGCAAAGAAGAACTAAAAATATAATGCTGCCTGCGCAGGACTTGGTCGCACTGGCCAGGCACGACAACAAGAACGATGAGCCCCCAACCCAAGAGACCATCTTCAACGTCCTTTCCAGGCGCCACCAGCTCGGCCTTCCTTACACCCGCGCCGGAACGTCGACCATCCTGGTCATGAACCCCAACCAACCCCTGAACATCTATACCGAAGCCAACGGCCAGCTCTACATCGACCACTACTCCGCTAATAATAATAACAATAACAACAAGCCCACCTCCCCAACCTCAGGAACCGCCACCAACCCCCCTCTCGAGCCTCATGTCTTTGAGCTCGCAAGTACCATGTACTATCACATGCGCCGGACAGGGCTCGACCAAGGGGTCGTCCTTAGGTATTTATCATACGCAACAAACCACCTGCCCTGCCTCTACCCTGCCCTATGTCTCTTTTTTTTATTTTTTTCCCCCGTCCTTGCCCTGAATGAGGCGTCCTTTTGTTATGCAGCTTGATCCGTTGAGGAGACAATGTTTGCTTCGGCACGCCAGCATGAGAAAAAAAGAGGAACTAATGTGCGTGTATTTTGGTCCTTGTTGCTTTGAAAATGTTGTACCCTGTGGACATCCGCCCCTATCACCTTTTTTTCTTTTCGTCTTTTTTATTCTCCTTCTCCCTCTCGCCTCCATCCTCAACCTGACCTTGACTGTTACCTTCACATTGACTTTGACCTTCTTCACCGTCGGTCTATCTTTATCCCGATCAATGCCCCCTCCTCTTCCTTCAATGACCCATCCGCCCTTCCCCTACTCTCCACTCGACCATTTTCCTCAACCCCTTCCTTCCCTTGTACATACCTCTTTTTTCTTTGTCTGACCGACTACCTTATCTGCTGTCTGTTCTCTGTTCGATGGTCCATCTCCTCTTTCTTCCTTGAACATGATTATTGAACCATTCAATAATGTTTAAATCCATCTGCTCCATAAACTGACGGTTGCATAAAAGAGAGTGAGCAACCTACACAGATGAACCACATCAAACAACCCTAATATTTAATGTGCGTTCCTCTGCTCCTCTCTTCCCTCTTCCTGTTGTCTTGTTTCATCGTTTCATATACACTGGCTGCTGTATCTTTTTTCTTTTTTGAATGTTGATGTTGTTTGATTTGCAGTCATTGTTCCCAATTTTAATTGAAATGAATGAACTATCTCAAGACACAGTTGAGCGCCAATCCGCCTCTGAGACGGGAACAAGAGTCCTGTCTGGGTCCTCATCTCACCTCCTCCTCTTTTTTTTTTTTTTTTTTTTTTCTTTTTCTTTAGTGGTCTTGCAGGTTCCGGCAAGACGACCTCCCAACGCCACCTTGTCCATCAGCTGATCCGCCTCGGCACCAAGACTGGTCATGACTCTAAGATCGCCACCCAGATCAGAGCCTCCGCCGACGTCCTCGGAGCCTTCGGCAGCTGTCCCTCCGATCACGGCCCCAATGGATCATCACACTCCCTTTACCTCGAACTCCAGTACAAGGCTCGGGGGCGCCTCTTTGGCGCAAAGCTCCTTCCCTTCATGCTGAACCAAGAGAAGGTTACCAACGCCCAGCGCCATCTCGGATCATACCAGGTCTTTTACTCAATGATTAAGAATGCCTCGAACGAGGACCGGAGGCGACTTCGACTCGGCAATAACATCATGGAATTCCCTTACCTTCCCTACCACCCACACATGGAACGCTCGGACAGTCATCGGGATCTCACACCAGCCCTCTCGGCCTTGGGTTTCAAACCCAAATTGATCTCGCAGATCTGGGAACTTTTGGCGGCTATTTTACACTTGGGCAGGATTGACTTTGTAGATTCAGCTCAGGATCCAACGTTGATGGCAACTATCCCCAGACAGAGACACATCTTTGACCTGGTTGCGGACCTCCTCGGAGTTGAAGAAGGTAAACAATACGGCGATGAATGAATGAACAAAAAAAGCAATGCAAATGGGCTATGTCTAACGCACGTCCGCTAATGTTCTTTTTTTTCTTCTTTCTCCGCATCGATATACAACTACCCACACGAACAGATGCACTACAGCAGGCATTGTCGTACAAGCGCAAGATGATTTCAGGGGACATGTGTACAGTCATCTTGGACTCGGCATCGGCCAAGAGGCAGTGCGACAGTCTTGCCCGCGGCTTGTACAGCCTCTTGTTCACCTACATGGTCGAAGCCATGAACAAGCAGATGTGCAGGAGACAGGAAGAACAGGTCTCGTTCATCGGTATCCTCGACATACCCGGATTCGACAGTCATTCACCCACTGGATTCGAAAACTTTTGCACCAACTTTTGCAACGAGACGCTTCAGGGATTCGTGCACCAAAAGCTCTTTAACGAGGATGCACAGGCGGTTGCAGCGGATGGTCTTCAGATCGTAGAACCTCTTTTGAATGAGCGCAACCAGGCAGCTGTCGACCTTCTTTGTGGACTTGACACCTTGACTGATGCTTCTCCCCGTGGATTGGTTCGCTTCTTTCACGATTCAACTTTGAAGGCCAGCAAGAATTCTAGCGATGCCGAATCGAGCTCAATGCTTCCAGGAATGAACCGCACTTTCCAGTCCAACACCTCGTTTATCCACGGAACGACTTACGCTTCATCCTTTGGTATTCGTCACTATGCCGGTGATGTCCACTACAACCTCGAGAACTTTTATGTCAAGAACCAGGACATTCTTTCGCCCGACTTTATTTCTCTTTTCCAGAGCTCGAGTAGCCCCTTTATGCTCCAGCTTCTGGAGTCCAACCCTGCCTTGGTGATGGAGAGCCACCCCCGTTCCAAGGAGACTATTGTTAAGGCGCAGCTGTCGACGATTCCTCTTCGTCAGCCCAGTATGCGCAGAGGCAAGCAGACCCAGGTCCAGGCCAGGAGGAAGGGCAAGACCCCCAACGCTGTCTCGACCGTCATCAAGCAGCTGCACTCGACTCTTCGCGACATTTGCACCTCTTTGGATGGGTCCCAGCTTTATCAGATTATCCATTTGCGTCCCAATAATAGGATGGCCGATGGTCTTTTGGAGTGCGATCCCGTCTTGATTCGCTCGCAGATCGAATCCTACCAATTGGGTGCCCTCATTCAGTCCAAACTCCGTGCAGAGTACTGCGTCTCCTTTGATCACGCTTCTTTCCTGCAGAGATACGGAGTCTTGTTTGAGCGTTGCGGAGTTAGTTTTGACCGCTCTGGCTCTAACATGGATCAGTGCAAGGCCGCGGCCCAGGCTCTTGGATGGGAAATCCCCAAGGACGGTGCCATCGGGCGGGAGTATGTCTGGATTTCTTTCGCGGCTTGGAAGTTTCTTGAGGATGGCTGCATGGATATTGAGAAGGTAGAGGGTAAAGGACTGACCTTTGAAGCGGATGCTGATGAGCAGCGGGAGTTTTCGAACTTTATTTCGCCCGGTGCAATCTCTCAGCAGCCTAGTCCTGCGGCCATGGCCATCGATACCCAGTCTCCTTACCGACCCCGCGCAGAGTCGGATGCCTCAGCGAACTCGGAGAATTACCCTACCGCTGAGTCTGCAGGGTTCTTGTCAGGCAACCAAATCAAGTTCCAGCACCGTGTTCAAGAACCCGAGTCACCCGTTTCTGAGAACAGGACTATCGGCACCCCTGGCACAGAGAGCGACAGGTAAATAATTTCATTGCCTTCTAATTTTGCTTTTTTTTTTTTCCTTTTCCTGCCAAAGGCATTTGCAACAAGCAAAGCTAACCATGCTTGTTGAATGACCTATATAGGCAATTAATTTTCCAGAACTACGACAAGGGCAGCGCCGAGATCAAGCGCAAGCCCACTTTGGCATTGAACAGAACCAAGGCCGATGAGTCCATCCAGCCTCCGAAGGCCAAGACTAAGACCCGCCGCGCTTGGGTTGCCTTTGTATGGATGAACACCTGGTGGATCCCTTCGTTTGCGCTGTCTCTGTGCGGTCGCATGAAGCGCCCCGATGTCCAGATGGCCTGGCGTGAGAAGGTGACGCTCTGCTTGATCGTCTTTTGGCTATCGGCGATCGTCATCTTTTTCATCATCGGTCTCCCCAAGATCATCTGCCCGACCTTCAACGAGATGTACACTCCCGAGTCGATCAGCTATCACACCGAGCCCTCCGACTTGTGGGTGTCGATCCGCGGTATCGTCTACGACATCTCCAAGTTTGCCAGGAACGACCACTCTGGATTGAACGCCGCAACTTACCCTTCGCCCTATTCGTACGTGAGCGAAAGCGGCGGTAAAGATCTGACCTCCGAGTTCCCTGTGGACTTGCGCTGGGCTTGTCCCGGCTTAGTGACGGATCCCATCATCATCCTCCCCGAGGAACCTTACCAGCCACAACATATGCCTACTCACGGACCCTCGCCTCGCAATCTGCAAAACTTTCCTTGGTATCAGTCGTCAACCTGGTACGCCGACACTGCTGTGCCAAAACTGGCGCCAATGAAGAAGGGTATGGTTGCCATTCCTCCCAACATCTTTGGAAACCAGTCGGGACCCTACGTCTGGGCCAAGATCGACGACAAGATTTACGACCTGACTGTGTACATCAAAAACACCGGCGGAAGCTTCATCAAGGATCCCTCCTTCAAGCCCTTTATCAGCACGGAGGTCGTCGAGCTCTTCCAGAACAACTTTGGCACGGATATCACCATCGCCTTCAAGAAGTTGGACAAGCAGGTTCAATCGGACACATTGACGTGCCTCAACAACGCCTTTTATGTTGGTGTGCTGGATGAGCGCGACTCGGCCAAGTGTCAGTTTGGAAACTGGATTCTGCTTGGAGCTTCGGTTTTGATGGGAGGAGTTATCCTGATCAAGTTCTTGGCTGCCCTGCAGCTGACGTCGAAGCGTGAGCCCATCAACTATGACAAGTTTGTCATTTGCCAAGTCCCTTGTTACACCGAGGGCGAGGAGTCGCTTCAGAAGACGCTTCGATCCCTGGCTGCGCTGGAATACGACGACAAGCGCAAGCTGCTGCTGGTTATTGCCGATGGAATGATTGTTGGATCTGGAAACGAGCTGCCTACGCCCAAGATTGTGCTGGATGTCCTTGGATGGCAACCCACCGAGGGTGTTGAGGTCGAGCCTGTTACTTACAAGGCGTTGGGTATTGGAGGACAGCAATTGAACTGCTGCAAGGTCTACTCGGGCCTGTACGAATTTGAAGGGCATATGGTTCCTTACCTGGTTGTTGCCAAGGTCGGCATGCCCAATGAGACCTCTAAGCCTGGAAACCGCGGCAAGCGTGATTCTCAGCTGATCCTGATGAACTTTTTGAACAGTATTCATACTGGTAAAAAAATGTGCCCCCTCGAGCTCGAGATGTACCACCACATGAAGAACATCATTGGCGTCCACCCCAATCTCTACGAGGTAAACCACTTTCTATTGGTAAAGCTGTATTGTACCGAAATGATACTTTATGGAGTCCTAATTATTATTTCTCAATGTTGAATGACAATAGTACATTTTGCAAGTCGATGCTGACACGGAGGTTATGCCTGACTCCTTGAACCGCCTTGTTGCCTGCATGGTTGCTGATTCCAAGGTCATTGGTCTCTGTGGAGAAACGATGGTTGCCAACGAGGACCGTTCCTTCACAACCATGATCCAGGTTTACGAATATTACATCTCTCACCATCTCGCCAAATCATTCGAGTCTCTCTTTGGAAGTGTCACCTGTCTGCCTGGCTGTTTCTCCATGTACCGTATCCTGACTGTTGGTGGCAAACCCTTGATCGTCGCCAACAACATCCTGAGAGACTACAGCCACAATGACGTCGACACCCTCCACAAACGCAACTTGCTCTCACTCGGAGAGGATCGCTACTTGACTACGCTGATGATGAAGTACTTCCCAGCCTACAAGCTCAAGTTCACGCCCGATGCCACCTGCAAAACCGTCGCGCCCGACAAGTGGCGAGTTCTGCTGTCACAACGTCGTCGTTGGATCAACTCGACAATTCACAATCTGGGAGAACTCATGGTCCTGTCGGAGCTCTGTGGATTCTGCTGTTTCTCGATGCGGTTCATTGTCCTGGTCGATCTTCTCGGAACCTTGATCCTCCCCGCCTCGTTTGTCTACCTCGTCTACTTGATCATCATTGTCGCCACCCATGCCTCGCCTCTGCCCACTGTTGCCGTCGCCATGTTGGCCGCCGTTTATGGTCTTCAGGCCTTGATCTTTATCCTCAAGGGTGCTTGGCAACATATCGGATGGATGATTATATATATCATTGCCATGCCCATCTTCTCTGTCTTTATCCCCCTGTACTCGTTCTGGCACTTTGACGATTTCTCGTGGGGTAACACCCGTCAGGTCGTTGGTGCGGACGGAAAGAAGACCGTGATGGTTGCTGAAGCCCAGACCCGATTCGATCCCAACTCGATTCCGCTCAAGAGTCTTGAAGCGTTCGAGGCTGAGAGGATGATGCAGTTGGAGGGAAGTGGATACTATAACCCTCACCATGAGGGGTCTGTCATTGCCAGCAGCTATCAGGATGATCATGGATCGGTTGTTATGCCCTCTTCGCGCTATGACCACTCTGGAATGTTGGGCGGTGGCTTGCAGTCGAACCAGTACAGCAAGTTGGATTCTTACTACGGACGATCCCCTTCACTATACTATGACAACGACGGCGCCAAGAGTGTGATTTCGGGATTGGGTGGCGAGGATGTTGCCCATGATTACTACCGCGATTCGAATGCCATCAACTTGAACCAGGCTGGAAGACACTCTAGAGTCCCCTCTCAGATCCCTACTGGATACATCCCTGGCTCGGCTGGTGGTCGCCCCCGCTCCGCTTCGCCTTCGCCCGCGCAGTTGTACAGTGAGCAGATGCAACAACAACAGCAACTACAGATGGGAGGAGGACCATTTGTCGACCCTCAAGGAATGTTGACGCCCAACAACAGCAACCTTATGCAGAATACTGGACCACGTGGCTCGATGATGTCTGTCAGGTCGGCTGGCGACATGATTGAAATGAACCAGTTTGGAAACCCTGTCGGACTCGGCTTGGCCCCCGTCGGTGGTGTTAGCATGGGCACCCCAGTGATGAGCTCCGCCGCCTTGGGCATGATCCCCACGGCGGGCTCTCCTCTCCAGCAGCACCAGATGTCATTCCAAGACCCTCAACAGCAACAGCAGTTCATGTCGATGTCTGGGTCCACCTTGCCAACAATGGCCATGGGCTCACCCCTGATGAGCGTAAACCAGCTCCATCTTATGCAGCAGCAGGGATCTCCCATTTTGTCAACCATCCACTCGCCTCATTTAATGTCCAACACCTCCCTCGGTTCCCTCCCCGGAGCTGGGGCCGGTGGCCCATCGGATGAAGAGCTTGTGATTAAGATTCAGGAACTGTTGACGGGTGTGGATCTGATGACGGTGACCAAGAAGAAAATCCGTCAGCAGTTGGAACAGGTCTTTGGAATCGACTTAACGCCAAGGAGGGACTTTATCAGCCGTGCGATTGATGCCGAGCTACAGCGACAAAATCAAGGGCGTCCCCAGCAGGATGCTCCTCCTCCTTTGTAATCTACACACATTTATCTATAGACATATATAAATCTCGCGCTTTTTTTTTCTGTACTGTACATAGCCCTTTCCATGGTTGTAATTGTATTCACGCTGCCGAGTGCTTTTGTTAGAGGATAATTGAAAAAAAGGCATGATTTGTAGCGGATGAGGATCGTTCAAGGGGAAAGACAAGAGACAAGAGAAAGATAGGATAGGGGGTAGGGGTAAGCATAAGGAAGAGTATGTAATTGACTCTTGCTGATTGTGGGAAATCCCAGCTTTAATAAGGATTGCATTCACACTCGAACCGTAGCCAACCGCCACACAACCCATCCTTGAACCCGAACCGTCTGCGGTTTTTGGCACAGTCGTCTGGCCAGAAGGGACATCCGAAATTGGCGGCGACGCCCGGGCGTTGCCAGGATGGTGAGGAGGAAGATTTATGTTTTGGAGGATGAGGAACCCCTTGATGCAATGGCGGCGGTAGGGGTGCACATATTGTGCGCGGGTGCGTCTCTTTGTTTCAGGCGTGTAATAGAAGAAGGTGGATATATAATTGGAGATGGAGAAGTGCGAAGGGATTGCAGGCTGTTGTGGGGAAAGGGGAGGGTAAGTGTAGATAATGAGTCCTTTATACATACGAGCACAAAAAAAACAAGTTGAAAGGACCCTCAGACTCTCGGATGAAAAAGAGAGGTGACAAATTGTGGGAAAAAATATTGGGATCAATCGACATGTGTGATGAAAAGGGTATTATGAAAGAAAAGGAAGAACTGACGATGGGCTCTTCTAGAAATACCCAACAGAGTGGGAGGAGATGTAGACAGACAACTGCAGGGAGGGAACAGCAATAGACGAAAGTCAAAAGGTGATAGCCATTTTGAAGAGGGCCATGATTTTCTGGTGTTTCTCTGACCGTTATTTTTCCTCTGTAGCTATTCACTATCGCTACCTCCCTCCTCATCGCTTTCTCTCCTATGCTTTATGCTTTGATTTGAACCCCATTAAGTGAGGGTGTATCAATGTTGACTCCTCACACACATTGGATTTTTATGTAGGTGAAATATTTTGCATTATTTTGTTGTTGCTTTACCGTTGTTGAGAATGTGTACGCAAAAACCAAGCTCTAAGACGCTGATCAGCTCACGAAATGACTCGTCCAAAATGTGGGGCGAAGCTCTTCTTTCAAAAGTAGTTACTTTGATGAGACATCAAATTTCTCGCGTTATTTTTATTCATCACTTCAGGGTACAAGCTCGATTCGACTTGAAGGGTAAATCGAGAAAAAGAGGCTGTTTGGAAAACAGATTTTGCTTTCTTTCCATATCGATAGATTGATTGCTCAATGCGCCAAAAAAATGTGGCACTGTGAACAGAGGTGAGTGCATATTACGACAACTTGCTTTTATCTTCCCAAAAAAGAAACAAACCTTGCGCGCGGTTCGATACTTTGTGCCTTTCTAGGCGACATCAAGATATGTATTTTTTTTCCCATTTCATATTTATCCTTACATTCCAATATACTCTATCCGTTTCTTTTTCTCACTTACTCCTCTTATGTCTCCTTTGTGTTTGTCGTTGAGTCGAGGAAAGGAAGGGCTAGATCGTGTATCCTCTTACATTCTGCATTTTTGCGCGATCGGAGCAAATAAAACTGTGCCATAGCCTCCTCTCTCTTTCACCTCTTGATGTGATTCATCTATTCAAAAGCAGGAATCATGAATCATGAACACTTATCTCCTTGTAAGGGTATGTGCGTTCGTACATTGAGATCCTATCGGAAGGAGATGCTGCCATTTTTTTTTTGGGGGGGGGGGGGGGTGAGTAGAGGTTTTTTACAAGCTATGAACACAATACACAATGGACATGATATTGAGCAATGTCATCACCAAGAAACAACTTTTCGATCAATTATTTTAAAAAAAGAAAATAAAAAAGGACGGCCGTAACCGGTGGAACTCGGAGTATGGCGGGAACAAAGATGGAGGGTTTGAAGAGTGTATATAGACGATGGCGCCACTTCTTTCTATTGTACCCACTAATAAGGACTGCATTTCCATTTCATGCGGAGCCTCCTGTTAGATGAGGTGGGTTGAGCTGTGGGGTTTCGTAAGTGCCCTTGTGTCGAAGTGTTCAACGAGGAAGGCAACGAGTTGAGGTGTGCGATGAGCCTTGCTTCCGTGGAGTGCATTCTTAATCCTGATGATGCTGCATTGTGTGATGTGTGCATCAGTTGTTTGCTCCGAGGAAAAAGAATAGAAAAAGTAAATGTGACTGTCAGGACCGTGGACCATTGGACCACCTCACAGTATCTTAATTTGTTTGTTAATGCTTGTCGCTTCGATTAGAAAAAAAGACGGTAAAAAAGAGACTCTTTCTTCTTTTCCTCTTCTTTTCCATCCTCTTCACCGCCAACCATATCCTCCCCAAATCCTTCTTTCATCTCACCATGCATCCAGCCATGGTCACATTCTTCTTTACAGTGGAACTCGTCGACCTCTTGTCAACCTTCCTGGACCAGAAAGTACTCGCCTGTCTGTCAACAACAAGCTCCGCCCTCAACTATATCTGCTCACCTATCATCTGGCGCAATGTCACTATCAAAGACTGGCAGCGCAATGAACATAAGGAGGTTCATGCCGAACGCTTTAAGGGCCTAGCTGGACGAGAACACCACGTGCGGACGCTCGACATAGATGCTGATTCCCTGGTATTATACATGAACGGGATTGGAGAACCTGTTGACACTTTGTCTTCGCCCTCCAGACCCGAATGGATGCCGTCCCGAAATCCACAGTCTTCTTTCAAGAACGCCTGCTTCTTGCCCATAACTAGCCTGATACGTCTTGAGTGCGGTCTGTTCCCGAGCAACCATTCCATGGCAATTTACATCCCAGGCGTCGCCAACTATGACTCTAGCGACCTAATCCCTCAACTCTGCTGGCTATTGGAGCTCAACCCTCGTTTGACTCATCTCACATTGACATGGCTAGAGCTTAAGACAACTTTCGACGAGGTCCTTCTTCTCCGTAGCATCGCCAGTTTAAGCGAGCTCGAGTACCTCCACGTCGAATCTCGTCAGGGCGATGAACGTTGGTTGGCGTCAATGACAGCTCTCTTCTTCTGCCTGCCCATATCCTTGGTATCTTTGGTGCTGAGATCTGGGTTTTCCGCGAGGCTGGAGGAGACATTGAAGGAGGAGGGTGAGGATTCAGCTCCTATTGTCGAGACATTGACTCTGCGGGAAGGACCCTTGCTTCGTTTGAAGAAACTCGAGCTCCTATTCACAAGGACATGCAGCTGTCAGAGTATGGTCGAATCCTGGAGCATTGCCCTTACATTGACACTTTCGCACTTCTCCTAATGTACCCAAATTCCGTGTCGGTGATCAAGGAAGTTGCGCCGTTTGTCAAGAGGCACTGTCGACACATCCGCCATATCAAGGCCAGAAAAGAGGCGTCAGACTGGTATAGCTGGAATCCTTTTGATATTCTTGATGGTGTCTACTCTACTCTCGAGTCTTTCTTAGTCGAGTATTACGACCAAGGATACGATCAGATTAGCGAGGATCTTGTCGTGGCTTCATTCCAGCACCACAGCGTCACTTTGAGGGATGTCAGACTCTCGAGCTGCCGGGGACTGAGTAACGCGGTCATAGAGTCCATTCTAACAACCTGTGCCGCTCTCGAGAGACTGGAGATCCGCAATCGGTCGAATAACTGCGCCGTCGCCAGGTTGCCAGAGATAGTCGCTCACGAGTGGGTCTGCACCGGTCTCAAGCATCTCGAGATGACCGTTGACTGGGTCAATTCAAGGATCCTACTCCAACGCATCTACCGGCGTACTACCTTCAACACTCTAGTTCAACTTCTTTGGATCAGAATCAGGAACAATGGAACCTTCTCGAAAGACTTTATGAACAGATCGGGTCGCTTGTCGAGCTGGAGGTCCTAAACTTAAGTGCATGTATCGACCGCATGCTTAACAACCGATATCTGCCAGCCATCCCCGGCATTCACAGTATGTGTAACTGCAGTAGAGTTTTTGACATGTCGTTTCGCAGCAAGGACCGGTTCCCGTTGTTGCTCTCGCTCGGTGTTCATGGTAGTCGCGCGGCTATCTTGACTGGCTATCTGGGCTGAGGAACTTCAAGGAGCTACATGGATCAGTTCACCTAGGCAACCCCGAGGTCGCGATGACGCTGAAGCAGGATGAACTCGAGTGGATGGTGGAACATTGGCCAAGGCTACAAGTGCTCGAGTTGCTTCCATATCAAGACGAGGTTCCTATCCATGTCGGGGTTGACGGATACGAGCACCTGAACTGGCTGCTGAGACGAAAACCTGGATTGGATCTTCGTAGAAATTGGCCATCCCGCAATACGCCTTTGGATGGGCTGTGGACCAAGGATGAATTGGATAATCTATTGAATACCCAGCATGGATAAGATTTTCGCTTTTGAATCGTATAACCTCATCTTCTCTTTGCATCGTAATTTTGTTTTCGTTGTTCCTTTCTCATATCGCCTCCGGTTCAAAGATGAAAATAAAAGTGCAGGATGGAAATTTCACGGATGCCTGAACTGCTAGTAAAAGGAATAGCGGCGGTTGAAGTGGAAGCAAGCGGACAAAAATAATAGTTCACTAACACGTTTTGACACCAAAAGCCATTTACCCATTTTTTTTTCCTTAAGGAAGATTGTCACGAATAAAAGAGGGGGGAGGGGGGAATATGGCACTCCATTTCCCAAACGCTGGACATGTACTCGTTCGCCAGATACTACGTCCATCTCGAAATCGTCCTTAGTTATCGTATTACGAGTTTGGAGATCGATCATGAGGCTCAGCTTCATCAACAGGTTCAACACCTTGGCTCCTAGTCTATCGACACGTGTGGATTTTTAGGCCTTGACTCCAGGAACCCGATCTGCTCCGTCTTGGTCTAGCCTCCCCATCGTGTCTCGTTTTCGGTGTGGGTATCGGCGATCTCGGGATGGTAAACCCCAACCATCTCATCCACTTCCCTCAGGTTCTTGAGTCCTGCCAGCCAACTGAGGTAGACTTTGCGGTTGTTGGCATTGCCACCAGTGGTCATCAGCTGAGAAAACGCCGTTGTGCCGTAACCTTCTATTGGGCTGTTGGCCAAGAGTTCCGGTCGATTCTGGGATCCGAGTTGGCGGTACAGCTTCTTTAGTGCCTCCTAGCGCACACTGTCTTTGTCCGAATACTTGAAGTGCGCCTTTCGACGGTAGTGTAGTTTTTTTTTGGCGTCAGAGCTGTCGATCTTGACTGGGAGTTCCAAACGTCATATCCGACCACTTGTCCATTTTTCGACGATGAAATGTTTAGCTGAATCCCGCCTATTGGTGTGCCATCTACCTCCCTGAGCTGCGGCCCTCTAGATGTTGACAACTCTCTCTTCCATCCTCTAACCTTCGATATCAAACTCCAATATAATATCACCACCCCACAATTGCTGGCCTGCTGCCTTATTAGAATCGCAACAGCCAATACCGTCCTTTTTCTATACCAGCACACACGGTCGAGTAGCGATATTGTTCACACCATACTTCACGAATCAACAGAACCATAACACAGAATAACCTGATCAAGGATGCCTAAGCCACAATATAATCCTCTTCCATTGAAAAATCCATTCACCCTTCTTTCATTCAACGCGCTCAACCCAACAAGCAGTAGAGACAACCACCATGAGTCCAAAACTTCCTCCAGAGATCCAGATCATGGTCACCCAGAATCTCCAACACCAGGACCTCTCTCGTGCCGTCCTAATCAACAAAGAATGGTATTCGACCTGCAACCCTCAACTCTACCATACAGTGCGCCTTTCAACGCCCTTACAACGCCAACGGTTTATGAGCCTGTTCTTGTCAAAGGATGTCATTCATCGACACGCAGCCCATATCAAGGTCCTACTTACACGATATCTCGAAATCCTTCCACCGCTAATGCGACTAGACCATAACAACGCCAATATTAGCAATAACAACAACAGCAACAATAACACTGTATCAGGATTGTCACTGGTGGGACTCGAAATCCTACCTCATCGAGCGCTGCGCATCCTTACCTCGAACGAAGACGATCTCCTGCTTGCCTTTCTCAAGAGAAACTCTCAATTACTGCATTTAACTATCAGGAGGGTCACGGAGAACGCAGGGTCGTACCTGACGACCATCGCCAAATATTTACCCAACCTGCGAACTCTCAGTGTCTTTGACGTCCTGGGTGTCCGACCTCCGTTTGTGTTTAGGGAGACAGCTGTTCGGTTTTTGGACACTTGTTCGGCGGATCTGGAGCGACTTGTGCTGGCATGGGAGACTCTTTCGTACGTCGAAGTGGCGATTGACCATAATGAGAACGACGACGATGGCGAGGTGCGGGATTCTTTGACGACAAAGACCCACCCAGCGCTCAGGTTTCTCTCAGCAAGGGTCAACTCGAATTCTGTTCTTGCTTCGTTTGTTGAAGGCTGTCCGGGCCTAAAGGCTGTTATTCACCCAGAGTTTCAGAACAGACGGGTCAACACTTTGTTCCAACACAGCTCACCACTTCACCTGGCCCTTCAACGGGTCACTGGCATGCGATTTATGGAGCTCTCTGTGCCCGCCACTATCTCTGACGATGGCACCATTGCCAATTTGATATCGACCATCAACAACACGCAAGACGGTGTTCAACAACAGTGGTACACAATCGGGATTGAAGGCACTATCAGTGGAAGAGGTCCTGACGAGATTGTAAAGGCCATAGTCAACAACTGCACCCAAGGGCTGGTACATCTTCACATACCGCAGGGGTGGCAGTTGATGAGTCGGGACCTTCATTCGATTCTTTGCAATGTGAAGGATTTGCGGGTGTTTAACGTGGTTCATTTACCTAGAATGGATGCTTCGGACGTGATCTCATCGCCTTGGGGCTGTCGCTGGTTGACCAAACTGTCGGTTCAGATTTTCAACATTCCTCGACCGGACATTATCATTGACAAGAAAGGTCGTGTTCGTACTTCGGCCGAGAGAGCAGCAGAGGGGACTGTGGAGGCGAGTCGTGCGATACAGAGGAAGGTCTATCGTCAACTCGGGGAGTTGACTTGTCTCGAGTTTCTTGACTTGGGGCTGGATATAGAGAATGGGTCCAGGGAGGAACTTGTGGATGATATTGACGGGACCATATACGACCCCCAGTTTCAGTTGAATTGTCTAGAGATGTCGCTGGCGAGTGGGTTGGGCCTTCTGGAGAACTTACGAAATCTGAGGAGTTTAAGGGTTGTGGGGATGGAGCATCGAATCGGTGTGCTTGAGCTGCAGTGGATGAAGGCCTATTTCCCTCGATTAGAGCGACTTAATGGTGTCGATCCTGAGGTTTGTTATTTGCCACTGTTTTTACGTCCAACGCGAGAGTATGAGCCTGAGCCTGGGGTCCGCCAATGGCTGTCTTCGCAGGTGGTATCGTGGGTTTTGTTAGAGTAGTGAATGGCTGGCCGGCAGCAGGAACAATCAATTTTGTTTGGCATGCATGGTCCACGACTGGCCTTTCGCTTTGTCGAAATAAAAGTTCCCACACGCAAATCCTTTGCTTTTCCTCCGACAAACGAACAACATCAACCCACAACAGCATTCACAATGGACTCTGAACTCTCACCAATCATTCGCGATCTCCTGGCCAGCCAGCTCGGACACCAGAGTCTGGGCCGAATCGCCCTCCTCAACAAGGCCTGCAACAAAATCTGGATACCATACCTCTACAAGTACCTCCGTATCAACACCCCTCTCCAACGAAGCCGATTTATGACCGGCAAGTCCCTCACAGCACTCTCTCGCAACTGTCGCTATATCACAGCCATCCAAACCCGCTACCCTCTTACACTTGTCCCCTTTGCCGACAAGGACGAGGTCCCTACGTTACGATTGCACACCCTCGATATCTTGACGGACGCCCGGGCCGAGACACTGACACAAGAGGAGGATCTGGCGATTGTAGGCGTGTTGACGAGGAGTCCTGGGCTTTTGCATTTGAGTATTCGCAGAGCGCCTATTCACCCTGTCCGGATTCTGATGACCATTGTGAGGTACCAAGTTGCTCTGCGGACGTTGAATCTTTTTAACGTTACAGAGTATGACAAGATCCCGCAGGGGACTGTTGAACT
This sequence comes from Linnemannia schmuckeri, assembly GCA_029449235.1. Taxonomy (NCBI): domain Eukaryota; kingdom Fungi; phylum Mortierellomycota; class Mortierellomycetes; order Mortierellales; family Mortierellaceae; genus Linnemannia; species Linnemannia schmuckeri. The sequence continues at coordinate 980,063 of JANATG010000014.1, read as the reverse complement.
TGCCAAGGTGTTTCTGGACCGGTGCTCGGCGGAACTCGAAACCCTCGTCCTTGCACTCTACATCGACGGGTTGCAGGTCAACCACGACCATCTGCGACATGGGGGACCGCTTTCAATCGCAGGAGAATTACCGACGACGCGCAAGCAGCATCCAAAGCTTAAAGTGTTTACTTTGGTGGGTCTTCAGGATGGGTCAGAGTTGGAGTGGCATGTACTGAAGAGGTTTCTCCCCGGTTGCACGTCGCTTCAGATTCTGGATAGCGCGAGGCCACAGCTCTCGGACGGGACCATTGGCTGGGTGACTGACTGCAGTGATATCCAGGATGCTCTTGGGCAGGTCAAAGGTGTATGGCCGCAACCTCTATTCGTCATGAGTCACACTTCACGACCGAACGAGGACGAGTATATCTCGACAAACGTTCTTAGTATCCTCAAAGAGAAGGGTCGATTCCGCCCGGTCTGGCACACAATCACAATCCACTGTCGAGGAGCAGGCAAGTTGCTACAGACTGCTCAGTCGATTGCCCGAGTATGTACACACGATTTGGTCCGCCTCAACGTTGGCGGCTCGTCACAATTCGGAAGCAAGGGTATGCAGGCTATCTTCACCAGTTGCCGAGACCTGCGACAGTTTGATGCGTTTAATGACGACACAACGTTCAAATGGGTATATACATTCTACCCCTCGATCTCCGCCAAGGATATGATCAGTGCTCCCTGGGTTTGTCGCTGGTTGACGCTTTTGCATCTTGAGATTGTGGATGTTCCCAGACCCGATGTGACCGTCGATGGCGTAGGCGATCAACTCTCCCTTTTTGACGAGGTGGAGCTAGCAACCAAGGAGGAGAGCCATGAGATTCAGAGGAAGGTCTACAGGCAGTTGGGATCCCTGTCTTGTCTTGAGGAGCTGTACCTGGGCCATCGACAACATGCGGTGAAACGTTCGACTATCATGCAGGAAGCCATGGGTAGCGATTACGAATCAGAGGAGGACGAAGAAGAAGAAGATACAGTTGGCACAGTGGACTTCTTGATGAATTGTTTGGAGTTTTCCCTCGAGAGCGGGCTTGATCTCCTGGCAGGCTTGAAGGAACTTCGGATCTTGGACGTCACCTTTACCTGCCACCGGATCGGCGTGCCCGAACTGGAATGGATGGAGATCAACTTCCCAAACCTCGCCTCACTCCGCGGACTGGACCCTGTTCGATCAATGGAAGATGATACTCAATGCAAGTCTGTATTGAAGACGATGGGATTTTTTGGTCCTGAGGCATTGACCTGGGCACGGATGAACAAGATTGAGTGGTTACCGAAAGAGGATCAGACGGACCAGGAGTGGCGATGGGAACGTGTTCAGAACGAGGATTTGGATGCTGATGAGGAGGACGAGGAGGGCGAGGAGGAGGAAGAGGAGGAGGATTAATAGTAGGAAGAAATTATAATAATGCCCATTATTTATTATTTTGACAAAGTAAGCAAAAAATAATTACGGCTGTGAAGTTGGAGGAGGAGGAGGGGAAGGAGAAGTGGAGGGTTGGGTGGCTATGGGTGACTGTGAGGCCGCGATAATAGTTGTCGCTGATGTGAAGGCAGGGCTTGCTATGAAGGGAGGCTGTGGCATAAAATTTGCGGATGAAGCTGTAAAGCTGCTGATTGGTCCTGGTGGAGTACTGGCAGGCGCCGCTGTGGATCCTGAAAAGGCCGTGCTCGTAGGTGTGGGAGGATAGGCATAGTTCGCTGTAAATCCTGATGTTGAGGAGGCTGGTTCTGCTGTGGAGGCTGGTCCGGTGGTGAATCCTGAGGAGGAGGAGGATGAGGAGGAGGATGAGGAGGTGGTGGTAGTGACAGAGACTTGAGATGACGTAAAAGGGTGCGTGGTGGTAAAAGTAGGCCTTGATGTGCATGTCGCTGGTGCCATAGGATTCGGTGCCGAAATAGCAGAACTAACTATAGGCGAGGCGCGGTACCTAGTCTGAAACTGTCGACTGAGTCTCAGGTCCGGCAATTGAGTTTGGAGCCACCGCAGATATTCAGGAACATCGATTGCAGGGAATTTGTCGTGGTTGTCTGGCAGGAATGTCGCTAGTCGTAAATGTCTCCAGTTGCTCGCCATCCACTCCACCTCAGCCTGGCCCACCGTTGCAGAAGAGTCCAATGACCAATCCATAGCATCCAAACGAACAGAACCTCTCAGCTCTCTCAGTTCCTTCAGACCCTTCAACATCGTCAGATATCCTCGTTTGTTGATAGCCTTGTCGTCGAGAATGAGCAATCGTGGGAAAATACGAGACTCTGGTGTCAGGTCAAACTCGTTTCCTGTCGGGTTGATTCTGACAGCGACAGACTTAAGATCTAGAATCTCCAGTTTGGTCAACGTACCGAGGTTGCGGTAAAACATCTCCAATGCAGCCCATCGCCTCTGTTCCTCTCCCATTCCACCCTGCGGACGGTTGTAGTCTCCAAGGTTCACCGCTAGTCCCAAATATTTCAGGTTAGAGCAAACCCACGGAGCGAGAGTCGCGTCGGTCAAAGTGATGGCTAATCGCGAGTGGCGCATTCCCGAAATCTCGAGGTGCTCCAAGACACGACAGCTGGCCAAAATCTCCTGAATGCCATTACTCTGGAGCTGGATCGCTTCCCGTAGCACTATCCTTCGAAGCGTCACCGAGTGCTTTGTCATTGTCACTCCCAGTCGTCCAGGCGAATCATCCTGAATTCCAGTGTAATGAAATGTCTCCAGCTGTTGTCGGGGCAAGGATTCAGTCACACCTAGGACGCAATGCCCGCGCCCATCCCTGTACTTTTGTTTGACAAAGACACGTCGAATCCTTGGGCAATTTGCCTTGATAACATCGACCATTTCATAACAATCATTCTCGTCAGGGTTGACAAACGGAAACTCGAGAGCCTCAACCATAGGACAGTGGCTGAAGATGTGTTTGAGTTGAGAATGAAGGTATCCTGTAGTATCCGAGGGCAGCTCCAGAACCTTCAGGCTCTGCAAAGGTTCGCGGCGTTCGACAAGGATACCCTCATCCCAGTCGAGATCCCTGTGCGACACATTAAGGTCTGGAATTGGAGCAAAATGAATGAGCTCGCCTTTCCACTTGAACGAGACAATCGATGGAGGCAAGACGAAAAAGACCTTGGCGACATCGTAAAAGGTTGGACGTGAGCTGGTAGTGCCCTTCAGCTCGAGATGCTTGAGGTTATGGAGCCTGGAGATTGACCGCGCCAAGACGCGGATGGAGAGCGGGGTGGGAACGTCCACTCCATGAATACGAAGATCAGTCAGACCAGGATTGAGCCCAACAAGCCAGCAAACTGTGAGGACCAAGGGAGAGGTGTTGTACATATTGATGGCAAAGCTAAGATATCGCCCACCATACAGAGACTCGAGATTGACATGCAATCGGTTCAGGTGGGTGAAGAGTGGGAGAGGTTGGACCGTTTGCATCTGAGATCTGTAGTTTGGGTTGGAGTGCCAGGCGGGTTTCGCCAGCTTCAGAGGAACGGGGAGTTCGGCCACCGATGGGTCATTATTGCTGTACTGTTGTTCCATGTATTCTTGCGCGGCGACATATTGGAAGCAGAGAAAGACGAGGGTTATCTTGAGGGAGCGGATACGGTCAAAGTTGTTGACGAGAGCAGCGAAGGCGTCGGGGGATTTTATGAGTCGAATGACTTGTTCTTCGGAGACGAGTTCGAGATGGTACCAGAAGCAAGGGTGGAAGAGAGTATGGAGTTTCTGGCTGGTCTGCATCAGGTTGGAGATGTCGCTTGCACGGAGGAAGGTCGAGAGCAGGCTGGCCAATTCCGGCAACTGGAAGAAGGTGACCGACGGAAGAGGAGGCGACATCAGAAAGGGATGTGTATGCTGGTTGTTGTTGTTGCCGTTGTTGTTGTTGTTGTTGTTGTTATAGTGGTTATAGTGAATGAAAGAGGAAAATGAGGAGGAAGAGGAGGAGAAGAAGGAGCTGTAGATGAATGTAGTATGAGGTAAAGAAGGGAGAAGGGAGGTACGATTACAAGGAAGTAGAACGAACGAAGTCGAGAGAGGTGAGGAAGGGAAGCGGTGTGAGAGAGAAAGTGGTGGCAAAACGCGACAGACTTTTAATTGCATAATCTCTAATTGCACAAGCGCGCAATGTTACTGCAAGCAACGAAAGGAGATCGATGCGGGAGCCAGTGTCACACGGGTTTGCAGACACTCTCCTAGGCAAGGCGCCCCGTGTGTCCAGGATGGTAGGGCGCCAAGACAGCTCACATAGCACTCTGACAAACAACCAAGAACAATGTTCATGATGCCAAGCCGTTTCCCGCAGTAAAAAATGAAGAAGGAAGAAAAGAATAAAAAAAAAGAGCACCTTGTTTCTTAATTTTTCATTTTTCACAACCCGAAAAATCTTATGCAACATGGCTGAGGAGAGCAAGGATTCTTTTTGTGCTGAGAGGCAAGTGCGTTCTTCATTCTTTCCTTCTTTCCTTCTCTCCTGATTTTGCGTTGTTCAAGGCATTATCCTGCTTGAAAGAGAGAGTCTTGAACTCGACACGTTCCTCTTCTCCTATTCTGAACCAATGCTTTGTTTCCGGCCGGATATAAAAGAGGCAGTGGTTTAACAAACAACACGAAGGGAAGGATCATCGACATCTCTTGTCTCCCTTCTCCTTAGAACTCAAAAGCTCGAAAAGAACTTTATTCGTCAATGCATTCATCCCACGCTCTCTCGCCCAATCGACCAATTAGGTACTTTTTTCTTGACTGTGCAGGAATAAAAAGGGTCGAAACACATCCTTGTTCTTCTCTCTTCTTCACTTCTTCACTGCTGAACACGCCCCTTCCTCCTTCAAAAATGACAGCGACTCAACTGCCCACAGAGGTCTTTGATCACGTCGCCAACTTCCTCGCTTTACCCGACTTTGCATCCCTCACTCGAGTCAGCAAGGAATGGCATCAGATCTGGACTCGACATCTCTGGAGGTCCATTCACATCCGCCATGACGACCACCTCGACCCCTTCAACACCTGCGAAGCCACCAAAAGTAGGCTCCAGCATGGTAACTACATCAGAGCTCTCCACGTCTGCAATTTTTCCATGGTTGAGCAGATCATGCTCGATACAAACATTCGCCTACACACTCTCGATCTCCTCGACACCTCCCGCACCCTTGGTCTCTACAGGTCCCAGCCTGATATCCTCATCCAGATCCTCCAAAAGAGCCCCTCTCTCGTTACGCTCAAGTTAGCCGAGTGTCCTCTCGAGTACGAGCGCTTCCTTTGCACAATCATCGAATACCTTCCTCGACTCAAGACTCTCGATGTCCTCGATGCAGAAATGGCTCAGATCCCCAAACTCAAGGATGAGACCGTCAAGACCTTTTTGGCAAACGCCCCAGCGACAATCGAATATATCCAAATGGCCGTCCTCTTTCACGACTCTGAGGACTGGGATGCGATGAGTGAGCCCTGGCTCTCCAAGTACTACAACAAGACCACGGACCATCCGGCTCTCACAGTCGTCTCCTTCAACGGTCACATGGGCGACCGCGTTCCCCTGGTTCTCTCAGAAGACTTTCTCCGATCCGCACCACAGTTGAGAGCGATTGAGTTTCTGCAAGAGAACACTCCAAGAACGGATTGGATCACCAGCGGCGCCTTGCACGATACAATTCAAAGGGCCACCTCTCGATCTCTCAAGATGCTGTCTTCTCCTAGCCTCAGGACCTTCTTGGACAAGGATATTGCTCAACACATCACAACAGGGCAAGGGATCAGAGACGATCAGATCCAGCGATGGTACTCTCTTAACCTCAAGGGCTGTAAAGATGCAGGACCTGCAACCTCTCAAGCAATTGTCGACACCTGCCAGCAAGATCTTACCGAGTTGACCATAGTAGGCTGCGAGGCAATGAGCAGCCAAGATCTCCAAGCTATTCTCGGATCTGCTGCTCATTTGCGGTCACTGGAAGCGAGCTGCATCGGTGATTATGTCGAGTCCTGTCCTAAGCTACTGGCACAGGATGTGCTCCTTTCAACATGGGCTTGTCGGTGGCTCCGAACCCTCAGCATCGAAATTGGCGGTATTCCGAGACCAGATATTAAGGAGGACCAGCACGGCGAGCCTATTCCAAAGGGACATCCGATGCACAGCGGGACGGACGAGGAGAGCTACGTTATCCAGAGGAGAATCTACCGACAGTTGGGCAGCCTTGTGTACCTTGAGGAGTTGTACTTGGGGAACAGTTACGGCGAGAATCAGCTGAATTGTCTCTCGATGACATTGGAGAGTGGGCTCGACTTTCTTAGTGGACTGCAGGCGTTGCGGGTGCTTGGGGTGGGGAGGATGCACCACCGGATTGACACGGCAGATCACGACTGGATGTGGAGGACCTGGTGCCGCCTAGAGACTATCCTGGGAATGTATTAGGCACCAGCATTTGCACCTTGAAGGTACAAGAACAAAAATTAAAAATACAGATGCCGAGTGGAACCTGGTTGATCAGTAGCCAATGAATGAACGGTGCCTGAAATGCTAAAACCAGGGCCCCTTGTCCCTGTTTCTGTTCCCTGGAGCAAGACCATCCACAACTTAACCATGCACACTTTGGGAGTATGGACGGCTACGTTGTAGACAGCGTCAGCATGGCTTGTTCGCAGTTGTTGTTGGTGTGTGCATGGTTCCCTTCCGGTCAGTTTTTGTGCTTGTATTACTTTTTGTGATCTATTTATTTCAATTGATTGAATTGCTTGGTTTGCCTGTTTGTTTTGCGGTGGAAGTCGAATTATGCTCCCACTCAAACTATTAGTCTGCCTTCTTTTCAGCTTCCCGTTGAACTCCTTCCTCCCCTCTCTCCCTTCCCCTTTTACCTTCCCAGAGCAGAGTCCCAGCATACCTGTCCAGGCGTACCCAAAGGACAGTCGTAGATCATCCTCTTCCTCTACACTTTCTCCGTTACCCTTCAGCCCCGTTTCCTCCAAACTCCAAAAGAGAGAAGCGTCATCGCCTTTTTCCTCTCGTTGGTGATTCCACCTTCTGATTCCTTCTTTCTTCCTCTTCTCTTTCTTTTTTTCTTCTTTCCTTCCTTCCGTCTCCACATCCCTATCCTCACCCTCGCCGTTCCATCCATCCTTCTCACGCGAGACGCCCTCAACTTGCATATTCCTTTCTTCTTCAACGTCTACATATATACCCCATACACCTTTTCATTGTTCAACATCAAACGTCCGTCCCTTCATCCAAGATGACCAATTCAAATGCATCCGGTCGTTGCAAGGCCATTGCCGTCTCCACCGGTCAGCAGTGCACCCGCTCAGGCAAACTCGACGGCTACTGCTCAGAAAAGCACAAGGAACAGGCTGCCTCTCTCTGGGGTGGTCGTCAACCAGGTGCGAACCCTTATACCGATTCTGAGGCAGAGAAAGACGACGACGATAAGCCCAAGAAGGCCACCAAGACCACCAAGGCACTGAAGGCCCTCGGCATCAAAAAATCGGCTGCCGTTGATGACGATGATGATACGGTGAGACCTGCACCTGTCCCTGTTGTTCCTCCGAAAGAACCCAAAGCTGCGGTCAAGAAGACTGCTGCTGCCAAGACCACGAAGAAGACACCTGCGCCTCGCAAGGCTGCCTCTGCTGGTCGCAAGAAGAAGGTTATCGAGTCCTCTGACGAGTTTGAGCCCGAATCTGATGGTGACTATGCCCCTGGCGACAGTGAGGACAGCGACACGGACGACTTTGATGATTCGGTCGACGATGACTCTGACGATGTGGATGAACTTTCAGGAAAGATGGCCTCTATCAAGATCCAGCCAAACAAATCTGCAGCCCCCGCACGTACTGAGGAAGACGGACCCCTGAAGACCAAGATTAAGCGCACAAAATCCAAGATCTTCAGCACCAACGCTGTCTTGGCTCCTCCCAAGAACAAAACAAAATCCAGTTCTGCCTCAGGTCGTCCCACTGGAGGATTCTGGGTTCCAGCTCCTGCCCCCGTGAAGCTCCCCGAATCGACCATTAAGGCCCTCTCGGTTATTAAGGAGAAGCTGTTGGATCGCCAAGACAGCGACGACGCGGTGACTCCCATTACGAACCCTCACGACGCGCCCGACAAGAAGCCCTCTGGCTTTTTCAAGTATAAGGTTCGCGTGCACGAGTACTTGCATGCTCACGAGGAAAAGGAGGACCCGGAGTCGAAGCGCGCTGCTGTCCGTCGTCTGTTCCACAACATTGGTTCGCTATTCAAGCCAAAGACGACCGATACACCAGCTCCTGAGAAGGAGAAGGAGGAGAAGAAGAAGCCTGCAGGCGGTATGGTGACGACGATAAAGCCATCAGACAAACGCAGAGGATCTCAGGACAGTGTGGACTCGATCACCAAGAACATCAACGACTTGTCGGTCAAGGCTGACGATTCGGATGACGAGTTCCCCAACCAGTGTCATGGATTCAACACGAACGGACACCGTTGCAAGCGCAAGGTTAAGTTGGATCGTCCTCAAGAGAAGGGTGAGGTCTTGATGTGCCACGACCACGAGGTGAACGATGAGGACGAAGTTGTTGTTCACATCGAGGGCAAGGGCGGTGTGCTCCTTCAATGGCTCGACGTCTCCGGTGAGTCTTTGTTCTTTGGTTATATATATATTGGAATTTTGTATTGGGTGTCGGAAACTGACGAATTATTTTTTTGCTTAATCTCGTGTTATAGAATGGGTCAATCCCAATTTGCCTGACTATGTACAGAACAAGCTCAGGAAGGCCATGGAGAGGCCTACCTCGGACAATGACAAGCCTGGATACATTTATGCCTACCAGCTCAAGGAGAGTATGTTCTCTTTTTTTGTGCTTTCTTTTTCTTTGTCCTCCTTTTTCTGTAGTTTATTCTTGTAATTTGTCTTATTCTCCTGCATACGCATCTTTGCAAGACGTTTGTTGGTACCATCCATACTCACCTACCTGACTCAATACTCTTTACTTCTTTCCAATTAGCTCGCTCAACTGGGACACACACGTTGTTTAAGGTGGGGCGCACCGACAATGTGTACCGCCGCATGAACGAGTGGTCCGACAAGTGCGGCTCGCCACCAATCTTGCTTGAGGTTTTCCCCGAACAAGGAGCATTGGCACCCAAGGACGAAAACGACTTGGCAGAGACATCCAAGCCTGAGGATGACTCTGTGGTGACAGGTCTCCGGTGCCGATACGCGCACCGTTTGGAGCGGTTGATTCATATTGAGTTGAAGCCCTTTCACGACAAGAACCATACCTGTCCCTGCAACACGAAGCATATGGAGTGGTTCATGATCCCCAACCAGCCTGGCCTGAGCGAGAAGCAGCAGTTGAAGCAGGCATGGGCGCAGGTCCGCCGTGTGATTGTTCACTGGACGAATTACATGGAGCGCGTCTACGGACCTGGGTAAACTCCATTATTGTCTTGTTTATATATACCAGCAGTGTGCTGCAACACGCTTTGTTGAATGGACGTGTGTATGAATAAAATTGTCTTCAAATTTGTCCATTTGGTCAAAAACACTCTTTTCGATAATTTCTATTATCCTCACGTCCCTTTTTCACTTTTCTGTCTCTCTCCTCTTTGCTCAACTCTACCTTCTCTTCTTCTTCCTATTTCTCACCTTCAACCTTCCTCTATCTACCTTTTTCATCTTTCTTGACGTCTTTTCGTTCCTGTGGCATCCGATGCTCCATCTCACCACCAAACCTGCCTCCGCCCACCTTGCCCACCTAAATCCATTCAACCATGCTCGCTTACGCATTCAACACGATCAAAAGGAGTCCATTGCACTCCCACAAGTCCTCAACATCCCTCTCCTCTGCGACGAGATCGCCACCTCATTAACCCCTTACACCCTATCCCTCTGCACCCAAGTCAGCCGTACCTGGCACCAGGCATTTTCACCAGTCCTCTGGGCAAACCTCTCCTTCGTCAACCAATATACGGTCTCACTCTTCCGCAACTCTCCCCAAATCCAAGCCGCGATCCTTCAACACGCGCCCCACATCCGGTCGATCCACAGTGTCTTCTGCTATACCTTTGAGTCCCTCCCCACCCAGCCCAACCTATTCCAGAACCTGACTCGGCTCGATTCGCTTGCCTCGGAACTGCACAACAAGGGGATTGTCGATCATACGAATGCGGTTCGATTGCTACAGTTTATTAAAGTGAACACCAGTTTGAGGGAGATCAGGCTGACGGTTTTCCCGTTGGCGAATGAGGCCGTATCGGAGTTGTTGGGTGCTACGCTTGCGGACCATCCGGGTCTGGTCTCGGCGGCGATTACATGCTTTACTGAAGCCCATTTGAGGGGGATCAGGCATGTGTTGAGGGGTGCTGCTATGGGCCGATTGGAGTGCTTGCGGCTGACTTGTCGGGCCAATTATAGCAGCAGTTCTGCTTTCAGTGCTTTGTCGACAACAGCATCATCGGCAGCGACGACAACTGACCAGGAGCAGGAGAAACAGCAACTGGAAGCGCTCTTGCCGGAGGGACACATCGCACGGCACTTCAAGGAACTCCGTGTCGACGCCGAGTTGCAGCATATCTACCACCTCACCATCCTCCCTCTCCTGCGACACTGCCCCAACCTGGAATCTCTTCTCATCATAGGACTAGACACGACACGATCGATGCAAGGGCTATGTCAAGTCCTAAACTCAACAACAACAAGACTCCGCCACCTTACCCTCGCATGCTCCTCATCGTCGTCCTCCTCCTCCTCCACAGAGGACAACAGCTGTCAGGATGAACAATACACGTCAAGATTACTGGAAGCCTGTCAGACAGATCGACTCCAATCCTTAGTTGTTCAGAATGGACTCATTATCGGACGCTCGTCAATCCGAGCATTGTTATCGTTCTCGCGACAGCATCGGTTCACGCTTCAGGAGCTGGATTTCGAAAACTGTAAGGGTGGGAGTGTGGAGAGCAAGGACTTGCAGCTGATTTTGACGTCGTGTCCGAATTTGGTTACCTTTTTGGCCATGGCACCTCTTGGACGTTCAACAGGGACATCGACAACTAACGGCAGCAGTACAAGCAGTAATGGTGGAGGAGGTGTTGGTAGCAGGAATGGCGGTGCGGATATGAGGATCAATATCAAGGACTTGCCGACGGGGATGGGCAACAAACCGGCGTGGGTCTGTCTCCGTCTCCAGCGCCTCAGCATCGGGTTCTCGGGGTTCTTGTCTCTGCAACGACCCAACATGAAGATATCCTTATCCAATTACATGGCCAACACCGACGACAATGGAGTGCTTACTGTTACTGGAGTCAACGTTAATGCCAGTGACAGTGCGAGTGCCGTGATAAATGTTAATACCTATGTCGAACACATCTATTCACAATTGGCCTTATTGACCGAACTCAAGATATTACACCTCGGAGGAGAGATCAAACCTGCGTCTGGAACTGGATCTTCAGCAGCAGCGACTGTAGCTGGATACGCGTCTGCCTTCCCGACCGACCCATCACCCTTCCCATCATCCTTTGACCTGACCATGCGCTCAGGGTTGGGCCGATTGGAAACTCTGACGCGGTTACAGGAACTGGATGTGCAGAGGATATGGCATCACCGGATCTCTGCCCGCGAGTGTGCGTGGATGGCGCGGTCGCTTCCTCGCCTCCGGACGTTCCGGGGTAGTGGGAGTGTTGCTCTGGTGAACGAAATGGAAGTGGGGGCGGGGGTAGGTGGAAGAGGGGTGAAGAAGCCGGTGTTTGTGGGAGAGATGAAGAAGTATTATCCTAAGGTTGAAGTATGGATCGGTTCTCAGCGCGCGTAGTTTTTTTCGCTTTTATGTCTTTGATCAACTGTTTTTAAAGGTAACTGTTAAGTTTTTTCAGCCTGTGTAATTGAACATTTAACTTGTGTAATTGGATGCCAAGCCTATGCAAATGAAGGTATTATTCCATCACGGTTATGCGAAGCTTGCACAAATCACCGTAACATTGACGTGAATAATGATCGTGAATGATGTTCTTTATTCGGTATCCCCTTCTTCTCTGACCAAGTCATGGTTATCATAATACTGGCCAAGAAGTTCACCTTTGTTTGCCATAACAAAGTTTCTGTAAGCCTCTCTGATCCAACCCTGCGCCATCTCAGAGGTGATACTCTGAATACCGTTGTTGATATGGCTGGTCAACGATTCTCTGTCGCCGAAAGCTTGGAGTCGGACATGTCTCCTGATGGAGTTGAAGACTGACTCGGCAGCATTAAGAGAGGGCTGTAAGGTGGAAGTCTCTTCAGAATATGTCCGCAACTATCGAGGGTGTCATTTATGGACTGCGATGTATGACAACGCGCGTTGTCCATGATAAAGACGTGAGGATCAGCGAGTTTTTGGGATGACTTTTTCAAGGAGGAAAGTTTCGAATGATGGAGTGTTATATGCCCCCAACTTCACTTGTGAGGCAATGATACCCTCTCGGCCCACCGCGACAACCATCGAAAGGTTTTTACCTTTTGATATTGGCCGAACTCTAACTGACCGTCGTCCCCGAGGCGCCCTTCCAAATCGACGGATCACATGCGACTTAAAACCTGCCTCGTCCACAAATACAGCGTCCATGAAACTCGCAGCCGACTCGAGGTAGGCTTGGGTCCAGACTTGACGTGCATGGATGCGTTCAGGACTGTTGTAATCGGCCGGTCCCTGTCGCAGTAGCTTGAGTGTATAGCCTGCTTGGTTGCGGACGGCTCGCGAAACTGTGGCTGCAGAAACTGGAGGTTCGAAGTTGAACTGAGAGTTCAACTCCTGGCAGAGAAAGACGATTGGGGTATCCGGGCGAGCCAAAAGTCGATCAGTGAGCCAGTCAATATGATCTTGCATCAGTCGCCTGGCTCAATTGTCACCTCGGGGTTTGAGCCCCACACTCCTCTCACTGTCAAATGCTTTGGCAATAGTATAAACAGTTGCAAAGGGATTAGCCAAAGCGGCGCGCTGCTTCGGCAGGGCTTTGCCTTTCATCAAGGATGGCGTGGATAGTCTTTTGGCGTTGAGTATCGTCAATTTTGTTATGTTTCTTAGGTATCTTGGTGATAGTTGGGAAGAATGGGAGGAAGCAACAAGAAAGCAAAAAAAAAGGTTGTATGGAAGATATGATATGTGAAGGAAGGTATGATACAGTAGGTCAAAAAATGGGTCCAATGTTTTTCTAATTTTTCTTTTTTCCTTTTTTTCAGAACAACTACCCTAGTTAATATCCACAGCACTTCTATTAACGTCGAAGGCCTTCATGCTCAGAAACACAGCAAAAAAAAAAAGTTTTGTATTGATATCCTCAATGGCTGTAGAGAAAGGACTAGAGATGTGACGATAGGGTATGAGACCCATTTTTTTGACTAGCCAATTTCTATGGCATTAGTACTTTGTATAGCTTTCTTTTGTCCTCAGAACAGCTCGAACACGACTCGGCATGAATGTGCATATATTATAAAAAAAATGAAAGGAAACTGCAATGTAGAAAATCAACTTGGTTATGTAGTGAAGTTACATGGAGTTTCTACATAATTTCATTTTTTTTTTTTTTTCAACTTTAAAATGCTGCTTCTGCTGAAGGACGCGTTCAATCGGCAATAAAAGGTACATCGTAGTGAAGCATTTTAAGTCTGACATTTAACAAGGAGTCAGCGAAGCCAAACACTTAGATGTAATTGTACAAGATATGCCCATATCAGTATAAATGCCAATTTTTTGACTTTTTTTACACTCGTGCTTTTATTATTGTTTGTTAGATCCTAAAATACTTAGATCTGATTTGAAATGCTTCACTACGATGTACCTTTTATTGCCGATTGAACGCGTCCTTCAGCAGAAGCAGCATTTTAAAGTTGAAAAAAAAAAAAAAATGAAATTATGTAGAAACTCCATGTAACTTCACTACATAACCAAGTTGATTTTCTACATTGCAGTTTCCTTTCATTTTTTTTATAATATATGCACATTCATGCCGAGTCGTGTTCGAGCTGTTCTGAGGACAAAAGAAAGCTATACAAAGTACTAATGCCATAGAAATTGGCTAGTCAAAAAAATGGGTCTCATACCCTATCGTCACATCTCTAGTCCTTTCTCTACAGCCATTGAGGATATCAATACAAAACTTTTTTTTTTTGCTGTGTTTCTGAGCATGAAGGCCTTCGACGTTAATAGAAGTGCTGTGGATATTAACTAGGGTAGTTGTTCTGAAAAAAAGGAAAAAAGAAAAATTAGAAAAACATTGGACCCATTTTTTGACCTACTGTATCATACCTTCCTTCACATATCATATCTTCCATACAACCTTTTTTTTTGCTTTCTTGTTGCTTCCTCCCATTCTTCCCAACTATCACCAAGATACCTAAGAAACATAACAAAATTGACGATACTCAACGCCAAAAGACTATCCACGCCATCCTTGATGAAAGGCAAAGCCCTGCCGAAGCAGCGCGCCGCTTTGGCTAATCCCTTTGCAACTGTTTATACTATTGCCAAAGCATTTGACAGTGAGAGGAGTGTGGGGCTCAAACCCCGAGGTGACAATTGAGCCAGGCGACTGATGCAAGATCATATTGACTGGCTCACTGATCGACTTTTGGCTCGCCCGGATACCCCAATCGTCTTTCTCTGCCAGGAGTTGAACTCTCAGTTCAACTTCGAACCTCCAGTTTCTGCAGCCACAGTTTCGCGAGCCGTCCGCAACCAAGCAGGCTATACACTCAAGCTACTGCGACAGGGACCGGCCGATTACAACAGTCCTGAACGCATCCATGCACGTCAAGTCTGGACCCAAGCCTACCTCGAGTCGGCTGCGAGTTTCATGGACGCTGTATTTGTGGACGAGGCAGGTTTTAAGTCGCATGTGATCCGTCGATTTGGAAGGGCGCCTCGGGGACGACGGTCAGTTAGAGTTCGGCCAATATCAAAAGGTAAAAACCTTTCGATGGTTGTCGCGGTGGGCCGAGAGGGTATCATTGCCTCACAAGTGAAGTTGGGGGCATATAACACTCCATCATTCGAAACTTTCCTCCTTGAAAAAGTCATCCCAAAAACTCGCTGATCCTCACGTCTTTATCATGGACAACGCGCGTTGTCATACATCGCAGTCCATAAATGACACCCTCGATAGTTGCGGACATATTCTGAAGAGACTTCCACCTTACAGCCCTCTCTTAATGCTGCCGAGTCAGTCTTCAACTCCATCAGGAGACATGTCCGACTCCAAGCTTTCGGCGACAGAGAATCGTTGACCAGCCATATCAACAACGGTATTCAGAGTATCACCTCTGAGATGGCGCAGGGTTGGATCAGAGAGGCTTACAGAAACTTTGTTATGGCAAACAAAGGTGAACTTCTTGGCCAGTATTATGATAACCATGACTTGGTCAGAGAAGAAGGGGATACCGAATAAAGAACATCATTCACGATCATTATTCACGTCAATGTTACGGTGATTTGTGCAAGCTTCGCATAACCGTGATGGAATAATACCTTCATTTGCATAGGCTTGGCATCCAATTACACAAGTTAAATGTTCAATTACACAGGCTGAAAAAACTTAACGGTTACCTTTAAAAACAGTTGATCAAAGGGATATTTATAAAGCAAACATTGTGTACGCGTGTGACAAAAGAAAGAAGCTGTGAGCTATGTGTGCGAAATCAATGCTTATGAAGGACAAATTAACGAGAAAATATGTTTAAATGCGAAGTATATAGAATGCTAAGAAAAGAAAAAACAATATTCTCGTAAAAGAGTGGATAGACAGAGCCTTGCTCCTTCAAGACAGTACTCAATCAACCTCGGTAACCAAACGAACACGGACGTTCTGGGTGCGAGCACCAAAAAGTTGAGAATTAGGTGTCATTGTCTTGGTGTGTCCCACAACAGAGGGTCAGTGGTGGTGTCGGATATCGGGGTCTGTCTGGAACTTGTACCAGAGCATGCCGAGGCCTGTGAAATGGAGGACGTCGATGAAGGAGAGGACTGGGTAGGCTTCGAGCGGGATGGGGCGCATCTCGCTCAAGCATCTTCTGAAGAGTCCTTGCAGTGGCATCTTTTTTTTGTTCTGTTGTTGTAGTTGTAGTTGTTGTTGTTGTGGAGGGAGTGGTGAGGAGGTGGAGGGGAGGTGGTGGGGAGCAAGAGAGAGGGTGGTGGGAAAACGTGTAACGAAGAAGTAAAGGTTTTTTAAACAGGTTGTCATACTTCTGCGAAGGAAGGCAGATCATCAGTGACGCGACTCTTGTTTTTGAACTGTCTATACTGTTTCGCAGAATAGTCCACTTTTCACGAGGAAATGTGGCCTTCCACTGAATTGAAAATATTAGGAGTTTGGCTATATCGTCTTATATCCTCGCAGAGCTTGCCTCTATAATCGCTAAATCCAAGCAGAAAAGTGACTGAATAATACTCCTTATATTTTTAATTCAGTGGAAAGTCCACATTTCCTTATGAAAAATCGACTATTCTGCGAAAAGGAGTGTAAGGAACGACCTGATCAAACAGAAGACGGGTGTAAGCAAAAGAAGGTGTAAACGCGAAGTCGGCGCGTTATTTGCGACCTTAGGGTGTGGATCACTGCTCGCGCCGGTTTTTTATCGATGCAAGAATCGATACACAGAGTAGTGTCGATAGAAATTGTGCATACAATGTTATCCGCCTATCTCTTGAGAGTGCAGGAAGGAAAGAGAGGGTGCTGAATAGGTCGGTCTGACAAACAGCCGTCGCTTTGGAATCGACCTGGTGGAAGAAAACCACAACTCATGGCTATATGGTCACAAGGGGCCTCCTGGTTTTTGTTATCCTATTCTTGTTCCCATCTTTGTCGTGCATTCACTCTTTATCTTCAACGACATACATCCATCATTCCAGTATACATACAACTCACACCAACAGCGCATTCATTTGTCCCTTGATTCATCACTATACCGGCTACCCCCATACTTCTCACATCCCTTCTTACCTGTACAGACATTCACTAGCAACACCTACAAGTACACCCCCTTCTACCTCACTCTACACTCCAACAACACAAAATGATGTACAAGGCACCTCCGGCATCTTGGAGACAATGGCTAGCCTTGCTAAGTACTCTAATTGCGCTTATCCTGTTTACTCCCTCTGGCGCTACCGCAACTGCAAGACTCAAGACCCAACAAGCCGCAACAGCAGAAGTAACAGGCTCTTCTACGGAGTCTGAGCACGCTGCTGTTGCTGTCGACACAAAGCGCGGACTTAATACTGACCAGCCACAACAGCAACAACAAGCCTCGATTGTTGTCAACTCTTCTTCTTTGTCAGAACCCATCGTGCTCTAAAAAAAAAGGCGCCGCCGTTGTTGTTGTTTTCTTCGCACACTTTCTCACTTTCCATTTTTCCATTTTTTCCGTAATTATTTTCATTCTTCCCGTAGGGGTTCTCTCAATAAATAAATCGTTACATTGGCGTACCTTCCCACCCACACACACACTGTTAAAAAAGAATTATTATCTTCGAGCTTTTTGTCTTCTTTCTTTGTTCCCGTTTATTCTCCCTCACCCTCTCACCGTCTAACATCTCATACCACAGATCGCACCTTGCCAGAGAGAAAAAAAAAAGCTCTATGAAACTTTCACCGTCGCCGTCGCTGGCTACGTTTGGATGTCCAGAGCTGTGCCACATCATTGCCCGGTACCTCGACCGTACCGACCTGTACCGATGTCTTCTCGTCTATAAGACGGTCTCCAAGAACCTGCTTCCTTATCTCTGGCGACACATCTCGTTTTCGGATTGGGTCCCTTACTACTCGGAGTTTTATTATCTTGACAAGCAGCAGAAGCAACAAGAGGAGCCGCAACTCGGGGACCAGGCGTTTAAAGACGAAACATCTTCATCAGCAACACCAGCACCGAAACACAAGCGCAAAGAACGACCGCACATCAGTTACCGGGGAATCCCCAATCCTTGGGCGACGGCACCGCAGGATCCACTCCAAGACGACTCCGACCTCTACTTTCCCCCTCAACCCCCCTACTCCAGCCTCATCCTTCACGGTCACCTCATCCAAACGCTAAGCCTCGAGTGGGACGAAGGAGAAGACTTTCTCCCAAAACCCGAGATGACCGAATGTTCCGAACCCGAAGAACCACCGGGCCTTATGCAGACATGGATCTATATCCGCCTCTTAAAACAGTGCCCCAACGTCCGGGCGTTGAAGATTGTGGGGAGGAATACAGAGTTGCCGTGGGTCCGACCGAAATGGATGTGGTGCGGGACGGAGGCTGGGTTGGAAGAGATTTTTGCGAAAAATAAGAGGCGGGAGGCGAAGGACCGGAGTTTGGCGAAGATCATTCGTGCGGCTGGGCAGGTGGGTCGACAGCAGCTATTGAGTAAGAGTTCTTTGGCTGGCGAGGGAGAGGAAGGGACGGAGGCACAGGTGGAGGCACGAGCTGAAGCGAGGGGTCAGGGGATTCAGGAATTTTACTTGTCCAACAGCTGTGGATTCAATCACGAATCGTTCAAGGCTTTGATTGAAGCCTTCTCTTCTCCCACTCCTCATCCAACAACTCCAGCGCTAATTGCAGCTTCACAGTCGCGGGACGACTCACTCTTATCCTCCTCCTCAACTCAGCTCTTTCTTCCTCGTCGACCTCAATTCCGGGTACTGGACATATCAGCATGCCAGTTCATTCTGAGCAGCCATATGGATACTCTTCTCACACAGTTTTCCGGACTGCAGGTGGTCGATTTCCGGTGTCGCGAGTATCTGACTGAGCTCTTTGTTTATTCTGGATTCCATTATAATGGATCGTACGATGACGAGATATCCGAACAACAGGTTGAGGATAGGGGGAAGGATGAGGATGGGAGTCCGGTGTTGAAACCGATGGTGGAGAGCAGCGGCAGTGATGGCCAAATGACAGCTTATAAGGGTTGGACGTGTGGTGAGTCCCTACGAGTCCTGCGGATAGGAATCAGTAGCGTCACCATGCGCGACCAACGACGCCGACAAGGCCCATTCATCTCCATCCCTGCCCCTGTCAAACCCGGAGAAGGTCCATTTGAAATTCTCTCAGGGCTCGAGTACCCAGCATGCTTCCATTGGTTCTACAACCGCCTTGCCCGTATGACCAACCTTCGAGAATTGTGTTTGGTGAGTGTAAAGGATCCGTTTATCTATGATGCAGACAGAGAGGTCACGAGGGAGTTGAGATTCACGGTTGAGGAGGGGTTGGGAAGGTTGGAGAGGTTGAAGCGGTTGGAAGTTTTGGATGTTGAGCATTTACATCATCGGATTGGGGTTGCGGAGGTCCAGTGGATGATTACGCATTGGCCGCGGTTGAGGGTGATTCGGGGGCTGATCTTTGAAGAGGACGCTGCTGTGAAGGGTGAAGAAGGGATGGATGTGGAGATGGAAGGAGAGGAGAAGGGGTGGTCGGAGGGGGTGAGGTGGTTGAAGATGACGCGACCTGATATTGAGTTGCCTGTTCTTGAGAAGCGTTGGAAGGGAACGTCTCTTTTGGATTACCCTGAACTTGTAGATGAGGACCTATGAAAAATTAGGAAAATGCTTTACCAATTGCAATAAGATTGTCCAGGAATACATAACTTGTTTTAATTATTTGTTACATGGTTGTGATGGCTGGTGAGTGCTGGTATCGTTAGTATGTGATGTCTCTAATGTTGCGATAGTAGGACTTGATATCCTTCCTATAGGATAAAGAGAAGAATCCTTGGTTATAGCAGCAGCAGCAGCAGCAGTTTCGAGGGTCCTCCTCATCCTCTGGGCGAAGGCATCAAAGTGGGCATGCTGTGCCTGACGGTAAGATGCAAATGTCGGATAACTGCTCTCAAGGTTGTCTTCCTCATCCACTTCCGAAACACCGATAGACGAGAATCCGAGCCCACGTTGAAACCGGACACCTCCACCACCACTACTGGCAGCACTTGACGAACTGCTCCTGCCGTGGCGGGTATTGGTGCTGGGTCGTCTCAATGCTTTGTTCTGACTCTGGCTTTGGAATGAGATTCCTCTTGGCGATGAACTTGAAGAAGGAAAAGGGAGCGATGGTGGGAAGAGCATTGTTGTGGGGGATGAGAGTGGACTGCTGGGTGTTGAGACGTAGCCTCGGTGGAATGAGGACGATATTGGTGGCGTCGTCGGCATCGTCGTGGAAAGTTGATCTAGGGCAATATCTCCATCGCTTCCTTGCCGTACCCGCCGCTGCTGCCTCCGAACCATGTCATCGTCTATTTGTTGCTCTCCTTCTGTGAAGCGCGCTGATTTTATCACTGTTGGTGGCGATGATGACGGTGGCATAGTGATAGTGGTAGAAGCAGGTATGGTAGTAGAAGAAGAAAAGGAGACATCCTGCGCCAACTTTTTCTTGAGCTGCTCAATATCTTGACTCTGATCATCCTCCTCGCCGCCTTCCCGCTCCGCAGGTAGTTGACGTTCAAGAGTGGCGTCGATGGTGTGAGGAGGACTTGTGACGAAAGGAGACGTAGAAGAAGATTTGAGCGCAGATGCAGTGGGGACGGCGGTTCGACTGCTGGCAGGGCCATGTAGGAAGACTGCGGGCTCTGGAGCGTGTGTATGGATGGGGAGAGACGATTCGATCACTAGCGAAGGTACGCATAGCCGAACTCCCACCTGTTTATTTTTAAAGTTAGGAAAGAACGATTAGCTACAACGAGCACCATCGACAGAGAGATTTATATCTTCGGGTTGAGTCTGACAAGTAGCAGATAGTCTCCTGAAACGTTGCTCTGTTGGTTCAAGGTTGTGTGGAGAAGAAAGCGTGTCAACAAAACAGGATTCCGTTTCCTTTCCCTTTTTTTTTCTGTCGGGCAAAATAAAACGCCGGGAGGGAGAGAAAAAAAAATGGCATATGCTGGCTGGTTGTTTTTTTGTTCACTTCAAATTACAATTGATGTAAAACGGCGCAGACGCAGAAAAGAAACACCGAAAAGAAAACACGGAAAAGCAAAGACGAACGCAAAAGTCAGGAAGGTTGTGTGAAAGTTAAGCTTGTGCGCTTTGTGGGGATTTTTTTCCAATTTGGAGGAGGTACAACGCAAAGTTACAAGGGTTACTCTGATCTGAGGGTGCCAGTTGTATGTGCGTGTTAGTGACTGAGAGTGAGTCCGAAGAATTGAGGCGAACATTTGAAGGTACTTGCCGAGAAGAGAGTCCAGAGGAGGAAGAGGACAAAGATGACGATAACTTCGGTGGATGTAATATCGATCTTGTGGCGACCGTAGAGCACAGGGAGGGTGATCAGGAGCGCGACTGCGACGATGAAGAATAGCTTTTGTACCCTATGGAACCACCGTGGGTATATATGTGTCGCCATATGAATACGGCAAGTTGAGAGGTTAGAGGTTGGAGAGAGAGGGAAATAGTAAAAGGAGGTGGTGGCTGAAGGGAGGACAGGAGAGGAAAGTTGAATGGACAAGAATGTCGAAGAGAAAAAGAAGATGAAGTGAATGAATGATGAGTAAGTGAATGAATGAGTAAGTGAATGAATGAGTAAGTGAATGACCAAAATAAAAAAGAAAAAGGAAAGATTTTTTTTTTTTTTTTTTTTTTTTTTTTTTAGAAAAAGGAAAGAAGGAAGAATCCAAAAGGGGGAGGGTGCATGAAAACTCAGGTACCAAGTATGCAGTCATCGTCCTCCTTTTATTCGTTTTTTCCAGTCTTCAGTTTTATTATGTGCCATTTGCTTGGCATACGAACTGTCCACATGGGTGCGTGAGCGCCCATTCACTTTTAAGCGTGTTCCTAAAGCGGATTACGCGCAGCCTGCCTTTGCTCAGCAGGAACAGGGTCAGGGTCAGACGGAGGCCTAGCCTGCCTGTATCGTTCCTGTTGTATCATTATTGCCGTCGACTTCTGTGCGTCCCCTCAGCACGCTTTCCACGGATACAGTCGCGAACACATTTGTGAACAAGCGCGGGCTTGATTGTGAGTACTCCTTGGCTGATGTCTTCCATGGGCTGTAGTGTATCTATGACTTAAAATCCGGGTAAAATAAGAAGACAGTGAACTCTTGAAAACCATGACTAATTCCACCACAGGGGCAAAAGTCCAAAAAGCACAAAGCGTGGGAGTAGCAAGTGAATGATAAGAGGAGTGGATGGTGAGAGCGAAATCGAAAAAAAAAAAAAAAAAAAAAAAAAAAAAGTGAAGAAAAGACTGGGCAACAGCCCGCCTGACAGACACGGTTCTAAAGTAAAAAAGGTGCCTGGTTGCGTTGATTATTGGTTGAACGATAGATTGCCACCAATTTTTTTTTTTTTTTTTTTTTTTTTCATTACAGTCTATCCCCTTAACTGAAACCCAAGCCATCAAAAAAATAAAAGAGAGAATGAAGGAACTTGGCCTGGCCAGCCTGTGATGTTATCCCACACACACGCTGTGCGAAAAAAGGAGCAACAGTCCACTCTCGTACACTCAACGCACACGCAGGGTAGACCTGACACCCTTCTTTTTTATCATTCTTTTTCAAGTATCTATCGGAAGCCACACGCTCTCACCGTTTTTTTTCTTCTTTTTTCTCACTCTCACGCACGCACACAAAAACAAGCCCTCTTAACTCATCGCTGTCGTCTATCCTCTGGCTACCATCACTCCAGGAACAAACAAGTGCCAGCCTTTTTTGAAGAGAGAAAGAGATTTACGTCCCTGGAGAGAGACACAAGTCTACGATCCTTCTTACCTCATCCGATCTAAGGGAGCACCGCGGGTCTAGTTACACCTTTGTTTACAAGCGAGAAAGGTCTCACTACATCCATACAACACAAGGGACCCACAACTGCCTGTCTACCTGCCTACTTTCCGACCTACAGGCTGTTATACTGTCTTTGAAGGGGAGGTCCATACCACACATATACACACACACGCAAACACACAGGATCTGAGCAAAAAAAAAGTCAGCAGGAGCACACGCACTTTTATTTTCAATGGAAGAGATGAACAGCATCGTCGCGCCTGATGACACCAAGCATGTTGAAAACGAGAGCGTAACAAGTCACTCAGAATCTGGCCAAGAGGCTGCTGTTGCTCCTGAGCACCCGACCGAAGAGCCAGAGCGCCACGTCGAGGTCGAGGCCGAGGCCCCCGAGGCTGAGGCCCAGGGTATTCTGATGATCTCTCTTAAACCAGGCGGCCAAGATATTGTCCCAGGCACTCAGGAACAACAGGACCAGCCTGACCACCAGGACCAATCTGGTCATCACAATAACTACCAAGACGGGCAAGACCACCACCACGATGAGGAGGTACGTCCGCAAGAGGACCAGCAAGAGCAGTATGACCCCTCCGCTCCCGATATCAGACGGCAGCCAATGGATCCCTTCCTCCAGCAGAACATCAAAATCGAGGAAGAGGATGCCTACGGCATCAACTCGCACCAGGCCATGAACCGTCCCGCACACCACATGAACCGTCCAGTGGATCACTTTCGGTTATATGAGCGACCCAGTGATCCATTCCAGGACATGCCATATGGAGATGAAGACGCAGAGGGCCTTCACTCCATGTCCCAGGGCATGTACTCTGGTGGTAATGGCGGAGACTATGACATGGAAGCAAACCAAGAGCAGCAGGGCAAGGATCCGTTTGATGGGATTAAGAGTGGCTTTGATTTGTTTAGGGGCAAGGGCGTTGGCTATCAGTCCCGGGGATACTCTGGGGACCACTCGCAGAACCGACCTCGTGAAAACAAGCAAGAACAATTTAAGTCTCAGGAGCAGTTCAAGCCGCAAGATCAGTTCAAGACGTTCAACGATAACAAGTCTCAAGGCTTTCACTCAAGGTCCAGTCAGGATGGCTCCGAAATCGGTGTTCCACTCGGTAAGATATCATTCGTATGGCTTTTTGCTTTTTTTTAAAAATTGTTGATGGGTTGGATAAAAAAATAAAAAAAAAAAAAAAAAAAATAAAAAAAAGGACTTGGGTATGGATTGGATCATTTGGGTGTCGGGGTAGCTTTGTTATTAATTGGCAGTTAATTTGTTTTGAACACTTAGGCCCACGGATTCAAGTTATGAGCAAGGCCAAGAAAGCATTCATTGATGAGCGTGCAAGTCTAGAGCGCCCAAACCGGTCCTTGTTCATTAGAAACATTGATGTGAGTATCATGTTCCGAACGGCTGCATCAGTGCCATGCTACTGATCGCTGGGCAGAGCATCATATTAACGCCTGATGTCTGTTCTTTTTTGGATTCTAGTACAATACCTCACCTGACGATGTCAGAGCGATGTTTGAGCCTTATGGAGATATCCAGAACGTCTTCAGTCTGATCGACGGCCGCGGGATGACATTCATTACCTACGTAAGTTTCCTGCTATGGCTTCAAGCTTGAAAAGCGTGATAAACATCGACGGCGAACTAATCACATTTCCTTTACCGTTCCTATACTAGTATGACATCCGTGCTGCAGAGTACGCCAAGAAAGAGGCTCACCTGAAGCTCTTGCATGACCGTGCGGTAAGTCCTAGCAGGCAGAAGAAACGGGTCTGTTTTCAATATGCATGACCCTGTGCCTGTTCAAAGCCTTACCCACACTCGATGCTTTCGCAACTTCTAGCTTGACGTCCATTTTTCGTTGCCCAAGGAGATCAAGCACAAGGCGGAGTGCCATGAGTCGGATCACAATGTATGTATCTCGGGATCGAACTGGTTTCGGAGGGCGTGGACTTTGACTTAATCTCACCATTCTCACTCTGTTATCACCATTTTCAGGGAACACTGTTTGTTTACATTAGAGGCATGACGAATGAACACATCCCCGACGAAGAACTTGAGAACTTCTTCTCGCGATACGGAGATGTCAAGAACGTTTTTTCACGCAGGGACGCTGAACAGTAAGTGACAGCCTCCCTTTTTTGTATTCTTGTCGAAGCATACTAATGGCTTTAGGATAAATGATGGTTGCTAATATTTTTTTCCTTGTTTTGAACGTGCTCCACTGCAAATAGCCAAAAGTTTGTCGAGTTTTTTGACTCCCGAGCATGCGCCCGTGCTTTCCATGAAGCTCAAGGCGCCCCCTTCAGACACGGCACGATTGACTGCAAGTTTGCGTGGGATCACTACAGGCCGTAAGTAATCAATATCAAACGAAGATACGAAAGAATGGAAATGGCACCCGACCCTGAAGCGGACATGTGCTGATATTATTTGAATCCTGCATTAATAGAACGCCTGCACATTTGCGTGGCACTGCTGCCAAGAGCTATGAACGCACCGATGACAATAGTAGCAGGACTCGTCATTCCAGAACGCCCTCTCCCGCTCGTGACAAAAGCAGCTCTCGACGACAAGACAGTCGTGACAGAGGCAAGGATGGTGACTCATCACGCAATTATGACTCCTACACTCCCAAGAAGCTCAGAGGAAGAAGTGAGTCCAGAGATCGAGACGCTCGTAGCAAGCATGCTCGTCGTGACAGCAAGGATTACGACAGTCGGTCACGCAATGACAATTACAAGCGCAGCAACGACCGCGACAAGGACCGAGGTCACGATCGTTCGAGAGACCGCTCCAGGGATCGTTCGCGAGATAGAAGGAACAGATCAAGAGACAAGTCCAGGGATCGATCCAGGGACCGATCCAGAGATAGGGATCGCAAGTACGACCGCGACCGCGATCGCGATCGTGGACGCGACCGTGATCGAAACCAAGACCGTGATCGTGATCGTGAACATGACCGTGATCGTGACCGTGACCGCAACACGGGGTCTAACAACTACAACAGCAACAATAGCAACAACAACAACAACAGCAACAGATACCGACAGGATTCGCCTATCAGAACTTTTCACAAGCCAGGTACATAAGAGACGTGCGCACTTGACAATTTCACATCTTTTCTGGTATTAACTTTTGTTCGAACGCATGGCTAACACTATCTTGTCTCCCTTTCACTTGTAGGCAGTTTTAGTGACAACCGCAAAGACGACCAAGGCAGACTACCGTTCCCTGCTTTTCAAGGAGGCCAGCCTGCTCCATTCCAGCAATTCTTTCCTCAACCTCCTGTTCCTGCTCCTATGCTGAACCCCCTCGATATTTCCGCTCAACAGCGAATGGAGCAGGCACAAAAGGCTCAGCAGGTATGCATACATAATCTGGCTATGCTTATCCTGTATTGTCAGCACTGCGCAAATACCCATACCAACCTATTATTCTCCTTTCTACTCAACTCTACGACATAGCTTGTGAACGAAATGCTCATCAGTGCAGGAAAGGCTGTGCCAACGCCACCTTCCCAACCCATGTTTGGTGGCATCCCTGGCGCCATGGACTTCAGACCGCCTTTCGCACCAATTCCGCCTACACATCCATTGTCTATGGGTCAACCGCCTCAAGCGCCCCCTATACCGCAGTTACCGACAGCAAGACCACCTATGCTTCCTGTTCCACCAATGCCTCCTGTCATGCCGGTGCGTCCTCAGCTGCTAACTGATTCGCGACCACCCGTTGCTTCAGTTGCTCCAGTTGTGACCACTGTATCAAGCGAAGCACCAAAGCCAGTCATCTCAATGCCTTCAACATCTATTCCTCCGCCTGCCACGGCTACTCCAAGCCAGCCCGTGTCATCTGCTGCAGCAACGGCATCTCCTACGCCTGCTCCAGCAACAGCAGCTGGTCAAGACTCCTCAAAACCTACCACAGAAGCTCAGGTTCAGCAACTTCTCCAGCTTTTGGTAAGGACCTGTTTTCTTTTAAATGTTTGACCTGTCTACTCTGCCACCCGCTTCTCGTTTTTGTTGCGCTTAACATATGCCTCGTCTTAAATTTTTTTTCTAATTTTATTATATAACTAGACCCAAGTTCAGCAACAGACTCAAGGAGCACCCAGTGCAAATGTAAATGGTAACCAGACATCGGCTCTTGGACAGGCAGCGGCTTCTAATGGTGTCATGGCTCTTTTGCCTCATCTCAGTCAGCTGTCACAGCTGGTACAGCAAAACTTTCAGCCTCAGCAGCAGCTGTCATCTCAGCCACAGGCACCTTCGCAAGTCCTGTCGCCTCAGTTTCAACAAGCTCCTCAGCCTTTGAACTACGGAAACATGGCTGTACCTTCGGGAATGATGGGAATGATGATGTCCCCTCCGGTTCCTCCTATGATGCCAGTGCCTCCTCCTAATCTGCCAGTCGTGCCACCTACTCTGGCAGCGGCTTCCAACTATGGTGGTGGAGGGCACCAGGTCAGACCAAGCGAAGACAGTAACATCTGGTACAAGAGACCTTCTGAGAGTCATGAGCAAGGAAAGAACTACTCTGACTATAACGGCACCAGCAGCAGCAACAGCAACCCCAACGGGACCAAGCGTCACTACACGGAGGGAAGAAAGGACTGGGACAAAGACTGGGACAAAGATTGGGATCGGAAAGGACATGCTGACGATCACAAGCGAAGAAGAGACGATGATGACGATAGGAGTGGCAACTACCGGTCTGGAGGGTCATACAGAAGCTATCAAAACAACAGCAGCAGCAACGGAGGTCCATCTTCATCTCGAAGAGAAAGTTCTGTAGTTTCTGAGCGTCATGTCAAGCGAGAGAATGACGATAACTACCGTTTTAGGAACAGCCACCGCGACGAGGATTACAACGGAAACGGCAATAGCGATGGTACTACTGGAGGCTATGGCAATCACGAGCGACGTGACAGCAATGACCGAGATTGGGACGAGCAGTTGAACTCTTCCTTCCAGCGTGATTTCAATTATCGGGGCCGTGGCCGAGGTCGAGGTCGCGGTCGTGGCTGGGTTGACCGTGGACGGGGCCGAGGGGGATTTGCGCGAGGCGGCGGGTACACTCGCAATGATGACCGCGAAAGCAATGACTATGGTAACGATGACCGAAACGGCGGAAAAGGAGGTGGCAATAACTACAACAACGACAACAACGGTGGTGGTGACTTTTCTGGCCAGCGTGGGACTTGGAACCCTCGTGGTCGTGGCCGGGGCCGTGGCATAGCCCGAGGAGGACGCAGAGCCTCGTTTGAGGATGATCGGTATTGAGCGAAATGAAAATAACGAGGGTCACCTGCAAGCAAGTCTCAAGTCTCAAGTCTCAAGTCTCAAGGCGCAAGCAGCAGCTACAGCCCTTTCTGTATCTTGGAGTCGTTTTACATTACCTGAAACGAAGAAACCTCTCAAGACATTTATTCTCTTTTTTGTTTTTTTCTCCCCTTCGCATCCACACTTTGTACATCCTCAATCGCATCTTAATCTGGCGGATTCAATGATCCAGTCAGCAATCAACTTCACATGACCACTACTATCATCACCATGTTTTTTATCAGGATTATTCATTGCATCAACAAAAAAAGAATAAATACTTTGTTTTCTTTCAATAAAAAATGTATTACGACGACGCGGATGTTAAAGTGGTTAAAGGATAGTAACTAAGTAGGGCTCTGTTCTACGATCCCATTGCAGAGGGCAACGTGATATTCAAATGCATTGTTCGCGATAGCAGATGCCCAACTTGCTTTCGTCCGAGCAAATGATTTTGCAATTGTGTTCATTGTATGGGCATCCGTGTTCGGCGCTGGCACCAGGGACGATGGCGATTAAGAAGGTGTCAGCGATCAGGGTGATAGACATTAACGGAGCCGATAATGAAGGACTTGCGGCTGCTGTCGCACTTCTTGACGGGCAGAGTGGCGAAGATAGTTATGAGGAGGAATGTTCCTGAGGATAGTAAGGGAGAGTTTTGGATGCGTTGAAGTGTTGAAGAAAGATGTTCAAAGGAGGAAATGGTCGATATTTGTCATCAAACGAAAAGAGGATAACAAAAGGTTAGATATTCTTGGCAGAATGTTTGTTGACAGTAACACAAAGACACCTGGCAAACGTGCATGTTGAGCGAGAAAGGCCCCATTGGCATCTTACGTCAGTTTCATGAATTTTTCGTCTTGTTGCCTTCAAAATCAGGGACTCGGCTCTTCATTTGTTCATTGCAAGCAGACCTTGTTCACTCTCGACAATTTTCTTGTTTACTTTCCAATAGCAATCATGGATATCGTTGTTCTTCAAAAGTTAGCTGAATGACCCTTCATACATGCATGCATGCATGCATTCTTATTTCCTCCTCGGACAATTATTTCTTCTTCTTAGCTTTAACTGACTGTCATGCAAACAAATTTGCCAGAGTGTGTAGTCAACCTTCGAAGGCGAGTCTTTTCGCTTTTTTTATTTTATTTTTTGTCTTTCATAATCGGTTGTGCTGTATATTATTCTTGCCAAGACGCGTCGTGATATTGTAAAATGAAAGGTGGTTGAAAGAAAGAAAAAAAAATAACTCGCTTACTTGCGGTACGAATGGTTCAAAATCTTAAACCCCCTCTTCTCCATCAACGCATCCAATTTGGCCCGCTCCTCTCGTCGATGATGCAACTCTCCCTCCACAACCCTCAACCGCGGCCAGTTCTCCAGCATCCATTCCACATCCCTCTCCCCCATCCTCTGATAGATCCCCTCCAAATTCAACTCTTCCAACTTCCTTAGCCCGCTCAGTTTCGCAAGCCCAGCAGCAAGTGTGAAATCCAGTCCGTGATGAGAATACCCGTTTTCATACATCCAGAGAATACAGTGCCCGAGGGAGAGTTGTTGCAACTGAGAGAGACGACCGAGTTGGTGGAAGAGCCGATGTTGGAGGGCCCGGTTTAGCCAGATATTTTGCGGGTCTCCCGTCATGATCACGTGGAGCGTCTTGAGACCTAGGCAGACCCATGGCGCATCCTTCGCTATACTCTCCTGCGGTTCCTCATCCTCTTTACCGATACCTTTCCCACTATCGTCCTCCTCTCCCTGTTGTTCCTGATGGCCGCCATGTTGGTGTACTCTTCCAGTATGGTTTGACCTACTCGATCCTCCTTCTGCTCCAGAATCCTGCGCTTCCAATGTCATCGACACAGTAGCCGCAGAAGAAGAAGCCGACGACGATGACGACGACAACGGCGACAACGACGGCTCCGGAAAGAAATGCATCATCCCCTGGCGACTACAATCCAACCTCCCATAGGCAACTAGCCTCTCCAACTTCGGACACCCCCTCAAAAACTCCAATACCGTCCCACACCGAATCGTAGACCGCACCTGTCCAAACTCCAGATCCTGCAACGTCCCAAAATGCCGCCTCATCGCGTCCATCACTTCCTTGTCGTTGAACATCGACTGGACTGTATCAAACCTCAAAAAGAACCGGACCAGTTGAGGGATCGCGAGGAGGATTTGGGCCAGGTCAGGCGGTTCGAGGTTTCTGTCGGACAGGACCAAGGACGAGATGTGCGGGCAGTGGATTCGGAGGAGGGTACAGAATTCTAGGAGGAGGGGTTGGTGCGATCCCATGATTGACCAGGAGAGGGATTGGAGGTTTGGGAAACATTGAATGAACTCTAGCTGTGTCTGTAGATCGATTCCTATATTGGTTGCCAGGGTGAGCGATTGGAGGGCTGGGTATTTTCGTCCGTGCGAGATGTTCGGTGGGAAGAAGAGACCCTCAAAGGTACAGTGCTGCAGGACCAAGGACTCAAGCCACGTTAGAGCTCTCAGGAAAGGGTTGACAAGTTGTGGGTTGGAGAACCTTGTAAACACACACTCGAGGCTCTTGAGCGCGCCTCTTCCATTACCTTTTCCTCCCCCTCCTCTGTCACTATTCTTCCCATTTCCAGAACGAGCATTCGTTGCCTGTTCAATCGATTCCCAAAATGCCGCCGTGGGCTCGAACCGCTCCATCATGATACAGATCTTCTCCAAGGAAGGATTCTGCTTGGTCAAGGTAATCAACAGCTCGATCCACCGTTCTCCCGAGTAATAGTCCTCATCCTCGTCATCCCCATCGTAGTCTAGACCCGTCACATCATCCTTCGTCGGCATGTTCGTCCCAGAGGAAGAAGTTCCTGCGACCGCAGTAGAAACATCCAACAAACTCGATGATGATGAGCCATCTGCATTCGTAATCGTAGCCTCCGGCAACGAGTGTCTCCGCGCCTCTCCCCTTGACCCAATCGCCATCGTCACCTTTTTCGTCTTCTTCATCGCTCCTGTCGCTGCAGCAGCCGCGGGTGTTGCCAGAGTACCACCCATCAGATCCCACTCCGACACCCTCTCATCCTCCAAATACAACCTCCTCAGATTGCGACACCCTTCCAATGTGCCATACCTCGCCGTATCAATCTTGCCCACCCGGATCTGATGGACAAAGTGTACATTTCTATCAATCGCCTTACGAGAGAGTAGACCAAGGGGGAGAAGACGAGAACAGGACAGGGACCGCCATAGTTGGGGATTGAAGGCCTCGTGCCAAGTCTTGGAGACTCGGCTGCATTTCGAGAGGGTTCGAGTGTCGCTTTGGAGGGTCGTTGCGAGGAGATATAGGATCTCGGGGAGTTCGAGTAGATGTAGTGAGTGTTGTTGTTGTAGCGGTTTCGTTGGCATGCTGTGCGTGTATTTGTATATGTGCGTGAGAGGGAGAGAGAGAGAGAAAGAAAGAGGGAAAGGGAGAAAGCTGAAGGAGTGGATTGTGGGTAACGAAGAAGAAAAGAAACGACCAGGGTAAAAAATTGATATAGAGGAAAGAAAAAAATTGCGAAGGGTGAAACACGCCACTAACAAACGCATGGTGTATTTCTCATATTCGAACCAAACGCTCAACACAATCAATAAACAAGCGATTCTTCCAGTAATGCTCAACATCCATATCAATCCCCTATATAAATTCTCTCTTCTAGAGAATCGATAGCACTGACAGTCGACGGTTGCGTTGGGGTTTATTGAGGTATCCATGGTGCGTGCAAGGAAGTGTCTGGCGTATTGGAGACAGATTTGATTGGGGAACAGTTGGAAGGTACTGTACTTTGGGAGGTGGCAGCGAACGACGACTATGGAATTGGTATGTGACGAAGCCCTCGACGATGTAGTGGTACCTGTGGTGATGATTGATGATTTCTTTGATGACCGAGGACGATGAAACTGTGAGTGGTAACTTTGATTAGAAGCGTTGTTTTTTTTTAAAAAAAAAAAAAAAAAAAAAAAAAAAAAAAAGAGGAAAGAGGAAAGAGGAAAGAGGAAAAAATCAGGTCTTCGCTAGGGTTCATGTGGTATACCAAGAACTAAACGGCGACAAAGACGCGTGCCTACAGGTCCACAACATACTTGCATACTGAGACGACCAAAGCTGCAATCAGGAACCCACCAAAAGGTCTTGAACATCCGAGAATAGACATACTTGTACTGTGTGAGAGCGTTGGTGGCGTACTCGAATTCGACAGAGGAGTCATAAACAACACTATTAAGGACCTTTTTTGTCTTGTGGATCTCTTTCAGGAGCTGAACCCTCTCAAGCAACTTGTTCCAGATCTCGGACCAGTTTAGGCCAAGTCGTTGTAATGAACTGTCCACATGCACTCTCCGAAAACGCGCAGCTGCTTCTAGTAGACACCCTTTACCTTTTTCTTGAGCCTTTTGAGTCCTTCGCCTGCTCTCCTGGGATAACATTGTCCTTGGGGTGAGCCCCATAGTCAAAGTTGCCTTCCTGCTTGATCTACTCATTCTGGATAAAATTGGCTTTGTTGTTTTGTGTGTGCTTTTCCCTCGAATGACTGGTGATTCGAGAGGACCGATGCTGATCCACCGGGACAATTGTGTCAAGGATCGCTCAAGTTTTCGAAACCTTGCGCTCGGTATCGGCAATGCCAACTTTACTGGGAACCTTCACCCCATAAGCCAGCAAGGGCGTTCTAGTAGGCCCCGTCTGCAGTTATTTCCTTCTCGTTAAACTCATCCTTTTCGTCGGCGTTCATGTTTTCGTCAAAGCCTGCCAGAGGTAGGATAATACTCTCTGTTTGGCGGGATGATGATGCTGCCACTTATCCACGGTCGAAAGTCGATGCGTTTTGAAATATGTCTCGTCAACCCGGTGGGTGAGACTGGTTGCGGTGGTGGTGGATCTGAACTGACTTGGCCCAATGGGTGGCGCTTCTGTTGTAACATTGTTGTTTGTGTATGAGTGGGATATTTGATGAGGAGGTAAAGGAAGAAGAAACAAAATATCAACGACACACATTTACCTCGAAACGATCATTTTTATCATTATATTTTCTTTCGGGCAGTGTAACCATCACAATCAGAGAATAAAAAGAACAGCAAAGAGAGATTAATCATAAATGCACGCGTTGACAGAGAAGCTACCCACCGCCGCCACACTAACCCTTTCACTTTTGTGTCCATTGTTCTGGGTTCATGTCCTTATTATTAAGATTTTTCATGACGCGCTTCGTGAATGTGTGAGTCTGTGTACGTCTGTATGCGAGAGTTCAAGTGGAAAAATGTCAAGTTTCATTTCAGATCTGCGGGAACAACGACCATTCCTTTGTTTGTAATTCGTCACAATAGACTGCGAAGGGTTAGCAACAGTAATAAGTGGGTATGAAATGCTAGAGGTGTAAAAAAAGGGAGGATGTCTGCATTCTAGCGTGCCACAAACACTCAATAACCTGTTAGGTCTGAGAAGAAGACTTCTCGGTTCTTGACTTCTCGGTTCTTTTTGCCAACGACAGGCCGGAGTCCAATCGGCGTTGATTGAGAGAAGAGTCATGAAAACAAGCAGGAGGTACTCGTCGTTCTTTTGACTGGTGGTCAGATGATCCTCGAGTGAACGTGCGTGGCTTAGGTATTTGCGATCAAGAACCAGCAAGAGCAGACTCTAGGGAGCCAGACCGGGCCATTGAGGAGACTGGTGTGTACGGTAGAAAAGCGAAGAAAAAAGAAGAGACTGGTGACCAAGAGGATTGATTGGCCCCCCTAATTTTGCCTCTCAGCAATGATTGGCTAATCCTCTGAACGAAATGAATGAAGAGAAAGCGGTGGTAAAAATAGCCGCTAGTGCAAGCTAATACTTCATGGGACTGGACTGGGCTGGACTGGGCTGGAGGGAGCACTTTGGCCAGAGAGTAGAAGCACCCAAAGTATGGCGATCGCTATCAGTCAATAAGCCAGTTACTTTTATAAGGGATTTGATGATGGTTCTAGACTGGATGAGCAACGGGATCTAAAGGAGAGGAGGCAGTGAAAGAACGAGAGACATCAGGGCAGTTAGGCTCTCTCTTAGTTTGAAGTGACATTCTACGCACGGCACAATACAACTATTCGTTTGCTTTGTCTGCCTATCAGGGAGAAGTGAGGCCGCAGTCGGTATAGTAACCTCTCTATGCTGGCTGCATGGCTCCCTTGTGGCTCCTGTCTCATGTCTCAGGGACAGTTGATCTCGTCTCCCATCCCCTTATCCTCTCCGTCACTCCTTCTTCTTGGCTCGACTTCTTTCTTCTCTTTCCTTCTCTTCTTCTTTCTTTCTTTCTTTCTTTCTTTCTTTCTTTCTTATTCTTTCACACTTTTCTTCCTTTCCCTCCATTAACTTTCCTTTACTTTCCTTTTTTCTTTTCAACTTCATCAACCTTTTCTTTCTTCTTTAGCTCATTCATTCCTCCTCTCACAAGTCCATAGAAATCCTTTATCTCTTTCCCTCTCTCTCTCCTCTACCCACCAGTCACTTTTTTTTTTATATTATTTCCAGCTCCGTCCAGTACTCTCCGCTCTCACTTCTCTTTCCCACTCTATTTCTCACACTCTCCCCTCCCTCACTCGCTCGCTCGCTCGTACTTTCGTTTTTAACTTTCAATTCCACCCCTCATCATCTCTTCTTCTTTTCATCTTTCTTTTTCTCCTTCCATCTTCAACAAACTATACCCCTTTCCCCTTCTTACATCGGAATGATCGCCGCTACAACCCCTCTCTCCATCAAGACTCCCAAGCCTGTCTCCTCCGAGACTTCGCCTTCGACCCCCCTCAGCTACCACCTCATCAAGGAACGCTACCAGGCTGCCGGCCAGGGCCATCTCCTCACCTACTATGATGACCTCTCCGAGGCTGACCAGTCGGCCCTTCTTCACCAGCTCCACCACCTTAACGTCGAGAGAGTCAACCGTATCCATCAAAAGGCGACCACCTGCCCTTCACCCATGTTGACCAACCAGTCTGCTCTCCTCGCTCCCTTGCCCGAGGAGTGCTTCGATTCGATCCTCGAGGCCTCGCCCGACAAGGTTAACGAGTGGCAGACCATCGGTTTGAAGCAGATTGCCCAGAACAAGGTCGGTGTCATCCTCCTCGCCGGAGGACAGGGCACCCGTCTCGGATCCACCGCTCCCAAGGGCTGCTACGACATCCAGTTGCCCTCGACAAAGTGTCTCTTCCAGATCCAGGCCGAGCGTATTTTCAAGCTTCAGGCTTTGGCCCGTGAGCAGGAGGGTGTTACTGAGGAGGTTATTATTCCCTGGTACGTCATGACCTCGGGTCCTACCCGCCTCGCTACCGTCAAGTTCTTTGAGGAGCACAACTACTTTGGACTGAGTCAGGACAATGTCGTTTTCTTTGAGCAAGGTAAAAGCCAGTTGTTGTTTGTTTTTTTTGTTTAGTATGCACATCATCCAGACCCTATTTTTTTTTTTTTTTCAGCTGCAAGCTGCAACAATCATTTTCCTTTGTGCCTATTTTTGCACCACCATTCGGAAACTCAAACGATCGGAGCACTGGATGTTGATCATGGATACACACAACATGCATTTGGCAGGCTGAACGAAGGGAACAAATGGAGTGGCGATGTTTAGGGGCGGCTAGTCCTCGTCAGCTTGCATTCAACCTTTATCGACAGTGTACAAATTGTCATTTATTGTTGTGTCCAAGTGCAAGCGACTTATTGCCTGTCTCTCTGTCTCCTCCCACTTTCCCCCTGGAGCATATTTTGTGAATGCTTTTCCATCAGGGGCGAACAGGGGTTGGAAAAACAAAAAAAAAGATCATTAATCCTTCGTGTCTAAGACATCGATACCATATCATCACGCCACCCTTATCCATTATCATCATATCTCTCACTACCACCGCGATCACCGCCCTTATAACAGCAACCTGGGCTACATGCTAAATCCACAACAA
Source organism: Linnemannia schmuckeri (assembly GCA_029449235.1). Classification (NCBI taxonomy): domain Eukaryota; kingdom Fungi; phylum Mortierellomycota; class Mortierellomycetes; order Mortierellales; family Mortierellaceae; genus Linnemannia; species Linnemannia schmuckeri. The sequence goes on along the minus strand of JANATG010000014.1, from coordinate 944,088 downwards.
CCTGAAAATAGCCTGTCAACGACGACGCAGACAGCCCGCAATGAGCATAAGCAAGACGAGACGTGGGAACCTTACAATATTTTTATTTCACTTTGGGCTCTACTCTCTTTCCCTGTACAACAATCGATGAGATTTCCAGCCCGGAAATTGAATTGGGAAAAAAATAGCATAAGACGCCAGAAACTTAAACTAACGCATTCCCTCCTCTGTTTTCCTCATTTCTCGCTTATTTCCTGGGTCCAATCTTCATTTTAGGAACCCTTCCTTGCTTGACCTTCGATGGCCGCATTATGATGGAGTCCAAGTCCCAGATTGCCGTCGCTCCCGATGGCAACGGAGGTGTCTACGCTGCTCTCCGCGGCACTGGAGTTCTCGCCAACATGGCCGAGCGCAAGATCGAGTACCTTCACGCCTACTGCGTGGACAACTGCCTCGTCCGCGTTGCTGACCCCGTCTTTATTGGATACTGCGTCTCCAAGAACGCCGACTGTGGCGCCAAGGTCGTCCGCAAGAAGTCTCCTGACGAGCCCGTCGGTGTTGTCTGCCTTCGCAACGCTACCTTCAACGTTGTTGAGTACTCTGAGATTGATGACGAGGTCGCCAACAGGATCAACCCCAGGAACGGTCAGTTGGCCTTTGGCGCCGGAAACATCGCCAACCACTTTTACACTGTCGACTTCTTGAACAAGGTTGAGTCGTTCGAGGGTGATCTTGAGTATCACATTGCTCGCAAGAAGATCAAGTCCTTGGACATTAGCACTGGCGAGGTTGTCACACCCAAGCAGGTCAACGGCATGAAGCTCGAGATGTTTGTTTTTGATGTCTTCCCCTTCACCCAGCGCATGGCTGTCTTTGAGGTTGACCGCCGGGAAGAGTTCTCGCCCCTCAAGAATGCCCCAGGCACCGGACAGGATTGCCCCGAGACCTCTAGAAGGGATATCTTGCAGCAGCACGTCCGTTTCATCCAGAATGCTGGTGGCAAGGTTGTTGTTGGCGAGGATGATAAGCAACTTGAGGGCGCTCCTACCCTGGAGATCTCTCCTCTTGTGACCTACTCTGGCGAGGGTTTGAGCCACCTTGTCAGCGGAAAGTCTATCAAGACTCCTCTCTTGATCAACTCCCTGGAGGACCTCGAGAAGGCCCTCTTCTAAACACTTTTTGTTTTTATTCTCTTTGCTTTCTCGTCATCTTTTTTTTCTTTCTTTTCCGTCTTCGGCACTCTTCTTTCCCCAGTGACCCTCCACCATGTACACAACATCACACACCCGTAGATACATTTTTCTTTTCCGTCATGATACCCAGCGCCAAAAAGAAAATCTAAATAATTTAATAACTTTGTGCATTCCATTACTATTTGGTTCTGAGTTGTTATATGCATCGTTACTGTTTGTCCCTTTGGCGTTCATATCATTCAAGAGTTCATGAATTAACCCTTTAACCCTCGGACAGCGTGTCAAGACCCAAGAAAAAAGTGCTAGTCTTTTTTCAAATTTTCCGATGAATTTACTTGACTTCTTTATCTAGCTTTTATGTTTTGAAGACTCTTAGTAAACCAAATAATGTTCAAATTCTCTCTTTTCTCGACGTGCATTGTTTATTTGTCCAGTGCTGTTGATGACATTGTATAGGTGTGTGCGGTATCAAGACAAGATTGCATTCAAGTTTGAAAATGGTTTATTCTTTTATCCCTTGAAAAAATATTATTCTATGTTTTTCAATTGAAGGAATGGAGGTTCCAACAATTTACTTCTGGTAGTTCCAGACCATGGACAACACTAGAAGAAACATACAAGTAATAAAAAAAAAGGTCGGCGCGGGTCAGTACAACAAAGTCTTTGGAATATAATAACCTAACATTATCAAAAGAACGTAGCAGAAAAAAGAAAGAAAAAAAAAAAAAAAGTTACTTACAACCATCCTTGGTGGCAAGGCGGTTGATGGAGTCATCAGCCTCGGACTGGGCACGAACGTAGCCAGAAAGGGCATAGGTGGTGAAGGAGCCGGTGTAGCGACCGTTCTCGTCAACACCACCAATGTTGATCTGGACCGAGGCGTGGTCCTTGGCGCCAATGAGGCGGTTAGTGGCAGAGCTAAAAGAAAAAAGAAAAATGAGTAGTGGAGGGATTATGCGTTATTACTCGGTTACTTGGACGGTTGATCAGATATCTGAGAGGAAGGGTTGAGAGTTGACAACGTCCAGTTTCCCTGCGCCCCTCCGTCCCTGTAAACAGTTAAACTGAGTGTAGAGCCGAGTCGGTTGAAACTCTCGAAGAGAAAAGTGGCGAGCATCACGACTGATACTGATAAGCATCGATAATTGCTTCCTGACAAGAACATAAAAAAAAAATGTTGCCTTCGTTTGTTGATTATGGTTCACTCGAGTCCCGTACTACCAGTTCGTTGTTGTTCCTTGTACCGCAGGTTTGCTGAAGGAGAGGCCGATCGGAAAAGCCAAGGTGAAAAGAGGTGCATTGGATTCGATCGATGTTGGTTTCGCCATGGGATTTCGACAATCGATCCTCCTTGCTTTCCGATCTATTTTTCCTTTCTGTCAAAGGTGTCGGTCGCGATCTCTACTTCCGGAATAAACAGCAGTGTTCTCCTTCAGGCGACATCGCTAAGATCGTTTGTTGTGTTTGTCTGTTGATTTTTTTTTTGACGATGGTTTCGACACTGAGTCGATGATGGATTATAGATGATGAATCCTCAAAAAAGAACCTCCGCCTGCAGGTGTCGCTGCGGCCTCCGTTGGTCCCGACAAGGTTGCTGGTGTCGTTGTCTGCTGCTGTCGGTTATTTACCACTTGCGGGGGACGTAGGTCTCGAGGGTGATCTGGGGGGTCTCCATTTTGGTTGTTTGAAAGCAAAAGAAAGAATCTACCACCAACAGCACCCGTTTTTTCTTTTGTGTCTGTCTGATTTTTTTTTCTCATTTTTTCTGTTTTTGTTTGTTTGCCCTTTTGTATCTCACGTACAGTGGAATTTATACGTGAATTACTAATTTGGTCATGTGATACCAATCGACTTATTTGTTCCGTAATTTGTGCAAAGAAAATGAACAAGAAACGGTTGAGTACAAGATAGGTGTTTTGCTTTAATGGGGATAATGCTAACATAGAAAATATGATGAGGTGCTAAACTTACAACAACGACAATGAAGAAAAAGAAAAAAAAAAAAAGGAAAGAACAATGGGTGATAATAAAGAATGAAAGAACAAAAGGTAACGAAAATGAACAGCTAGGAAAAGAATACTCAATGGCTCTATTGAGCACCAACACCATAGCTAAACATGGCATTAAAGTTCCCGCTTCGTCGCTTGGCCGCACGCTGCATCGACTCATCCATCATCTCTGCCTCCTCCCTGATCTCCTCCATCTCCTCGTCACGGCTAGCATGAGAGTCGTTCATAGAATCGCGCGAGTACGAGTCCGATCCTGGTGATTCCCGGTTGTTGACACTGAGGTTGTTCATGCTGTCGCCGTTGCTCTGACTGCTGTCCTGTCTTGCCAAACGAGAAGATCCAAACTGGGGTGAAGGGACCATCACAGGCGATAGCAAACGGTTGTTGCCGTTGCTGCCATTGTTGCTGCCACTGTTGCTCTCACTCAAAATAGGAGGCAAAACGGGTGTCATGGACGATGGTGGAAGCGCATGGTTCATGATCCCCGCGGCTGCGGTCGACGATGAACGCCTGGGACGAGTCAGACCTCTCTGAAGAAGCAACTGACTGCTTCCAGTCTCGGTCGAGCTCCGGTAGCTAAGCCGCCTGGGGTTGGAGCTGGGCGAGGGTCGGTTGTAAGAGGCCAACGACGACGATGGTGACTGGGGCATGAATTGGTTCTCCTGATGGTCATACAGGAACCCACTTCCACCGTATGTGACTGGGCGGCGACGCGAGACATATGGCCCATCATCTCCTCCACGTCGCCGGGGAATAGGCATCACCTCATTGTTGGGATTGTTGCTGCTGTTAGAGTTGGAGTTGTTGCTGCCACTGCCGCCGACGGATGGGCTGGTCTCCCAGGACATGCCAGAGGAAGAGTAGCGAGAGGTGGAAGATGCAGAGGGCTCCTCCTGATAGGGCTCTTTGCTTGGGTATCCTGATGGCCCGTGGAATGACTGACGCTTGTTGCTGGTGTTCAACAGTGCGGCCATCTCTCGCTTGTCGTCGTTGCTCTCCTTGCCGTCCTTCTTGTGCTCCTCGGACTCTTGAACATAGGCAGCCGCAAACGCCAAAAGATCGATCGCCGATTCGGGTCGGGGTTCCTCCTCGGAGATGACCAGCCTTGTGTCCATGTTGAAGTTATCGCGCATGAGCTGTTGATGCTCATCGTACTGTGCATCGTCATATGACCGTCTGTTCTTGGTCGTGCTGGCAAAGTAGGCACTCGAGGGACGCTCACGAGGGACGACGGGTGTATCCATTTCCTCGGCCTTGAGCCCGAACGAGGACCACGATGTACTGTGGCGGTTGCTGCTTGTAGAGCTGGATTTGGTATGGTTTCCATTGGCAAAGGGGGAAGGATGGGTGACGGAAGAGGGCGACTCTTCCTTGGTGTCTCTGTATTCATCACGGTACTGCATGTTATCGCTCATCCGCTCGGGCGGGGGCGAGATAGGCGACATTGAAGTCGGTGACATGTAACCGGCAGGGTGGCCCTCGGACATGGTGCGCTCGTGGCGGTTCTGGCGTCTGGTGTCGTCAAAGTCCTCGAAAGATTGACCCCCGCCAGGTGGTCCTCCTGTTCGGCGCTGATTGTTCAGACTGTTGATGGGTGGAGGGAGAAGAGGGCGCTGTGACGAAGATGTGGCAGAGGGAGCGTTCTTGGCCATGATAATGTCCATGCCAAAGGGGCTAGAGAACGAGCCCGAGTGAGAGTGGCCGTGGCCGTGGCCGTGCCCATGGCCGCCGGAAGTCTGCGTATGGGATGATGTGCCGTAGAGGGACGAAGAAGAGGAAGAGGACGAGGAGGAATGCTGCTGAGGCTGGAAAGCGCCTGGTTTCTGCTGAAACTGCTGAGTTTGAAGATGCTGACCGTAGCTCCCGAGATCATAAAGTGAAACGGGACGCCGATTGTTGGACGGGCCATGTTGAGAGTGCGACGAGTGCGTGCGAGGCGTGACGGTAGGCATGCTCATGGGTGGTGACGACGAGCCATTGGGGCCGAAATATCCATATGCCGACGACTCTTGGGCAGACAGGGGACCATTGTTACCGCTGCCATTGGCGCTGCTGTGCTGCTGGTGGTGACCGGGGATGGGTTGTTGAGGGGTTGCGGGTGCAGAGTGGACGGTATGGCCGGGGTGACCGCCGAAGCCGTTGGCGCTGTTGCTGCGATGATGGTGGGGATGGTGATGGTGGCCCTGGAGGTGCTGCTGCATCTGCTGCTGCTGGAGGTGTTGCTGGTGGTGGAGGGCAGCCTGCTCATTGATCTTGATCCTGTTGGCCTTGGCTCTCCTGTTCTGGAACCAAACCTAGAGTGCACGAGAGACGAGAAGAGGTAGGAGACAAGAAAGGCTATTGTTCAATAAGGTTGCTCCCTCATCACTTATTTTTTCCTTTTCTTAGTTGCATCATGTACACCTGCCAGTCAACACACGTCCAGCAAGACCAGGCAAGGCAGGGATTCAGCACACACTTTTTTTTTTTTGTTTGCAAGGAAGGTTGCCTGCGTATGTTCTTTCTTTTTTTGCTTTAGTGTGAGTGTATGTGCAAAGTAAGTTTGTGCTTGTCTTTGCTCAGTTAGTTTGTGCTGTCTGTTCTGTTGAGGGTTATTGTATAATAAACCTTTCAAAGGAAGCAGGGACAAGCACTAAGTGCAAATATAATACAATCACAGGGTAGGCTTTACGAACGACGGGAAGAGAGTACAGGCACACACACTCTCTCACACATATAATATACCCGCATATAACAGGATGATGGAGCAAAAGGTGTTACCTGGATCTCTCTGTTGGTCATGCCGAGTTTCTTGGCCAGGTTCTCCCGAATCTCGAACGAGGGCGTGTCAGTCTTCTCGAACAGTCCCACGAGGTCCTCGAGCTGCTCGGGTGTGATGCGCTTGCGCTTGGCCTTCTTGGGTTGGTCAGCCTGGGTTACTGCCGCTGCCGCTGCTGCTGCCGCTGCTGCTGCAGCCGAGCCATTGGCACTGTCCTGTTGCTGTTGCTGCTGGTGGTGTTGCTGTTGCTGTTGCTGTTGCTGAGGTTGTTGCTGCGGGTACGGGTGATGGGGAGAGGGTTGTTGACCCTGGTGGGACAGTCTATGGGGATCTGAGGCCATTTTTTTGGTTGATGAGGCAATAGAGCAGAAAGCAAAAAAAAAGAAAAGATAAGGGGGTTGGACAGGTGGATTGATGACGGTGAGGAGCAGAAGAAGAAGGGGGAATGAACAAAGGAGAATAAATAAGAGTAAAAGAGTAAAGGAGAGCAAAAAAAAAAAAAAAAAGAAAAAAGTGAGTTGGTGAAGAACGAAGTGAAGGTGATGGAGTGGAGGAAGAAAGAAAAGAGTGAGGAATTATTTTTTGGGATATCGGGTATTGTGTGAGAATGAGTGAGTGAGGAAGTGGGAAGAGAGAGAGCAATTTGCGATAATATATCGAATAAGAGGGCGAAGGGGGGAGTGGGTAAAGAGGAAAGGAAGGAAAGGAAGAAAAGGGAAGAAAAGGGAAGAAAAGGGAAGAAAATGGAAGAAAAGGGAATGAGGGGAGGGAAGGAAGAAGAGAAGAGAAGAAAGAGAAGACAAGAGAAGACAAGAGAAGAGAAGAGATAAAAAAGAGACAAGACAAAGAAAAGGGGGGAGAGGGGATTAGATATGGTTGGATGGATGGGTGAGGGCCATGTGCAAGTAGCAAACAAACAACAAAAACAAGAAGAACAAGAGCAAGAACAAGAACAAAGACATCAGAGAGTGTCAGTGAGAGACATAAGAAAAAAAAAAAAAAAAAAAAAAAGGCGAATTGATGATCCTCAGACACAAAAAGTGGGAAAGGCATGCCACTCCTCGTCATTCATTGGCCATCAGTAGAGGTATTCAATTCAAACACCCACTAGTACCACTTGGTATCACTCACTCTCAGAGGACAAAGAAGGACCGACATGGATACATCCTTCCTCACACCCCCTTAGGTCATATGCACACATATCCTCCTAATCCCCCATCCCTCTAAGGACCTCCTGGTGCACGCCGCCGCGTAATTAGTTTTCTTCTCTTTCACTTTCTCGTTCTCTTCCTCTCTTTTAGTCTCGATACCGATATACAAGTGTCTGTCATCTGTTCTCTTCGTCGCACTGTTTGCCCTTCTTCCTCAAATATTTTTTTTTTGCGTTTGGCGCTTTGCGCCTTGGCCTCATCCGCCATCACCCATCAGCCTCATCCGGCCTGCCTATGCTTGGTCGCACACACTCATCTCTCTTTCTATTCGTCTCTCTCTTCTCTTCCTTTCTTTTCTCGTCCTTCCCTCTCTCGCTCTCTCGCTTGACCCTTATCATGATTATCCTCTCTCCTCTTTCCTTCTTGCCCTCTATGACTCCTTTTCTTCGGTCCTTTTCCCATCCACCCAACCCACACACTCACTACCAATGCATCATGATGGTTATATTATGAATGCTTGATTTTCCATATCAAAACACCCCATGGTCGCCCACTAAAAAAATGCCAAAAACCAAACAAAACACTTTCATTCATGCATAAAGGCCAATTAACTAAAAACCAGTCTACCATACCCTACCATATGCCAGATAATAATAACAACCAACATCTCTAACTCTTTTGAGGTTGAACCCCTGCCCACAATACCAACCAACCCCCTGTATTTCATGTCTCCCCTTGATTGTGCATGTCATTTGTCGCCGATTGTCTCGGCCTCATGGGTCCAAACATGTAAAGGAAAAACTCCACAGCTTTTTTTTTTTTTGCTCATTGTTAATTCTTTTCTTTTCCTTTCCTTCGCTCGACATCTCGCACTTGGTTCCCATCCCCTGGTTCCCTGTGTAAGGAGGAAGGGGGAAGAAGAATGCAAGGACAAACGAAATCTCTTTTCCAACAGCAAGACACGTTGTTCACTTGTTCACTGGCTTTTGTTTTGTTTTTTGTTTTTTGTTTTTCTATTCTTTTCCGCCTATTAAAACCCTTACTCCCTATTCTTCCTCTTCAACGGTCCAATTGGTTTCCAGAGTCGGTCGGTAACAATTAACCATATCCCAACCCGCCCTTTCTTTTCCGTTCGTTAACCCCCCTATCAATTGATAAAGTACCCGAAGGCTAGACAAGGACTGGGAGAAAGGAAAAGTCGTATAATTCCAGTAATTACATTTTCTCCACCGTAATTTTGGTCGAACAACCTAAACAAACAATTGTCCTTTCTTGCGTCCTCACTCCTCTTCCCATAAGAGCCCAAACGAATGATTGTCTGCAAGAAAAAAAAAACACGCAAAGAGGCGAAAACGGCAGAGTGAAAGTCGAAGTGAAAAAGTAGGCAACATCTTTCCTCCGTCAGAGCCAGGACTATCGTTTTTTTTTAGCACTTCTGCTTGGACGTTCCTGAATATCAGTGACGAATGAGATGCCGCATAGAGATGAACTCCAAGTCGGGAATTGATAAAGCGAAAAACTGTATAAAAACAGACTGTGGGAAAGTGGAAACGGGGGGGGGGGGGTATGTGACAGTTAAGGTAAAAGTGTTGAAGGTTTATTTTACCTTGTGCTTGTCCTTGCCCTTGTCCTTGTCCTTGTGTATGCATCTTGAAAGATTGTTGATGTCGCTGGAACTGATGTGCACGTAGGATTTCGACCATGATTGTTGGCGGACGAGGTGGATTTGATAATCGTTGACAAGTGAAAGAGGAGAAATACAGGACGAAAAGAATTGATCTGCTGGTTTGAAGTTGTCCGAGGAGGAAAATTTGAAAGGTGTATGCGTTGTGCTTTCCGAGGAGGAAAAGGAAAGTGTGGGATAGAGAAAAGGAGATATTTCTGGTCAAGACGAAAAAGATAAACGAGGAGAGGAGAAAAAACACAGGTGCGCACTAATGTTCAAGGAAGGGAAGGAAGGAAGGAAGATTTGTGTTTATCGCCTCAAAGTGGCGATTTGGGCGTATGTATGTGTTCTTTTGTCGAAAAGTGTGGGAGAGGGGATGAGAGGGATTGAGGAATTGTTAAGATTTGCGTGCGCGATAGAAGGGGGAAGAGGAGCGAGAATGGGAAGGACAAGGAGAAGGGGGGAAAAGAAGGAGATGCGAGATGGACAAACAGCGAGAAAGAGCAAGGTTGATAGAGTACGTGCATGTGCTTTTTTTTTCTCCTCTCTTCTTTCTACTTTGTTCTACTTGGATAAATGCGCTTGTGTGGCACCTCCGTACCCATTTGCCGCTTTGTGCTCCCAGTTTTCATATGTGCAATTGTGTAATACTTGAACGAAGTGTGGCTACAGCCCCATTAATGGCTGACATCTCGACTTTGTCCACTTCCTTTCTTTCCTTTCTTCATTCCTGCTCTCCTCTCTTGTGCCCTCCTGCAAAGTGCACTCAATAAACCCAATTAGCCATTTACTTCATAAATCGATCACAAAACCCCTAGCATCAAACGCAAACACAAGCAATGACCCAGAGCGAAACAAATACTCTCAAGGAGGCGGCAAAGCAACCACAGTGCGGAAGTATCCACCGAAATAGCGTTGGTTGACATACTGTGCTCCCAGGCCTGTCCATCGGTTTATCTAATTATTATTGCTAAAGAGCAATTGAGCACTGCGTAAAAAAAAAAAAAAAAAAAAAAAAAAAAAAAAGATGGTGCGCCAATCCGGGAAGGAAAGAAGAATGAAAGTCAACTCGTTTTCATCTCGCAAGTGCACCCGGACGAGAGCCGCGTTGTGCTCTTGCTCTCTTTTTTTTTTTTTTGCCTCGCTTTTCACGTAGGTCTTTCATTCATTCATTTCGTGAACGGTTTATTTGAGATCTTTGTCCCATGACAAGAGGGTGAAGCACATCTCATACGCTCATCCCTCAACTCGGAACAAATATGAAAAATGTAAAAAAGAATGAAAAGCGGCACAAAGGCCATTTTTCTGAGCATCGTATTCCTTCGCCTCACTCACGATTTGCTATCCCTTTGTCCATCAATCAAGGGGTTGATCAAGCGAACGGTATTTTAGTGTAAGGTGTAAGGAGCAGAAAAGTGGCAGTGGTCACTGGTTGCAGACACACATCTCCATCCAAGATAGATTGATTGCATTTACGTCGACAGGTACATTGGTTTGTTTGAAGTAAATTGCACACCTGGGAAGAAAAAATGGAACGGGGGACACAGTCATTCAACAGCAACACTCCGATGCTGCATGGGTTCACGGCCCCCTCCTTGTTCTCTCATCTGGGAAAAAACAACACATACCTTGCAGACGATGGTTTTCCTCCCGATCTCCGTCATTAGAAAAAAAAATTGGACAGGGGCCGTCCGTCTGTGTAACATGACAAGCTCTTTTTTTTTTTTTTTATCCCACTAAATACCCGCTTTGCTCACAGCAAAAATCACCCCACCATCCTCAAACATAGAAAATGACCGCCACTTCCCATTCTTCCCGTCCACTTGCCCCTTCTTTTTTTTCAATCGTCCCTTGCAGAAGATAAAAATATTTGTTTTTCTATTTACAATTCAGCTACAAGTAAGGTAGGAGGTGAACGAGCGTAGGATGGGCAAAACAATGAACTAAACATGTCATAGCATATAGTCCCCCCGCTAACAAAAAAAAAAAAGGTAGGTCAAACAGAGAGTTGGACTATTTTGCTATTTTACGAGGCAGGGGTACTGATGGAAGAGGCCTATTAGTTGGAGTGTTTGGCGGCCAAGAGCGCACAGAGAGCAGCTCCGACACCACTTCCATCCTGGGCCAAGCCGATCGAGACATTCTGACGGACAACGGGACCAAAGACCTCCTCCAATCCATCCATAATATCAGTGTTGAAGCTAGGGTAGTATTCAAACAAAGATCCGTCAATTCCAATAGCAGCCTTCTGCTTCCAGGCTCCAGTATGCTCAAGGACTCCAGCAATGGCGGCGGCAGAGAGACGGGCGGCACGCTTGCCGACAAGCTGGACGACCAGCTTGACGATCTGACGGTCGTTTATGGTTGTGCTGGAGAAGTTGAGGGTCGACTCGAGGATCTTGCGGGTCGCGTGGAGGGTGGCGGATCCATCAGCTTCGATGGTCGACATGTAGGCGGTTTCGAAGGTCCACATCTGGTTGAGATCGGGCGAGATGTTGCCCTCGAAGAGCAGGCGGCGATCGATCAAGTTCAGAAGGATGTTACGGGTGATCTCTCCGAGGTACATGCCGGCAATCATCTTTTCGAGGATTTGTTTGTTGGGGTTCTATATTGCAAGGGGGCAATTGGAAAACAACAAGGCAGTGACGAATTTGCGTTAGGAGAAATGTTTTCGTTTTGGAAAATTGAGTGTCACCAAAAGCGAAGCGAGAGATACGGAACACACACACACGCACTCATGGAGAGACAACACAGAATGAGTTCATGGATACGTCAATTGTCCGTGGAAACAAAAGAAATTACTTACGACTGACTTTCTGTCCATCTTGTTGTCAAACATGGTCAGGGGAAGAATGACACGCTCCTTGTCAAAGGCACCAAACTCCATGTTGATAATCATCTCCTCAGCTGACGCATCGCCCTTCCACTTGGTAATGTTCTCGATCTTCTCAATGTAAGCACCGTTGCATCCCGTGCCGAGAATGCTGTTAGTTTCATATCAATTGGAACATAAAGAACAGTTAGATGAGTGGGTCGAATCAAAGAGGTATAGAGAGAAAGAAAGAAGGCAAAAGCAAGACTAGAACAAGAGACTTACACTCCCATGCAGGTGTCGGGGTGGTTGTAGGCATGGGCGAGGAGAGTTCCGACGGTATCGTTGACCAAGGCAGCTATTCATCAAAAAGATAATGAGAATGACGCAAATAAATACAAATAAGAAAACAATGGGTCAGTATTGTTTTCCACGGAACAACATTTATGCCTCTGTTCGACAAAAATAATAACCACAGACCTCCTCTTTAACCAAAGAACAGCGAAATTAAAGTGCAAGTCTGATAAGAGAAACGCCCCCTTTCTTCTCAACAACACCAACAACAACAGCGGCAGTAGTAGTGAAGTAAAGCAAAGAAAGAGAGACTTACCGACGCGGACAGGGAGGTGGCGACGGTTGAAGGCGTCCTGGAGATAAGCGACGGGGTCCTTTCCGACCATTCCGGCGGCGTTGAAGCCTTTTGTCCAGGTGATCAAGGTTCCTCTGTTGATGGAGGTCTGAAGGACGGGGAAGGAAAAGGTAAATCCGAGCTCGAACTGGGTGTCTCCACGGACTGTGATCTGGTGCTCATCCACTATTGCGACAAAGTATCAATGGTAAGTTAGAAAGAGATGTGACTAGTGATTTGGTCTGCATTGGTTTTGCGAGACAAACATTGGGCAGATAACAAATCGAACGACTTCTTTGTTTCTTTGAGGGAGGGGAGAAGATGATAGTACAGTAGGATGTAAACAATGCATCTTGTTGTTATCATTGAAGGAGATGGATAAAGAAGAAGGATAACTTACAGAAAGAATCGACACAGACAGCCATGAAATCTATTCATGAGAAGGCACAAAAACACCCCCATTCAAAGACACAATGGTTAGGTCAGTTAGTATTCGATCAATGATATCATCCAAAAGTCCAGTTGATTGATCCATCTGGAACGGATGGTGTGCATGTAACACACATACACATACATATACACATACATATACATATAAAAAAAAGGGCATCGTATATTCGTATCCTTCAGATCAGGATCTGACATTCTCCTCTTATGTTAATTGTCCATTCCAACAACCCGGGTCCATTCCTTCCTCTTTTCCTTCGCAAAAACGAAGAAGTCAAGTATGCTCAAATAACTCTGTTTTAGTGCCGATCCATTTCCTTCATGCAAAAAAAAAAAGTATCATCCAACCGAAAGAAAAAATTAAAAATAATAACACACCCGATAAATGCGTGCATGACACCAATTGTTTGTTCGTGTTCGTCCAAGGAAATGTGAGGAAAGAGAATCCAATGAAATAATAAGGAAACATACGAGAAATGACGAACAACAGACGTTGCTTGTAATTCTTTTTGTTTGTTGTCGACAAATTTTTTTTTTTGCAGAGATGACGAGAGACAAGAACTTACCGAAGAGGGCCTTGGCATCGCCGACCTTGAGCCTCTCGTCGATCCTGTATTTGGTCTGGCGAGTGGTGATCTCCCCACCTCCGGTGAGGTGGACAGCGACGACACGCAAGTTGGTGCCACCGACATCCAACGCCAAGTACGAGCCGACCTCTATTCATTGTCAAAGATAACGTACATCATCAAAAGATATAAAAAGAAAGAGGTAAAAAAAAATACATTTAGGTATCAGTGTTCCGTGTGCACAACAAAAAAGAATCCCACGGGTACAAAGAAAGTTTTACGACCAACAACACAGACACACAGAAAAGATAAGGAGATTTTAACAAAGTTCACGAGAGCAAACACAAAAACGTCGTTATCTCTCCTTCTCTTCTTTTTTCCAATAAAAAAGCAAGCGTGTAATCAAACCCCATTGCTCATACCTGAGCCATCGAGACGACCCATGACATAGGAGGTGACCATGGCCATGGTCTCGCCATCCTTCTTGAGGCCCTTGTTCATGCCTTCCATAAAGTTGGCCTTGATATCCTGAAGCAACTGAGGGTAGATGGTGAATTCGTTGATGAGGGCCTCGACAGCGTTCTTTTGGCGGTTGGAGGTGTACTCGATCTGGGCCGGATCAATGGGCACGCGTGCTGCCTTTGGGATAATCTTGCTTGCAATCGGAGTCGAAGCCATCTTTGTTATTGTCTGTGAGTTGTTAGTTAGTGAAGAGGTGATTGATGGGGTGCTGGTGATATTAGTGTATGTGAGTCGAAGGGGATTTGTACAAGGATCGACCGTTAAATAAGTGTATGGATGGTTATGTGGATAGATAAGGGTTTGCAAGGAAAAGATGAAAAAAAAAAAAAAAAAAAAAAAAAAAAAAAAAAAGAAAAAGGAAAAGAGAGAAGATGCAAAATGGTCCCATTTTGAATGTTGCGCATGAACACATAGGTCTAAACCTTTTTCTTCCTCGATCGCATGCCCTTCACATCCCATAGTCCAAGTCCAGTATTCCTCCTACCCATTGCCCAACCCAAATCTAGCCTGATTCCGATGTCTCGCCCACTTGTTTTAACCAGGAGATTTTTTCTTTTTTCTTAGAAGGGCTTTTTGTCCCTCCATCAAAGCTGAGCCAACCAATACACAGTGATCCATGTGTCTCCGCTCGTCGTCTTTTTTACCCTTTCGGATCGAAAACAACCCTCATTCGCGCGGTCCGTGTTACCCGGCTCTCGGAAACATTTAGGCAGTGGCTTCTGGCTTCTCGATCCTCCATCCCAATCATTGCTGTCTCACACTGATAACGGCCTTTGTTCTTTGTTTACCTAAAAGCCAAAAAGAGACAAAAGCACAGAACGCCGATACACTCTCCTGTTCGCGGTCGAGACCTACAAAGAGAGAGAGAGAGAGAGAGATGTGTCTGTGGGTGTATCTAGTGGATATGGTCGAAATTTGATCTCTTTTGGAGCATCTTGGTTGGGTCCACAGACTCGTATCACTCGATATGTAACCACCCCCCTTGCATGCTATAGGACTGTCAATTGGAAATAACAACAACGAAAAAAAGAGAGAGCAATGGCTATAGTCCATGCAATGCATGCAGGCAGACAGACACTAGTGCACAAAGATCTAGCAGTTACATATCGTTTTGTTTTTTTGTTGGTTTTTTTTTTAGTAGTTTTTGGGTAAAAGTCTTATCGTATGGTATGTTTTTGGTATGAGCGGCTTTGTTTTGGGGATCGTGATCTACTCCTACTAGAGGTTATCTCGCTATGGTATCATGTCTCCTCGCTCGTTTAGAAGCCAAGGTTCTCCTCTGACTCCAAAGGACTAGTCAACGCCACACTACCCTGTCGACTCACTCGCTTCTCATTCTTTGTCGTCGTCGTCGTCGTCGTACTATCCCTATCCTTATCCATACTGTTCTTCCGGCTGTTGGTGTTCATGGTGTTGATAATCTTGCCCAACTTCTTCATCACACTTTTCCTCCGGTTCGCCTTCAATCCGTCCTTGCCCGTGGGGGCCGAAGTGGCAATGGTAGAAAGCTGCTCGTTAGAATTGGAGTTGGAATTAGAGCTCAGGGATCCGACCTCGGTAGTGCTGTCCATGGTCGACGCGCGACCGGTGCGGGAGATGGACTGGCCGGAGGTGGTGCTAATGTCATGCTGGTGGAGGGTTGTGGGGGAATTGGACCAGGATGATGGAATGGCTACTGGGGTTGATGTGGTGGTGGTGTGGGTGGAAGAGGTAGTCGTGGTAGTGGTGGTGGTGGTAGTGTTGTTTGCAACGAGGGTATCGACAGCCAAGGAGTTACGGCGGTTGTTGTGTTGCTGGGGCTGTGGGGGCAATGGTGGGGTGGTATCGGATCGGAGAGGGAGAACTGCGAGTTCCTTGAGGACTGGAGAGACAGGTGTCAGAGGGACGGTAGTCTTCTTCTCCATGATCTGCTCGGGCTCAGCGGTAATGACAGTGGAGACGACGGCATCCTCAACAGTAGGGGTCGACCGTGCAGTCGAAACCTTGAGCGATTCGACCTTGGAGTGAATCGAAGAGCTGGTCTCGCTGGGACGAATAATCTTTGCAAACCGACCCAGACGTTCCCGAAGAGGCGACGTGGAAGGAGGGGACGATGGAGACGACGGTGAATTCGACGACGAGGTGGTGACCGAGGCCGAGGGCGACCGCCTGGTGAGTTTGGAGAAGGTTTTTGAGCGGGTG
Source organism: Linnemannia schmuckeri (assembly GCA_029449235.1). Taxonomy (NCBI): domain Eukaryota; kingdom Fungi; phylum Mortierellomycota; class Mortierellomycetes; order Mortierellales; family Mortierellaceae; genus Linnemannia; species Linnemannia schmuckeri. The sequence continues at coordinate 928,176 of JANATG010000014.1, read as the reverse complement.
GGTGCCGGTGTGGCTGGAAGGGAGACCGCCTCTGGTGCTGACGCTGGTGTTGGGGTTGCTTCAACCATAGTGGCAGCGGTAGGGAGGGTTGAATCGTCAACAACATTTTCAACAATCTCTTCCACAAACGTTGCAGGCGCATCGATAATCTGGGTCGAGAACTGCACCTCCTCCATCTCCTGCGGCTGCTCCTCCTCCTGGATAACATTATGCTCATCCATCACCGTCGTAAACTCCTCAACGACGGCTAGGTCACGGCTCTTGATCTCCTCATGCACTTCCTCCCGATGAAGGTAGCCATGGCTATCCGTTGAACTGCTTGCAACAACAATCTCGTCTTCTGCCCGATGCTCGCCCTTATAATCGTCCGTGAACACGACTGGAACTGAAGCGTTGCCGTTATTGTCATGAGAGCCAGGAAGGTGGTGAGGTTCGTCTTCGTCTGTGGGTGTCTCGACAAGGTTGTGGTAATCTGTGGGGCTGCTCTTGAGCGGACTGAAGCAAAGACCTATCATAGTTTTCCAACGCGAGTTATACGCGATTAAGAATGGGAAGTTAGTTGATCACGTTAATCTTATCCAACGCACGTGTTTTTGTATGCGTCCATGGAAAAAAAAGAAAAGAGACAAAAGAGGCTAAAGAATGAATGGTGAAAGGGTGAGAGCGCAGTAAAGAGACAGGGTGATCAAGGGACGGGAGAGGGCGAGAGCAAGAGAGAATTTGTGTGTATTGAGAAAGGGGAGGGAGAAAAGAAAAAAGGAGGTAAGGCTAAAAATGAACACAGTTCGTCGGAACGAGTGAAGAGAACAAAAGAACAGCGGAAGGAAGCAAAACAACAGCAAAGTGCCATCAGAAGGAAAAACGCCAAGAACCATTCAAAACAAACAACAAACGAACCCTTCAACCATTACCCCCTGAACACACAGACATCACCAAAGACAAACAAGCAAAACGCCCAAACCATCCCAAAGAAGGCAAAGTTGAATGATTCAAAGAGAAAAACAGGGGGTGGTGAATGAAGGGTGGTGATGGAAGTGTGAATGTGGAGAGCCATATTGTCCTGTGCTCCAAGAATAACATAAGTGTCAAATGGAAAAAAAAAAAAGGCGTAAGGCCCAAATGGAACACCAAACAAAGCTACTTGGGTCCATAAAAGTGGACAAGGAACTGCCCATGCGACAGAGAGGGAAAGGGGGGAGTAAGGGACAGGAGGAGAGGGGGAGAGTTAGAACAAGTAAAGGGGGTAGGGGATTCAACTTTGATGTGCTATGGACAACTCATTTCACAGGTGTGGCGTCCGTGTGCGCCGACGAGTGGAGGAAGGAGAGGAAGAATACCATCAGGGAGAACCCCACAGGGACACAAGATCAAACAATAAAAAAAAACTTGGCTTCAAGGTGACAAGAACGAAGAACGATACACGTCTGATGGGTATGATAGGATAGAAAGGGATAGCGACAGGGATAGAGAATAGGTTGAGAGGATAGCTGCGTAAAAGGTGAAAAAGATATCATTTCTCTTTTTCCTTTTAGGCCTGCCGAGTATCGATGACAAACATAAGGATTTCTTCTTTTTGTTTTGCATGGTTATCAGTCCTCCTTCCTTCCTTGTTGACGGACATTTTTTTGTGTTCTCTTGTGTTCGTTGTACCTCCAATGTCATACCCAAACTAACTCCGCATGCACACAAGCACACAAGCAAACACGTCCCCCCTCTACTCCTCCTTCCTGCGTTTCAAAAAACGCGATAGCGATGCACCTGGTGATTAAAAGGGAAACGAAAAAAAAAGGCTTTCCTTGCTTGATGAACTTACCACACCCTCCAGAGATTTTCTTGAATGCCAGGGACAGTCGGCTCTGCTGCTTGACCTCTGTAATGACGACAGCGGAAGCGGGAGCAGGCGCAGGCGCAATCGGTGCAGGCTCTGTTACTTCTGGTGCCAGAGCAGGCTCGTTGTTGTTGGTGTCGGTGATGATGGTGGCAGTAATGGTGGAAGTGTTGGTGGCGGTGGCGTTTTCGGAGACAACGATGAATTCTTGAGTCTCCTCAACGACCTGAGTCTGGATATCTGCCATTTAACTCGTGTGTGTAGGTGTTGTTTTTAAATAAAAATAAAAAAAAGGGAGAAGGCGAGATTGTCGTTGTTTGGTTGGTGGTGGAGATGGTTGTGGTAGTGTTGTGCAATTGTTATGTTATTGTTGTGGAGGGTGAAGGGGGCCAAGTTGTGTTACGATTGAAAGGAGAGGGAGGTGGTCGTGGATGAGTTGTTCTATTTACATGAAGAGGAAAAAAAAAGAAAAAAATAGAAAAAAAAAAGACAGGATGTCAATACTCATGTACTGTGATGATGAAGTCGTTATTGCTGTTGTCGAATCCGACGTCGTCTTTTTCTCCGTAATAGAAGCGGAAGCAAGTAGCACACCATCTCTAGTCCACCCCTTTTCTTTCGTATTGTTAGAAGGGCGTAAGGCGAAAACAATAACGGGTCCGGTGCAGGAGTCAGGAGGAATCAGGGGGATGAGGACAGACAGAGAGGAAAGGACAGAGAGGGAAGAAGGGAACAGAGCGATGATGACGACGGAAGTAAGAGGAAGAGAGGGAGGAGCAGAAGTCTAGAAGCTACACCGATCTTGTGAAGGGGACAGTAAACAACTAGCGGTTGCCGTAATGGATGCTGATGCAGGCAACTGCTCAAGAAGAGGAAAATATGACATATTGACTGATGGACTAAGTGACTGATTGTTCGGGGAGGAAGGACTTTACAGGTCTCAGGGGTTAAACAAATGTGATTGAAGGGCATAGGTGAAGGGTATAGTGTAGACTGAAGAAAGGAAGAGGAGCAAAAAAAAACTGTCGAGCTGAGGTCTCTTTATAGGAATATCAATGGGCCCGTCGAAACTACCCTTGGCGGGGTGTGAGATTCACCCATGCCACGCGCCCGCGAACTTGGTCAGCATAGCAGAAAAAAAGAAGCAAAGGTGGTGGTGGCCCAAGGAGGAAGAAGGGAAGGGATAATGAGTTGGGATAGGGTGAGATTTGAAAGAAACAAGCCGTGACAAAGGCGACCAATGGTGGTAGGGTCCCACTCGTCAGTTCTCTAGAATTCTGTTTTCTATAGCATCCTTAAGTCTTCGTTATTGCTTGCCTTTTCGATAAATAATAACGTGTCAATGGTTTGAATGGGATGGATATAAACCAGTGATGATGGAAGGTGGTGATGACTATTGTCTGTCTGTGTCTGTTTTGTGCCTTCAGGGTGGTTGAAGATGGGAAGGTGGATGCGGATAGGAAATAAAAGAAAGAGAACGAAGAAAAGAGTATGTATTGGAGAGGAAAGACGCCTTACTTATTGTTATTGTCTGATTCCTTTGCCTCGAAAATCTGGAGGATAGATTTTTGGGGTTGGATTGAGAGAAATGGATGTATCGGAGGAAAGGAGGGAAGGAGGAGGGGGTAGTGTTAAATACGTCTGTGGGTTCGACTGAGAGTGGTGAAGGAAACAGGACGAAAAAAAGTCAGGTGAAATTGAGAAGGGGAGACTTTAGAGAAAAGAGAAAGGAAGAAGAAGAGGGACAGATAGTTGAAGAAGAAGAAGGGAAGAAAAAAAAGAGAGGGGGCGATCATCGAGCATGGAGGCGCATTTATATGGGGGGCCACTGGGCAACAAATAGAAAGAATAGGGATGCCCTCTATACAAAAGTATCCTGAGCACAACAACAAACAAGAACAGACATCTCTGACATAGATAGACGCACATCCATACGCTCACTAGTTGAGACAGTAGAGATGCCCAAAGAAGGTGAAGGTGTCATCGAGCGCGCGTAGGCTTTGGGTCGACGGGAAAGAAAAATAAGAAAAAAAGGAAACACGCCCTCATTTTTTTGATTTTGTGCTGAACAGCGAGAGCCGCATGAAGGGGGGAGGGGAAGAGAGAGATAAGTGGATTGCACAACACGCACAAGGGAAACAGAGAGGGCAGAAGCAGGCAATGAGGGTAGTAACAAGAACAGACAGCTGCACGCAAGAATTGGATTTTCGATCGATAAAATAATGAGGGATAGACAAAGAAAGGATTGAATTGAAAAAACACTATCGCGAGAACTAAGGGAATAACAACACAGACAGAGACAAGACAAGACAAGACAGCATGTGTCCATCCCACCCATCCCACTCACCCATCCATCCAAAGCCCTTATTGCGCTACTCAATTGCATGCACGCTGATAGAATACGATATATCTTTTTTTTAAAAAAACAAAACTCCGGCAACCCATTCCATCCCCTTCCACACCACCCCACCTGCACCCATCTCATCCAAAGTCCTTGGCTATGTTCTTTTTTTTTTTTTTTTTTTTTTTTTTTTTTCTTTAACGCCTCTTCGTTCTCTTTCCAAATGTCTACAGCACATGGGTCATGTCCATTTTCTGGGATGTTGAGAGAGGGGTGGACGGGTGGAGTGGACTACCCCTTCTCCTTTCTTCCTTCCATCGTTGAACAGAGAGCAATGATGGCATTGACCAAGACAGTAGGCAAAGAAGGGAAGAAACCAATACCGCTTTGAATGCGCCCTTCATCTCCTAAACTCAGGATGAAGTCGCTCCTTCCATGGATCATAATTCGCGCTACCCAACAATAACAGAGGCATTAAGCAAGGTTACCCAGCTCGAAGAAGGTCCCATACTTTCTTCGTCATCAATGACTTGTTATGGTTCGAGATCAAGAATGGATCGAAAAAAAAACGTGCCAAAAAATGAGCACAGACAGGGACTCAAAAAACGATAGGTCAGCCATTGGACGTCGTCAACAATTTTTAGGCCCCAGTCCGCCTGTCCGTCCACGAAAGTAGGGTCAAGAAAGGAAAATGAGCCATCATTTTCCTCTAACAAGTTGACTCACTTGTCATTGACTGATGCATTGATGCCCCAGTCGACATTTTTTTTAAGTGCCCAGGACAAAAAGGGCTGCTACGCACAATGTAATACTTTACGAATGACCCTTTTGTCTGTTAAATGCAATATGACCTGTACCGCGCTGTACTGTACTCTGCAATCGATCGATTAGCTTACATGACACTTGCTTTTTTGTTGCTATCGTTCGTGAACAAGGATTAAACAAAACCCTTTTTTTAGGACTTTGTATATGTTGGTGGTGGTTGTACTTGGTGGTGGCACACGAGGGTGCGTGAAAAGCAACAAGAACCCTTGAAAAGTGTGAAATATTTATCTAGCCTGCCATTTTCATTCCCTATGGGCTCATCAAACGCGAACAAAGTACCGATAGTCACTTGAGGAAAAACACTTGGGCTCGCTCAATAAAAGAGAATCTGACCACACTCACGACGCTGAGTGTCGACGTCCATCAAGAACAAAAAAGGAATACTGCTCTCACTTGTTTATAGGATAATGAAGGGAGAGGAAGGAGGCAATATTTTTTGGTTTCGGAGGCGCAAACACATCAGGATAGTCAAAAAAAAAAGGGTTTAAACCGCTCCTTGTCTTTCCTCTCTTGTTCTATGGGCCAGTCCGCCCTCAAGGACAAAGAAGTGGCGGAGGTGTGAGGGTGTAAGGCATGGCGACAACACATTAGAAAAAAAAGACTAACGAAGGACGAGCAGGGCTCCAAGAGTAACAGCAACGCTTACACAAGACAGAGAAAAAAAAGCAAAAAGAGCATTGCATTGGATGGGCTTGTTTTTTCTATATGATCGGTAACTGTCAAGCTTCCATCTCCCCTTCGTCTCTTCACCCCTGCATTGTATTCTGTGATACAAGAAAGATGGCATTTCAATTGGTTCGTATTGTCGAAAGGAGAAAAAGGGAAGATGAAGGAGGAATTCGAGTGTTCTCGGCAATTATTCAATGGGTGGCAGATGATAGTCGATGGTGGTGGAAAGAATACTGCTTTGATTTTTGGTGCTTGGTCCTATTGCCCATTCGCCCTCGAGAATTCTACCTTTTGCTTCCGTTGAAGGAGAAAAGGAGATTTTTCAAAGGCAGCAAACCCTGATGGGATGGGAATGGGAAAGGATGCCGGCTGACAAGATGGGTTTGTAGGACGAGAGTGAAAAGGGGCTATAGTCGTCCAACGTGATCACCACTCCCATTTTCTGCCTCCATATGGTCCTTCCCGAAAGGCAGTTTTCTTGCCTGTTGTGCAACCTTAGCATTGGGCATCGTCCTTAACTCATCCTTGCTGGATGTCAAAAAAATAAAAATAAAAGTTTTCTATGATTTCAGTGAAGCAAAGTGCGTTGTACGACTAAGTTTAAACCCGCCTGCCTTGTCCATCCGGCCGGCCAGCCCATTTTCGCAATGCTTTGCTTTACAAAAAAGACAGTTTTTCTTGTACCAGTACTTGGTTGTAAGTATCTACTTTCCTATGCCCATGTATGGTTACGATGACCAAATCTTGCACCTTGCTTTTTCCCTCTTTGCTGTTTGCTCTAAGTCACTCTCCCTACTCAGTTTACCTTTCTGTTTGTGCCCGCCCATTGATATCAACCCTAGTCTCCTCCTCCCTTCCCCCTACCTTTGTCATCGGATCATCCTTTTTTTTGGTTTTTGCATTGCTGCAGTCGAAATAACGAGAGAGAGAGAAAGAGAGAGAGAGAGAGAGAGAGAAAGAAAGAAGAAGGAGACTCATTCGGCCTGATCGCGCATATTTCTGCAAGAGGTATTGAGTGAGAGAGAGAGAGGAAGGCACGCAAAAAAAGGGCTATGGAGGACGATTAGAGACAGGAAGGATCCAATTCTTGCTTTCCCTTCTCCCTTCTCCCTTCTCCCTCCTCTCTCTCTTTCTCTCGATACGCATGTCCAGACAGAACGAGTGAACGAGAAAGAGAGAAGGCGATGTGCGAAAAAACAAAACAAAAAAAAATGGTCAAAGGATAAGGTTAGCATTCATGGCCCACATGAGCGCGTGGTCCAATTGAAAAGTTTTCCTCCTCCCTTCTCCTCCCTCCCTTTCTCCCACTTCCTTCTCATTCCCACCTGAGGCGGCTGTAAGGAAGGCTGGGAAGACATAATCGAGATGATCTGGCAGACAGCTGGTTCCCTTTTGAAAAATAGCACCTTACATGCTTGACCCCTCGGCAAGCCCTTTTGTTGTCCGTTCTGAGCTTGCTTGTTTGCGTTCTTTTTTTTTTTTTTTTTTTTTTTGCATAAACCCCCCGCATAACCTGCCGTTTTTCCACAACTCATACATATATAACAAAGCAAAGGAACATAGCACGAGAAAAAAACAAAAACAAGCTGGCCAAGAAGAATGTCAATCTAGTGTAGATAGCAGTAAAACGCCCTCCACTTGCCAATGAAAATAAACATGAAAGGCGGGAAAAAAAAAGAGAACAGGTTCCTTCATCCAATTTTTTTGCCCTCCTTCATATACTGTACCCCTGCCTGGTCGGGCCCCCCTTGATGATGATGACGATGATGTCGAATTGTGTCTTTGGACGCCTGATCTCTTATTTACTTCTCGCCTTTTGGGTTCATTTCACGCTATCTCTTCTGTTTGTGTGGTTTTGTCCTCCACCCATATTGACTCGACCCACAAACAAGAAGGGCTTTTGAAGTGAACAAAAAAAGGGGGGACGTGTTCACGTACAGGTATGACGAGTCGTGCTGAGTTTTCCATGAACGAAAGAGTTGAAGCGTACGGCATGGCAGGAGCTTGGGATTGGGATTGGGAGGAGGTGATCACAAGGGTCACACACACCGAAGGAAAGGGAGGAGAAATTCTCTCAAAATTGCCCCACGGGTCTTTGTTTGCAAGATGACTGCAAATGGGTCATCATTGGTTCGCATGTGTTCTTCTCTTTTTGTTATGCGCGCAATTGTGACCTGGTCTCCCATTCCTTTCTTCTTTTCTTCCTTTTCACGATACGTTTACCTCCCTTCTGTTTTCTTTTCTTTTCTTGTTTTCTTTCTTCTCACTTCTTTTTAGTTTGCATTGCTGCATGGTCGCGCAACTGACGGGGTCAAATCGGCGTGTGGATAGGATGGTATGGTATGACAAAAACGGAGGGGGTATGACAAACGGAAGGAGGTACAAGAAGGAGTACAAAGGGAGAAAGGGGTCATGTGGAGGATGGTGTCAAGAAAAACGTGCTATGGCAACCCACGTTGTCTTCGGACTTTTTCTTTATTTTTTTTTCTTCCCAACCCCTTCTTTGTTCCCAGCTCTGGCGCTTGCACTCCTTTACGAAGATGTGAGCGATGACGCTATGCCGCTTATTATTTTCTTTTTTTTCGCCTCTTATTTCGCAATTTTTTATTGACATTGACTTTTTCTGATCTCAACTCTCAACCCCAAAGTTAGAAAAAAAAAAAAAAAACACACACACAACAAAAAAGAGGGTGAAGGTTGAAAAGATGAGGTGGTCGAGGGCCTTAGGATCGCTGAGGACAAAACGAAATTTTTAGATCGTAGGAGATTGAACACAAGAGGGGCACCACTAACGAATAAAACAAAAACCACAACATCATCGAGCAAACGACGACAACAAAACAAGGTTGTACAACAATCACAAGGAATGAGGAGGATGAGGAGGAAGCTGTGTGGTTGTTTTCATGAACATTAGCATCACGCACACTAGCAGATCACAGATTCAAGGCTTTGGATCTTTTTTGGGTTTCCTTTTTTTTTTATTGTGATTAGCAAGCAAGCTGGTTAGCCACGTTGTTGATCGATCAAGGTACATACCAGGTACCAAGGAAAGAGATACAAGCATGAGAGAGAAAAAAATATTGGGATGTGTGTATTATTAGGATGCGTAGTCAATGACTATTAGTAGTATACAGCTAGTAGCGGTAGTGACAAGTGATGAATAACAACGAGCTATGATGAAAATGGAGTGCCGGTGGTGTTGTTGTTGCGATGATGTAGTGTTCTAGGGATTTATGATGAGTTGTAATCAAATAAAAAAAAAGGTGATGCCGATGCTAGAAACCAGGTTTTTAGCAATTGGGAATGGAGACTTTAAGTTTGCGGTCGACGGTCATGAGACCCCATTGGGATTCGCGAGGATTGATTGAACTCTTCCAGGGCTCGTCAAAGGCTTCAAAGTAGTAATAGGGCACGTTTTTCTTGTTGGCCTGGCATACCCATGTGTTGACAAACGTCTGCAGGTTCTCCATCGACGGCACGGCTGGGCCTATTTGAGCGCCAAGAAAGGTAGACCCAGAATAAATAAAAGGGGAAGGGGGGGGCGGTGCCCGTTAGAATACAATTGAGAGATGCACCATTACGCGACATGTTTTGATCACCGGCTTCTTATTGTTTCACACAGACTGATACATTGATCAACAAAGGCACGCGGTTCACTGATGAAAGAAGAAGCATTGTCAAAAAAAGGAAAACTTACCCAGGGCGGCGGAGCTGGGACCACTAGGCCATCCGACCTCGGAGATCATGGCCGGTTTACCGCCGGCTGCCTTCAGGGTCTCATCCCTAAAGTTGGCAAACGCCCAATCAGCAGCTCCGACAGCAGACGTATACGCAAAGAACGGATGAATGTTCGACAACACCCAATCCACCTTGTCCACAATCTGATGTACATTCCTGCCCAGATCCGAAGAGAAAATAGGGATCTGCGCCAACTGCTGACCCAGCGTACTGTAGGTCGGGTTGGGGGACGATGCGGCAGATGCAGCCCTGTCCCTGAGCCCACGACGGATTTCTTGGATGTATGCATCGAGGGTCTCGAGGGGGACGTGGTCCTTTTTCTTGGTTGGGTCCTCGTTTCGGAAGAGGACCTCATTTCCGACAGAGATACCGATGATTCGAGAGGCGACCTCAGAAATGGTGATCGTGTCTGCGGACCGGGCGGCTTGTTCGTGGAGCATGTCCGAAGCGTAGGTATCAGCATCCATGGCCAGGTTGTACTCGATCAGGTTCCAGAACAGGCGGGTCTGCTTCTCCCACGAGGCCTTGTTGTTGTCGACCCAGAGCGTCAAAATGACCTGCATATCGGGCAGATCGAGGTACTGAAGGGCCTTCATCACATTCTCGGCTTGGCGACAGGCCATACCATAGAGTCGGATCCGAGAGGTCAACTGTGAAAGGATCTTGAGGTCCTCAATCACATTGCCCAAGTTGACTCTACAATCGGGTTCCTGGGATCCACGAGGGGTATAATCGATACCATAAAAGACCTTGCGGAGGTTTGGGTCAGGGATAATAGTAGTATTAACATGGAACGTGGATTCGATGGTCTGATGGAGTTGCTCGCGTGAATTCACTCCTGGCATGAATCCAGGTTGAAGTCCTCCTACTCCTTTATTCTTGGGGTGAGTGGCGATGGAGCTGTTGCCGTCATGGTGGGTCCACTGCTCCTTGAAGGTGAATGCAAGGATGACTCCGAGGGCAATAAAACAGGCGACGACCCCGACACAAAGGCAGGTCTTGACTCGCTTCTGTTTGCCGTGTTCCTTTTGTAACCAGACACTCTTCTCGCTCACCGTCCGATCTTGTGAAGAAGAGGACAAAGAGGGGTGCTCTGAAGGAGCGACGGTGGTACGATTCATGATCTCGTCATCGTCGGAGTCCCAGCCGAGGACAGAGGAAGATCGTCGACGGTGGTGTTTCTTTTTGAAGATCGAGTCCATGAAGGATGAGGACTGACGGGTAGTGCTGGTGACCGTGGATGCGACGGCCGCTGGTGCTGTTGGGGCTGGGACGGTGATGGCGGAATTGGGCGAGAAGGGTGGGACAATGGGCGCGACGACGGAGTCCTGGATAGTCAAGGATGCAGAAGATGCAGCCAAGGAGTGGAAAACTGTGTTACTAGGACCACCTACTCTTCCATCATGTCCTACTCCGACTCCAGAAAAGTTGTCGCTGCTGCTGTTGATATCATTGTCGTGAGTGCCATTGTAGATAATGGGGTTGCGATGCTGCTCGTAAAAATGATGCTGCTGCTGCTGTTGTTGTGGGGGTGGAAGGTACGGTGGATCGTGAGGGTCGACAGTGACGACGGAAGTAGGAGCAGGGTTGTCAATAGTGCGGGTGACATGCTGGAGTTGATCCTGATTGTCTGAGGGGCTGAATGGATATAGATGCGACGGTGTGTCAGATCGAAGAGTCTCGATGTAGGACTGAGGCGGGACCCTCGAGTGAATATTATTACGTGGATCCATAAGTATGTGGGGGTAGGGATATATGATAGATAAGACGAGATATGATCCGCGTATTGCTTTGGTGATCGCGGATGCAAAGGAAAAAAAAGAAAAAGGATGGAAAAGAGGGACCTCTTTGTAGGGTTTGAGGAATAGGGTAGGGGAGCCAGCTTGTTGGACAACTCGTCAAAGCCCAGTCAAGGCAAGACAAGACAAGGCTGGACTAACGAATGATGTGCTCTGATTGGTGAAAACCATAACGCGACAAACGGACGGTGGAATGGCAGGGAGGAAAGGGATATGTCTCAGCCCAGGAATCAACAACAGCCAAAAAAAAGTTGAAATCGACTGATCCTTTTATTCGTACGAGGTGGTGCGAACGAGAGTGCGGTTTGTTAAGCTATGTACGGGTGAACTGGAAGATGTCGTTCTGGCCTGCGGCAAGGAGGCCTAGTTGTTCAATTAGAAAAAGAGAGAGAGAGAGAGAGAGAGAAAAGAGATGGCTTGTCTTTCTTTGATCGTGTATGAATGTATGAGAGCACGCGAGAGAGAGAGAGAGGGTCAGAGAGCAAAAGAGACAGAGAGATAGAAGGAAAGAAGGAGAAAGTGGAGAAGGGGGTCCGCCTGCATAAAGGGTCTAGTGATCTATGGGTTGCATGGCATGTTTGCATAGCATGGGCCAATACCTATCATGAAGCACATCCTATTTCTTTTTTTTTGTCTCTTTCTTGCTTCTGGCCTCTGAGCTAATGCAATTAGACGTGGAAGAGATTGGGAAGAAAGAGAGAGATGAGGGAGGAGTTTGCTTCGGAAAAGAAAAAAAGGGATCTCTCTTGCCCATGCTTTTGTTTGTTTGTATTTTTCAATCATTTTTCGACAAGGTACGATTCGCAGCATATCTGTAATGAAAGAAGCTCAACAATAAAACGGCTCATTCGACAAACACTAGGGCCTTTTCTTGCCACATCCGCCATCTTGTTTTTTCGATATCAGAAACTGTCTGAGCAAAACAAATATGGATATGGTCATATCCATGCCATTGCTACATACCATCCGTCGTGGGGTCAGCCATGGTCGGGCGGGGATGGGGATCCCACACCATTGCTTCTCACAACAACAACCACTGTGCATGATGTTTTAATTGATATTACCAGTCCAGCCTATGGCCCAGGTCTGATCAATCAGAAATGCCCTTTGGTTGTGCATGCATCTGTTTCTCTCCTCACGAAAAAGGTCAACTCCTTTAATTCCCCTTCTTGCCCCACTTTTGGACTCGTCCCCTCCCTCCCTTCCTTCCTGGTTCTCCACCCTTTTTAGTCAATTGTCCTTTGTTCATCGCGTCCATCGACCATCGGACGGACGGATCCGACTCGACACCTCTGTCTCCTGTTTTTTTTTTTTTTTTTTTTTTTTTTGTCATTTTGCTAAATATCAACGTATACAGATAGGATGGTTGAGGATAGAATAAAATGCATAATAAACATCGAAGGAATCTATTCGAACTGGACCTTGGACACCAAGCAGTCGGCGCGAGTAGAGATCATTGTAACAAGAAAGAGATGTTGCACAAGCCTAATGTGCTAAGCAGTGAAATGAAAATGTAAAAAGAAAGATGAATGGGCTGGGGACAGGAGAAACGGATACAAACACGAACATGCGAACACATACACGAAAACACGATAGCCATTGGACACAAAAAGCTGGAAAAGAAAGCCACGGGGATGCCTTTCTCTTTTTCTCTCTTCTTCTTGAGGTAGGGTCCAAAGAAAGATGGAAACAGAAGATATGAAAAGAAAAAAAAGGATAATTGCTTTCCTGCTCTCCTCTCATACAAGAATGGCAAACCAAGCCAAGGTGTGGTATTTATACATCATGTACGGTAGCAGCATGCGATCTGAGTTTCTTTTGTTGAATGACCTGCAGCATGGCTGGATCCTTGGGAATGGATGAAATGGCATGGATGGAAGAATGAGCTGTTTTGTTTATCCCCCAATAAACCCGCAATTTGCCTCCTCATCCAACCTCCAGGTGTATCATCCGAATAGGGTTCTCTCCTTTATTATTTAATTGAATGTTCATGATTCGCCCGTCTTGCCTCTTTTTTTCGCCTCTCTTTTTCCACCCTACCCCCAGATGGGCTCCCTTTCTCTTTCCGTCTCTTTTTTTTTTTTTTTTTTTTTTTTTTTGAGTAGCTTCGGAGCAGCAAAGTAACACATCAAACAGACAACAACATACCAAGCAACTTGAAGCAAAGCAACACGACACTACAAAACTATATGCTGGCCCTTGTCCTGTATGTCCTATAGGATATGCATGTTATGTATGTCCGCAATAGTACCTACTGATATATGTGTATGTGTGAGATCACTGATTTTTTACATTTTCTTTTTTCTCTCACTTCTCATTTGTCTGTTTTCTGCGAGTGGCTGCCTTGTCTCTGTTCTCTCTGAGCTGTCCTGTCGTGCCACCCAAACTCTCGTCTCTTCTCTCTCTCTTTTGTTCCTCCTCCTTTCCTTTTTCTTTTTCTCTTTGTCTCTTTCCTTTGTCTCCTTCCCTTTCCTCTCATCTTCACTCTCATCATCCTCAGTCCTCCTTCTTCTTATTCCCAATCAGGCTCCCCTCCTTCCCCCCTGATCCACTCTCTCACACTCCTTCCTTTCCTCACTTACACTCTCACTCTTAATCACACACATACACACGCACACACTCTCTCACATTCACTCTTCCTTTTCCCCTTTTCTTCCCTTCTCTTCTCTTCTCTCTTCTCTCTCTTCTCTCTCTTCTCTCTCTCTCTCTCCTCTTCTCTCCTTCCCTCTTCCTTCAGCTCATCCACTCCCCCCATCCACCAGGTAAAAATACGCTTATACTAACACTTATACTACCAAAACCCCAACTTCTCAACATTCAAATCCTTGTTGTGTGCGACCATTGAAAAAGAAAATCGTTTTTGTCTTCCTTCTACAATCACACCACCACAATCACAGGCACACCAACAGCTATTTCTCATCCCTTATTCCATCCAACCTCTCACACATATACACACTCTCACTCTCACTCAACAAAGCAACTCATCAGTCGGCACAAAACATACCTGCTTGATATTTCAGGCACTCTTCAGTCCCTCGCTCTCGCTCTCTCTTTCTCTTCGCTCATTTTATTCTATCTTCTTCCCCTGTCCTAACTGTTTATGTTCTCTTCCTTCCTTTCATATACGTCCTATTGTTTTGTTTTGTTTTTTGTTGTTTTTCTTCTTGTTATTATTGGTGTATGTGTGCCTTTGTGTAGCAATGCTATGGGATGATGGTGATGATGTTATTCCAAAAATCATTGTTTTTTCCTGCCAATCTCTTATACTTTTGCTTCTTCTATGTCATGTCATGCCATGTCATGCCGTGTCGGATATGCCGATATGTTGATATATATATTTATGCTTGGCCCCGTTATGCAGGATGAAAAGAGTCTCTTCTTTATGTATTTCTTTCCTTCCCTTCCCTTCCCTTCCCTTTCAATCAATCAATCAATCAATCATTTCAACAGAAGGGGGTTATTGTGGCCCCTCTCTATCTGTATCTCTCTCTCTCTTCCTCCTCTTCTCTTCCGCTCTCCTTCCCATTGTTGTTTGCCTGCATACTCTTACCCCCTCTTCTTTCTTTCTATCCTTCTTCTTTCTTTCTTCGTTGCTCCCCCTTCTCTTCTCCCAACGTTATTTTACATTGCCGCATGGAATCCTACCCTACTTTTATTGGAGGAAACTCTCTTCACAAGAAAAAACGACCAAAATTAATCAATCACTGGGGTGTGTGGGTGGGACAAGTCCACACGGGAGGGAGCGTGACTAACCAACCATCTGTCATCCAGAAGGGAACCAAGAGTATGCGTGAGAGTTTAAAAAAAAGGTGGTGGAGTGAGGGTCACCGTGTCGTGTTTACTCGCATCCATGTCTGCATCCATGTACGATTAGTTGGTTATTTGTTGTGAAAAAAAGGAAAGATAGCCTGTTTTCCTTTTGTAACAATAAGAAGAACGAGAAGAAGAGAAAAAAAAAATGATGAGGGCCATTGGATGTCACATCGTATCATCGGATATGTTTGTGCACCCATCCATGTCTATCCCTTTTGTTGTCTCTCTTTCCCTCCTCTCTTGACCTACTCGTCTCTCCCTCTCTTTTTCCTGCTGCTCTTTTTTTTTTTTTTTTTTTTTTTTTTATGCCCTCTCTCTCTCTTTCCCTCTCTCTCTTCTCACACACACATACTTTTTACCACAACAACCACTTACTCTTACCCACCCACATCCCCTCCCCCTCTCTCCTCCCTCCTTTTTCCTTCCCTTTACTCCCTTTCCTCCCCCTACAAAGCATAATTTTTTTTTTTTCGGATTCTTTCAATTCATCTCCTCTTCGATCTTCTTTTCTCCCTTCCCCTTCTCCTCCACTTCACACTTCCACTCTTTTGACCTTTACACCTCATTCATACCCGATCAGTCACCCTTTCCACTCTGCTCTTATTTGACAACATCATCCTTTTACACTTCACTCTTTTGCGCACTAAAACTCACTCGCTCACTTCCTTCACTCCTGCTACCCAGTCTCTCTCTGTTGTGTCTTCAACCCTTCCTTCTTCCCTTCTTTCCTTTTTCGCCCGCCTTCGGTTTCTTTCACCTTACCACATCCTATTACTACCTCCTTATCGTAAGGCATACATGAACACATCCAACCCACTCTCTACCTTCCACTGCTGTATTCCCTGATATTCGTTTTGCTCCTCTTCACCCTTCCCTTGCTTTCTGCTTTCACCGACTGAGTCTACAAGCTTATTTACCTCACTATTATGCATACAGCGACAACAACCACTTATTAATTCTCCTATCTCTCTCTCTTTCCCTCATTTTTTTTATCCCTATCGCTCACACAATAGCATGAGTAGCAGCTCCCACAGCACTCATTCCTCCTCCAACGTCGTCGGTGTCCACTACCGCGTCGGAAAAAAGATTGGCGAAGGAAGCTTCGGTATCATCTATGAAGGCAAGTCTCTTTCTCCCTCTGCTCCACTACTGCTGGCAAAAAAAAAACTTTAGCGAGCAAAAACGTGCCCATGAAGCTATTAAAACAGTGTACCTAACTCTTTCTTTGCATCGTTGCTTCATTCCACCAGGTCTCAATCTGCTGAACAACCAACAGGTTGCCATCAAGTTCGAACCCAGAAAGAGCGATGCCCCACAATTGCGCGACGAATACAGGACATACAAGATCTTGGCTGGATCAAGTAAGTGCAATGCGGGCTACGAACAACAGGACCAGACTGGAAAAAAACGTCAGAAAAAAGGCGTGTGTTTGGTGTCATCGGGCATATCGGCGATCGGGAGGAATCCGCAACCCACTATCTCTCTCTGTTCTATTGGTCCTGCTCAACACTGGAAAAAAAGAGAAAGACTTGGGAAGACATGTGTAAATGCGGGAAGAGTGTGAAGGGTGGAAGGATGGGTCAAATGACACGGTGTCAACTGGTTCAGAGGGGTATACTACGTTACTATCTGGCATCCTATTAAAGGGACAGAATACAGGGAAACAGCAGAAAATCGACCATCTGACCATGGTGTCAAGTCATACAACAAAACGGTGGAAGGAAAAAACGATAGACATACTAAAGTTGAAAACTAACAGGGTGTCTCTTTCTGTGGACTTATTTGTGACAGCTGGTATTCCAAATGCCTTCTACTTCGGACAGGAGGGTCTCCACAATATTCTTTGCATTGACCTGCTTGGCCCTTCCCTCGAAGATCTCTTTGATATGTGTGGTCGCAAGTTCACGATCAAGACTGTTGTCATGGTAGCCAAGCAGATGGTAAGACGACCCAGATGGTTCAGGCACCTATTTTTTCTCTCGCAATTGAATGGGCTCGAAATAACTTATTACAAGCTGCCTTTTTGCTCACCGTCATCTTGATTTCAATTCTTTTTACAGCTCTTCCGAATCCAAACTATCCACGAGAAGAACTTGATCTACCGAGATATCAAGCCCGACAACTTTTTGGTTGGACGGCCCCACACCAAGAACGCCAATCTGGTGCACGTAGTCGACTTTGGTATGGCTAAGCAGTATCGCGATCCTAAGACCAAGCAGCATATACCTTACCGCGAGCGCAAGAGTTTGAGTGGAACTGCCAGATATATGAGTATCAACACACACTTGGGCAGAGGTATGTCTTTCATGTCTATTATATCACGCTTCTCAAACGGTACCCCTCAGCGCAGTTTATGTTGTTATAAACTAACACACACAATATCCCTGTTGTTTCATACACTTTTCAAAACCACTTCAGAGCAATCGCGACGTGACGATCTGGAGGCCATGGGCCATGTTTTCATGTACTTCCTGCGCGGTGGACTTCCCTGGCAGGGACTCAAGGCAGCTACTAACAAGCAAAAGTATGAAAAAATTGGTGAGAAGAAGCAGTCAACACCCATCAAGGAGCTTTGTGAGGGATTCCCAGGTAAGAAAGCAATATAACAGGAAGGCTCTCTGCCTCTAACATGCAAGTCGGTACTTCTTTACCCATTATTCATACTTACCTCTTTTTCCAATCTGCTTTTGATACATTACAGAGGAATTTGGTATCTATCTTAACTATGTCCGCAAACTGTCGTTCGAAGAGACTCCCGACTATGACTTTTTGAGAGACCTGTTCACCAAGGCTCTGAAGAGCATGAACGAGACCGAGGATGGTGTCTATGACTGGATGCTCCTGAACAACGGCAAGGGATGGGAGTCGGAGGCCGATGTAAGTAGTCAGACGCGCTTGGCCCATGACTTGATGACTTTTTTGCTATTGTCATTGTCGATGGCCACCTGCCGTTGATTTTTGAGGCGCGTGACTAAACTCTATTTGTGGTAATCACGTACAAAAAACTTTAGGGCATGGGCGATATCTACGGAGACAACGGACATGTACCGAGCGCATCACACCAATACTCGTCCAACCCTTTGCACCCATCAGCACAGCATGACCGTCACGGTTCGCGGGACCCTCACGCACAGAGCCAAGGGCAGTCCCAGCGCCAGCAGGGCAAGCTCCAACAGCCTGGGGCGCTGGTCCACAGCAACTCGCGGCTGAAGCACAAGCAGAGCCAGAACCGTGGACCTGGAGGCGGAGCTGCTGACCAGGATTTGCTCCGCGAGCACGCCTACAACCGCGCCGCACCCAACGGCAACCTCCGGGCCGAGGAGGGTCAGAATGGAGAGGGCAGCCAGAAGAAGCGCGGCTTCTGGAACAAGCTGATTGGCGTTATTACCTGCAGTACGTGTCGTAGATGAATGCCTATTTGAAACTCGACTATTATGAGCCTTATTCCCTTATTATTACAAAATGTGTAATGTCTTGAAACATGGTGGTGCTGTTTGTTCTGAACATTACTCCAAAGTGTTCAATTGATCTGTTCCTGACCCACGCATTCTCTCTCTATGCGCTTTGTCGTTTCTTTTCTTTTTTTTTCTTTTTTTTTTTTTTTCCAATCTCTCTTTCTCTCCTCTAGGCTAATCGAACAACTTCTAGTATTTGCGTCACCACTCTATCTTCGCGCCGATATATACACTTTTTACTTCCTTTGCACACCTTTTTGCTTGGATCGGCACGCCCTATTTCGCTTAAACTTATCACTTTCAATCCTACTCTTTCTTTTTTTTATCCGATGCGACCGGATTCTCATCAAAATACCAACGTCTTGTCACAACCCCCTAGTCCTACACCTGCTCCCCTTTTAACGTAATTCAATCATAATAATAAACGACAACACCTAACTACTACTTCTAACATACTTGTTTCTGAATTGCATTCTATACAACGTTGTTATGCGACGCACGCAGACGAAAAAAAGAGCAGGAGCTGAGACAGCAAGGGCCAGATCCCGAGGAGGAAATGATAAAAAATGGTTTATTCTGGGAGCATGGGAAAAATAGGAAAATCTGAGAAGAAAAGAAACGGGCACTTGTCCATTGTTTATCCCATCTTGGCCTTGCTGAAGTCCATCTCAGGATGCTGTTGAAAGAGAGGTGAATGAGAAAAATGTTGTTAGATATTTTTACAAAACCTGTCGTATTGCTCAACCTTTTCTTTTCTTAGGTGCGAATGGAGTACAACAAGAAAATAAGTGACTTACCATTGCCTGGAACTTTTTGAATGCCTCAGCCTTCTTGAGGTCATCGCTGGATGGCAATCCGGCAGCCTTCTGACGCTGGTCGAACTATTTTATTAAGTAGGGTAGAAAATAAAAGCAATATGAGCATTATGGGTGATGATAATTGGCGGCTAAATATTAACGCCCCCCAAAAAACCAAACAAACAAGGATTCTCTCTTGTGAATGAGAATAAACCGATATGTTTACCATCATCTTTTCGACCATGCCGCGGGTCTCGCCATCGAGGTCGCTGAGCTTCGAGTTCTCGGGGACTATCTTTGTGGTGTCAATTTCGGGGTGTCCTTCAATAACGGCCTTCCACCACTCGGTACTCTTTGCCTTTTCGAGGTGGATGGTGATTTCCTTTTGGTCCTCCAACGACCAGGTCGAGTCGTCCAACTTGACTTCCTTTGTCAATGCACCCTATTTTTTTGTTTGTTTTTTTTGATGAAGAAAATGCAGGAGAGGTCAGTAGAGGTTTGTTGCGTTTGTGGGTCTAGATGGTCAATCCTCTCTTGTAATAAAATGGTACTTTGCAAATAGTGTGCTGTGGGTGTGTGCGTGGAAGAGAAAAGGAATATGTTTTCATTTTTCACCTCGATGATGGGAGTCTGTCCTCTAAGACCAGCCTTAAGAGACTTCTTCTTGATCTCGATGACCAGATCTTTGGCGCGGGTGCCCTTGGGGACCTCGAAAGTGATATCAACGTCGACTAAGGTCTGTCTCCACTTGTAAGGGAGGGCTATTTTTTGTGAAAAAGTTGTTGTAGTTTCAATTGAAGAAAAGAATAAGGAGGGTATGGACGCAGTCGCGCGTTAGTATTCTAAGTTTCGGTTGTTTGAAAAGAAGAGGAAGTAGTCAAAAAAAAAAAGATGGATGGGAGGGCAACAGGGGTGATTCCTCGCCAAACGAAAGATTGAAGAAATAAAATGAATCTCGTACTGGCTTGTTCCTCGGCTTCCTTCTTGCGAGCGGCGGCGTCGTGAGCGGTGCGCTCCTCCTCGGTCATGGAGTCGTATTCCTTGGGGTTGACCATTGCAGATGTGAGTGCGTGAGTGAGTGAGCGGTGTGAATGGCGAATGGGTGGGTGAAAGAGTTGAGAGTGAGTGAGGCGAAGATGGAAACAGAAAGAAACTTCTACGCTCCCTTCGCTCTCCTTTTTACGCTTTCTGGGTCGGACGGTCCCCAGCACAAGCGCAGGCAGGCAACACTGACCAAACAAGCAACGAGTCCACACTCCAACTTCGCCCTTGAACAGCCCCCCTTAAGCGTGTTTTTGTACCGCCTCATCACGTGGGTACTTCCTATGGCCAGCATATGTGTTTTTGTTGTCCGCGCCTTCGACAAACAACGAATTGTCCTTGTCTCTCATTCACACATCTGGCCTCAGGAAGGACGCCCCCAAAGTTCACATCAGGAAAACACACAAACATAACAGACACATCCATACCTCGACAGAACTTCCAAACAAGCGCATGGACACCAAACGAAAACTGCGGGATCTGGGCCTCTCCTCTGCACAACCACATTCACACCAACAACTGATGCCATGGCCAGTCCTTCAACGCCGGAGGATCGAGAAACTCAAAGACGACCGCTTGGCAGAATTCGAACGGGCCTGTGACGAGAGCTTTGAATGGCTCGAGAATTATTATCAAGGATGTGTCTATGCGGCGTTGCAGAATAAGGACTATCATGAGTCGGGTGGAGGAGCTTTCCACCGGTCTATTTCAACGTATGTTTGTTGTTTTTCAGGAACCGAAGTTGTGTGCTATTTTGTCAACATATCAATAGATAAAAAATCAAAGGGGGCGCTAACATTTTGAAATAATTTCTTCTTTTGTTAAAATAGTGATCATGGAAGGCATAGTCAACAATTTACAAAGGATCAACAATACAACGAAGACTTGGTACATCCCTCTTTGCCTTGCTCCTTTCTTCTTGGCTTGCCAGGAACTGCTAACAATGGCAACACTTGCACAACAAATACTGAAGCTTATTTTATTTGTAATCGAACTGCGCTTTAGCTACCATTTTCTCCTTACAATTCGGGATATTATTCAAGACAAGGACGGGCGACAGCTTCACCTGGCTATCATCATTCACTACCCCATCATCATCAACAGCAGCAGCAGCAGCATCAACAGCATCAACAGCATCAACAACAGCAAAAGATCAAACGCACTCCCAAGAACAGTCCAGCAAAGTTCAAGCTAAAGAGTCCAAAGACCCCCAACGTCGCAAGGATCGGCAGTCCGACTTCTCCATACGAGCGGCAGCAACACCATCATCGACATACTCATGCTCATATCCATACGACGCCTAGGAAAAAACTTCGAGTGACCGCCAAACCATCGACTATGAAGGCGCAGCGGGCTTTGAAGGCCAAACGGAAGAGGACTGCCAGCTTCCAGAACAGCTCGACTCGTCAGCGGGATTCCAAGATCGACCAGCAACAACAACAACAACAACAACAACAACAACAACAACAGCAGAAACGGCAAGAGCAGAAGCAAGAGCAGGAGCAAGAGCAGGACCAAGAGCAGCATCGTGTGTCGGGAACAGAGGAAGCGATCAGGCATGCCGACAGCTTTGTTCCATTGAAGCAGCCTCAGAAGCAACAGGAGACTTCTCGCCATTCGACGCTGGACTCAACGCGCAAACAGTCCAACAATCAGGATGTGGTTACGCAGTCTCGCCATACCCCGACAACACCCGCAGATGAAAGGTCGTTCACCTCCGAGCCCGAAAAGTCATTCACTTCCGAAAAGTCGTTCACGTCTGATACAGGAAGGTCATTCATTGCCGAGCTGCGCGCCAGTACGTTCAAGACACCGGCCAGAGGGCAAACATCTCGGGCAATCCGTCCGTCCTACTCGCGGACGAGGACAACAGGCGACATGGAGGTGGACAGTGACGCTGATGAGCGTGGCCCTACGCCCGGCTCCAAGGCTCGTGATTCTATGACACTCAAGTCACCCGTCAACCGTTCTGACACCAGCATGGATCAGGATATCGACTCGCCTGTTAGAACCAGTCTTATGCACAGTGCTTCGCGGAACAGGCCTTCGTTGTCCGTGGCCAAGCGGAGTAGCGACCTCATGGAGTCTGATCAGGACCGGGCAGTGGATTTGGAGAGCAAGAGATCCAAGAACTCCCCGTTTACGGATGCGACTGTGCCGATACGGTTCCATTCACCGGAAACCGAGCCTCGAGCGACAACAAAATCAGATGGCTCGCTAAGGGAGGGGCGGACGAATTTCAACGACCCAACGACAGTAACAACGACAACATCCCGATCGGCGGAAAGGTTTTTCACAGAGAACGGCTCTCGCTGGCGAGAGCCTGAGGTGGATGTTCTGTCAACAAAAAACAGAGGATCCGATGGCAATAACCGGTCCACCAGATCTACGACTCCTTCAACAACACCACACCAGCGCTATGGTTACAGCCCCTCATTCCATGAGCGACCCAACATCGGCAGTGCGGACACTACTCGAAGCGCCAGTTTGCAGGAAAGTTTCCGAGATGAGCCAAGTAATACCGACCCGTTACCCGGCCAAGCCCGCGGGGATTCCACTGAACGTCGTCCTAACGAAAAGCCGAGCGCTTCAAATCAAAGGTCGGGCGCAGACTCTGTAACACGGAGTCAAGCAGAACACTCGGATCCTTTCAATCAGCCAGGAAACGGTCAAGCCGAGCGCTCGTGGCGACAGACGGATCGTAAGGAGGATATCACCGTTTTGTCATCAAGTCGCTCAGGACGGCCTGGAACAGGGGACGAAGTGGAGCAAAGCACTCGCTTCAAGCCTACTGCCGCGAGAACTGACTCCACAGCGCAGTCTTCGAGCTTTATAAGCTCTTCATCCTCCGACACGGGGGCCCTTCGCTCAAAACCGCCGTCGACAACCTTGCCAGAGAAGCGGACTCTCGGCTCAAGGAAACCTACCACGACATCCTCACACACATTGACAGCTGCATTTATGCCTCCTTCCAGGCTGACCAAACTGGTACCAACGGACATCACAAACGGAGCCGGGTCTGCAGCGGAATCTCAAAACCTTCCGTCGACAACTCAGTCTGACAGCTCTGCAATCATCCAGTCTTCATCTAGTAATAGGATGGCTAGAATTGGATCACTGAGCACTGTGAAGGACACTAACCAATCTGGACAGGTCGCTGGAGCAGGTTCCAACGGGATGAAGTCCTCCTCTGCACCGACTAGCTCCTCCGGCTCGACGCCTGGCCTTCTTGGTCGCCAAGGAGTTCCTTCATGGCAACCTTTGACCTCCAATCGTGCTGGCACGGAAGGTAGTGGAGCCAACGGCACCAACACTGGCCTCTCTCGACCCGATAACCAGGGGCCCCATGTTCCACGAAAGCACTTTGCGATCCCTGCGACAACTGCAACCACGACCGTCTCGACAACAAAGTCGTCTGTTTTTTCAGTTAAAAAGACAGCTACCCGACCCGCTTTACCAGACGGGGTATCAAGTGCTCTCCTTGCGTCTTCATCGAGTTCGAACGCACGACCTCCAGGGGCTTCTTTGGCGATGATGCAGGCACGAATGGATCAACATGCTCGAGAGCTAACACCCACGCGAGACTCCCATGCCAAGTCAGGTCACTCGATCTCCATCACGCAAAAAACTGAGTCAAAGCCTTCGGCCAGCACCAGCACTAGCGCTCTTAGTCTGTCGTCTGTCATCTCGTCTCGCAAGGAGTCTATGACTATCGCTGCAAACGGAGTCAGGGCGGAAACGCGTGTCGAGTCAAAATCAACTGCTACTAGCGACAGTAGCCATGTCTTCGCGGTGCCTGGTCCAGTGCGTCATCAACCATCATGGGTAATGAATTTGTAGGCGTATCGTAGAAATACTCGAGCAAAGATTACTTTGCTTTTCCTAGAGTACTGGACTAACTAACAATTGCTCTTATTTCTAAAATAGATGTCGAATCAAGCACAGGCTGACCGCAATCATCGACCTTTCAAGACTATTCTACCAGAGATCAATAGCGACGAAGAGGACCACAACAACGACGATTCGGGTATGACAAGGACGAAACGCAAGACGGCGGTGCCCGAGTGGGCCAGTTGGGACGAACTGAACCGGGCGATGGAGGAACAGAAGCATCTCAATCCTGAGGAGATCTTTGGACCGTTACCGGTGTTGGATGTGGCCGAAATTTTCCCGGGTAGGGAGAAAAAGTCATACCGGCCGAGATCGAGCTCTGCGCATTGGGGGGCCTCAGATGCCTTGACGCCTCAAGAGGTCCACAAGTACAACGAGGACATGGGATGGGCGGGCAACGAGTAAAAAAATTCTTGATCTTGTAGACTTGGACTTGTAGATACGGTTAACTATTTAATAGATAATGCGTTTGCCGCGACTGCCCTCCTTTGTATTTCGACTGCGGGGTTCGTTCATTTCGTGTGTTTGTGTCTGCGTGTGTAGGACTGAGCGACCTTAAAGGCAAAAGCTAGCTGCAAGCAGGGACTGTTTGTGTAACGAATACCCAAGAGGAGAGAATGATCATAAAGGCCCAACACGTATTTGGATATGCAGGAGCTGGAGTTGGCTGGGGGCGTTGACTTGCACACACAGGGGTATTCTAAAGTGCGAGGAAAGCAATTGGGCCAACGTGTGCAAGACAAATAAAGTCCAGAGGCCGGGCTGACAATGAGCCGAAGAGTTCTTGGATTGGGCGGGCTGTTGGGTGTTTTGTGAGACCAAAAGACAAAAGAACGTCTTTTTTTTGAGCTCCTTGCACTTTTTTGTTTCCTCGGATAAACAACTCGCTCACGGTCCCTCATTATGCTGTTGACAGAGAATACGCGATAACACAAACCGTTAACAAACAAGGGAAGGATAGCAAACAAAAAAAAATTCAATCCCTTCCTTCCCACTTTGCAGGTCTGAATTGAAACTTGACATGTCCCCAGTTTGGATTCACTCACAAACACTAAACGCATCATAAAAACAGAAGGAAAATTTTTTTATCCAAGGACATGGATGGGATGGGCCTAAGACATTCGGAGGGAACAAAGGGTGGTGATGGGTGACCCTCAACGCGTTCACGCCCTATCAGGCCCACATTGCTGTCTGTGATCCGTTGTCTTGCCTCCACTGCGCAAAATAAAAAAAAGAAAAAAGCGAGGAAAAGAAGGAAGTGGGTTTCGTGGCGCTTGATTCTCATTGTTCTGATCCCGACCGATCTTCCTTTTCTATTTCCTGCCACAGATACTCGCGACTAACTCTTCTTTTTCTTTCCCTCGTCCTCTTTTCCATTTTTCACGCTACACTACCCTTACGCATCATCGACCTCTCATTACCCATTGATACACAAATACAACCATCATTCCTCTCCCAAGGCCTAAATACCCTTGGATAGCACAAACACACACAAACAGACAACAATGTCTCAACCACCCAACCAGCCGCCGAACCAGGCCAGCTCGTCGGACCCAGCTGCTGCACGACCTGTCCGACACGGCATCCTTCGAAACGCATCAACCTTCAACCGAGGACAAGGAGCACCATCACCCCCTCGCCAAAGGGAGAGCATTATCCCCCCTCTCGCAGATTTTGACGATAACATGAATGACGACGACGATGAGGACGAATTTGACGAGAAGGAGTTGACTGCGGATGAGATCTACCAGAATGCTCTCGGTGGTCGATGGGGAGAAGGTCCCAGTAAGGTCGATGTCGTCGATGCTGAGCGCGATTTTCGAAAGTTGGAGCGATCACTGACGGAAATGTCTCGTCGCAGCAGCACCGGTCCTCCCGAACCATCAGTCATCCGACGCAGGAGCTCGCGTAAACAGCAGCAGCAGGAGGAGGCCGGCCTTACTCAAGACGAGCAGATCAAGCAGGAGGGGGACTTTGATTACGAGTCCCATCTCAAGAATAAAATTATCCCTGGAGCGCAGGCTAAGGGACTCAAGAGCAAGACGATGGGAGTTATGTGGAAGCAGCTGAGTGTTATCGGAGAAGGTGTGGGCGAACAGTTCATTGCCACCACTGGAGATCCTTTCATCGCCCTATTCAACCTTATCAACCCATTCTTCTGGGTCCGCAAGTGCACTCACAGAGGCTCCCGCTCCAAGACGGTTACCAAGACTATTCTCTACCCTATGGACGGATGCTGTCAGGAGGGAGAGATGATTTTGGTTCTGGGTCGACCTGGATCGGGCTGCTCGACTCTGCTCCGTGTTCTCGCCAACGATCGCAAGAACTATAAGCAGGTCATCGGTGAGGTCACCTACAACGAACTGAGCTCGGAGACAGTTGCCAAGCATTACAAGGGAGAGGTTCTCTACAACCAAGAGGGTAAACACACCCATCCATGCGTTTCTTGTTTTGATGTTGTAATCATTAACCCATGTACCGCTAAAGCTAACCTTATTTATTATGTGGGTATCTAGACGATTTCCACTATCCTACACTTACCGTCCGTCAGACACTGGAGACAGCCATCAAGGCCAAGACCCCGCGAGCCCGCCTGCCAGAGATGGAGCGCCGCAAGGATTTCCGTAACATCTTCCTGGATGTGCTCACCAAGATGTACGGTCTCACACGCCAGAAGGAGACCCTGGTCGGAAACGCGTTCATCCGTGGACTGTCTGGAGGAGAGCGCAAGCGTCTCTCAATTGCTGAGCAGATGGCGACCCGCTCTAGTATCAACATGTGGGACGGTTCGACTCGTGGTCTTGATGCTTCCTCAGCACTGGATTATGTCAAGTCGCTCCGTGTGCAGACCAACCTGCTGAGACGTTCTACGATGGTCTCGATATATCAGGCGTCCGAGAACATTTATGATCTGTTCGACAAGGTGTTGTTGCTCTACGATGGTCGCTGCATCTATTTCGGTCCCGCAGAGTTGGCACGTCAGTATTTTATAGAGATGGGATTCGATTGCCCAGCTCGTCAGACCACCGCCGACTTCTTGACCGCCGTCACGGACCCACACGAGCGCAAGCCTGCCCAAGGAGCGCACCCTAACGTTGTCGCATCCATGCCCAGGACCCCCGAGCAATTCGAGGTGCTGTACAAGCAGTCCATTATCTACGAGGACATTGTTCGACAGATGAAGAACTTTGAGGCTCAGACAAACTCTGCCAACAAGGATGACTTTATGGAGGCGACTCGGCAGAACAAGCAGAAGCATGTGTCGATCAACAATCCTTACACGATCACATACTGGAATCAGATCTGGGCCATGACAGTCCGCCAGGTCCAGCTGACAAGGGGAGACATTGGCAGCTTGATCTCTCGCTACGCGACTGTAAATCAACTCTTAGCCACCATTTTTTTTGTCTGTTGGGCTTGCTGTGAATGTTTTGTTTCTTCACATGGTTCTGACGCGGACATTTCTTTTTCTTCCTACGGGTTGTTCATGCAATAGATGATCATCAAGGCTGTTGTTGTCGGAACCTGTTTCTTGCTGCTCCCAACCACAAGCAACGGTACTGTCAACCTCTTTATTTATTCACTTTGATTCATGTTCATAATGATGCTGCGTACATAGATGCAACCTTGCTTACTTTATTCTCTGATGTCTTCTGTTGCTTTCCTTCGATAGGTGCCTTCACACGTGGAGGTGTGTTGTTCTTTTCGCTCCTTTTCAACGCTTTGATCTCCCAGGCAGAGCTCCCTCAGGCTCTTCAAGGTCGTCCGATTCTTTACAAGCTCAAGAACTACGCCATGTACCGCCCCTCCTCGTTTGGTCTTGCCCAGATTGTCCTCGACATTCCTGTCATCCTCGTTCACAACCTTTTGTTCGCTATCGTGCTCTATTTCTTGTCTGGTCTGCAGCGTACTGCCGGAAAGTTCTTCTTCTTTGTTTTGGTCCTCTCCCTCGCTACATTGTGCATGACCAGCTTCTTCCGCATGTGGTAAGGTTTTCTTGTCCACAACGGCAGTTTTTAATAACCTTTGTCGCATCAGCGTGCTAACTTTAACTTTTATTTTGACTTCTCTAGGGGCTGTGCATCCAAGACTTTTGACGACGCCACCAAATACTCTGGTGTGCTCTTGCTCGCCTTGATTCTCTACTCCGGCTATCTGATTCCATACCAGGCCATGCACCCATGGTTCATCTGGATCTTCTGGATGTAAGTCCATCGTCTCTGCAGTTGTATACTCCTTATTTTTACCTATATCTGTCTCTTGTTGAATGTGTCGCTGACCATGTACTTTTCTAATGATATGACTGGCTGCCTTTTAGCAATCCGCTTGCATACGCATTCAAAGCGCTAATGTCGAATGAGATGTCTGGACTTCGCTTCTCCTGCGATGTTCCGTTCTTGATCCCCAACGGTCCCGAATACACCGACCTGAACCACCAAGTCTGCACCATGGCCGGCGCCAAGCCCGGTCGTGACTATGTCGAGGGACCCGACTACCTCTACAGCTCCTTCCGCTACAAGGTTTCGGAAATGTGGCTCAATGTCCTCGCCGTTTTCCTTTTCTGGATCCTCTTTACTGTCTTGACTGCCTGGGCCATGGAGTCGAAGGAGTTTGGAAAGGGAGGTTTCAGTACCAACGTCTTTAAGCGCCCTAAGAATGTCTCTGCCCGTGCTGCTGTTGGAGGCCGCGTTGAGCCAGATGTGGAGCAAGGTCAAGTGTCGAATGCCTATCCTTCTGCTGGTGCTGCTATGACCGGTGGTAATGTTCAAGCCCAGGGTATTGTCGCAAAGGATAATCTCGTCAAAGGGTCGGTCTTTGCTTGGGAGGATCTGGACTATGTTGTGCCTTACAAAGCGGACCCTTCTGGCAAGAAGCAGCTTTTAACCAAGATTGCAGGTCTGGTCAAGCCTGGTACTATGACGGCATTGATGGGATCCTCGGGAGCTGGAAAGACCACACTTTTGGATGTCTTGGCGCAGCGCAAGAGCATGGGTGTAGTTACTGGTCAGATCGAGGTCGATGGTCAGCCCCTGCGTCGTGACTTTCAACGTACTACTGGATACTGTGAGCAGCTGGATGTGCACGTCCCCGAGTGTACTGTCCGTGAGGCCCTCCAGTTCTCGGCCCATCTCCGCCAGCCTGCCGAAGTTTCTGTCGCCGAGAAAGATGCCTACGTCGAGGAGATTATCAAAATCTTGGAGATGGAGAATATTGCCGATGCCCTGATTGGAACGACCGAGTCTGGACTCGGTATCTCGGTCGAGGAGCGCAAGCGTTTGACCATCGGAGTCGAGCTGGTTGCCAAGCCCAAGTTGTTGTTCTTGGACGAGCCTACCTCTGGACTGGATGCCCAAGCCTCTTATAATATTATGCGTTTTATGCGCAAGCTCGCAGATCAAGGCCAGGCTATTCTCTGTACCATCCATCAGCCCTCATCGCAGCTGTTTGCTTTCTTTGACTACCTACTCCTTCTTGCCAAGGGCGGCCGCACAGTCTTCTTTGGGGAGTTAGGTCACGATTCTACTGGACTGATCAACTATTTTGAGAAAAACGGAGCCCCCCAGTGTGCAGCCGATGCCAACCCTGCAGAGTACATTCTCGACGTCGTAAATGCCCGCCATTCAGATTTGGACTGGCCCGAAATCTGGAACAAGTCGCCCGAGAAGGTTCAACTTTTGGAGGACATCCACAAGACTCGTAATGTTGATGGCGGTGGTAATGGCGTTCATGACTCCTCTGCAGAACTCGAATATGCCACTGGCACCAACACTCAGATCAAGTATGTGTTTTCCCGCATGGTCAAGACTTTCTGGCGTCTGCCAGGATACAACATGGGTAGGCTTGGCATGTTGATCATTTTTGGTCTGTTGAACGGATTCACGTTCTTCCGCCTTGGCAGCTCTGTGGTCGATCTTCAGTCACGAGTCTTCGTCGTCTTCCAGATTCTCGGTAAGGCATACAAAATGAAATTAACATTCAAAAGTCTTTGACCATTGCACATTTTTTATTGTTTTTTCACTCACAATGATCCGTGTTCTTCCCCCTCCTTTTTTTTTAAAAAAAAACTTCTCTTTTCCTTTCTGTCGCCCCCCTTTGCCTTCTCCTGAAAAAGTAATGGCACCCCTGATCTGCAACACAGTAGAGCCTAGGCTACAAACGGAGCGCCAATGGTTCTTCCGAGAACAGGCAGGCAAATACTACAGCTGGAAACCGTTTGCACTCGCGATCAGCGTGATCGAATTGCCCTTCCTCATCTTTACTGCGACCGTTTTCTTCTGTATCCTTTACTGGACCGTCGGCTTCACCACCGACCCCCTCTCGACATTCTACACCTACCTGATGCTGTTGATCTTTGTTATCTTTGCCATTACCTTGGGACAAATGATTGCCGCCTGGACCCCCAATGTTCAGATTGCTGCCCTGTTGAACCCTTTCATTATCTCGGCGCTCAATCTCTTCTGTGGTGTCGTCATGCCCTATGCTAGTATGCCCGGGTTCTGGCGTTCTTGGCTCTACTGGCTCGACCCGTAAGTTTTTTTTTTTTTTTTCTTTTACTCGCATTTTTTTTTTGTGCAATTGAAGAAGTTTAGCTACATTTTTGAGATAGAACGACGCCACTAACCAAATTCGTTGATCACCTGTTTCACTTTCATCCATCAATTTGGTCAAATCAAAATTCACCATAGGTACCACTACATCGTCGAAGGTCTCGTCACAACCCAACTTCATGGTCTGGACGTCCGCTGCCACGACACAGAGTTCAGCATTTTTGAACCACCCTCAGGCCAGACCTGTGTCCAGTACGCTGGAGCCTTCCTCCAGCGCGCTACGGGTTACCTCAACAACCCCGACGCGACCACGGGTTGTCAGTACTGCCAGTACTCCAAGGGTCAGGATTTCTACAGGAACCTGAATATGGATTTCTCGCATCGCTGGAGAAATATTGGTATTTCTTGCATTTACTTGGTCAGCAACTTTATCATTATAATATTGGGCATCAAGTTCTTCAAAGGCAACAAGCGGTAAAAATGGCGGTTAGGTGATTGAGAGAGAAGGAGCGAGGGAGGGAGATAGGAAAGGAAGGAAGGACGGGAGAATGGAGAGAGAGAGGGAATGATTATACATATTTTACACTTCATACAAGTTACAAGTATATAATACATTTATCAACATATTTTCACTAATACTTCGCACAGCAGAATCATAAACAGCAGTCGAATTTATTCAACGGGGAAGGGGCAGCGCGGATCCAAACACAAAGTTGGTAGAGTACTCCTCCGGCGTTGAACCCCTAAGACGATGAGAAGAGGTGACATTAACGACGGCGGTCGCGGTTTGTAAAGGCCAGTGGATCCCATGCTCCTTCCACGCGCGCCGAAGTTTTGTAAGTTCTCGATGCTGCTCGCCCCCCTCATCCTGGGTATTGTTGCCTTCAGCCTCGTCTAACACACGAGGACTTATCTCCTGTGGCGATGGCGATGATTCTGATGACTCGGCTACAATTCCTTCCTCCTCTTGTTCCTGTTCTTCTGCCGAAGGTAAGGGTGTAGAAGACAACCGCTTCCGTCTACCAAAATTTTTCCTCCGGCCATTACGAACCACAAGTCCTGCATCAGAGCTTGAATCTGAGCCCGAAATAGGCACTATCCTGAGTCGTCCTCGTCGGGCTGGCCAACTTTCGGATGCCTGGTTCTCCTGAAACGACACCAACGTCCGTATTCGCTTCTTGGGTGGGAGAAGGTGTCTGTGCACAGATTGATAGTGGATAGAAGGAGTCGTTCTGCGGTCCTCATACCCGTCACTACCAGCGTCCTCCTGCAGCTCCTCCTCATCTTGAGCTCCCTCGACTTCCAAATAAGATCCTGAACGATGGGTTCTTGCTCGAAGACCGGACCTCCGACCGGACAGCTGCTCTCCTCCCTTGTGTTGAACAGGTTGTCGCCCCAACTGCCTTCGTAGTGGAGGTGATGGCGAGGGCGATGGCGATGGCGGTGGCGCTGGTGATAGTGGTGGCTGTGAAGATGGCAATTTTGTCTGCCGTCGAGAAATCTCTTTTGAAACGCGTTTTCTTCCTGAATCCTCCGCCTCTGCCTCTGGCGTTGCAGTGATCTTCTTCCTGTATTCTGAATACTCGGGTAGGACTGGGATATCCACGCTGAGGAACACACTGTTCATATGTGGGTTTTGCAAGAGTAGGTCGATCGCATCTTTGTTGAGTTGTCGTTTGACGTCGTCTGGTATTGAGCGGCGGCGAGGCGTACGAGTAGGAGTTATGGCTGCCGGTACTAGTGTTAGTACTGGTTGTTGTGCTCTCCTGTTACGAGTCTGTTTCTCCGCTGTTGCTGTTGCCTTTGACTTGCTGGAAGAATCCTTGATATTGCTGGTAAGGGCGTCACGCGTTCCAACGGATGTTTGAGATGCTGAAGGCGCTGGTTTCCTGTAATATGATTCAACATGATCCTCAAACTCGGAATCAACCTCTGGTGATAGTGGTTCTGCGCGCAATTCAGCTCCTTCCTCCTCTTCCTCTGCTGCCGCCGCCTCAAATGGCGCTTGTGGTTGGGTATGGTATTTGAATCGCCTGTCGTGATATGTGCTTACGACGATATCATCTTGGTCACTTTGATGATCTTCCTGCTTGTCCTCCTCTGCCGAGTTCGCTTGTTCAGCTCTTTGCGGGCTGACGCTCCACGATAACGCTTCTCCTGATGCCACCGCCAAAGAATCATCCGCAACAAGTATTCCTTTGTCGACGTTGTCGTTAAAGTCGTTGGCCTCATTTGAATAACGCGATGATACGTTGTATACATCCTCAAAGCCGTCGTATGGTTGAGAATCCATTGATGTGTGGACGTTGGGAGTCGGTGAACAAGACGGTAACCGTTGACCACACACAAGCTGAGATAGCTCGAGGGAATCATCTGTTGATGGTATAGGTATGTCGTGATTGTTTGGTTGTGATAGTTGGGTAGGCGATGATGATGGCGATAGGGACTGAGGTGGCAAGGGAAACGATGGCTCTTGGATGTATACATGTCCTGCTGGTGTAGTGTCGCGTGGTTGTGTGAGCGCTTCTGCTTTTTCCAAACCCTCCTCCTCCTCTTTGTCGTCGTCCAGTATCGGTATCTGTGTCGCCCATTCTTGTGTCATCGGCTGTTCTGATACGAAGGTTGAAGAGACCCCGACAGAGTTCCGATGTCGCGACTGATCATCCTGACCAGACTCAGGTAAGGAATCTTGGAATGTTACTGTCCGTTGCGAGAACGAACTCTCGTCCGAAAACGCCTGTAATGTCTGCTGTGATCCTCTTGGTTGTTGAGACGATGTTGAACTATTGGTTCGTGTTTTTATGAGTCGTTTGTTGGCTGCATTGCCGCGAGGCGATGTTGGTGATCTTGTTTCTGGTGCGCTTTTGTTGCTATTTGGCTTTCTGATGTGATCGAACAGGTTGGACGTGGTGAAACGAACATGTATCCTTTGGCTACTGCTCGGACCTAAATAAGTAAGTGAGGTATAGGCAAGGCTTTTTGATGTTAAGATGCGCTCCTTTTGATCATGGGGATTGTTAGTTAGTTAATGAGAGGAAAAGAAGAAAGAGAAGCGACAAGCAGGGGAGTCGTACTTCCTGAGTGTTGACCTTCTTGGTTCGTTGCACGCTGCTGCTCCATGGCGCTATGGAGAGTCGTGAGTTGGATGCAAATTAGGTGGCTGTTGTTGAGGTGTTGTTGTATGTGAAGTGTGCGAAGTGTATGAAGTATGGCGTGCGAGAAAGGGAAAGGAGCGAAAAAGTACCCAAACGAGAAAACGACTGGGGGACAAGCACAAAAGAATTTTCGAAACGACGGTCCCTGAAAATCTAGCACTCCATTTTCCATTTCTTTTTATTTTATTTGCTGTAAGTTGCGCGCCTAGAGAGCGTGTGTCTCCATGAACGCCAGGATATCCATGCATGTTTGCAACCCATACTTTTCCTCCTCATCCACACCTTCTTCATTCCCTTCAGTAACATGTCCTCGCATGACTTCCTCCAGGACAACATACACAGAATCACCGTGACCTGCCACAGCCATGCTCCGAATAACTTCCGCTGCCGCCGTTCTGACCTCCCTGTGCAATCGTCCGTCCCGATCCAAAACCATCTCTTTTGCCAGCAAAAGCATCATCCATATCTCCTGAACCGGTATCCGGATGCGCCGTACAATCTTGGACACGCTGATCAGCGTCGTCATCTGTAATCGATGCTCCCTCGTAAATACCTTGCCCTGTGCCTGCGTCCTTCCTTGTTTGGGGGCACGGTATCCTTGCCCAGATCCAGGTTCAATGGCCGCTCTCTCACCCGCCGGTGACTTTCTAGTGGTGGCGACTCCCTTGGTTCCACTGTCAGCAGAGGGTATCCACGCCCGCAGCGCCTTCACAATGAACGGCCAGACATCATCCAGCAAATGCCTGCCCAAGAAGTCGCTACAGTTCTCCGCCAATGTTGTGATGACCTCGATAGCCCTTAGACTGACAAAGAACACCTCCAATTCTGACCGCCTCAACACCCGTCTGACGATCGCCGGCCAGAACCCGTGAATGACAGGATTCAAGTCCTGAGGGCGACTTTTGAGGACAACAATCGACCCCTGAATTATTTCTAGTGCCGAGATCCGTAGTCTGGGGGAGGTCGCCGTCAAAAAGTACCCTGCCTTGGTGAGGATTCTGAGACATAGCGCCTGGTGTTTCGTCAGAGGCTCTGGCTTCGATTCCTCCGTCTGTTTTGGCATGCTCGCCCGCAAATCTCCAAACGAAATATTCTCGTTGTCCTTGGTACCATCGGCATCATCGACCTTGGCCGTGTCCTCTCGTCCTCCAAAAAGTCGTTTCTCGTCTTTCTTTGCTTCCTTGGCGCGTTCCATGAAATAGTCCTTGATCTGCTCTGGCGTCATTGAATCCAATTTTTCCTGTAGAGCTTCATCGTCTCCGTCATTATCGGCATCAACACCCTTTGTCAAAAGTCGGTACTCCTTGGCAAAACTCTCAACTTCCTTGGATGCATCTGTCTGGGAAGACGCGGCCGTAGCGTTTCTCGCCAAGTCCGGATCTATCCTGCTCACGCCTGCCTTGGTCCCTTTGGTATCCGTCGGAGTAGAGCCAGCCATGACCTTGACGATCTCACACAACGACTTCAGCAAACCCTCGCAGACCTCATCTTCCTGATCCTTCCAGTGGTCCAGAGCTTCGAAAATCTCGGTGACCGAGTCCTCCAGCATCGAGACTGCAGGAGGGCCTACGACATGAATCAAAGCCCAGAGGACTTGTGGCGTCTTGGGGTTGATGCTCAAGAAAGCGATGCGCTGTGAGATCTGCTGGATGACATAGTCGTAGTTTGCCTGGATCAAGTCACCAACAGTCTCGTATTGACAGACAAAAGCAACGTGCTCCAGCGCCACCTCTGCCGCATCCCGAACAAGTGCCGAATCCTGATCGCCAAGCTGCTCCAGCAGAATGTAGAGGACACGAACTAGCTCCACCTCAAATTCTGTTCCACCGAGAATAACAGCAATGGAGGCGATGCCCTCTAGAAGCAGACACCGCAGCATCACGTCCGTATTGTGGTCGTACTCCACCGGTCCAGTAGCCTCGAATGTTAAACCCTCGTCCTCGTCCTCGTCCATGCCAAACATCCTTGCCAAGACTGCCTTCTTTGAACGCGAGTTCAATTCACTAGATTCGGCAGACCGTGATCGTTCCTCTATTCCCTGCCTGGTTCTTGCTTCGACAGAAAGTTGAGAACACTCCAGCAGGACAACTAGGTACTCATCCAATACCCCTCTGGCTGCTCTTCTGACATGACGTTGGCTTTTTCTCTGACGTGACGCTTTGGACGAGCCCTTGTCCTTGCGTTGCCGTGTCGAAGAGTCCTGCAAGGCGAAATCGCTCAATGTCGCCAGCCCGATCCCAGAGGCGCCGACAAGGAGTTGGTTCATCATGAGAATAGTTGACACATCCGAGACTCTGAACCATTCTTGGTTCCCCCGTACTGTTCTGGCTGCATCCTGTAGCCGAAATGTAAGCTCCATTGTCCATGTGTCGATCTCAGTGGTGGAACCAAGCTGTCGCAAGAACCCCAAGAAGGCATTGGACGTTAACTGGTCCCGAAGGTGAAGATGAATCCTGCGAGGAAACCCAAACTTTCGTCCGCTGCCTTTCCGCTCCACGACCCATTTGTGCCAACGCTCCTCCTCGCTGCCAGGCGGAAAGGCGCTTGATCCTGAGGCCATCACTCCAAGAATGCCTCTCCGCTCATCCATGTTGTGTTGGTCTAGTTGCTCGATCGTCAAGACTTGAACCCATGGTTGGAGGTAACTGACCAGTGTTTGTTGGTTGACAATGAACTCCATCTGGCGCCCCAAAAACAATACCAACCCCTGTGCAAGACGGATCGCGTCCTGTTTTGTGGCCTCATTCGCTCCGTGCAAGATCCTCGACAAGGCTGCCAAACGCTCACGAACAATTTGCTTGCCCACATCTGCCAGCTCTTGACTGCCATAGTCCTCCGCGAGGGCACCCAAATGAGCCTTGGCCGGCAAGGACACATCAACAAAGTCGTCTTGTGTGCATCCAATCAAAGTCTCCAGCAAAAATCCTGGTACACTCGACGTGGCTGATCCTGCTGTATTCCGTATAAGTGCGCCCTGGCAGTCGCTCAGGATCCGAAAAGACATCTGGACAAAGTGGCGCCGTACATCCCAATGAAAATGAGCTCTCAGCTTGGCAATTTCTTTGAAAAGGGTCGAAAGTCCATGATCCGTCCTTTTGATCCAGGCCTTTGATCCAAATCCCTCTGGAGTACGTGAAGGTTCCGAGGTTGATCCTGACTTTCGACCACTTTGTTCCTTGAACATCGCCATAAGACCCTGGCTCAGTCCGGCACCCGTGGCACTTGAATCTTGGAGAGGCTGACGGGATAAGCTAATGCTTCCGAGCACACGGACAACCATAAAAGTCCACGTGTCAAGTGCAGTAGTCAAGACCACGTGGCTCTCCTTGAGACCTCGCTCCAGCATCGCCTTGGTAAGTCCAGCTGATATTCCAGGAATCCACGGAGCAATTCGTTCGGGTGTCTCGAGACATTTGAGAAGCTTCAGTACACCCAGAAGAGCAACTCTCCGTAATGCGACCAAGCTAGCATCCTTGGCTACATCCAGCAAAACGACGATCATCTGGGCAAGAACGGGTTGACTTTGCGCTTCTAAGAGATATCCTCTGACTTTGTCGTCTGCTGGCACTCGAGCACGTCCGAAATCGTCCAGTGGCTCCTCGCGATCCTGAATGGAAGACCCGTATCCTTGATCATGTTCCAGAATACCAGGAGCCGTTGTGTCGAGAGGCAGGGCGAGAATTAGGCATTTCAAGGCACCAAGTCGAGTTTCATCTGGCATTTTGTTCTTGGGAGTGTCTTTGGCCTTTGACCGTTGTTGTTGCTGCTGTTGTTGCTGAGTGAGTTTGATGGGGAGGCCATCAATGGCTCGAAAGAGGACGTTGAAGAGCATTTGGTCGTACTGCCAATTGGGTCCCATGATGAACGCGTATCCGTCTGGTAGGCGGAGGAGGAACTCGAGGCAGCTGGACCATGCGTCAACCAAAAAGTCAAATCTTTTCTCAAGTAGCATGAAGTTTTGGCAGAGAAGGAGGACATGGTTGAGGGTGTGCTGGATATAGGCGATGAGTTTGGTGGTGAGGTGCAGTTCTGGGTCAGGTATGGTCGTAAGGATGGTGTGGATCGCCCGCAAGGTGCTGGCAATTTCCTGAGCATTGGCTGCACCAACGGAAGGGAGGGACAGTAACCTTGAGGCTGGCTCACGGAGCTGAAATGATGTCAAGTAAATGAGATAAGTATTAGTATTATAAGTTTTGTTTGGTTTGTGATCGCTTTCAATGTGTGCTGTGCTTTTTGTCATTGCGAGAGGATGATGTCTATACCCGCGAAAAGGTCTCTATTGTCTCCTGCGAGACTCCCTCTGGGTAGATCGTCTCCATGGTGGCGAGTGGTGTCCGATTGTCGGCAATGGTTCCTTGCACGTGCTGACTAGTATGACGATGCCGCGTTGGACGATAAAAAGGAGTGAGAGTGAGAGATCAACAAGGCCCAGGCACGACTATTCAATTATTCATTGCACCAAAGGCGTGCGAAACATGGCAGTCACAAGACCTACCATGCAATTTGCACACGCTCTGTGCTCTTTCTAAGTCTATGTATTGCAACTTGCTCACACCTTATGCCTCTTTCGTCTCATCCCACTCTCTACTCTTCTCCTTCCCTTCCCTCCCTTGTCTCCATCCTTCTCTCTCGCCCTCCCTCCACTCTCGTCCTCCTCCTTCTTTCTCCTCATCCTTCTCTCATCTCTCACTTCTCATTTCTCACCCCTTACTCTTTACCCCTTCGCCTCCATTCGCTTCGCAGTTTGAGACATAACCACCTCTGTTCGCACGCTCAATGACATTGTCGCCCGTCAAGAGCCCCCTGCTCCTTCCAGAGATCCTAGTCAACATTGGCCGCTTCCTTGCCAAACGGGAACTCATCGCCTGTTTCCAGGTTTGTTCCACCTGGCACGCCGCCCTCGAACCCGTCCTCTGGGCAGACCTCAACTTTGAAAAGCAGCTCCTTCAGTCCTACTTTGTCGACGCAGAACGTCAAGTCCGTATCCTCCCCGACCCGCCCACCATCCAGCGACTCGCCCGACATATCACTTCCATCCGCTACAGGGGCTGTCAAAGCCCCATCTCCCTCCTTATCCTCCCCCACATCGTCCGACTTAATCGCCTTCGAGTTTTTCATCACTCCTCTGCCACCTTGAGGTCCCTTATCCTTCGCAATGCCGCCACACTGGTCCATATCCATTGGGAGGAGCAATATTCCGAATTGGCCTCGGTCTATCGGCCGCCTGACTTAGTCGACGACATGTTTTCAGTCATGGTCCAGTGTCAGCATCTTCGCACTCTGACATTGACACGGTCCACTGTCTCTGAATCTCAAGCACAACCATTCTATCA
Source organism: Linnemannia schmuckeri (assembly GCA_029449235.1). Lineage (NCBI taxonomy): Eukaryota > Fungi > Mortierellomycota > Mortierellomycetes > Mortierellales > Mortierellaceae > Linnemannia > Linnemannia schmuckeri. The sequence goes on along the minus strand of JANATG010000014.1, from coordinate 888,943 downwards.
ACTCTTGCAACAATTGCACTCCATCACCCTTTCCTCAACAAATATCCATTCTTTCCCCTCCGACCCGATCCATTTCCCCAATATCGACTCCTTGGCTCTTTTGGCAGTCGATATGGATCCGAAACAGCAATTTAAGTTGGTGGCGTCATGTCCGAACCTGGCGACTTTCAGTTGGAAGGCACGCGCCCGGACACCTATCACAACTGACGCACTTGCCCTACCAACAACATGTCCTCGTCTGACGGCCTTGGACTTGAGCCGCTGTGAAAGCTCTGATTCAATCATGGCGCAGATTATGCAAAAGTCTCCGCACTTGACCTTTCTTGACGCCTCTCGATCATCCTTTGGACCTGCATGCTTCAAGATTTTAGTCCGCAATCAAAGTCGGGCTCTCCAACATCTCGATGTCCGGACCTGCTGGGATGTCACGCCGGAAATGATTCACGCCATCATGGTCTATTGTCAGAGGTTGGTCTCCTTCCAGGCGTCCGACATCCCTGCCAGGGTTCTGATCCAAGAGCCACAGATCCAATGTCTACAGCTCGAGATTTTGACCCTCAATTTGACCGAGATTGCTCAGGACAAAACCATACAGTTCCGTGTCTATGAGCAATTGGCTCGACTGACGCGGCTCAAAATCTTGACGTTTGGACCGGCAGCAGAAAACTCGAGGATAGGAGCTGGATCTGGGATTGCGGCTGGCGGCGGTGTGACACCTAGGACATGGATGGGGCTTGGAATGGGTATGGGAATGGGCGCGGGAATGGGCGCTGCGACAGGGGCTGGGGCGGCAGGAAACGGTGGAGGCGGCGGTGGCGGAGCGGCTGCTGCAGGAGCGCGACGACTACAACATGCGATCGGTAGCACACCTTTGATGACGACTCTCAAGAAGGATGAGCCAGACTCGATGGACTTTCGACTGAAATATGGACTTGCTCAACTGGCGACACTGAAGCAGCTGGAAGAGTTTCGGTTTGAAGGGCTGGTCCTGTGCAAGATGGATGTGGACGAAATCCAATGGATTGCCAATGCTTGGAAGAGTTTGCGCATGGTCCGAGGGGTGCTACATAAGGAGAAGAGGAGGCGGGCTAGACTTGAAAGCAAGCTCCGTGAACTACGACCGGATGTTCGTCTTGTCTCCATTGATATGTGCAAAGTCACTTTATTCTAGCATTCAGCAAGCAGATGCAGCAGCGACAATAGCAGTGTATTTGCAAAAGCAACGAACTTGCAGTTATATCTCCCTTACATACCCAAAAGAATAAAATGTACAATTCCTGTCGTGTTTTGATAAATATGTTGTTATTAATTCTCCTGGAGATGGGTAATATGGGGAAACTCTTTCTGTACCAAGTCCTGAATAGCCAACTCCGTCATAGGTTCTATGCTCAGTCTGCCCAGGATCCTCCTCAGTCCTTCCCAACGCTTGCCAATCCACCTCACATCACTCACCGAAAAATCCGGATTCTGGATCTTTTCCACATCAAACACTCTTAACTGTGTCAGTTTCCACAATCGCCTGAGCCCTGCTCTGAAGTGAGGTGACTTTTGTGTTTCCGTGAAGCCTGCTAACCTCGGCGATGACGACGGCGACGATGCTGATGATGACGTGAAAGATGGCGACGACGCTGTTGACGATGGCGGTGAACTTTTTGACGTTGACGGTGAGCCTCTTGACGAGCTCAATCCGACAGCACTGTCGACAGACCCGAATGTCGAACCCGCACTGGAGGACATTCTGCGCTCATCACTGCTACTCTTCCAACCATAGACCAACCGCCGGAGCTCCGTTAACTGGGCCAACTGCGAATAGACCAACGGCAGTCCATTCAACAGCAGATGTTGTTGAAGGTTACTTCCAACAAATGTCACATCTAACTCCTCCAGCTCCAAGCAAGCCCATTGCCACTCCCCTTGCATCAGCTTGCCCAACATTCTCATTGACGAAAGTGGGGCTGAAGTCGGAGCTGGCACTACCATACCTGCTCCGGCCACAGGACTTCCAGTAGTGGTGGAAGAAGCAGGTCTTGCGAATCGCGGTTGGGACCAGGCGGAAGTCGGGTTGCAAAAGAAGGAGCTCTTGCTCATGTCGTTCACCGAGATTTCGTCCGCACGGAAAGATCGAAGCCGCCGGCAGGTCATCAACATAATCTGAATCATTGGGTTCTGAACCATGAGATGACACTGTCGAACATCGAGTTCCTCGAGGGTTTCGGCCATTGAACAAACGACCTGGTCGGCACAGTAGGCTCCGAACGGCGAATGGACCGCGATTAGTCGCGTCAGACGTAAGCCGGATGAGAGGATTGTCGCCAGCTGCTTGTCAAAAAGATCGGTCTGGGAGACGTCAAGAGACGTGATCTTGGCGAGGCGGTCGGGCGCAAGAGTGACAAGGTGGAACATGAAGGGATTGAGCGGTGTACTGTCGAGCGGACGCCAGGCCAGGTGTTCGAGGTTTGGGCACTTGGCAATAAAATCTAGCTCTCGAAGGGGACTCACGCTCACTCTATGCAAGAGCAATCGTCTCAGGTTCGTCAACGGATTTATAAAGAGAGGCGACAAATTCGCGACAGACCCATTTTCCAACGACAAGACCGTCAACCGCTCACAGATCTGGAAGAATATCTCCAGGTCATTTCTGAACACACAGGCCATCGATAACGTCAGCTCTGACAGGAAAGTGACCAATGACAGTGTCTCCCAGAGCTCGGTCGCTTCATGAGCAGGCTGTGGGAGAGAATGATGTTGACGTTGCCGACTCGTCACATTCCTACAGACAAACGTGTGGAGGGATTGCGCGTTCTGTTTCAGGATCTGTCGAACGGCCGAGTTGTACTCTTCAACTGACAAACTGAACAAACGGTTCTGGAGGACGGGGATCAATTGGTGAAGCAAGAAGGGACTATGGAAATGCTCAATGTCAAGGGAACGCAGGTGACGAACGTTCTTGATAACCGAGGCTTCATGCGCGGCACTGTGGTCCATGTCTCGGTAGCGGTGGTCGTTGCGTTCATTGTTGTTGATTTTGCTGCTGCTGTTGTTGTTGTTGTTGTTGTTACTAAGAGGCGGACGGATGAGAGACACGTTGCTCCAGAGTAAAGGTTCGAGATAGTGGTGCCAGACATGGGAGACGCGTACGCAACTGGTGAGTTCGCCCTGTGAAAGGTGACGACCGATAAGGAGCAATATCTCTGGAAGGTGGGTTGGGTTCTGTCGCATTCGGTCATCGTCGCCATTGTCGCCATCGACGTTGATCACGTTGTTAGCAATGGATGTTATGATTGGGGTTGCCATTGCTCGCTAGTTGCTGTAAAAAAAGGTGACAGGTTTAGTCGGTGTTAAGAAGGAAGAGTGCAGTGTGGTGGAATCACAAGAAATGAAGAAAAAGAGAAGTAAAAAAAAAAAAAAAAAATGCAGGCGATGCATTCCCATGGCGCAAAGCAAAAGAGTTGGAGTCCCCAGCAAGGTCTAGGCTCTTCCTTTTTTTGTGTTTCCGTTTTGTTCTTTCCCCTTTCGACTTGTTTAGTCCCCTGAGAAAGCAGGGAAGCACAAACTTCTGTCAATGGGCGTCATCGTCGTCATAGGTGGGCTGAACAATCTCCAAAACCGCGCATCGTCCCGCACCGCCATTATGGTCCTTTCAACAAAAAATAAAAGGCGCGCTGTCAGCCGCCATATCGAAAATGGGTGCCTGACATGTCGTCTTTCAAGAGTTTCGAAGGCGGTCATGATTATTGTACAATATGAAGGATTTATTATTTTTTACAAGTATAATACAGACGACGAAGGAAACCACCTGCATGGCAATCAAGCTTTGCTGTGGGAGATGGCCCAATTCATCGTCATCGCCGTCGCCGCCTTCACAACTCCAAATCGTCAGAATCCTCCTGAAACTCCTCGTCCTCTTGGAACTCCTCGTCCTCCTGGGACTCCTCGGTCTGCAAGGTAGGGTAGTGGAGGTTCCAGCGAAAGAGGCGGAAAGATCGTCCGATTTCGTCATCTTTGATCATCTCGTCAAAGTCTGGGTGTTGGCTCAATGCAAGATCCTCAGCTTGCGACTCCACAGTCACATGCATCTTGATGGCTGACACCACATCAACTACTTGATCGTTGGGTGGGTCGGCGCCAGCTGGGCGATCGGTGGCTGTGTCGTTGTTGACCATAATCTCCTCGACTCCGAGCTGGTCGACTGTGTGCTCGTCGGAAAGGGGGTTGCTGGACGAGGTTTCGTTGGATGCATGCTCGGCAACTCGACTCTTCTTGGCAGGACGCTCATAAGCCAAAGAGTCGTCGATGCCGTCGCTGTCGATGTTACGTTTCTTGGAGGAGCAATCCTCAGCTGAGTGTTGGTCACTTTGTTGTTCATCAGATGCCTGCTCATCTTGTTCATCGACCGGGAAGGCTGCATGGAGATGGGCGTTGAGTGACGCCCACTTGGCGCGCTTATGCTCCTGACGAAGATCCTTGTCCCAGCGATACTCCCACCGAGCGTTACGCATAATGTCGTCAATGTCCTCCTCATCTGGCTGCTTGGGAGGACCCGTCACTCGTGTCGGGTCGAGCAACCTGATGTGGGGTGTCATGTCGAATCGAACTCTTCGAGGCGCAGCAGCAGGGATTGAGTCCGCGGTGACGGTGTCTTGAGGTGGAGGAAGATGAGAGCAGTCGATGGTCGTTGGGTTACCCTGACCGATCTTCCCGTCCTCGGCAGCCGTTTCGACAAAGAGGTCGTTGAGCCGAACACAGAACGGGGTAGCAGACGTTGCATTGTCGTTGATATCTCCAGTCTCGATCAGTTCTGAGACGGGAGTGACGAGCGCCTGCACCAAGTCCTCAGCGCTCATGAAGGATGCCATAAGACCCTCCACTGGCAGGTCCGTGTTCAACTCTGCGCCAACTCCCAATGATGGGCTCGTGGTACCGTATTTAGGTTTGGTGTATGAGTCTAAGATGCCATGGCCGTGTCCAGACTCCAACTGTGAGGCATTAAGCTCGAGACCCGAGGAAGGTGCGGTGCCATACTCTGAGAACACATGTCCAGTGTGCGACTCGAACAGAGAATCAAAAACGTTGTTCTCGCTCTCGATCCATGGTGATCTGATCGACAAGTCGAGTGGGGGCGATGGGAGAGGGGTTGGATTTGCTGCGGCTATGTCGTCCTTATTATTGACGGGCTGCTGCTGAAAAGGCTGTTTCAGAGACCAAGTCTGTACGTGCGGTAATTTAAGGGATGGTGATGGAAGAGAGTCTGCGTCTGCGCTGTGCTCATGGCTCCATGCTTGTGCGGGAGACAACTCGGGCGAGGGTGAGGGCAAACTCAATGACGATGTCTCTTCTTTAGACAACAGCCCCTGGAAGTGGTCTTTCCAAATGACTTCCATCTTGTTCAAGTATGAAAAGTGGGTGTCAGTATCGAGTAAACCGTATCCGCAAGAGCCGTGCATAAATGAGAGACAGACAGAGCGAACAACCCGTGGCCAGATGAAAAGACAGTGAGAGCGAGACAGAGAGGGAAGGAAGGAGAGAGAGACAAGTGTACCGTCAACCAGGTAAGAGAGCAATAAAGAGCAGCGCTGTTTCAAGAATTTATTTTAGGGTCGCAGAGTAGATCGAGTGAGTATATAATACAAGGGGAGAGAGAGTAGTGTAAGCATGGACTAAACTTGCGATTGCAACTCCGATCAGCGTCGGTATCAGCGCTTACCAGAGTTGAGGCTTGTTTGGCAGCAAGAGTGTGTGTTATGCTGAAGGAATTAAAGGGGGATCTCTGCTGCAAACAGAGTGTGAGGGTGAAGGTGAATGCTTTGTAAGCGTGGGTATGATTTTTGGCACGTGTGTGTGTGTGGGTGAGGGAAGGGGAGGGAAGTGAATGCAGCAGAGGAGGGGAGGCAAGGAATGGAAGGAGGTGGAGTGAAAGGAAGGGGAAGTGTGAGGGTGAAGGAAAGAAAAGTGAAAGGGTGAACGGAAAAAATTGGCTACAGAGTCCGGCTGTATTTATACTTAAAAATACATCACGTGATAATTATCTACGATGTCGTCATCGATTTTCTTTTTCCTCTCCCTCTTGTCTCCTTTACCTTTTCTTCTTTCTCACTTCTCAACACAACCAACAACCGCATTCAGCAGCAGAAACGGCTTTTAATTACAGGAAAAAAAATTCCCAGCCAGCAAACTATAACAGCAGGCAAACAGAATATCAACAAACAAAAGTGTTTTACACGTTTACAAGGAAGGAATTATAACCGAAAGGAGAGTTGACGTTTCTTCCTCCCGAATGCATTGCTCGGATGGCAATGGTTTCTGGGTGCACCTGCCCCTATGGTGACACGTGCGGATTGAAGCAATGATTCTCATATGCTTCAGCATCCATGGATTAGATATCGCCCTGTCTCTTCTGTGGACCGGGTTGCGCGGGCAACATTTCTGTATCGTGTATGGCAAAGAGTTCCAGGGTGTCGGTTGTATCGACGGTCGTGACGCTACCGGCGCATCACACGGGGTTGGATAAGAGTGATAATTGACTCTTTTGTCCGCGGACAGGCGGCACCCTGGTCAACCTGAGGGATGTGGTTAGAGTGGTTATTATGTAAATGGAGAGGCGGCAATTTTCTCTTGCCACAGGGTAGGGAGCGGCTCTTTAGCCAAGCAATATAGGCTTGCTTAGCAATGTAGGCTTGACCTATCTGATTTCCTCCCAGTGTCGGCAAACTTAGAGCATATATTCGTCTTTAGTCAGTTTTTTGTAAACTCCAGTGTGGTGTTATTCACTCCTAGGCTGCAAAACTCGCGGTAAAGGAAAGTTGTTTGGTTGCGCGTGCCCTCTGTCGAATTAGTCGCTTGCCAAACCCCGAAACCCCATACAGAGAATTGGGAATTATGTCACCCGATCTGCGCCACTGGGGACCCACAAACAACAATCCACCAAATGGCCTGTAATTTTATGGGATCTTGGGCTTCTTTTTTTGGTAATGGTATAAGGGAATATTCATGGGGGTTTCATATGCGGAGCTTTGTTGGATCTGAGTGAGATTCTAGTCAGCGTGCGTGTGTGTGATATACTCTCTGCCTGACTAGAGCATCAAGTTTAGTTGAAGTAGTTCTCGTTTGTATCTTAGGACTAGCAGACCGAGAACGTTAATAAAAGTGGATTTTTTTTCACTCTTCCTCCCACTGATTCTTCCGCCAGTGGTGGTGCGGAGCAAATAGCTTCGGTTTATGTTGGCTTGAAAAAGTGTTGAGATAAAAAGCGTTCTGCTTGGTTACGAATGATAAATCGCTTCTCATTTTATTCTTCTTCCCTCCGTCTTCTTCCCATTGCCTACTCTGCCACTGTCTCCCTAACTGTCCATCATCCAGTAACGCCCTCCGCCATCCCTTGCAAGAAGGCAACGACGAACTGACTATCGTCTCGCTCGATACAGCCCTTCCATTTCAAGGTCCCGTCTATTGGATTGAAGAAGTGCATGCTCGCCGCCGCCGATCGAAGCTCCACATTCAGGGCAGCGTGCCTGCTCCATGGCCATGCCGCATTCTCCGATGGCGTACTACAGTTTGTTAAGTAGATAAGTAAATCGATGTAAGCGTAAGATGGTTGGCTTGTTTAGCGAAAAGCAACATCGCTATCAGGCAATCTCATTATCAGTTGCGACTTACAGGATGGCCATTGGGGCACTGGTACCAATGTCCGGATCCGCGCATGTGCTCGCTGACCGCGCGGAAAATTTCCATTTTTTCCTCCTTGGAGATAGTTCCTTCGCCCCTGGCAACCATGCAAGCTTTGTCCATGCGCTCCTTCAAGACTTTGGCGTTCCTCTCGCTCTCCGCGCGGATTCCAAGAGGAGAATTGGATATCTCTGTCATCTGCTCGGCAAACAACACCTCCAGCTCCCTCACAGTCCGGAGCCGGGCTGCTTGGCTTACAGGGTCTCGTGGAAGCGACTTGCGACCAATCAACTGTACACGGTGGCAGAGTAGTGTCATACGGGTGAGTCCAGCATAAGTGACATGCCGAGAAAAGATGCCCTTGATAGCAGCCTGCTTTGTCAGGTGGGCATGTTCCAATGCACACTGGATCAAATCCTCAACGAACCAGAACCAGCCTGATGACGGTCCTGCTTTGTCCAATGCCGCCAGTGCTTGAGCCAAAACCAACAGCAAGATGTTTGTTTGTTCTTGTAAGGACTCTACAAACGAAGATCCGCCATTGCCGTCCGCCTGGAGACCACACTCGAGGATGCAGACCTGGATAATCTCATCGGTTGTGGGTCCATCCACACCACCACCTTCAGCGTCAAGAAGAGCGTTTTCCTGAGCCTTGATTCGGTAGAGGTGCGAGACGGCTGCCTCAAAAAGTTTCTTGTTTGGTGAGTTACTAGCCTTCTGGAAGATTTTCCTATATGTCCGAAACGCCTTGCTCAAGGGCTGCACCAATTTCTCCCACGCCTTCTCTTGCTCCATGGGTAGTCCATAGTCGGCGATCCGCATATAGTTGCTGCCAGGGAAAAACTCTGCCGTGTTCGACGGTCTCCCCAATGTCTTGACGCCCCTGGCGGGCGGCTCTTCCTTCGGCTCCGTCTTGAACTTGTCCATCGCCTTCATAAACTCATCATGAGCTTGTACGACGCGGATGCTAGCCACCTCAGTATCGTCCTGTGCTTGTTGGATGTCAGCAGCCTGTGCCTGAATATGCTTCTTGTTTCGCATCGACAGCTGACTGTACTTGACGCGACGACCATACCGCAACAACTCCAAGATGGGCTTGCGGCACATTGGGCAGCAAACCTGAGAGACCTGCTCACTGGGCAAACTCACTTTGTTGACAAAGGTGGACGCTCCGGTGACACGATCGACTCGTTCCTCGTAGTACTGATTCATCTCCATCATTCCGTCAAAGCTTGTCATGGTCAAGGCGTGGCCGCAAGAAGGAACCAAGAGAGGATCTTCGTTGACATCCACCTCGCCGAGTGCCTGCTGCATGACCAAGTCGACAAGCATGTTCATAGTATCTGGATCCTTGCACTCGACACAGTACTGGGCACCGGGGCAGACCTCACCGCACAAGGATGGACATTGATGACCGCAGGGCAGGTTCTTGTCGCAGCGCATGTTGCACGGAAGACGGTCGCATGGAGCCCCGCATGGCATATTGCACTGGCCTTGATGAGGACATTCCCAGATACAACGCTCGCTGCAGGCAGCACATGGGAAATCGCAGCTGTGGTGGCACTTGAAATGTGTACACATCACCGCGCAATTTTGTTTGCAGGGAGGGCAGGGTTCCTTGCCGTGACACCAGAATTTGCAGCCATGACCACAGAACTGGGATCGGCCGCACTCGACCTTACATTTACCATGGACTGCTCGTTCGATCTCTCTGGTTGGGAATGGGGCTCCGATCTTTTTGGACTCCGGGGACGACAACTCCTGGCACTCGTGGCAGGAACGGAGACATGCATGACCACACTCAAGGTCCTTTCCGCATTTCACGTTGCACTTCGCCTGCGAGGGGTCCTTACTGCACTCCATCACCTGCTTGTGTTCACAGTGCGGAAGCTTGCGGAGAACCTTGACGGTACAGGTCACCTTAGAAGCGTCCCGTTTCTGCCAGCACCGAGGCTCCTCCAAGATATGGCCACATGGCAACGCCATCGGTGAGACAACCTCCATGCAGAGCCCACACTTGTCTCCACAGTGCTTGGGGCATGCGTGTCGACATCCGGGCTGAAGTCGAGGGCATGGCTCAAAGCACTTGACCAGCGCATGAGCCTCGTCGTCAGGGTGGCCTGTAGTTGTGCAAAAAAACCAATGCGAACAAAAGTCAGCAACCCATCCTTGAAAGAACTACGCAGAATTCGTATCAAAAAATTCCTGTAGTGAAAATCACTTACAAGACAGAGGACAGACATGTCCACAAGGCATGCTACGGCCACATGCAATGGTACAACCACCATTTGGAGCCGCAATCTTAAGCTTCTCCGGAGTATCGACGTAACGAAAAGTGTCCGGGTGGTTCTTGCAGACGATCGGAAATCCATCTCCAATGCGATCGTATGCATCGAGTTCGTCCATCACCTTGGGCCATATTCCATGCTTGCTCTGGTTCATGAGACTGGCCTTTCCAATCAGGTACATGCCATGCTGAGCTCGGGACAATAAAACGTTGGTGCGATTGGGAGACTTAAGGAAGCCGATCGATCCCGACGAGCTGACATCCTTAGTCCTTACATCGCTACGGACCAGAGAAATGATAATCACCTTTGTAGTAAAATGTATTTGAACGTACGCAAATAAAGAATTGGTTAGTTATTTCGGACGATTCCTTGTGCTTTTGAAAGATAGCAAAACAAAAAGAATTAGCAACGACCGGTTTTCATCCTTACTTTGGCTTCTTCGCCCTGGTAGTTGTCGATGGTACGCAGAGTGAGATGGTTCTGGAGGCTAACATTCTTGACACCAACCAAAGGGGGAGCCGCCTGAGTCACCTCGCTGTCGATCCCCTCTTCCGCCTCATTCTCCTCCAACTGCTCCATGTCACGATCGTCAATCACCAGCATAAAGCTCTTGCGGAGGTGATCTCTCAGCTTGGAAAGCTGACCAAGATAAGGAGTCAAGACCGCAATATCACCAGGCTGGTCGTATCCGTTCTTGATCAGGTAATGAGCCAAGGCCTCGACCATCTTGACCTCAAAGGTATTGGCGAACGATTGCATACCATACTGATCCTTGGCGTCCTCTGGGTGGGCGTGATCCATAAAATACAGGTTCGCGCCCATACCAGCAACATCAGGATAGGTCAGCACTTTTTCCCCGTCCTCTAGCTCGGGGTATAAAGTGTTCCTGATCAGACTGGAGATCTCGGGTCGCATTCGTCGCTGAATGGTGAGATGGGACATTGGCAACGGGTTGGTACTGGAGGTAACGAGACGTTCGAAAAGAGACCGATCCAGATTGTGCTGCTTGCCAATGAGCGAGTCCGATGAGAGATTGTAGGTCTCGATCTGGGGTCGCAGCTGAAGGTGATCGCCGATGAGGATAAGGTGCTGGGTCGACGCAGAAAGAGCAGTCAGGATGTGCGCCTCAAGAACCTCACCGGCCTCCTCGCAGATGATGATCTTGGGAGCGACCGCACTGATTAAGGTCTGATGCTTGGCAGCACCGTTGGTGGTCATGCCGATAACTGTGGCCTTGGTGAGAATACCGCGTCGGATCTCGTCGTAAGCATTGTTCTTCTTGACAGAGATCTCATCCACCTGCCGGAGAAGCTGCTTCATCTGACCCATCATCATCTCCAAGACCTCGGGTTTCCATGTTTCAATGAGTCGTCGTCTTTCCGTCGAAGACATGCTCCAGACATTACCAGTGCGGAGTAGTGAAAGAGGTCGGTTGGTCTTGGGAACGAACACTCGAGGCAATGAGGTTTCTACCCCAGTCTTGCCGTCTCTGAGAATGTCAAATATGTTCTTGTTTCGCTTCTTGATCTTCTGACGCGCTTCCTCTTGCTCCTGACGCCTATTCCACTCGTCCTTCTCCTTAAGGTCCGTAGATGTAGCCCACCGCATGTAAGGGGACTGATCTCGGTTGCGACGCACCCTAGTATAGCCCTCATCAGCCTCCTCCTCAAGCTCGACCTCCTCGGGGTCGTGCATTAACTGCTGCCACTGAGCTGTGTTGTACATCATTAGGTATGGACTAACATACTCCCAGTCCAGGTTCTCGTCCTTGAGCGCCTTCTCGAGCTCGCCAATCTTCTTGGAGACCCCGTCCCACTGTTCGTGTGCGTCTCGAAGCGATCTGTAGACATCGTATGGCCTTTCTCGCGATTGCATAAGGCTGGTGAGGTTGTAATCCTCTAAACGATTGGACTTCGACCGAGATCCGACACGGACAATGCTGGTAACCCCTTGGTCGAGAAGGTGCTCAAGGAACTGATCGAGTGCATGGTTGGTATAACAAATACACAGGATCGGGCCACAGTTCATGGCAATCTTGTTATGCAGAAGAACGCGCATGAGATCAACTCCAATCTTGGTCTTTCCCGTACCAGGAGGTCTAACGAACAAATGAGTGCAACAGATGGTGAGAATGTTACTCTTATAACCGTATAAAAAAACGAAGTAGTATGTGGCATGTAAAGTGAAATCAACATACCCTTTGATGAGGGCAATCTCTCTGGAGAGAGTCTCGACCAAGGCTGACGCTTGAGTATTGTCGAGTGTGCTATGAGCTCGAAGCATATCAATTGCCTTTTCGACGGATTGGCTATTGTCAACCTCCAGTTGGCAAGGTCGGTTGTCCTTGAGAAGGATCGACAGGTCGAAGCGGAACCCGGGTGCACGTGTGTAAAGCGGAGGATCAATGGTGCCCTTTTGCGCAGCGAACTGAAGCATCTCCTCTGAGGTTGGTGCCAGGTATTTGCCAAAGGGCATGGTAGCTGGAACACAGATCTGAAGGGCCTTGAGGATAGGTCGGTAGGACTCGAAAAATGATCCTGTAGACTCTACGAGAAACCACTGCTCGGCAGCCGAGTTTTGGCGGGTCGAGTCCAGCATCAGTAGATACGACAATGGGTCAGAGAGGGAGATATGAATCTGCGCCACTTTGGGACCCTTTGCCAGGACATCGATGTCTCGCTGCGTAATAACACCAAGAATCATCCGAAAGTTTTGAGTGCCGGAACGAGGGTCGGTATGGAGGCCAGCAGAGTTCGAAGGCGTACGACTGGCAATGCACACCATGGCTCCTTGCATCAATCGCCGACGGGATCGTTCCCAAAACTCCTTGCGGCGCTTGGTCGGCTCATCCGCGATTTGAGGGGGTTGGGAAAAAGACATCAGGATGGAACCGGCGAGCTGCTTGGTGTTGTTCATGCCCTCAAACTGGACGTTTCCGTAGACATTTAGGCTGACAGAGTCATTGAGTTCCTTGCGGAGCTCCTTCTGTTTCAACAGGGTGATATCACTGTTCTTGTCGGTCCTCTCGAGAAGAGATATGAAGGAGCCGACACCCTTACGGAGAGAGTCCATCATATCCTCGCGGTACAGTCGAAAGTGGATGTCGATCTGACGGCGCCAACCAGCTGGCAGGAAATGAGGAGCCTCTGAAATATCGTTCGAAGGAAGGAAGGGGCGGCGCTTAGAGACGATTTCCTTTTGGGTGGGAAGCACAGAGATCTCCGATATGTCAAGACAGTCGTTGTCGTGGCGAGGGCCTTCCTTGGACAGTTCCCCAGGAGGATCGTAGTGATGCTGAAGCTGCACCAAGTTCACGTGGTTGCCTCCTGACAAAGCAACGTGGACAGCCATACGAGTAGGCTCAACAGGGCGGATGACAGTGTCTTGGGCATCGTTGACGACTTGCTGCAGTCTACCCATCTCTAATGTGAGGTTGGTATTCTCAAAAGTGTCCTGGCTGTTCTTGGCTGGGAGGGTGGTGCATCGAAGGACGAGCCCGTGGAGGTTCTGAACCATGTCAGCCATCTCGATCTGGGCATCTCGTTTACGCTTAACCAACTGATAAACAAGACGGACAATCGCGATCAAGGCGCGTTGAAGAGACGACACTCGACAGACAGCTGGACCCTGGAGAGCAAAATGCGCGGACATGCTATAGTCGTCCAAGGAGCCTCGGTCCAGGAGTCTCTCCATGCAGCGCAGGACACCATCCTGGAGAAACTGTCGGCGGTGAAAGTAGACGGTCGAGTAGATGATGCCCGACTCGCTCGTCATCGTTGTCTGGCAGACCTTTTGCCTCGTCAATACGCCGATCAGCGGCAAGATAACATATTGGAAGGACATCACTGATCGCTCATCTCCGGCATCGACCGACATCGGCCTCAGTATGATGTCCTTCAGCCTGTCCAGTCCCGTGTCGGAGGCCAGGTCTCGCAAAACACCCGAAGTATCGGCGCCGTGATGGTTGGAGAGGTTAAGCAAACAAGAGTTCACAAATAGACGGATTTGGCGTTGAGTCCATTCCTCCATCTTTGTCTTCTTGAGGATGAAACTGGCGATGTGGATCGGCACGCCCTCTGGGTTAGCGACAATGATGTCGTCAGTACCCTCGCTCGAGATCTGAAGAGTCTTGAGTCGGGCTGACGATACTGCTGCCTTGTCCTCGTCGGTGAGGCCTCGACCACGTCCGCGACCTCCCTCGGTACCGCCACCTTGGTTGGATGTGCCATCTCCAGAGAGTGAATTATTATGACCACCAAAGTTGCCACGACCTCCACGACCTCCGCGGCCTCCTTGGCCTCCACGACCACCACGATCGCCCCCAAAACCGCCGCGATTGCCACGACCCCTACCTACGCCACCACCGCCACCACCGCGGGCTGATGCTGTCGTCATATCTAAGGACCCAAACAACAAGCAAAAAAATCAGATGGCGACATTTCATCTGGTCTCCGAGTAATTTTGCGGATAAAGCTACAACAACAACAACAACAGCAACAACAATATACTCGAATAAGAGCTTACGTTTGTCTGAAAGGGCGCTTTTTTTTTCTATTCGAACAGGTGGAGGAATGATGTTACTGAGTGCTCTGTATTCGTTTGTTGGAGCTGTGAAGGTGTCGTATTTTTTTATGAAGGTGTCGTATTTTTTTGTGAAGGAAAAGAAACTTTGTACGTGCTGAGTGACGATTGAGAAAGTGTTTTCGTGTGTGTGGGAAAGAAATAGAGAGTGTGTGTGGAAATGTGCGTGTGAGAAAGTGGCAAAGAAAGAAGAAAAAGAGGGAGAGAGAAGAGAGGAAGAAGTAGAAGGCGCTGGAAGCAAAGAAGGCGCTGGAAGTAAAGAAGCAGGCGAAGACATGGTACTATAATCCACAAAACAAGGCTTGTGTGGATACACAGCATGAAATCACGTGCATCACTCGCCATCACAATGCATGCAAGGTGCGCAACATAGCAGCATGGGCAATTTTTTTTTTTAGTGTTTTATTCTCGAACACAAAAATCAAAAAAAGGCACTTTTTCTATACCCCTGCATCACTCGCCTCTTCCTTTTTTCTAATCTATCCACTGGTCTAGCATTGCCTCCAGGTCTGCCAGCTTGGTGGGCTTGCTCAGATACCCATTCATCCCTGCTGCCAGACACTTCTCTCTGGTCGAGGGGACCGCACTTGCTGTCAACGCAATGATCGGAATCTGCGCTGCAAAGCTCGACGACTGACCAATCGCTCGAATCTCGCTCGCTGCCTCAAATCCACTCTTCACGGGCATGGCACAGTCCATCAGAATTAGGTCGATCTTGGGCGGTTTGCTGCCACTGCTACCTGTTGGTTGCATGATAGGGCTGTAGGCTGAAGTAGCTCCCAGTGCAGCTGCAAGTGTTGATGCGAGAGGAGTCGCATGGCCCTCAAAATGTGCCGATGATGTAGATGAGAGAGGCGATGCTGTCGTAGTCGAAGCAGCTGAAAAGGTTGATAGTCCAGGTAGGTTCGAAGGCGATGACGGTTCTGTTTGGTCAAAGATATGACTCATGTTGCCATTGCTCTCTGGGATGACTAGCAAGCCTCCCTTGATCAAGTGGTGGCGCTGTTGATCGTTCTCGTCCGCAGTATCCATCGAAACGTCTCCATCAGTATTGCCGGCTCCTGATTCCTCGCCATCTAACCTCAACGACGCTGTACTTTCGCTCAACATTGCGACCTGTGAGTTGATAATGTCGACCGCCACCTGGCCGTTGCACGCTGAGAGAGTATCATATCCGAGCTTTTGCAGTTGGTATTGAACCACCTAATTAAATACATAGGAGATGAACCATCAGTAAACTGCATGGTAATTCAAGGGCACAAGCCTAGAACACAAAACAACGCAAAATGATACTTACTCTCAGGTTGATGATGTTGTCCTCAACGCAGAGCACGCATTTCCCTCTGCGCTCGCGTTTCCCTGCTGCAGCCCTTGCAGCCCGATTACTGAATGCCGGGTTACTCCGTGTTGCTGGTTTGGAGTCATCTGTCGATGTTCCCGCAGAGCTCTTTGGACCAGAGGTAGTTCGAGCAAGTCGCATTCTCCGTGGCGGTGTGACGACTGGCTTCGAGGCAAGAATGTCCATCTTGCGATCGCTATCAGATCCTGTATCGGTGGAAGGTTGAAGAATTCCATTCACATGAGGTCGAGATTTGTTGGAGTTACCGCTGGCGATTGTGTTTGCTTCGCCATCTGGGTCGAGTGAGGAAGATTCGGGAGTGTTCTTGTTGTAATAGTTGTCGGTGTCGTAGTCGCTCGAAACAAGGCTCAAGTTTCCATCTGCTGGGATGACTTGGCTCGCGCTTGTATCTGCGGTACTATCGGAATGAACCTGGGCCGCTTGATGTCGAGCCTCCACAGATGCCTCCTGACGCTGTTGGCGAGTTGACGAGCTTCCGTTAGATCGATGAGTCGATGTAAAAGATTCGGTCATCTGCAGACATTCCACAACACGATCAGGCTTGACGGGTTTGACGACGTAGCGGCAGTGAAGAGTATCCTCCAAACCGTTGGCTCTGATCCTCTTGACCATATCTCTCGCCAAGGATCGGCCTTGAGGCGACGAAAAGATTACCAGGACAATGGACAGAATGTGATCTCTGTAGTGCTGGTCGTCTTCCATCTTTGCCTTTGCGTTCCTCTCCTTGAAAATCTCCCCTAAGGCTCTTGCGGTCTCCACTGTGGCTTCGACGGTATTTGAGCGGGTACATAAGAAAAAGTGCGCATTGGGTCTGTGGTTGGCAGTCAAGACGGCACCGTCTGCTCCTAGTAGGTGAGGATTCCGTGCCTGTTCATCCTGAACGACTGTCTCAAAATTCTCGTAGAGCGTGACCTGCACTCCTTGCTGGCTCAGAATCCAGCCAAGTTGTTGCCTTGATTCAGTCACCGGCTCCACCACTACAGCGCGGGTTTCGAGAGCCAACTCGGCGGAAATTATTCGATGGATTGCCAGGGATCGAGCTGGGCGAGGCTTGGTCGAGACAGAGACCAGAGCCACGGGCCAGGTGAAGTAAAACGTAGAGCCTTGCCCGACATTGGATGTGACACCTAGGATGCCGCCGTTCATCATAACAAGGTGCTTGCTAATCGCCAGCCCTAGAGTAATAAAGTGATTCGTTTAAATAACGTGACCAATCACCGTGTGTCCTCGCTTTTCCCATGGAAAATCCTGTTTGACCGATATTTTGGTATTGTAGTCAAACTTAAAAATGCAAAATAGTATAGTACAATCATGACTTACCAAGACCAGTACCACCAAACCGCCTGGTCATTGATTGATCGACCTGAGCAAAGCTCTTGAAGATATTGTTCTTCAAAAAGTCCGGATCAATCCCAATGCCAGTGTCCGTCACCTCAAAGTGGAATGTCGTTGGGGTCACTGTGGCATCTGGGGGGAACGGCTCTGGATAGTGGACTCGAGGGTGAGTTGCTTGCTGTTGCTGTGATCCATCTGCTGGCGTCTCACCGGGAAGACTCGAGCTCGTGTTCTTAGCAACTGAACAATGAATCATCACCTTGCCGTTCGCCGTGAACTTCACTGCGTTGCCAATCAAATTCATGATGACCTGCTGAAGGCGATCGCCGTCTGTCCAGATCGACATTCCTTGCTCTAACAAGGTCTCCAGTCGTTCCAGATCCTCAGAAGGCTCCATGATCAAGTCTACCTCTTTTCGACCGGCCTTGTCAGCAAAGATACGAACCGACTGCTCCAGCGTTTCCATTAATGCGGGACACTCCTTGATACTCAAACTCATAGCTCCTGCTTCCAATTTGGCCGTGTCCAAAAGATCGTTGATAACACTCAGTGCTACATCGCTCGTAATCTGCATAATCTTGACCATATCGCGCTGCTCACCGGTCAAATTGTAGTCTGTATCCTCCAACGCACTCAGTGCTCCCACAATGGCTCCAATAGGCTAGTTTTCAGGAAGTGGAAAAAAGGATATCGATGTTAGAAGATCTAATCTGGTGCGGACAAAACTGTGACTCACAGACTTCAGACTTCCATTTCATGCGCTTGGACTTGTGCAAGTCAAGCGGGTATACTTACGGTGCGGAGCTCATGGCTTGTATTAGCCAAGATCTGGGTCTTGGCTTCATTAGCAGCATGGGCTGCCTCCATCTCTACCTGCTGAGACTTCTTCAGCTCCCACAAGCTGGCATGAGCGATCGCCAGTGAGATTTGATTTGCGGTCTGCTCAAACAACAGTCTTTCACTCTGCGACCAATCTCGCGTGTCGGCATCCCGCGAGGCCAGAAGGTAGCCCCAAATTTTGTTGTTGTAAATCAGCGGAACACTAATGAAGCTCTTGGCCCCATAGACTGGATGGACAAAGTTAGTGACTGTCCGCAGTTCACTCGCCGTATCATGCTCACCACTCTGGACTCGCGACTCGGGAACTTCCAGCCCCTTGGGGTAGAGGCGATCTATTGGTGTCAACGCTTTAGGCTGTCCGACCTTGGCGATCTCGGCGACATACCGAACCCAGTGCTGACCGGTCTCCTCGTCTGTTGCTCGGAAGCGACAGATGCGGATGGCATTGCACCGAATCACCTTGAAGAGCTCCATTGCAGCTGTATCAAGAATTTGAGGCAGCGAGAGCCCACTGCGGATGCGGACTGAGATAGAGTAAATCAATTGTTTCATCTCCAATGCGTGACGCTGTTCCCGAATCAACTCATGGCGAAGGTCTGAGAGACGAATGGACGAACGGACACGGGCAAGCAACTCTCTGGCAGAAAATGGCTTGACCAGACAATCATCAGCGCCCAGGTCCAATCCCTCCACATTAGCCTCTTCACCCGCACGTGCCGACAACAAAATAAACGGTGTCATCATGGTCGTCGTGTCGTTACGAAGGCGCTGCAAAAGCTCGTAGCCGTTCATGTTTGGCATCGCCACATCTATACAGTTGAAGTGAAAAAACGCATAGGTGAGCACATGCGATCGCAACATCAGGGAGTACAAACTCAGTTAAATGATACGTTGACGACCAGGTGTCCCCTACCACTCAAAATGAGATCGATCCGTTTGCCCTGCTTTAGACGCTCAGAAATCACTCGGAGCGCATCCAGTCCATCAACGGCACAGCGAACTCGGAAATCCTTGCCAAGAATCTCTCGAAGGTATGCGCGCATATCGTTGTTGTCATCGACGACAATAATATAGCTCCTTCTCAGCTTGCTCCGGTTCATTGGGCTACCGTCCTTGGGCTCCTCCGACAGTTCGTTCCTCTGGGTCTGAGCTCCTCCATAGGCGCCATTTTCAATCACGATGGGCCCAAACAATGACTCTGAGGCCGGAAGCGCCTTCGGCGTTGGTGAGTCCACCTTGCTCATCTTTGGACTCTGCGCTACTGAAGAGGATCGGCGAGGCAAAAGTGGGTCGAGGTCGGACGGGGGTTCATGTGCAAGATCGGGCAGATCCATCAAAATTTTAGAAAGCTCTCCTTCGTCCAAGTTCAACGTAGAGACCTCGTAGTCGGAGCTAGACATTTCAATGGAGTCCTGACGATCACGCATATATTCAACGCCGAGGTTGTCGTCGTCATCCTCCAGTTTCTCCTCCTCTGTCGAGTCTGTTCCTGAAGCCGTCAAAGTCGAGCCGGGCAAGGATTTTTGAGAGATCCACTGAGTTGCCTCCTCAACAAACATTGATGCGTCGGTCCTATTGTTCAATATGTCATCGCGAGGTGCCCTGAGGAGTGGGTTGGTCGTCTTGGAGTCACCCAGTTTGATCTGCGAGCTGGGGTGATGGCTCCGTCCGGAGGGAATCCACAGATGGAAGCAAGTGCCCTTGTCAACTTCCGACGTTACCGATACATTTCCACCATGCACCTCCGTCAGCTCCTTGACCAAGGACAATCCGATTCCTGTGCCTTCGTGAGACCGCGACTGCTTGTTCTCAATGCGGTTGAAGCGTCCAAACAGCGTATCCAAATGTTCGGCGGCAATTCCTACTCCAGTGTCCTTGACGTCGACTGCTACGCCATCACGACCATTTTTGCCTCTGCAGGGATACTGGTGAATCGTAACAGAGCCCTCCCATGTATGTTTGAAGGCATTACCAATCAGGTTGAGAATGATTCCGCTCCACATTGCACGGTCCACCCAAATGCCTCCTGGAAGATCATCCAGACTCTCGCAGATGATGTTGTACTGCAAATTGAATCCATGCGCGACGCTCTCAAAGTTGGCGGATATCTCTCGTGTGGCTTTGGACAGATCGGTCTCCTCAAAAATGGCCTGGCTCTTTCCTGCCTCGATCCTTGAAAACTGAAGTAAGGTGTTGACCAGCTTTAGCAGTCGTCGTGAATTTCTCCTAACCATTTCCAAGCTGGGGCGGGTAGCAGCATGCTCTGGCGTCTGGCTCAACACATCGTCCAGCGGTGCAAGCATCAATGTCAAGGGAGCTATAGGTGACAGACGAGAAATAAAAGTCAAGTTAAATATGAATACCATCAATTTTCACGAAGCCGGAATTCGCCTTATGCTCAAGCTCAACATACTTCGCAACTCGTGAGAGATGTTTTGAAAGAACGAAATTTTGGCCTTGTTGAGCTCGAACAGGGCCTCCGTACTCTTACGTTCCTCCTCACGAGAACGTCCAAAGTGAAGCAAGGAAGCAATATTGGCGACCAAAAGGGCCAAAAAGTCTAGGTATTGGTTGTCGAGCATTCGGAAAGGGTTGATTCCTACAATCAGAACGGTGGTGATCCTTGATTCCAACACAGACGGGTTCTCGAGGATAGGAAGCAACAGGGCCCTGGCAAGCTTGTGAGTTGACTTTGGGAGAGTAACCAACCGAGGTATTCCGTCTGCAAGAACTGACCGGACTGGCCATGCCCAAGGATCGTCGTAGACCGGAGAGGCGGGATCGAGAGGTTCGTACTCTTCTGGGGTAATGAGTAAAGAGTCGGGAATGTGTCGAGTCGAGCATGTCTTTGAAAAGACCTTTTCCTTGACCCCACCATAACCGACAGACTTGAGATTTCGATCGAAAGAAGTACTGCAAAGAATAGCAGACTGGGGAACGCGTCGCGTATTTTTTTTGCCTGAGGGAACACCAACAGAAAAATGTGAGCGGATCAATTTCACAGTCGAAGACGTACAATCAGCACCTTGCCCAGGCTCCAATCCTGTACCTGCGATAGATCCTGTCGTAAGGAAGTCATCGTTTGTCGAAGGTGAGGGGATCGGTGGCGGATGTGGAGGCAAGAAGCTGCCATGCGTAAGAATCGGTGCTGTTTCTTTAGCGGGTTCCTGCGTCTTATAAACGATCGAGAATGGGATGTCGAGGTTGTTGGATTCCTGTAGGATGGTGGTAATCATAGAGTACGCTCCAGTGACGGATTGGATGAGCGGCGCCTGTTTACTGAATTGGTTTAGAGTCATCAATCGCCGTTGGTTGAGAATCGACTGAGTGACTTCTTGGACAAATGCGAGGATCCCTCCGATAGAACCATCCTGCAAAAAGATGGGTGAGAACGTGAAATCAAAGTAGCACTCTTCCTCGTACCCTTCGCTATTTGAGCCGTAAAAATTGCAATGAAAAATTCAGCAAGTTAGTACGAAATTAATTAATAACTTGTTACTCAAAAGCATTCCCATATTCCATCGAGGATCATTAGTCGGACCGAACGCGAACACAAAGTCAATGAAAATGACACTTTACCGGTGGAGATCCAAACGAAGGCCCTTGTTGTCGCTACCGCGGCCGAGTTTTCTCACTTCAGCCATCTGTGGACCAAGGACATCCCAGATTTCGCTCCAAACAGTTGCTCCAGGTTGACCCATTGCTATTCAAGAAAAACACAAGTATTTTCAACATTGTTAAGATTTATGCACATAACAAACAGTTAGGTCTTTTTGGAGACATCATACATAACGACTTCACGCCATCAAAAAGCAATTGAGTTCTTTGACATCAAGGACACATCTGCACCATCTGCAAGTGTACGCCGAAGTCGCATAAGAGAGCGCCGAACGGCTACAATCTTCAACAAGAGAAGCAAAAAAAAGTAGATTGTTTACCGAGGGGGTGCTTTTGCTTCAGTATCGGCCGCCATGCCTATGATGAGCAAACAATGGTGGGTGAAGGAAACGAGAAACAATGACGATTTTAGCGTTATAATTGACCAGGTGTTATTGCGAGGTGTGTTTTTCTTCTTATTTGTTCGCCATAATGCGCCTTTCCTCTGACAGATTTGTCAACTGGACAGTCCCTTGACCCCGAGCGATATCACAACTGCTCACTGAGCAGGCCACGTCAGTGCTGCTGCCCTTTGATTTCTTTTCTTTTCTCCCACCCTTCGCAGGCGGCGATGACAAACGGCGGCGGCCGAAAAATTGTCGCATGTTTTTAGTGCTCATTCGCAAAAGGAAACCAAGGGTCGGGCTGTTTGTCCGACCGCTTTTAGAGTTGCACACCAATCACGGCCATTTGTTGTCGAGGCCAACTTTCCTGCCTGTCGAAAACAGAAAAACAAGAATAGGAAAACACTAGAAACAACAAAGAAGCACAAAAAATAAACAAAGCAAAAAAAAAAAAAAAACCCCTCGTTTAGATTGAAATCGTTCAGTGCGCGCAATCACCTCAATAAAGTACGATCTAGATTGGTCTCCTTCGTCCTACTGCTGGTATGTTCACTCGTGTATCCATAGTCATTTCAACGTCCATGTCTTTCATTCGCCATTGTAAGCCTTTTTTCTTTCTTTTCTTTCTTTTTCCTCGCCTTTCTCTCTTCATCTCTGGGATATTGTAAAAAGGGATGTAGAAATGAATGGGTCTAAAAAACAAGTACGCTATGTCGCGTTCCTGTTTCGGGTATGCCATCATCCTAATTCTTTCCTTTTATGGTCAAACCTGTTGTAGTAGTTCACTCACTCAATTCACTGTCTTTTTCTACCTCAACCACCAACCAGCAACCATAACCACAACCATAACCACAACAGCAGAAATACCAGTGAAAAAATTAATCCACTGAATAAACGAGACCTGGGTGCAGCACTTACGTCGTTGTAGATGAGAAGACACTGTTCGCCCCAGTAGATAGCCAAGGGAGAAGCAGAGCGCATCAGCATTGGCATCAGAACCGACAGTTCCACAGGCCAGCTCGATCGAGGACCAAGTCCTGTTGTACTCCAGTCCTTTGAGTTGACCAGTGACTCCACTGAAGCCTCCTTCTGCTGTTCCACCGGTCTCGTCTCAACCTGATCCAAATTTAATGATGGAGAAATTCCTGCCCGCACATGTGGAACTCCGGTGGGATCGACAGCAGGTGTAGCTTGTCTAGCATGGCCAGACTGACGAGAGGGACTGTCCAGGGGTATGGTTCGGCAGTGTCCGTCGCTCAAGACCCTTTCTTCGCTCGACTTCATGTTGGCCTGCTGATCGGCAGGATTGACCAACGGCGCAAAACCAAAAACTGTTGTCCTTGATCCAATTGATACACTCTCGCCTGCCGCCGTAGCCGCTGCATCTGACTGAATTTGTTGCGCCTCTGCTGTCCGCTGGACGAGATTGGGGTCCAGTTGCTGGTCAAACACGGCGTGGTGAACAGGCATCCGGGTCGAGTTTGAGGGTGGAGTGAAAAAAGTTGTCGAAAGGGGCGGTGAAATCAATCCTGTGTCCATCTTGGACCATCCGTTCACTGCTGAGCCAGGCAGTGGAGAGGTTGTTCTGCTACTGGGCGTGGAAGAGCCGTTGGGCAGCTGCGCCTGTGGTCGAGGAGGGTGATTGGATGCTGCAAAGTAAGAATGCACGTCATCTTCATTGGGTTGCTGCTCACCAGCGTCGACGGTCGATAGTGCGTAGGGTACTTGTGATGGAGTTTGCTGAATAGGATCAATATCCATGGCATCGCTTGGCGTGGTGTTGATTACCGGGGAGAGTTCGTCGATGGATATGGCAGGAGGCATCTTACCAGGTTCGGATACGACATTGACAGTGGGTGTGTGAAGGATGGTTTTGAAGGGCACGGCGACCTTCTCTGAGGTAGTCGGTTGGTTGGGGAGGTTGATGGAGAGTTGATTGACTGTTGGGAAGGGAACAGACGAGGCGAGGGCATAGACGGTAGGGGCCTTTGTAGAGGGCAGTTGCTCAGCAACGAGAGCAGGGTGCAATATGATCATTTTTTGCCGGAGAGGGTTTGAGGACGGCCCTTGATGATGGTGGTGGGAGTTGTTATTGCCGTCTGATTGTGCGATAGTGTTGCTGTTTATTAGTTGTTGTTGTTGATAAAATTCCTCTTCCTGCTGCTGTTGTTGCTGCTCTTCCTGCAGTTGTTGCTGCTGAGCTTGGCGTCTCTCTTCCTGCTGTTGCTGCTGTGCTGCTACGGAGGTGAAGATGTCACTATCGGCGTTGCGAGCCTTGTCGTCGTCGTTGTTGGAGTCGACTGTTTGTGGCTCAAATAAAAAGTCGCCATTGTCAACGAGACGGAGGCCGCTAGGGGTGGTAGTGATGGACGAGTTTTCAGTGTCCATGTCGCTTGTGTCAAGTGATGCGATCCGTTGGGTGTCGGGGTCGATCTCGGAGGGAGCACGCGATGGATTGTCTGATTCCATATGGCTGTGAATTATGTTGGGTAGACTCTCTCTTTTTTATCTTGTTCGTTCAGCGCAAAGGAGGAGCGAGGAAATGAAGGAAGTGGGGGGGGGGTGTAGTGGTTGTGAATGGGCCTGGCTGGTATGGAAGAGAGTGCGAGTGAGTAAGTGAGTGAGGGTAGGAATGAGCTGAGCGAGCTAGAGTTGACGAAGAAAGAAAGAAACAACGTGAGTGCGGAGAGAGAGAGTGAAGGAAGGAAGGAAGGAAGGAAAAAGAGGAGAAAATCGAGAGAGGGGGAGAGAGAGGGGGGAGAGAGGGGGGGGGGGGAGAGAGAGAGGGAAAGACAGAAAGGAAAAACGGTGATAGGAAAAAAAAGAAGAGAGAAAGTGTGTGTGTCCAATCAATCAGCGCGAAGGAAGAATAAGGAGCGTTCGCGAGTGGGGGAGGGAGGGGTGGCTGACCAAGGCCAAGCCGTTGAGTTGAAACATGACACGAAGGAAAAAAACAGAGAACGAACAAACGAAATGAATGAATGATCGAACATGTATCAAAAACACATACGAACATCACGACCAACTAACAAGTCATGGACTAAGGACAAGAACTAGCCACGCCACGCACCCTTATACCCAGGGAATGACGATAATATATTCTCTCAATTCCCCATATTTCCTTCTCTTCTTCCTCTTCTTTTCGTTTCGTTTCCTTTCCTCTTTCTACGCCGTTCTTTTCTTTCTTAGTCGCTTCATTATTTCTCTCGCCGACAGAAGGGTCCCAAGAAGAAAAATCTAGAGTCCGCATCTTGTCATCTTGTAGATAAAGTTCACACAAGGTCTCTCCCAAGTTCCGCCAGCCCAAATCGTTCATACACCACGTCTTCTGTATCGAAATATAAAAAACTCTATTCTTCTCTCCTCTGCACCCTCTTCTCTGCACTTTCCCCCGATCCCCCGATTCAATTCAATTCAAACGATCTTTTTAACCCGATAAAAGACACTGCATCGACATGTTCATGTCGACGCCCAAATCCATCTTGTTGTGCACACAAGTATGTCCAGCTATAACCAATATACCTCACCCCGTGCTGTCTCTGTTTTGGCAGTGGCCGTGCCCCATCCCTCCCGCCAGTCCAGATCTAATACCATTTCCTTTCTCCCTCCCCTCTCTGGCGATTCAGCGACACGAAGTTTCAATTTTGATTTCACGTCTTTATTGTAAACAACCACAATCACCACTCTCAGCACACTGGCTGAATGGCTGGCTGGCTGCGGACGTTTTGTCTAATGGCCTCCCCCTTTGCTTTGCTTACGCTAACTTTTCACTTCATCCTTCGTCGCGCTCCGCGGTTTGACCCGCACATCCGATAAAAAGCACATTTCACAACTCTACATACGGGGTTCTCGCATCGTTTTATCTCTTCCCTTTTTTTTCTCTTGCTTCCTTGTCCTTCCTCTTCTTCCCCTCCCTTGATTTTTTTGTAATGATTTCCGCAGGGGCCATAATCTTTTTTTAGTGCATTTTGTTGGTGTTAAGCCGACTTCCATCCTGTGTGTCTTCGGAGAAAGCAGTTATCGGATAAAGAAGGCAGATCCCTTCTTGTCGTTGATGTTGATGTTGCATTCGCTTACCCCCTTTAGCGCGATTTCCCTTTTTTTTTCTTCTTGCAATCTCTGCTGCATGCACATGTGAATCATTATCAATAGATGGTATTTAAAATGTGATGTCTTCCCGTCGGCCCCCTTCCCAGGCATAAAAACTAGCAAATGCATTGATGCATTAAAATTTTCCACAATCACAATGCTAAATGCGTGCCTCGAAGTAAAAGAGATAGTAATATACATTTGTGCTTTTGGAGTCATAACATAAAATACAAAATGAATGAGGTGGCATTTTAGCCAACGCTCTTGCGGAACTTGCCCAAGACTCCTGTAACAGCCGCTCGACCAGCACCAAGTACAGTATGATGCTTCTTGTTACCCAACGAAGAACTTCCTTCACCTCCTGCGCCTCCGCTTCCACTTCCTCCTCCTCCTCCCCTGTTTCTCGGCCCCAGCACCATCAACGACTGTCTGGTTAAATCCAATGGATGCGTCAACGACGACGACAACGAGGGAGGCGAGCACGAATACAATTCGCCATGTTGGCTTTCATCTACACCAAGACCTCCGAAGCCGTGTCGAGATGGCACTGAGGAAGACAATAATGTTGTTGTCGCTTGTGGAACGTGTTGTGTATGTTGATATTGCTGTTGTTGCTGCTGTTTTTGTTGACGACTGTCCACAAAGATAGGTGTCCGAAGGGAACCATCAGGGTTCTCTAGCTCACTCAACGACAATCCAAGATCGTAACCAATCTCGGCCAGCTGAAGCATTCCGTCGCCGCCGTTGTTGCCGTAACCATCGTTCTTGTTCTTATTGATGCTGCTGGTGTTGTTGGTGTTGTTATAGTTGTTGCGTCCACTGAAATGTTGAAACTCGGCAGCCTTGACTGTCAAAAACTCTGGTCCGTGCAAAGAATACAGACTGCTGCGACTGGTACGGTTACTGGGCGATATCTCGCCAAGAGGCCGTGCAGGCAAAGGAGGCGGTCGATCCGTTGCTGTTAACGAATCATACCCATCGTCCTGGAAATGAGAAGGCACAGCCTTTTCAGACCCTTCCTTAACCTCATGAAGCGCTCCTTCTTCTTTCCCTCCTTCAGCTCCATCTTGCTGATTTCCTGTCGACATGGCCATCGTCTGCATAGATTTTTTTGTCAAAGATGACGATGACGATGACGAAGACGACATAGACGAAGGCGGTGACAGCGCAGCGGCGGCTGAAATGACAGCGATGAATTCCGTCTTGCGGTTCGAGTTTGGCGGCGTGCTGTTGGTTGATCCCAAGACCTTGCCTCGGTATGGCCAGTGTTGTTGGGGAGGCCCAGATCCAGGCTCAGATGATGACGGAGGTGACAAATTGTTGTCGTTGGTCGCCAAAACTTGAAAATCCTTGTCCACAGAGCACGTCTTTCCTTTGGATCCAGGTCTACTCGTCGCTGTGCTTGTACCGTTGTTGCTGCCACTGGAGATTTCGTTCGTGCTGTATCCGGTAGTGTGCATCATGGCTGCAGAAGTTGTGTAACGTCCTCGTCCTCCTGCTCCAATTGACCCTGAGCGTCCTCTGCCTTGTTCGTCGGAAGAAAGCCCAATGTAGCAAGACAATGTGGTCTGGTCATACTCTCCAGCAATGTGTTGTTGTTGCTGCTCGCTCTCGCAGAGTTGGAGCCCTGCGGCGTCGAGCTTACTCTGGTTAAGTATCTTGGGCAATTCGTCCGCAGATCGTTGCTGGTTTAAACGTGGTCGAGGGCGGAATAGGCTGGTTCCTGAACCCACAGAGAGCGACAAAACGTTGGCAGCGGACAGTCCTCGCTTGGTTTGTGCTCCTGAAAACGATCCACTTCCTGTCCCTGCTTTGTTCGAGCTCGAAGATGTCGATGGAGGTTGGCCGACTGCCTCGACAACATGTACTTGCTTGTTATTGTGCTGATCTGGGCCTGGCAGGAGAGAGATCGCGGCATGAAGAGAAGCTGCTGATGCCGAAGACGAAGCACGATGGGTCGCTGCTCCCTTCTACAAAGTGAAAAAAGTCATGGGCACATCAAAACAATGCATTAATTCAACTGTAAAACGGAGCCGAAAAAACAGTACATAAAATTCGCAAAGTTTATTTCCCACGAACCTTGTTCTTGTCCCTGTCCCCACCCCCTGAAAGATTCATCCATCGCGTCAAACTCACACTCGTCGCTCGGATCTGTGCAACAGGGCCATTAGAGGATCCAGTCGTTGCTGTGGGTCCTGCCATTGTCACGCCGCTGCCACCGCTACCGTTAACGCCTGAAAACGAGGCGGCTGTTGTAGGTAGTCCAGAATCATGACGAGTAATATCGGGCGTTGGACTCCGTACAGCATCAACAGCTGCCATAGATGCTGCCAGGTGGGCCTCCTCAACCAGCGACGCCTTGGCACTCAAAAATATATGAGCTTTTTCCGACAGCTGAACTTCTGGTGGAAGGTTGTATGACGGGATAAGTGTGTCGTCCGGCGGCAACGCCGAGTTGTGTTCTTGAATTGGTTCATCTAGAAAAAAAAACAGAAATACAAGTATCATTGTTAGTTGCTTTTCATTGGCAATCCAGAAACCGAGTAGTGCAACGTTATACTACTGTGAACAGGAAACTGAGCTTACCCAAGAACTTTTCAAGTGCCCATTGGAGAATCTTCCAGCCTTCCTCGGTCTCGGTGTAGCCCTTCAGAGTAATCACGGGTTGCTGGTCAGAATCTATGTCGTCGCTGTCTCTGTTCAATTCCAAAAAGGGGCAGGTCGCACGAATAGCCTCTGAAGTCGATCGAGAAGGCTCCAAGTTCACTGGTTCTTGAAGGGGCTGGTGATGTTGATTTTGAGCCATTGATTGCGCCCATTGCTCATCCATCCTTTGCTGACCCTGCTGAAGGTCGATTTGTTGCTGAAGTAACTTGGATTGCTCCAAAGTCGCCGCTGAGTCTGGGATCGATGCTTGCTTGGCTGCCATCACTTCCGACAGAGTCATCTTGGGCCGTGTAATAAAAGCATTGGGTGAAGATCCTGCAGAGCGTGATCCAAATGCCTCGCCGTCGTAGCCAGAATGCCCAATACCAACAAGAGCATCGGATCCAGAATGAGATCGAGTCAAACGTGCCGCCTTTTGGAGCCCTTGTGCCAGAGTGAGGACGTTGCTGCTTGACGAAGTGGAGGATAAGGGAGACTCTGGGTCTGGTGAGCCTGCTGAAGCGGGACTTTGTACCATCTGTCCATCGCCATCTTTGCTCTGAAGCCAAGACGAAGAGTTTGGGGGCGGTAATGTCGTAATACCAGTGCAGGGCGACTGGAGCGACGAACTCGACACCTTGTGAGACATGGACCGATAAGACGATGATCCAGGCGCGACTGACGGGTGCAGCAGGCTTCCTTCTTTGTCGATGAGTGGCACTATTGTAGGCCAGGTGGCATTCTTACCCTTAGAGATCGATCCTGAATGAGACTGAGATTTGACATTGGGCAAAGGAGGTTTGGCAGAAGTCGTCAAGGTCGAGAGAGAGGACGAAAGTCGATGGCGAACCCTACTGGCCACTTTGGCTGCCCCGCTGGAAGCAGAGGCAATTGCTGGAATGGGTTCCAATATGACAGCCGACGGTGAGGTAGTTGGCGAGGGATTCTCAGGAACCATGCTGATCAAAACCTCTTTCAATGCAGATGGTGAAATTTTGATGCAAAAGAAGTAGAGGCGCAACTTGTTGGACATAGAGGCTTGGATGAGGTCCTTGCATTTCTTTCCAGATTCCGTGGAGGTGATTGGCACCATCTCTGGGCCTTCTGATGTGCCTTCTGCATGCCGGCGGCTGGGTGATTCTGTGTGCTTCGTTGGTGGCACGAGCTGAATACCATAGCTGGATCGAGATGAGCTCTTGATATCCGCCTTGACGTCCTGCTCGTGTCCCAAGTCATTCTGCTTCTTGACCTCAACCCACTGAAAATGACCTTGATCGTTGATCGCAGCAAAACACTTGACATAGCGACCGGAGGCCTTGTTGGAGCTGCTGGCTTGTGACGTTGGCGAACCCCTCGTAGGCGCATCCGGCGAGTCAGCGTTACTGATAGGTTGGCGTTCTCTTGTATCCTTCTCCCATGCATCTGTAGCTTGAGGAATGTAGAGCCAAACATATCCAGAGTACACCGGTGCCGTAGACGATCGTGCGCTAGACGTAGCCAGGAGGATTTGGCTGGCATTGTCAAGATATTCTGTTCCAAGTACTGGACGCCTCTTTCTCCCGGGAGGTGAATCGAGACTGAAGGGCGCCTCTGAAACATTTGATACGTCCACGGATCCCGTAGCTTTGGTGTCCATATCTGTTACCGATACTACAATTGTAAATAATTACTGACGTTGTTAGTTCTAGTTAAAACAGAAGGCTACTTCACCACAAATAAAACGAAAGGGCTACTAGGTACCTTTCGAAGAATGCTTGATGTGGCCGCGCTGTTGCTGTGGGTTCATCAGCCGATGACGGTTGGGTTCGGTTATGGCTCTACGGCGAATATCCTCTTTGGAGGTGACGTTGAGCGGGTGATGATGAAGCAAATTCAGCTCCTTGTTGTCGAGACTGGGGACGCCTTTGAGATGGTTGGCTTGATTGAGGTTGCGGCATTGATTATGGCTTCCATTAGAGTTGTTTGTGTTAATCTGGTGACTCTGCAAGTTTGATATAGCTGCGGCTGCGTTCGAGATCAAGACTGGATTGATGGATGGCACAGTGGATGCGTCATTAGAGAAGGCCGTGCTGGTAGTCTGGACCCTCCGGCGTTCGGGAGAGAAGCCTGTGAGAGCGTTGGAGAGTGCCCCCATATCGGATCCTGCAGTCATTGGTGATCCTGGTCCCCCGTAAAACATGGGGGAGGCTAACGGAGCGGTGTTGCTGTTGAGCGAGTTAAAGATCCTGATCCAATGGTTTATGTCCTGCGGAGGAAATTATGAAAGAAAGAGTGACGTACGAGAGCAGTTAGGAAATGGATATAAATCTGCAATGAATGATGAAAGTAATGTGAAAGTGATAGTAGAACTTACATGCTCACTTGCGCCTCGGAAACAAAGTTTTGGAACCATAGGATCAGAAGAAATGTCGAGTGAGATCATGGTGGTGGACAGAGATGTGGCGGAAGGTGTGAATTTGAACATTTGTCGAGAACTCTGTGGCAGTGTCCTTGTGACAAAATTTAGTGGCGCTGGAAGGTCGATGGCCTTTTTGTTCACATCCTATATACGTCGTCCAATAATAAGCGTCAAATATTTTTTTCAACTTATTTGGTGGCGTCAAGTATGTAAAAAGTGGTAAGACATACCTTTCGTTTGTGATAGATGAGTAACCTGGAGCCTTGCATGACAACCCACCGCTCTTTCCAAACCCCAGTGGACTCCTTGCCATTATTGTTGGAAAACATGCTGACGGGCCTGTTCTTCTTGGATAGTTTGAACAGGACACCTTCTGCGTAATGGTCGTAGTAAGTCAGGTTGCTTCCTGGCGGCGGTAATTGGATGTAGTGATCGCGCCGTTGAAGCTCAAGTACGTCTTGAGGTTGCAGGTGGTACGAGTTGATTAGCCGTGAATCGTCCAGCCAATGTCCCTGTTGAGGAAAAACATGCATTATCAAATGGACATTTTATTAGTATCATATGTTCACAGCTGCGCTGTCAAGTACAAATAGTCAGAGCAAATCACGAAAAACCACAAAAACTTACAGCAGCGACCCAAAAGAGCCCAAAGGAAGCCTTCCATGCCTCGCAGTTCTTTTGAACAGTTTCGCTTGGGTATTCCTGACCTTCTGCGGTGCAATCAATCAGGACA
This sequence comes from Linnemannia schmuckeri, assembly GCA_029449235.1. Classification (NCBI taxonomy): domain Eukaryota; kingdom Fungi; phylum Mortierellomycota; class Mortierellomycetes; order Mortierellales; family Mortierellaceae; genus Linnemannia; species Linnemannia schmuckeri. The sequence continues at coordinate 857,010 of JANATG010000014.1, read as the reverse complement.
TCACCAAGTTCATTGACGTCGGTTTTGCCGGTGTGACTGTTGTGTCGTTCACGCCAATGACTCCACCCTGGAATCCGGCTCTGGCCTCCTTCACGATTTTGCCGCTCTGGTGGGCTCGTGCTGTGATCGTCTTGGTTCATCGATGGGTTTGACAGTAGTCGCCGCAGATGTTGTGTCTTGATGGGCTCTGATTGACCGTCCTGGTGGCCCGAGCCGCTTTGTGCGTGTACCGTGATAGGTCTGGTGTAGTTGATCCGCGCCGCATTGTCGCCAAACCCGTTGATGCTGTCGGCAAACAAGTCCAAGCGGGTGATGATGGCCTCCGCCCTTAGTTGGATATCCTCCTCATCAAGCGAGCCATGAGATGGGTTGACTGACCCATTGCTGTTGTTGCTGTTGTTCGAGTGAGACGACTGGGTCATTGACCGATCCGAGTGTGAGGCTGAAATAGAATTGTAGGGGACAGACTTGTTATTTCCTTTGGAGCGATGGGTTGGTGTTTTGCTAGAATCCCCATCCCGGTCATTGTTGCTCTCGAACAGTACTGGGTCTGCTGTCTGACCCAAGCGTGCCTCGAGCTTATATAGTATGGATGACTCGTCGTCGACCTGGAGGGTCTCTGCGACTGAGGATGGGGCAGAAGGCGGTGACATAGTACGCTGGCATTTCGCCAGGATCAAATCGCGCGCGTCTTGTACTGGAATGTTTCGAGGAATCTCCAGACGCACCCACAGATCCTTTGCAACGTCCCTTACGTTAACGAAAATTGTCGCAGCACCGTCCTTTGAGTCGTGACCGGCCAGAAGATGATGCACGAGCCGCCCATTGTGATCGATGTTGGCCATACCTCCGAGGGAAGTCTTAATGCGACGCGTATGGGGTTGTGGAGATGGATAGGGATGTGATTGTGTTCCTGCAGAAAGACTTTTAGTGTAGGATCGTGTGTACGGTGTAGCGAAAGGCGTGGTTGTTGATGTTGAAGGAGGCAAGGAGGCTGTGTCGACTGAAAGGATAGGGAGGTCTTTGGACGGTGTTGAACTTGGGTGTGCTGAGGCTGGCTGTGAGTCCAGTCTCTGAGGACGATCATTGTAGGACGCGAATGTTGCTGACGAAGGAAGGCGAGGGATCTGCGGTGACGGGAACGTGGACGTGATGGGACTGGAGGGTGAAATCATGTGTGAAGCACGACTGGGAGCTGAAGAGTTGGGAGGAGAAGCAACCACTGTCGACGGTTCAGAACTACCCATACCGCTCGAGGATGACTCGGAGAAGGATCGATCCACCGTTGGTGCTGATGAACTCGTGCCGCTGTTATAGGCAGACCGCGACCCACTTTCTACCCGTAGGGGCGATCCTAGACTTGGTCCTGAGGAGATGGGTGGATGCTGTTGTTGACGGGAGTTGATAGAAGGTCTTGTCACACCAGGATGACTCCTGTTCAACTGTCGATGTAGTTGTAAGGTATTTTGCAACATTGTATCGACAGCGTGCAGATCGATATTATGGGCTGTCATGATCGTGAAGGATGGAGAGAGTGTGTGAGGGGTGGTGGCGAAGGAGGATGTCGAGCAAGAGGTGAAGGGGAGGGAGATGCGGGGGGGAGAGGAAAAGGAAGACCGATGGCAACAAGAAAAGAGAGGTACTAAAGGTATCCGTTCATGGGGGAGAGAGAGTGAGAGTGGGAGTGTGATTGAGAGCGGGCCGGACGTGAGGTTGAGCGATGAGGGTATTGATTCCCTGCCAACAAACGACGATATTAAGGGCGAAGAGCAGAAAAAAAGAGACGATCGCTGTTCGGCTGTAGAGAGGTATTACAAAAGTGCCGAGACGAGCGATGGATAGGGAGAAGGATGACAGCGGCGAGAGAGGAGGGCGTAGTGAAAAGGGGGGAGGGTGAAAGTAAGAAGGGATAAGAAGGAAAAGAGGCGGGAGGGGTAAGAGATAAACGGCAAGCAAGCAGAGAAGGAAGGAAGAAAGGAAGAAAAAAAGAAAGGAAGAAAGGAAAAGAAGGATCGAATTAAAAAAAAAAAATAAAAAAAATAAAAAAAAAAAAAAACAAAAACGAGACGAAAGTCAGGGGTGGGCGATATGATGAGTTTCTAAAATGCCATGGGGATATCGAGCCAGTCTACACTCGACAGAGGATCGGCGGGGATGCTTCGCAGTCTAGGGAGACAAGGAAGGGATGAAGGAGGGTGCGTATCTGTGTATGTATGGGTAGATGGGTGTAAAATATTTATGGTGGTATTCAACAGGGCAAGTCGGGTCTCTTTTTTCTTCTAGTTTTCCCGCGCAGACAACCCTAAAGGGAGAAGTGTTGTTTCGATGATGGGTAAATAGAAGGATAGGGGAAGGGGATGATGGTGGTGGGCAGTCGACTAATTCCTTCTAGTACTGGGGGAAGGAGAACAAAATAGGAAGGATATAGAGAGGGATGAGGTAGTGGAGAATAGTAGCAGTAGTGTAGTGGTAGAAAATAACAAAGGGTGGTGGTTGATTAAGAAGAAGGAATGGTGAAGAAGCAAATTGATAAAAAGGAAAAAAAAAAGGTAGAAGAGTAGCGAGACGAGGTGCAATGATATCTACAATACAAAGGATGTGCGTGTATGTTTATGGCATGTGGTAGTCAGAGATATTTGTCGGATAGATGTATGTATTCAGGCATAGAGTTTAAGGCGTGAGGGAAGGAAGGAAGGGAGAGTGATGATGGTAGCGCCCTTTAGAAGAGAATGTCGAATAGCGGTAAGGTAGTAGTAGAGGATGGAGGATGGCGATTAGTGAAAAAAGGATGTTCAATTAGGGATGGTGAGAGGCTGGCGTGATTAAGAAAAGAAAGAAAGGAAAGGGAGAGGAGAGGAAAGAAGGATGAGGAACACAGGGCAGAAGAGGAAGGGGCCATGGTCAAGGGTTAAAAAAAAAGAGATACTGAATAGACTTGGCTGACCTGGCTGACCTGGATTGGGGTATGTTAGTTAATGTACTGCTCGAACAACAACTGAAGGAAGGATTGAAGGGACATTGAACGACAAAGTGAAAGTTGCAATCAACGAGTGGACGTGTTAGACGACTCAGTTGGCCATAGCCCTGGCACATTGAAATCGAGTCATGCGATTGAATTGAATAGTATTTTATTTTACTCATATTTAGTTTTGCCAGCGTATTGTTTGCAGGTTAGAATGTTAGTGCGAGATGAATGGATGGGCTATAGCATGGGGATAAGTGGGAAGAATAAGAGGAGAGGGGGGGAGGGAAGGAGGAGGGTAAAAGAAAAAAAAAAAAAAAAAAAAAAAAAAAGGAAGGGGGAAAAGAGAAAAGAAAGAGACAGAGACAGAGGAACAAAAGAGAAAAAGAAAAAAGGGAAGAAGGGGCATAGACAATTCATTGAATTCAATGGGAGAGTGGATTGGGATGGTATGGATAAATGGGGAAAGAAAGAGAAGGGAGAACAGCGCAACAAAACAAATAATGAATTTATTCAAGATGCGTGTGCGCACTCTGATATATTCAAGACATGGGTCGCCCCTCCCTTCCCTTCTTCCCCCCTCATTGCTCTTCTCTCCTCTGAGGCAAGGCGAAATGGTCCATGCTCATTCTCGTTAATAACTAACTACCAGGACATCCATGTACCATGTACAAACGGAAGGGGTTGCGAACAAGGAAGGAGACTCAAGGATAGCTTGCACTGACCTTGTTTTTTTTTTGCTCACTATTCATGGTTCATGCTCAAACTGGGCGTATTTTGATTCGAACAAAGAAGTAGTCATCTCCTTTTGTGCCCTGTTTTGTTCACCTTTTGTCCATTGCTGTCTGCAGCAAAAGCCAAGCGACTCGACCGTTGCTTGTTGAACCAAGTGGTAAGAGACAAAGAGAAAGAGCAAAAAAAAAAAAAAAATAACAGCAAGTAGTTATCTTTATGCATCCATTCCCAATGGTATGGATGCATTCGAGTATTTCTGTTTGCTCTCTTTTTCACTTCTCCCTCCTCTCTTTCTCACATTTTCATTCTCGCTCAGTCTCCTCGTGTGTCGCTCCTCTGAGAAGGATAATTCATTTTTCATACTTTGGTTATGTACTCCGGACATTGTCATTTTTTCCTCGCGCATAATAAAAACGCATTCTTCTCAATTATCATTTAACAACAAAAACAACGACAACAAATCGACACCAACGTTTAACTCCTGACTTTTTTTTTGTTTACCTTCACATTTGCTCCTCTGGGTATTTTTGCCTGGTGAGTCCTTTTGTTTTCTTATTCTCTCCCAGCCTAAAAGACGTTCATCCATTTCATTAGCTCCTCAATCAACGCCACGGCGCCTCTCTCAAGACTGTGCTAATTGAAGTCTTATTCGAAAGCTCAACTCTCTCCTCTCTCTCATCTAGGAAAGGCATCGACGAGAGGGATGAATATGGTTGGCAAAGACCATCGGCCCAGAAATAAGTCCTAGCAGGATAGCAAAATACGAGAGATAGAGGAAGTCGGGAGAAGAAAAAGAGGCGTATGTGGACAAAGAATGATGCAAAAAAAACAAACTAATGAGTAGAATGGCTGATGGGAGCCGAGCGCGTGGGATCGGTCGGGACAGATGATCTCCTTGCATAGTCGCGCTTTGCGTATGTTTGCTTACCCTTTTTTTTTTTTTTTTCTATTTGTATGAGTGGACGGGTGATTTCTAGAAAAGGTTCAGCAGTTCTGCGTAGATTCCCCCTTCCGTTGCTTCTGTTGGATATCCTTTTCTTCTCAACAACGAAGCCCTCCAGGGAGGATCTTATACTCCCGCGTTGTTTTTTTACCGTCTCCGTTAAGATACTCACTGGTACTTATGGAGAAGGAGACTAACCCACAAGAAACGCGTACAAGGCGCGAGCAAAAAATGATTTTTTTTGATGATAGTAGGTCAACGAAACCTTATCTGTGATGAATAAAAAAAAAGTCTGGAACCGGCTCATAGTTTAATGTCTTGATTGCTTTTCGATGAAGTAAACGCTAAAAAACAGCACGTCCAAAAAAAAGAAAAGAAATTAAAAAAAAGGAGGACAGAATCGAAAGCGAACAAAAAGATGGAGTCACAGAATGGAGTAAGACACGCCTCTTCCATACTTTTGCCCGCATCATGTGTAGTCAGCAGGTGTCGTGCTACTCACACACCCTACTCACTTACAACATAACAACAACAGACACACCAAGACTAACAGATCACAGTCAGTCCTCGTCATGGTAGATAATCCAAAAGGGAAGCCCCCGTTTCGGAGAGCCACACCACGCACATCATCCTTCAAAGCAAGGCGGAAGAACCGCCCAGAACCTATCTGTTCAAAAAGCATTGCCTCTTCGATGTACAGTGCTGTAATAGTTGTATTTAGCCATTGCGTTGGGCACTAGGCAAATCCCAACAGCCGTCTTCTGTCCCCCTTTTTTCATCATGTGTAACGAAAAAAAGGATGTCAAAAAAGAAAGCGCAGCGGCAAGGCAAGGGTAAAACGTTTTCAAACACCCCGTCACTACCATAGGGGGCGAGAGTAAATGGATGGGCTGGCAATGGACTGAAGTAGAGACACTAAGGATGACCTGTGTCGAATTTGTTGTCTTTGTCGTCCTAGTCGTCCGGAAAAAGCTCGATGGATCTGTTACTACCTATCATACTGAACAAGAGAGAAAAAAAGACCGTGGCTATGTTCTGGGCTACAACTCAGATGACCCTTTTTACTATTGTTGTGGTCTCCCCTGAAAGACACCCTTTTTTCTCTATTCATGTTTGACCGTTGTAAGTGTTCGTGTTAGGAGTTGGTACATGTTGTTGTTACGGTGCCTGAAAAAATGAATATATGATCCGCGACCAAAAGACAACCAACTGTGTCTGTCACTTGATCCCAGTAGTATGATCGGCTACGGTTTTTCTTTGTTTTTTTTTTTTTTTTTTTTTCATGATTGAGTCAAGGCAAGGCGCTTCTTTCTGGAAAAAGTTCATTTCCGTCTTTACTTGTATCTAGACCTTGCTTCTGACGGTTCCAAATTGGCTACTATGTCCACGGCATAAGAGACCAGGCGCAACAAACAAGTTTTAATTGTTACAACTTTGCAGGGTTCACAGTAAGATGATCAAGTCTGTCCTTCTAGAAGACTACCTACTTACCTACCTATCTACCTGCCTACCCACAGAGCATACATATTGCAGAAGCACGCTGACAAATGTCCGTGAGCAACTGTGGGTTTCTCGTCAACTGCTATGTTGTATTGCATCCCTTTTCTCTTTCCCTTTGCTTCTTCCTTTCTTCTTATTTCATCTATCCTTGCCTTTTTTTTGTCGCATTTCTGATGATGGTAAGCAAATTTCTTTGTTTTGCTGTGTGTAGTGGTGCTTCCTTTTGCTTGATGTAAGCTGTATGTTCTATACTTTTTTGGCAGAATAGGTATGTTATGTCGTTTTTGTTTGTTTGTGGCCCTTGGACAATCCCCTCCCCCTCGAACCTCCAGCGTGTCACTCCAGCCACGTCCCTTTTTTCTGTGCTTTGTTCCAACCTCATTTCTTTTTCTTTTACTTATCTCCTCCCACCCCCTGTTCTTCACCCCCTGACTTATTTTTTTTTTAGTTGTAAACAATGAACGCCAACTCATGAGTCTACCTTGTTATACTCACCGTTTATTTTTCGTGTCCCACAATTGTGCTTGGTCCTTTTGTGCTCTACTCTCTCTTTTGCTTCCCCTGTCCCTTTTCTTTGTCTTTCCCTCCCCCGGGAAAAAACATCAAAAAATGAGAGGGAAAAAAAGACAATTGAGGGGAGAGAGGGAGAAAAAGGGGGAGGAGGTTTGACGGGATAGATTAGGTTGAAAAGAAATGAATACGTAGGAATGCGCTTTATGCATTGTGGGCGTTGGCGATCTCGCTTGAGGAGATAGAGAAGAGAGAGAGGAGGGAGGGAGGTACAAGAACAAGAGGGATAAGAAATACATATACAGCTGCTCAACTTCCAGAGGTGTCAGCAGGGAAATGAAAAGCGGTATTTTTACGTTAAATAGGAGAAGGATGGCGGAAGGGAAGAGGGCGGGTTCTCAACAGAACCATGGACGATACTTGCTCCTGCTGCGAGCAAATTCATGCACTTTTCTTATCATCGTTGGCTTCGAGTGTTTTGTTTGTTCTTTTTTGCGGTTAAGTTTTCGATCACACCAAACCTTTCGTCACCCTTTCCTCCGCCCAGAAATGTGTACTCAAACTCAAAGGCGCGAGTACATATTCAATAGCACTGCAACTTAGTATTCAAGAGAGATTCCGTGGAGTTTGTGTTCATAAAAGGCACACTTTCAGAAAAAAAAAAAACGATCGAGAGAGGGAGGGGAGGCGCCATCAAGATTCATCTTGCCCTGCCTCCATATGGACCCCCTTGTTTGTTTCCTCTCACTGGACTCGTCCCCCATCCTTTCTCGCCCCCCTCCCTCCTTCTTCTCCCTTGCCATTCCCCCACTCTCCCTCCAACCCCTTGTTGTCAGTTGGAAAATGGTTTTGAGTTGGGGGAGGGGTGTTGTTGTGCACATCGCCCATATCCAAAATCAGAACCCGCATAAATCAAGAGCAACAATGTGCAGATATGCTTGCTCAAATTTTCAGCCTGTTTGTTTGTTGTTGTTGTGCTCAACTGAAAATGTGCATGATTTGAAATGCATGGGCGAGAAGCGGAGAAAAGCATACGTCCAAAGGTACTTAACTAGTTGTGTGGGTCTCACTTGGACCTCCCTTCCTTTTTGTTGTGGTAAGCGTTTGTTGCATGAATGGAGAAGGCGGGCGGTATTGTTGATTTTTCAAGTTGTTGAAAACCTGAAGTCCGTTGCATGCATGAATGGACATAACAAGAACATAAGAGGGGAACAAAGAAATAGATGGGTTGGATGGCGTTGGGTTGGGAGAGAGAGAGTGTGTGTTGTGTGAGTGGGAACATGAGGCGTAAATCAGTTCACAGCGCACATTAAGCTTTCAAGAGGATCGCCATTTCTTTTGACTGTAAAACGAAGGCGCTAATCAAACAAATCCTCTCTAAACCTCTATATTGGTGCGCATTCATTTTTTAAACATGTTGCCAACAACTACGACTAGATTTCACAAGTTCGCGACTTCTTGGATAGAAGCTAGTCGTCTTACCACCCTCTGGTCCTTTTATTGTAATTACCCCCCAGTCTTAGACTCAATATAAATAACATAAAAAATAGATGATGGATTTAATTAAACAATTTTTTTTTCAACAGCCTCAGCAACAGCACTCCTCTTCCGCCTCAACGCCTCCTCCTTCAGAACTGCCTGCTCCTTCTCAATCAACTCCAATTTCTGTCTCAACTTTATCTCATAATCATCAACATCTGTCCTATGTACAGGAAGGACATTTAGAATCCCTGTCCCGGCCGCGCCTCGTGAAATAGTACTTGTCGATTTAGTCGATACTAATGGTGACGAGGCGGGGAGGGACTCTATGGGTACTGTTGAAGTGAGGATTCTATCCTGTCTGTACCGGTTTGTTTTTGTCAGAACCCATTGTCCTCCCATTGCCATGGCACCAAACATGAACGTTCCTGATGGTACTGCCTTTACTCCTCCTATAATATAAAAGAAAGGTGCGTAGGTTGAGTTGCTGTTAGTTTCTCTCCAATCACATTATGATCATCAAGGTGAGCCAAAGTGCCGAATACAAAGTTGGGATTGAACATACGCGCCAATGCGGCGAGGATGCCTCCTGTGAATGCTCCTGCGATTGTACTACTCCAGAGATGATCGATATCCATGGTTTGCGAGTCTTTGAGGCCGTAGTATGGGTTCTTTTCACGCTGCAGACGAAGGAATGACTCGCGGAAAGCTAATAACAAACAGTTAAAGAAAGTGAGGCGATTGTTAGTGTCCGTTCCAATACATCCAGTATAAGGCATAAAACCATGGTTGATTTCCTTTGATTCCTTGCGACAAAATAAAAAGTAATGACCCAACAGGTAAAAAGAGGGAAGCTTACCGATGAAGGTCATGCCAAAGAGAGAAGCGTTGAGTCCTCCCGAGAATGCGTACGATCCTACTGGCTTCTGCTTCAGGATGCCGACAATACCTCCTGCTGTCGCGCCCGTTACACCTATATGTTTTAAGTCGTATGTGTATATTACAATGGGTAATGATCAGTTCTCTTATCCCTGTCTGATAGGGTGTCTGATACAGATATCACTTTGTTCAATTGGTCGGTTTCAAAACAAATATATATCCTTGTGTTGTTGCTGTATACCGGCGATGGCCGTGCCCTTGAGCAAATCCTTGCCGACGTCCTTGTTCTTTTCATTCCATGCATCCATCTCTAGAGTCCTGTTTCCTGTGTTTGAGAATGAATTTGAAAAAGGTGATCAGTTCTTCCTGGTGATCTCTTCCTTGTTCTCGCACGCTATTCTCTTCCGAATCGCACTTCTTGTAATTTCTTATTGCACGTGACAAAATCGCCAGGCCCGAGCGTGTGAGCCTTTTTTTTATTTTTTATGCGCATTTTATCATTTCCCACTTATACACCCTGGGAACTCCCGCACCATGCAAAGAAAGTAATGGACATGGCGACCGCTCCCTCTCAAACTCACCCATCGAGTAACAACATCAACAACAGCAACAACAGCAACAACAGCAACAACAGCAACAACAGCAACAACAGCAACAACAACAACAACAGCGTCGACAACGCTGGCAACAACGATCATCAACATGCCCTGGACGTATCAGAGATCCGTTCCCTCATTGCCGAATATCTGACAAAACAAGACCTTGGCGTCTGTATCCTCGTCTGTGAGAAGTGGTATCTCGATTTCATTCCCCTCTACTGGCGCACCATCTTTGTTCAACCCCACAGAGTCACCCGATACTCAGACTCCGTTCTCCGTCAACACGGTCAACATCTCCGGATCCTCCATGCGGGGCGGATCGAAGAGACTTCAGTCTTTAACCAGGCCTCTGTCAATCAATTGCAGTTTCTGGAGGTCTCGACCTGTGGATCCAAGGAACGCGAGGATGGGGGGAGAGGGTGTCTGCAGGAGATTGTTTATAGGAATCGGAGGGGACTGATGTCGCTTAACTGGAGGTGTTTTGGAAGGGATACGACGATGGAGAGGCCGTTTCGACTTTGGCCGGCGATGTTTCAGGGTTTGCAGGCGCTCGTTGAGTTGGAGTTGAGTAATTGGTCGTTGTCGAGGGTTGACTTTTTGAGGATGTTGATCGCGTGTCCGGTGCTCAGGAAGCTGACTTTTCAGGCCGTTGAGGATATTCAAGAGACGACTAGTGGGAGGCAGGGTCGGAGGTCCAGTCTGCAGCACCTTGGAGAGTCTGTCGGAGCGGCGACAATAGCGACGACTACATTACAGGATGCCAGTCAGGGCAACAACAGTACGGCGAAAACCCCTAGGAAAACACCACCTCAGGAAGACGAGCGCCTTCTGGAATTCCAACACACCACCCTAGACTGCATAGCTTTCATCGGCGAGCTCATCCCATCCTTCTTACAACACGTCCCAAACATTACAAGACTGGAGATCATAAACATCATGCAGGGCGACTTCAAGGACATGGACGAACAAGTCACGACAAAGCCCTGTTGTACAAAGGTCACCCATCTGACCTTGATGACAGAATGCTCGGCCCCACTTCGGTACCTCTCGACAGTGATGGTCATAACAACCTTGGTGTTTTTTGAAGGGATCGTGCCCTTTCCGGTGCTGGATGACTTTTTGGAACTCGTTCTTCGGTCTCACTCTCAGACTATCGAGACTTTGCTGTTGCGTGAGAGGAGCCCGTTACAGCAGCAGTCCGGATTTCAGTTCAACTTCTGGAGGTTCTTTGAGTCTTGTCCGCGACTGGTCAAGCTAGAGATCCCGTATTCGTTACGGAACTGTGTCGGCCTTGCTGTTGTGAACACGAACGACAGTCCGCCTCAGCTTACTCACCCACATCACGACTACCATGACAACAGCAACGTCAGCAACGGCAATCACATACTTCTGGAAGTACCACCCTTCTCAGAAGCGACCCTAGAGCTAAAACTCTACGAACCCACGCGAGAATGGGTCTGCAAGGACCTTCGACGACTCCAACTCCGGATCGAGGACATGGATCAAACAAGATCCATGCAACAGATCCCGTTCGATCTCTGTGTCGATCGACTTTTGCCTCCCGAACAGAAACGCGACAACTCTCGGAGGACCCGCTCTGCTCTGGAGAGAATGATTCTGGAGCGACTCTCGGGGTTGGAGAAACTAGAGGCGTTAAATATTGGTGGAGGGTGGTACACTCTTACTGCGAGAAAGTCATAACATTATTTGTAGTGCATTTTTGTTATTCAAATTGTTGCCTTTTATTCAGAAAGGAATTCAGCAACATTGAGAACTTTAACAATAAAAAAATAAAAAGAATTAAAAAAAAATTGAGCTATCATGCTTCAGGGACAAAAGTCATGGCGGTGCTCAAGTACTCCAACAAGGTCTTTTCCCGGAATCCTTGAATCTCTCCGGCGGGGTTTCTACGTGGGTACCGTGTGATGCACTCCACCAACCGCTCTATTCATTTCATAAGGATAACGTGCAAGAGGAATGGTCAGTAAAACGGCTCTATGACGGAAAACGAAGCGGAAAGTAAGAAGCAAATAAACATCGGTGATGGCACTTACTGGGATCAATCACATTTCCAGAGGCATTGGCAACCTTGGCAAAGGCTTCAATCTCTTCCTGGAGCTGCTGCATTCCAAACGTGTAGTATAACAGATCGTCTCCCAGGGACTTGTCGTCGGGACTAAAACCTCCACAAATCGAGGCAGCAATCCACTGGAGGACAAACTTGAGCTGTAAGTGACCTCCAAAGGCACCACAGCCCCAGTTTCCTGTTGCAATAGGACGGAACCTCTTCTTGTCAGCGGAACTGCTCGTCTCGGTGCTGTCGTCGTCTGGTCGAGCCAAACCCCACTCAGAGGCATTGATGGGTGATTGACGGAATCCAACAATGGCCTTGTTGATCTCTCGGAGGATGTAGTGTCGTTCGAACTGGTCCAAGCGAGACGCTCTCGACTTGAATGGCCGAGCGTCAATCGCGCACACCTCAGTCATACGACGACCAAGTTTATCTCTTTTTGTTTACAAAGAAAGAAAGAAAGAAAGAAAGAAGAGAGGAAATGTTAGCAATTGTCAGTGTAGTGCTGATCGCGATGCAATATTATGCAGATAAAATGGTGTTTACCTGGGTGTAGGGTCGCGATGATCAGAGAACCACTCAAACGTCTTCGAGTATCCAATATAATTGGAGTACCGTTCAACACCCTTGATCAGAACAGCCTCGTTGGCCTCCAACTGTTGACAGAACAGGCGGGACACAATCAACTCTGGGCAAATCATGAACCGGATCTCTTCCTGAACGGCACCCTATTAATTATAAACGTGCGACGGCGTTAGACTCACTGCATCAAAGGCAAATATTTGTATTTTAAAGTTTGGCGTAAAATAATGCAGAATGAGTTACCTTTTCTAGAGCTCCACCTCCAATGTTCTTGTTGGCAAAGTCGAGCTGCAGGGCGCCTTGGGGGGCTTCCTCCAATGGGGTCGACCAGTCCACAGCCACGTTGCTGAGAGTGAAGTCGTCCTTCCTCCAGCGTTCATTGGCAGCAAGGTATGCTGGCTTTTTCAGAACCTGACGGTGATACGTCACAGTGCCCTGAGGCACTATTGAGTCATTACAAAAAAAAAATCGTTGTAATTAATATCTCTCGTTTTGCACCATGCCTATAAACATGATAACCAGACGAGCAAGAAGGACTTACTCTCGGTGGTGACACGATCAAAGTAGTGGAGAATGCATCGCAGCTTGGCAGCCTGGGTGGGAGTACAAGGGGTACGAGACTCTTCAGTCCAGAATAAGCTGATAAAGTTGAAGGAAGGCATCTTGGGCATCCAGTCCTTCTCTTCCTTGACTTCTTCGTCCTTCACAGCGAGATCCTCAAGCTTGGTCGAGACAGATGAAGGCGAATCATCCTCAAAGAACTCGAACTGAGCGGCGGGTCCCTTGGATCTCTGCTTCCTGGGTCGCCGGAGAATACCTTGACCCTTCTTGCCTCCACGACCGACTCCACGAGCTCCGCCACCACCACCACCTCGAGCCCCTCCCCCCTTGTTGTTGGCCTGACGATGCCCCTTGGAGGGGGGTCGCTCATCCTCGTCTTCTGATCCACTGTCGTCCTCCTCCTCAGCGATGCCCTTGCTTCCTTGTTTTATGTTGGAAGCGGTTGAATCTCCTTTGTTGGCAGCCGACTTCTTCTTCCTTCCGCGCTTGTAAGGGGTGTTCCTGCAGGGGAATGTGTTGAAGAAGGCGTTGGCCAGTAAACACGCGATCTGTTCCTGTGAGAGCGTAACCGCCGAATCCTGCTGCTGCTTCAAGAAGGGAATAGGCTTGGTGATCAGCTCGGGCAGTCGCAGGGCCAGAGCCTGCATTCGGGGTAACGTCACGTCAAAGAAGTACTGTCGCTCCTCCGTACTCAAGAACTGGCTCTTCAGTGGTTCTCCTGTTTCTGTTTCAATCCCTGCACTGGCGTTCTCTCCTGGCTGTTGAAAAGGATGCACTTGTTCCTGGTCATAGGCGCCTTCCTGCTGCGGAGACGACTGTCCAAAGTCATAGTCGTCGGCATCGGAGCTGCTTTCGGCGGCACGGGCCGCCTGGATCTGCTGCTCCGTCGGATCCAAAAGAGTGTCAGAATGAGCGCCGGATCCCTCTTGGGGCAAATCAGCGCTTCGGATGTTCAGAAAGGCGTCGAGGGCATTCATGTTCCACCCATTCTGCTTGCCCTTGTTCCACTGAAGCATCACATCCGAGAGCTGCTGACAGTTGACAATCGGCTCGGAGAGACTCTTGGTGATCTCGGGCCAGAATGACTTGTCAGACTTGTAGATCCGCTTGGAGCAGGGCATCCGGACATGCTCCAGATCCCATGTATCCTGAAACTCAGTCGGGAAGGAAGGCTGATCCAATCCTGGGACCTATTGTGATGGAAAGAAGCGAGGAGGTCAGTGATCATCACAGTTACAAGTGTAACGCTGTTGCGGTAAGACACGGGAAGAGATATATAACGCGACTGACCTTGCAGAGGATGTGGTTGACTCCAGTTTCAAAGTACTCGTGGTCCCGAGCAGAGTTGAGCGTGGTCGAGGCCACGGTGGTTGAGGAGGCAGAAGAGGCCATGGTTACTGGTGTTGGCGAAGTTGGGGTTGCTTGTTGTTGGCTAGCTGTTGTTATTGCTGTTGTTGAAAAGAGCCAAGAAGGAAGTGTCGCGAGTCCTTTTATAGCTTTTGGGTGTAAGAGCAAGAAGGAGAGGTGGAAGAGGCGAGACTGGAAGTGGAGAGAACGCGATGGAACAGTGAAGGTTGATGAGTGTGGGTTGGGATGGAATGAATTGAGGATTGAGGATTGGCGCAGTAGGCGGGTCGAGGCGGTGATGTGGGGCAGAGTCGAAGGAGGATTGTGAAAGTGGTTTATTGGTGGATGGGTCGATCAGGGGGTTGTTGTTGTTGTGCTTGAGGAAGAAGGAGACAAGAAGGGTACGGTTGAGTCGAACACCAGCTAATGTGAGCTCCATCAAGGTCCAAGAGAACCTGCGCCGCTTTTTTTTTTCTTCGTGCTAGTTGGGCGGGTGTCAAAAAAGGCTAAACAAGATCAAGTAGGAACAAGAGTGATTAAAGTTTTGTTTTATTTGCCACTATTTATCAAGTATCGCACGCCGCAATTGAGTTGTGCCCATGACAAGCCGGAAAATAAAAAAAAAAAAAAAACAGTACTGTTCCATGCAGTTGATATCCAAGTGTTGAATACTGCACATTGATGTCACAAACACCTGTCAATGGCTTCTTTGGTTTTTACCTTTGAATCAAAAAATAAAGTAGTAGCCAGGCTGATACAGCCTTGGATATTTTTTGCCATCAAAGCGCCAGGAATGTGAAAAAGTCGGCCTGGTGCTTTGGCTCTCCTTTCTAACTTCCTTGTGGCTAACAAGGGTCTCATCCACACGAAAAAAATTGCATTTTTGCTTTGCTACAGAAATGTGAAAGCGATTAAGGGTTTCGTGCCATGTGCACTGATTCTGAAAAGGAAAAAAAAGTTTGCTCCTGCCTTTTCTCGAACAACAACCCTTGGCCACTACATCTCTCGCCAACCAATCAAACCAAGCTCGCGACAAGGCCAGTCAGCTCGTCACTAACCATGTCGACGCCTACAACAACCCGAAGCATCGACTTGCCAGATGAATTGATTACCTTGGTGCTCGCGTTCCTCGACAACCGCGACATTAGGCGTCTCTCAAAGACCTGTCGCTATCTTTATGTCTTCAGCGCAATCACCCTCTACCAGTGTTGGTGTACCGTACGGTTGCAAAAGACTATTGGTATCAATGAAAGACCTGTGCGGTCTGGCGAGGAACGTGTATTGTATCTGGTCGACCAGTTTGGATAAAAAACACCTCCCACAGTGTTACAACGATCTACAGAACTTCCTGCAAAAACGACTCCGCCTCGCGTGGAACTAATACTGGAGCAGGATTGATTCCTATAGATCTTCTTCTTCAGCGCCACCACCGCCACCATCGACGTACAACACTCAGGATCGACTTTGCTCACGACCGCGACTACATTGACGTCTCGCTCTGTCATTAACCAGCTCGTTATAATAACGCTTATGGATACACTTAGCCTTCACCACTGGAACATTTTGTGGCTTTACCCTTCTCTCACGACTGTCAAGGTAGACGGCATTGCAATTGTAAACAGACACCAAATTGCTTTTTTGAACAACATAATCTCACGGACTGAGCAACCTTCAGTCGTCAATAATTCGCAGTGGACTGAGAGTATGATCCTGTTAACCATCCTTGGGTGGTGTTGTGGGCTGGAGACACTTTAGGTGACGGGATCGTATGGCTGGCCGTCCGCTCTCGACCTGAATGATGCGATTGGGCAAGAGTGGGCCTGCAAGGGACTCAAGGACCTGCGCATTACGGTTGATTCACGGATGCAGGATAATCATAGACTTGCTATGATAAGACGAGGGGAAAGACTATTAGGTGTGTCAGAGCAGGTAGTGACAGAGGGGGCATTGGACGAAACTGAAGACTTTCTACATGCAACCCGGGAAGCTGACTAGGTTGGAGGTGTTGGAGTTATTTGTTGCGCAGAGGCCGAGAGGTTTGCCTTTCGCCACTCACGCCTTGCCCGGATTGCTACCATTGGAGGAGGAAGATAAGGAGATCGGAAAGAGAAGGTTTTTTGTCTTTGTTTGGTGAACTGAAGGAGTTGCGAGTTGTTCAGGAATGATTTCGCTCGTAAACAATTAAGGTGATTGCGACGTTTGGCCAACGCGAAATTGAGTGGATTGCAAAGCATCGGTCTGTCTTGGGGATAATAGAATTTTTGAACGTGAGAGATAT
Source organism: Linnemannia schmuckeri (assembly GCA_029449235.1). Classification (NCBI taxonomy): domain Eukaryota; kingdom Fungi; phylum Mortierellomycota; class Mortierellomycetes; order Mortierellales; family Mortierellaceae; genus Linnemannia; species Linnemannia schmuckeri. Next base: position 840,564 of record JANATG010000014.1, on the reverse strand, counting down.
GCGGCGAAACGAGGTCCAGATACCGAAGCATCTGCATCTAGCTTGGTAGAAAGAAAAACGGTCAAGTTTGAAGATGTTTTTAAAACAATAAAAAGCTTGATTTTTTATGCGGAGCAAATTCATTTTGATACGTTCAATTCGTTCAGTCATTAAAGTGAATGTGGTGATTGGAAGATCTGCCAGAAGTAGCTTTCAATAGGTGCTGCATTTGGAGCCAGATATGGTGTGATGGTAAAGGGGAACATCGTCGCCCGTAATATGGAGCCCACAGTTCTGCCCCCTGAAGCGCGGTTCAGTTGTCAAACATCCATTCCGCTTCTGCTTGTCCAAATCCCTCGATAGTCCCAGAGACACCCATCCTCACTGACCCACACAGGACCTTTAGTTTCTTCGATCCTACCAGGTGGTGTAAAAATCCTGGTGGGTTGGTGTTGGCAGTTGTAGGAGAGTTGAGTCGCATCATCCCTGGAATCAAATAATCCAGATAAGAATTTCTGGCGCCTTCTGCGCATGCGATGTCGTTTTCAATTGTCCCCTTGACATCCAGGATCTCTAGTTGCGTCAACGTCCCCAGTCTCTGAACAAGCGCTTCTGCCGCTGTCCAAAGGTCGCATCCTACCCGATGTTGCTCCTCTGCTAGCTCTAAGGCCGACGCATAAATGTACTGGTGTGGCCCCCTGTAAAAAAATCAACGTCCACACTCAGCTCAAGTTCCCGCAGGCTGACAGTGCAGAGCCACTCGACAGCAACAAGGTCCTTCATGGAGAAGGAGGCGTTGATAGTACTGTTTCCCGAAAGTTCCAGTCGCTCAAGGGCACCAAAATGGTCGCAGCGGTCGGGCTGCAGATATTGTGACTGTCTGTGAGCTTCAATTCCCGAATCGTCCGTGAATGTCGCTGGAGACCATGGAGAAAACTCTGTGTTGCTGGATTGTCTTCTTCGTCAGAGACCGACGCCACGACCGTAGATGTTACCTGTTGTAGAGGGATCGTCTGCTAGATACCGCCAAGGTTACTGTGTTGTTCATAGGTGTACTGAGCATTGGTTGTCAACTGGTGGAGGCATGAACAGTATGTCTGAATTGTTTGGCGGATTGAGGCCAGATCCTCCTTAGACCTCATATCAGGTACGTACAGCCTTTCGAGAGCAACGCAGCGTTCGAAAATTGGTGCAATATCCTCTGCAGGCCACCCTTCCGGCATCTCTGGCAAAGTAAGAACGCGAAGTCGATCCAGTGATGGCCTACACGGTCGAGATGCCTCAGAAAGAGAACTGTCTTCCTCGTCCCTGTCTTCAATATTGTCGCCGTCCAGAACAAGAGCTTTATCGTAGGTTTCGAGGGCCGTGTCAAATTGTCTCTTGCAGATCATCCCAAACTCCTTGATCGACCCCGTGCAGCAGGTGGTGGTGAATCATGATATCAACTTATCCATGTGCCCTTGGGTGAGGGTGACATCCACACCAGGGTATCTCAGTTTTTCAATGTCCCAATGCTACGTGTCAGCGTACGCCGAGTGGTGGGACAATCAAAAACAAGACAGGAGACGGTGAGGTGTGTCAAATGCAGGCTCAGTCCGATCAGCCAGCAGTGTCGAGCCTCCTGTAGCACGGGTTTGTTGTCGGCGATACGGCGGTCAGTAGTTTCCCTGATGTATAGGCCAAATCGGGTCAGGTTGATCAGCGGAGGAAAAACCACTGGAGCTTGATTGCTGGAATTGCTTAGCAACATAGGAGGCGCTGTCCATTCCGGTATGACGACCAAGTCTGCTGTTAGCGTTGCCGATGTTCGATAGTAGTGGCCGCAGCTGTTGGGTAGGGTTGTCCAGATAGCAACTTGCTTTGTCGAAAGGCCACAATCCCGTCAAAGTAAGATTTTCAAAGGAATGTGTCCTCCTCGAGGGGACATATAAGTGCAGCGTGTGCGACAAAGGTTTTTAAGTCGCCGGGTGAATGTCGGCTGGTCTCGTGCCTGCGCCTGCAGACGTCGATGGTTAGTCAGAAAAGAGGTGTAATCGCTATCCTATGATCGCGACAAGTTTGCATCAACGCAAAAACTCTTGTACGCCTAGGTGTGTCGCGACGTTAGCGGCCAACTCTGGCAGGAGGAACATCGATTCGCGGGTCGAAGAAATGCAGAGGCTCGAGTATTTATATGAATTACTGATGATGGACACTGATAGTAGGCACATTCCTCTGATTTTATTTTTGATGGTTCATTTTTGATGTAGTAAGAGCGTTCTCTTTGGCATCTTTCCCAAAAGTCACTTCTTTCCTCGTTCTTTCCCTCTTTCTTCTCGCTCAACAACCTCTCTTGTTCTTTTATTCCTTGGTATGTTCGTAATAACTATTAAAACAAACAAAATAAAATAAAGAACTCGGTACATTTAGTGGCCACGACATAGCTGGGAACGAGGGCGCTCCACCCAAAAAAAAGGGCACCGGGGCAGCACAGGAGAACATCTTATCGACACAACTTCAACTCTGGTTTCTTCTCACGCAACCACTTCAAATGCTCCGGCAGATTGACACCCCCTCGCATCATGTACTTCCTCGGCAATAACTCGATTTCTTCTAGTGTCAGCCAATTCTCAGCAATCCACTCCGTCTCACGTTGTCCAAACGTCCTTCTCGCGGCCCAAGACTCCGACCAAAAGCTCCCATGGACAACTCTCAGCTTCTTCAACCCACTAAGCAACGATAAGAAGCCTCGTTTCCCGGTGTCCTTGTCCTCCTCCTCTAACGACAGCAATCCAGTCAAAGCTTCAGACATGTAGGTAGAGCGACTCTCTAGCCCTGCGGCAATTAACTCCATCACCTCCAACTCGGTCAACTTGCCCATTTGTGTGTAGAACATCTTCAGTTTCATCCAGTATTCCCTTGTCGGCGGGAGATCAAACGGCTCTCCATAGTCTACTTTTCTACTTCTTGCTGCGCTGCCGCTGTTCCCCATTCCTTGACTCGATAAGACAGATAGGTCAACCGTGATCCTCAAGTCCTTGATATCTTTGCAGATCCACTCCTGCTCAATCGCATCATTCAGGTCGAGAAAAATGGATCGGCCATACAATCCCGTCGCCCAAAACTTCTGTAGCCCATGACATCGCCTGAGAATCGTCGCCAGAGTACTGCTTCTGATCTTTTGTACGTCCAGAAAAACGACGGACTGCAGCACTTCACAATGACGAAGAAGCGCAGGGACGAACTTGTCAGGAAAGACATCCGTATATAGGCTAAATTCCATCGATTCGACCTGCTGCTCTGGTAATGCATCCAAGACACTGGCCCATCGTTCACCACGACAGTCCTGCCAAGGGTATTTGGCTGTCAGATGGCGAAGAAGCGACTTTTTCAACTCTCGTCCCAGTCCATGTCTATGTCCTTGCTCCTGCCCTTGCTCAGCTCGCGAGACCATCTCTCGAACCATCCTAGTCATAGCTTCAGCTGCTTCCTCATTCCTGACACAAGGGATATCCCACGTCTCCAATACAGGACAATGTCTCAGAATCCGACGTACATGGTCCGCCGTGTACCCCATTCGGAAACTTGGCAAAGCCAACTCCTTCAAACTCTCCAAAGGTTCTTCCCGAGCCACCAGATCACCCTCCATCCAATCCAGAGACGACTCTTTCTCCTTTTCATCCTCATTACCCTCCCCAGGTGTATCCGGCACGATCCTTAGCCGGCGCTCGTCAGTTCCATCATCCGCATGAATCATCGCTTCCAACTTGACTGAGACGATCGACCGCGGGAGTGCAAGGAAGAGTACAAGGACCATAGGCGCAGACAGACAGGACATCGCTCCCGCCGATATCATCTCGATCCTCAAATGCGTCAAGCTCCTCTGACCAGACAAAGACCGGGCCAGACAACGGAGCTCCAAGGGATTGGGTAAGTCCATATGACGAAAACAGATACGGGTCAGCCCTACAGCGTTAAGGTTCATCAGCCATGACAACGGTCGGAGTAAACGGATAGGCTTGTTGAGCCGCATGGCGTTGTCGAACCTGACACCTCGATATCGTCGCTGGAAACATATGTCCAGCAGGGCAAGGCGGCTCATCGGTAGCAACGAACAAGCTGGCGGCGTCCTAATGATCGCTTGAGGAAGCCAGAGCGGTCTTTGGTTCTGAAGAACGACGATGTCTAGCGCGCTCGTTTCCTTCCGTTCATGCTCGTCGAGATATTGCATCGCCCCTTCAAAGTAGTAAGACACGAATAAAAATCCAGCCTTGAAGGTGCGGATACAAGGTGCGTTTTTGACCAGGGCATCAAGGGCTACGGGTGAGGCGATGAGTCTATCAACTTTGTGGTCGTATTCGAGATCGATGTGTTGCCAAAAGTGAGGGGTCGTCGCAGTATAGAGGTCTCGACTTGTCCGGAGTAGTTGAGTAAGGTCGTGATGGCGTAGGAACAGACACAGTTGTTCAACAAGCTCTGGTACCTCAAAGAACTTTCTGCATGCAAGCGATGACATCTCGATGAGAGTGAGTGAAGGTTGTGTGTGCGGGTGGAAAGATGAATGAAAGGAGTTAGGAAGGTGAATGAGTAAAGAAAGATAAGAGTGAAGGAAGGAAGGAGACATACAAGAGACGGGAAAACAAACAAAAAGACTAAATGCGTGCAAAGGGTAAATGGGCCAGTCAATCAGCTCAGGGAGAATGGCGCTTGACGTTTCAACTATTGCCACCAAAAATACCTTTTTCTCTCGTGCCGATTACATTCCCTCGACAAGACCTTACTGGCAAAGCAAAAGGACCTTGTTTACCTTATTGTTTTTTCTATTTTCACAAAAGTGCTAGCACAACTCTCAAACATCCCCTCAGTCTACCGAGAAGCTTTCTCCCTGTTATTTTTTTGTCTTATTTGACTATCCATTCGTTTGCCCTTTCCTAGAGTCGAAAGGAAAGTAGAAAATAAAAAATTTTGAATCCAACATTGCCTGGTACGCCCATGGTCGACGTTTTCGTGTGAAATTATTTATTTTTAGCCCATGGGTCTGCTGCAAGAAATATGAAAAATATGAACAGTCAAACACAAGGGTCAACTTCAAACCTGGCTTCTTCTCATGCAATGCCTTCAACTGCTCGGGCATGGAAAATCCCTTCAAAGAACCATGCCACTCTGGCAGGAACTCAATCATCTCCAACACGGGCCAATTCTGCAAAATCCACCCCGCCTCACGCTCTCCAAACGTCCCAATCGTCTCGACCCTCCCTGTTCGAAAACACCCTTGCACCACCCTCAACTTGTTTAACCCTTCAGGCAACGACAGGAACCCACGTTCCCCCGTCTCCTTGTTCTCCTCCTCCAACGACAACAATCCGGTCGGCGACTGGAGAGAGTATGAAGCCGTGTCTATGAACACAGGATCGATAATTCTTATTGTCCTCATAGGTGGTGGCGCGACAAAAATCTCCAAATCCTCCAACTCCATCAAGTTGCCCAGTTGGGCGTAAAAGGCTCCCAACTTTTGCCAATATTCCTTGGGAGACTGATCGACCTTGAGGAGGCTCGGTCTTGAAATGGGTTAAGTTTGTCAGTTTGGATAGTGACCAGGCTAGACAACGCATTTCCAGAGGCTCGAGAGAACACATTTGACGGAAAGTGACACGTTTCAACCCAGAAGTGTTAAAGGTCATCAAGCATGTCAAAAGTAGAAGGATCGCGATGGTGCTGTTGATGTGCATCGCGTTGTCAAACTGGACTCCCTGTTATCGTCGGTTGAATCATATGTCCAGTTGGGTGAGTCGAGTCATAGGTGGCAACAACCAGGCCTGTGGCGTTTGAATAACTGCTTTAAGCAGCCAGAATGGTCTTAGGATACGAGTATTGGTGGTGCTGAGAGATTGCACTGCCATTTCTTCCTCCTCCTGCTGCTCCTGGAGATCCTTCTCGTCGAGATACCGTGTCACGCCCTCAAAGTAGTAAGATACAAAAATGAATCCGGCCTGGAGGATGTGGTTAAAGGGTGCGTTTTAGCCAGAGCATCAAGGGCAGCGGGTGAGGTGATGAGTCAGTCGACCCGGTGATCGTCTTCGAGGTCAACATATCGCCAAAAGTGTAGTACCGTGACGGCGTAGAGGTTTCGACTCGTTCGGAGTAGCTGGGCAAGGTCATGTGTGCGCAAGAAGGACCAAGTTGTTCGACGAGCTCGGGCGCCTCAAAGAACTTGTGGCAAGCAAGTGTTGGCATCCTGATGAGGAATAGTTGTGTTTATGAGTGGGGAGGAGAATGGAAGGAAATGAAGGAAGGTGAATGAACAAGAAAAATAAAGGTGAAGTATGGCTGAGAGGCAGAGGAGATTTCAGTTGAGGATGGGTGGCGTGCCGACACGTTTTGCCACCAAGATTAGGTTTATTTACACAAAAAGGTACTTTTGGTCTATCTTTTAACAAAACACCGCCACCAAGCTATCGATGCTTGCTGATGGATGTCTTTTTGCGCTGTTCGTCGGTTATTACATAGACAGTGATGGCGCAAAATCGACTGGAACAGTCTTAGGCGGCGTTGAGCTTTTTGTTACCACCATTGTTGGTATTACTGCTTGGAGAGGCTGCCAGGGTAGTTCCCAGGGAAAGAGGGTGAAGCCGTACCCATCGAGACCGATGAGAGCGAGGATGCTGTAGTGACGAGTGATGGAAGTGATGCCACCGAACCAGCACCCGTTGGTGTTGCTGGGCTTACTGGTGTGGGTACTTGTGCCTGTGCTGTTGAGGTCCTGTTGCTCACGTAGTTTGGATGGTTGGGATCCTGGACCGAAAACGAGGTCGACTCAAACATGACGGTGACTTGTCCTGCTGCTGTCGAGGACAATGAAGATGAGGGTTCGTCCTTGGGAGACAGGGGGGACTGGTTCGTGTCATGTCCCAAGACGGCGACATCGGACTTGGTCGACACTGTCCCAATAACACCTGGTAATGGTGCCGCAGAATTCGCTGTCCCCGAAACTCCTGCTGTAGCCGCGGAAGTAGTCGTAGCAGTGGTAGCAGCAGATGTTAGCGAGGGGTTCGAGCGAGAGTTGCGCATGATGTACATCTGCTGAACTTGCGTCGGAGACAACTGTGCTCGCTGATTAGAGTATTGCTGGAGTTGTTGTTGCTGAGCATAGATCTCCATAAGCGAGGCGGAAGATCCTGCACTCTGACGCTGTTGGAGCGAGTTGTGTTGTGTCTGCTGCTGCTGCTGTTTGGAAGATACACTGCTTCCTGTGTTTGACTCTGAATAGGAAGGATAGACAGATCCTTGTGAAGAAATAACGGAGGAGCGGTTCCCATGACTGGGTCCAGCTGTCGCTCCATTGCTAGGAAGAGGTCCCGAATTAGAGACGGATCGGAGTCGAGAAGACGTCCAAAGATGGTGATTGTTAGAATGACCGAGCATCGAACCAGAAGATGAAGAAGACGACGCTGAATATCCTGATCCATACTTTGGAGGCAGTCCGATGCCTGTGGAAGATCGCGACCGTGGAATGGACCCACCATACTCGGCTGTTGTTGGGGATGCGCTAGGTGCAGGGTGGGAGGAAGATGACGATGGCACTGTCGTCGGAGATATCTTTGGTAAACTGTCTAGTAAATTGCTTGTAGAGTAGTTGTCATGGGCACGATTATGTCCGCCAATTGATAGTGACCTACGGACGCTAGCTCTCTCGGCTGTCGAGTCATCATAAATAAAGCCAAGGCATGAAGAAGAAAGAAAAGAAAAAGGCAGATTTAGTAAAGGGACACATACAGTAGCAGACTCCTGTTCTGATGACGGCACAGTCAGGTTGACAAAGCATTGCTCGTCCTATATATGTCAGCTTTCTAAGCTCAATAACCACAGCGACGCGTTTTGATTTCAATCAACCTTTCTTTTTTTAATGACTTTTCATGGAGAAGGGGAAGCGTGTGGTAACCGACACGTTGGATCTCTCTCCTGCCTCCACCTCCTAGATTCTCCTATTTTTTTGGCCTTCCCCTTCGCTTTGTCGACTGGACATCTTTCTTGTCACCGCACTTGTTGAGGTCCCAATCTCTTGAACACTCGTCCGAAATAAACGTCCTCTTGTGGATTGATTCGTCAGGCTGCGAGCATCACTGGAAGTCGAGGAACCCATATCGTAGGTGTAAAAGATGTCGTTTTAATTATGATTATGGTTGGAAGAGCACGTATAAGAAGGAAAAAAAAGAAAAAAAAGGGCCGATGAATAAATAAAAAAAGTAGATGTCGAGCTTGCATTGCTGTCCAGTAGGTCGGTGTAAAATATCCGTGGCGCGCTTTGGTATATACCCAACCCGGTGTTTTCTCTCTCGTGCCCCTCCAAATGTTCTTCCCACCCAGTAAACCCCAAAGTTTGTAAGTACCCGCAAGTGTGCGGTGAAGGGAGACGCTCCCTGCCCGTCTGGCGGCGTGTTGCAAAGAGAATCAGCTTTATCGTCTCAACTCTGCTGTCTTGCTCTCACCTTCGTTTCGACTGGATCCAAGCGTCGGTGATCGGGCTCCGTTACCTCCGCTCGATGCTCCATTCCCACCACTGCCACCCCCGCTGGCACTGCCATTGCTGTTCAAGGCACTACCATCCCCGCTGCCGGTGACGGGAGGTGAGGTCGATGAGACCGTGCTCGAAGTATTGGTGCCTTGCTTGACCCTGTTCATCATGACCTCGCGGTACTTGTCTGTTCTTGTGAACTTTGGTACAGAATCGGTTGACATCAATCGGAAGATGTGATCGTGAATTTGATCGAACAGGGACATATGGATCAGCTCTTGATACGTCCGGTCACCATCCAACGTCTCGCCTGGAGGTGATCCGGGGGTGAGAGGAGACACTCGTTGTCGATCAATGGGGGCCGACGCCATATTTTGGACGACTGCTTGCATGTAAGCTGTGATATCCAGGCGCATGTGGGATGGAAGGTTGACCTCGCGGGGCGCGTGAGCGACCAAGTAGGTTTCAAAGATGGCGAATGCTTGAGTGCAGATTTGCTTCTCGAGTTCGCGAAGCGTTGGTGGGTAATCCTGACCAGCAAGCGAAGGGTTGTAAGCACGAGTCGAGTTGATGAGGGAGTTGAACCGGGACTTGTAGTCAATGACCTCGAGGTAGAATGAGAGATTCTCCTCGCAAATGTTTTGTTTCAAAAAGTTCTTGAAAAGGTCACGAAGGGTTGAGTTCTTGAGGATAATGTTGAGACGCGTTGTGTTGGACGTCATTGACTGCGACGAGCTCATAGCTGGGGATCCTCCGGCAACTGATCCAAGATCAGCGACATCTCTTCCGGCGGAGGATGGTGCATAGTTGGACATGGCTCCGGCCTCCGAAAGGGACAATTGGAAGGCCGGGTCATTAAGTATTTGAGACAGTCGTCGCATGGAGCCTCGACCTGTCTCCTCCGAGTACTGGGTTGCTGTCGTTGTGGCGATGCTGTTCTCGTCCATGGACCGTCGAGTATCGCGCTCGGTTGAGATAGGCAGACGAGCGACGGTATTGGCGTTGAGCTTGAACTGGACAGAGAGTGGCTTGGCCTCGGTACCATTCTTGCCGCCGACCGCATTTCGCTCTACGAATGCAAAGGAGTCATGATCACAGACTATTAGTTTGTTGGTTGTCGTTAATGAGTAAGCCTCCTCTCGTCCTTGGTTTGAGACGCAGACAATAATCAAGTAAACATTCACCAAGAGAGAGTGAGAAAAATAAAAGAACTGCAAAGTTATAAGGCAGAGTCTTACCATCCATCCAGTCGTTATTGATACTACTGCCTCGGCTACCAGCGAGACTCTTCCATCCTGCCACTGCTCGTCCCGTCTCGGTCAAATGGTAGAGGGCATAGTTGCCAGTCCGGAAAAGCTGGGAGCCGTTACGATCCTCTCCGATTTGCTCGATATACCCTCCAGTCACCATCTCCTGACAGATACAAATGGCCTCCTCCTTGCTGATGACGGTGGTGTAGTCAAGAAGCCATTCAACCGCAGCCTTTCCGTAAAACGTATGCTTGTAGACGTCGTAGTTGTGCTGTTGATCTTTGACTTCGATTCCGTTACAGAGATCTGGCGCAGAATGAACTCTATCGCGTCCTCCGGGGCTGGACGAATTTGATGGCGGGTCGCTGGCGTGTCTGGACATGTTGGGCTCGGGTCCGGCAAACCTTTTGAAGATGAGGTCGACTTGCTTTTGGGTCAAGATGATGGCGTCCTCGTCTTCAGCTCGCTCCAGATAAACCAAGTTGGGTGTCGCGTTTGAGGTAATATGGCGCGTTTCCTCCACTGGCAATGTGTTGCGATGGACAAACTTGGCGAGGATGTGGGCACCTTTTGGTGTGACCTGGTAGATGCCCTTGTTTTGGAACTCTCTCTTTGTTGCGTCGGATGCGCTTTCAAAGAGCCGGGCGTCCATGAAGGTTTGGCACAGATTCTTGGCCATATCGCGGGAGAGTGAGAACTGGGTGGTGACGACGTGGGTGATGATCCTGGTGGGGTCCTTTGGGTCAGTGTCGCGGTTGGACTGGATGAACTGGAGGCCACCGAGATTGGCGATGGCTTCCTCGGCGGTGAAGCTGTTTGGGTAGGTCCTGAACAAGATCTTGTGGTTCTCGATCGGCAGGGAGACCATTAATGTCGAGAAGAGGTCAAAAATGCCCTGTTTTATAGGTGAGAGTCAAGAAAAAGTGGAGGCGCAGGATGAGGATTAGTTAACATAATAGAGACAATTTGGTACCTAGTCCGTTCATGACAGCTGGAAATGCTTAGCGTCCAGCTGCTAGCTGTGATTGGTGAATTCCAATTGAGATGGCCCGTGATTTATGCACAGAAAGCCAGTTCAGGAGAGCAGAAGGGAGTGTTGAAGAAAGAACGGAGCAGGTGCTTTGATCGTTCTTTCTCTGTCTCTTGTACGTCTCCCCGCTTATCCTTCATCCCCTCAAAGCCAAAACTGCAGCCCAGAGTAGGGGGGAGAGAGAAAATATGAACTGCCAATATGCCAATATGAAGCCCATTGCTACTTTTTCTTCCACCCATTGCTTTTCTTTTTTTTTCCTTGCCTTTCTTTTTGTGTCTTTTTCAAGGGGTTAATTGAGGACCACTGCATCCATTTCTCTTTCAAACGAACCAATACATCCCAACTGCACCTATTCTTCCCAGATATCCAGAACTTCTCGAGGTGGAAAAGTGGTAAGAAAGAAAAGGAAAAAAAAGGAGACAGACATCCAGGTTCCTGGCGGCTGACAATGTCACCAATGAATTTTTTGACTCTGCATGCCCTACATCCAAACGCTATTTCATTTTTTCCTCTTTTTGCATTCTGGTGTCCCCTTGCACTATCCCCCCCCCCCCCCCCCCCCCCCTTCGTTCTCATCTCAGCTCCATTTCTGCTTGTCGTTCGAAACAACATGCCTTTTTCTTTTTCTGACCGTGTGAGAAATTATGAACACAAAGATTCAGTGCGACAGATTCACCAGATAAAAGGTTTGAGGACTAAGAAATGCATTGTGTATCAACATGAAACCGCATAGAAAAAGCAAAAAAAAAATACAGGGGAAGGTCCGAGGGTAGTTGATCGTTAACAGTAACATATCCAAGAGTAATACCCAGCGAGGGCATCTCTTCGTTTTTTTGTTAGGTTGAGGGGTAAGTGGGCCTAGGCCAGGCATTGCTTTCATTGCACAGAGTGCTAGTGGGCTGGCTCCTCCAAAAGCGACGCTGATGGAGGGCGAGAAATTAGGGGATTCCTTTTTTCATTTTTGATATTATGCTGGGTGCGAGTGGAAGTGACGGTGAAGATGGTAGTGATGGTTGTGATCAATGAAGATTAGGATGAATATTCAAGTATAAGGACAAATGACTTCAAGGAAGTGTCTTAATTACAGTCATCATTTAAAGGCATTCTGTTGATGACATGTATCTCTACTTCTCAATGGGTGCCCTTTCTTCATTTTGCTGGTGATACAGGCGGATCTTCTCCTTCACGTATCCGTTGTTCAATGTGGTAACAGTACACACCCCGGTTGACAATACATAAACGAAGGGGGGCCATGATGCATGTAGTACTATTATTATTGTTATTACCTTTGCAAAGGCGCGACCGGACGTAGTCGTTCGCATGGCGAGTGGAGAACGCCGGACAGGGTGGAAAGACGGTGATGGAGATGAAAAAGATGAAGGGAGACTGATTGTGCTGTGGTGATAGGGCGGAGGTAGTGCTTGTGGTGGAGCAGGAAAGGTGCCGCGCTTTTAGTTTTGTGCCTGGTATGAATTTCTTAGAAAGGAAGGGCAGGTAGGATGTTGTCGCGTGTGGTGCGTATGTATAAGAGGATGTACTATGATTATTCCCTGGCAAACTATAACAGAGTTCGAAAGGGTTTTGTTGAGTGGTACTTATATTTTTTTTTTTGGTTTTTGGAACGAATGAAGGGAGAATGAAATGAACGAGAAATGCAGTCGAGGGTGGAGGAGCCGCAATGACTCGAGAGAAAGGTGAAGTAGAAGGAACAACGAAGGTGAAGGGTGAAAGTAAGAAGAGAAATCAAAAGGAGAGGAGAGAAAGAAAGAAAGAAAGGAAAAGTAAAGAGGAAAAGAAAAGAGGAAAAGAAAAGAGGAAAAGAAAGAAGGAAAGTAAGAGAGGAGAATCCTGGATGAGTGGAGGAAAGGAGGAGGGAAGAAGGACAAAGGGGGCGGAGGAAGGAACGAGGGAACAAGGGAATAAGGGAGAGGGTCGAGAGCAGTAATTATAAGACAAACAAAGTAAGGAAGTGAAAAGGAAACGTGCAGTTACGACTTTAAAGAGGAGGAGAATAGCAACAGTAAAACCAACGAGACTAACAACGAAATGAAGCCAACGAACAATAACAGAACCACAGGGGCCGCGAAGAAAAAAGACGCGAAAAGATACGAGAAAGGGAAAAAGGAAAAAGGAAAAATGAAAGGTATGATTTTCCTTGAGGGAAAGAAAGAGAAAAGAAAGTGAGCAGCGAGGAAGAGGGGAGGAGGAGGAGGAGTAGAGGAGTTAGGAGGAGCAAAGGACTAAACAAGGAAAAACAAAAGGACAAGAAAGACAACCGGGTACAATGGATAGAGAAGAAACAGAGGGAAGAGAAGAAGGGAGTCAAAAAAAAAACAGATAGGAAAAGGGAAACGAAAGGGAAGAGAGAATAGAATGGCCAAGAGAGAGAGAGAGAGATAGAGAGAGAGAGAGGGAAAAGGAAAATGGCTATCGAGGCGTGCGTGAGATGGATGAGATGAGCCAAAAAAAAAAAAAAAAAAAAAAAAAAAAAGACAAGAAAAAAAGGAGGGAAGGAGGAGCAAGAGAAAAGGAGTAAAAAGGCAAAAGTGAGAGAGAGAAAACGAGAGAATGTGAGTGAGTGAGTACAAAGAAAAGATGAGCATACAAAGATGCACAGAAAGAGAGACAAAAGGAATGCACGGTCAGATAAGCGAATGGTCCGATAATTGAACGAGGGAACAAACAAACAAGCAGACAAGCAAAGCAAGCAAGCAAGCAAGAGACAAGGGACATTATTATGGTGGTACGACGGATTGGCCAATGGAACCATATCAGAGGTTGTCGCTAAGTAGAAGAAAAGAAAGGGGGCCAAACGAGAGAACAAGAGAAGGAGGCGCGGGGGGGGGAAGGAAGAGGACAGGAGATTGGCCACAGCCAACCAACACGCACAGGTTGCTGGCTGCTGCTCTCATCCTCTTGTAACTTGTATGCCCACCTTTATCAACCGTATTGTTAAACAGTATACAAGTACACAATGCATATTGATGTGCCTTGTCAGTGAGGTTCCTGTTCTCTCTTGTTCATTGCTGGAGCACATACACATATGTACCCTAATCCATGCTTATCCATGCCCCCATCTCATCAGCAACGAGGGACTAGCAACTATTGAACCATCTACACTAATCAGTAACATCTTTGATCAATCACTACAGTGATTAAAAACGAGAGTTCAGGGGTCATGTATATCTCACTCATTCCTTTGCCATTCCTCCATGTACCCGATCCGTTTACACAACACTCCAACCCCCATCTCACAACCCAAACGACCAGCGTTGCCCAGCACACGAATCACCACTCACACAGACACTATCGTCACATCGAAACAACACATGGCGATACGCTTCACCGATCAGGAGAAACGCTCAACAGCGCGCACGCCCGCAACGGTAAAATAATGCACAAGAGCTCGCTCTTCTTTTCAGCCGTTTTTTTTTCTCTCTTCCCCTCTTTAGTTCGTTTTATTTTCGCGTTTTGAGCATTGACCATGGCTCACTTGTCCTCTCAACAGACCCCACAGCGAGCATACACACAGCTTTCTCTTTTTCGTCTGTTCGAGGATGATAATCCTAGTAATACAATCGTTTATCTCAACGCTACCAACTGTCAATTAAGCCATCAACAACACACGTTTTCAAGGAGTTCTGCTTCGTCTTTTGCTCATCAGTACTTAACGCGATTCGCCTCTTCGTCACTGTTCACTTGTCGCGTTTGCTCTCTAGCTCTCACTTTCGTTCCTCTTGCTCTAACTCGCTCATTTCATTACCCCAACGCACCCAACACGCCCATTCATCCACTCAACCTCCCTCCGCCGTGCCCCCCTCATCCGCCATGTTTTTTTTGCTACATTCCTGAGCGCATATTTTTGGACTCTTATCCCCCCCCTTCTCCTTCCCCTTCTCCTGTCTTTTTTTTTTGTTCTTGTCGAGTTTGTTGCATCACGCCCCCGCCGAACATGCCACTTTTTTCACTCATCCCTCCTACATTTTTTCTTTTCATCTCCCTTCATCCCTCGTCCTTCTTTCTTTCTTGCTTTGGTCGTGATTAAGTACACATTTTCCGTAATAGCTTTGGCATAAGAGACGAAGGAGAACAAGTAAACGCGTAAGCAAAGAGAAAAGAACCTCATGGAGATGAAAAAGCGGCTCCCTGATCGGACACTTTTTTTTTCTTTTTTTTTTTGTTTGTTCGCGCTCGTACATTTTGTTTATACCGCCGTTTTAAATGTTGTGCCATCCCTTCTTACTAAGGAAAAGGAAACCTTGGGGTCAGGATGGGACAGGATTTGGATGACGACGGAGGTTGATGTCAGAGTTACCAGGGAGAAGGGGAAAGGCTGAGAAAAGAGAGGAGGAAATACACGGCTGAAGTGCGAGGGAGGTAGGAATGGAAAGAAGAGAGGGGAAGGGCGAAGGGAGGGGATGGGGAGGAGTGAGTGGGTTGGCTGACAAAAAAAACATAGACTTTGCTTGAAAGACTTTGATGGGGACACCTTCCACAACTCGGTTGATCTCAAGGACTATAGTCTCCAATCAACACCATCATTGCCCGCCCCGCTCCCCCTTGTCTCTATTTTCTTTAACCAGAACCCCTCATATTTATTTTCAAAAGAACCTGTCGTATTTCGTGAAAAATATTCCTATCATTTCTTATTGTTCCCAGTGCCCTAACTTCGCGTCCTTTGCAAAATCATACTCCCCCCTTCATGCAATCTCTCCTTCATGCAACTTTATTCAATTTCAGGTCGAACCCCCTTCTTTCTTCTGTTTCTCTCGTCCTCTTCTTTCTTCTTTCTTCTTCTCTTCTTATCCCCCTTTCCTCCGCCCTCATCGCCACCGTCCTGGCTGTCTGTCTATCACTCCACATCATGGACGAGATCGTAATTTTTCATTGCAATTCCGACACACACACACACACATCCACTGCAAGATACTCAGTCATGGACACGACATCGAGAAAGACGGAGACGGGGACACTGAATAGTAAGCATGTCTGTTCTCCTCCACCCCAAGCGAGTCATGAGCTTGTACTTTTTTTTTTTTTTTTGTTTGTTTGTTTGTTTGTTTGTTTGCTCTCACTACGAATCCGCTCTCGCGTCGTCGCGACTCCTTTTGTTCCCGCTGTCTCTCATCCCCTTCTTCCATCCCTTCCTCTCTTCCTTGTTTTCCTTTCTTGCTCTCAACCAACCCAAACAATCAACCAAACCCAACCTCTTTATACCTTCCCAGCCTACAACATACCTAAGCCAGCCGACTAACCAACCCAAAAGAGTAGAAATAGCAGTATCAAAACTGAAGCAAAGAGTAGGAAGCAGTGTCCTCTTCTCTTGTTTCCAATATCATTACTCTCTATCTCTTCATCCTCTTTCATTTCTCACTCGTTGATATTTTTTTTTTTCTTTTTTTTTTTTTTAAAAAAAAAACATTTCATCTGACAGGGAATAATAACAAAAAGGTCTATCTACTTTCCAATGGCATCCTCGTTAATGATGTCGATGGGGACGGCGTCAAAGGGCGTGAAACCAAAGATCCTGCCCAAGAAAGTGACTTCGCCCTGCAATGCTGCCTTAACGTTCTTGGGCATACGGAAACCTAATCACAATGCATTCACGGATTCATTCAGTTAGTCATTAATATTATATCCCTAGTAAAAAACAATAAAACCAGATCGACAGTATGAAGAGGAGCAGTAGACAAGATGAACACTCAAATCACATAAACAACACCAGGTCCAAGCAAATAAATGCAATATGGAAACTAGCAAAAAAAAAAAAAAAAAAAAAAAAAAAAAAAAAAAAAAAAACCACTTACCATGGGCTTCTTCCTCAAAGAGAACGTAAGTAACAGGGAGACCGCGCTCCTTCAAGGCCGAGACCATCATCTCAGCCTGATTAGGAGGGACCACCTTATCTTTGGCGCCCTGGAAGAACGCGCAGGGGCAGGTGATCTTGTCAGCAGAGTACAGTGGCGACCGCTCACGGTACAGAGCCTTGGCCTTGGGGTAAGGCCCAATCAGGGACTCGGGGTACAACAGCTCAAACTTGTGCGTATCCTTGGCCAGCGTCTCCAAGTCACCAATACCGTAGTGACTCACTCCGGCCTTGAACACATCCTTGAACGCCAAGCAGGCCAAAGTCGAGTACCCTCCAGCACTGCCTCCGACAATCGCCAGCTTTTCAGGATCTACGTCCCCCCTCTGGACCAAGTACGTTGCGGCGTTGCAGCAGTCATCAACATCAACAATTCCCCACTTGGTACGAAGACGGCTACGGTACTCACGACCATAGTTGGTCGAGCCTCCATAGTTGACCGCAACAACGCCGAATCCGCGAGATGTGAAGTAGTTGATGTTCCAGTTCAGGTTCGACTCGAAGGCAACGGTGGGTCCGCCGTGGGACAAGACGCGGAGAGGAGGCAGAGTGCCCTCGGGGGCGACATAGTCGGCGTTGGTGGGAGGGTAGTACAGGGCATATGCGTCCAAGTTGCCGGTGGTCTTGAAGGTGAGGGGCTCGGGGTTGGAGACGAATCCGTTGGGAACCTCGGCCGCGCTCGACTCCATGATGATGTCGTACTGGTTGGTGCTAAGATTGTAGCTGATGGTCTGGGACGGGACGTTGTAGCTTCCGACGCCCAAAAGAAGAACATCATCCTGGCCGTTGGTCGTGGCATAGACCGAGGTGATGACCTGGAAGTCAAGAGGGACATCCTTCAGCGTCTTGGTCTTAGTGTCAATAACCGCCAAATGGCTCAGACCTAAATAATTACAGCGTAATATGACTGCGAGTTAAATTTTGGTGAAAACACTCCTCGTCCGGTATATGCCCACGTAATGTTATGTTCTTTCTGGATTCTTGGTAACTGTCGTCACGTTTGTTCAGAGTTCCTGTTCATATCCTGCTTTTTCGACATGTCCCTTTCTTCTTGTGTGTGTACCCCATATCCCACGTACCATCCTTGATGTAGCTGGCAGCAATCTTGGTAGGATCCGACTTCAAAGGGTAGTAAGATCTGGCACCAAAGACCCAAGCAGAGCCTAATTAATCCCCAATTGTATAAACAAAAGACGAAATAAAAATGGTCAGTAATGCGCCACACTAAAATACACATATTAAATGGAAAGCATTTTTTCGAAAGAGCTACGTTTTTTCTTTTTTTTTTTTTTTTTTTTTTTTTTTTTGAACGAAACGTGATAAAAGTAGCGAACTTACCCTGGAACTCGGCCTGGAAGGGTTCCTGGAGAACGAGCTCAACCTCCTTGCCAGCTTTATAACTGTACAAGTTCCAGAATCCAGTCTTGTCATTAATAAAGTACAGAGTCCCATCCGCCGCAAACCGAGGTTGGTTAATACTCTCCTCCTGCGTCTTATCTGCACCTCCCAACAGCACCTGTGACGCCACCTTGACCTTCTCCCCAGAGATCTCGAGATGTCCATAGTACAACTGGGTATGATCCCAAGTCATGAAAGGATGGTTCCACGAATAATACGCAAACTCAGTGGGCTGGACAGGGTTGAACCTTGGAGCAGAATAGAAATCTGCACCCTCGACCAACACCTCGACATTGGGCTCCTTGGTATCCAATCTGACAACCACTAACGTGTTGACAACCGTCTGAGGGGTATCGACCGTATGGTCCTCGCGCACACAAATCAAAAACTTTTCTGAAGGGTGAATCTCGATATCTGCATATCTCCAGTCCTTATTCTCGGGTGTGAGTGGAGTAGCCTCCTTGCTAGCGACATCAATCTTGTACAGCCGACAATCGGCATCGTTGGACGAGACGACAAAATTCGAACCGAGGGAGAAGACAGCTCCACCGTACTCGTGGACGCGCGTACGGGCGATGAAGGGTTCGGGGGTGAGCTCGGTCGTGTGACCGGTGGCGGCAGAACGGTGTTGGATGGTTTGACGACCGTTGGTGTCCTTGTTGATCTCGGCCCAGAAGAGATCACCGGTGGTTTCGTTCTTGCGCAAGTTGGATTGCGTTGCGGTGGATGAGGTGATGAAGGTCACGTCGATGGGGGATTTCCACTCTCCTGTTAGTCATTCATTTGACACGCAGAACGACGAAAAGGAGAGATGCAGAAATGGGATTAGAAATTGAGCGTGCGGATGTGTGTGTTGTTCATTGCTTTGTTGATGATTATGGTGTGAGGGTAGTAGCAGTAACAGTAGAACATCAGTACTGGCTGTGAGAGGAGCTGTTACCATAGGGGGCGACAGTTGGGGCCATGACGGATAATATAAATAAGTGAGGAAAGGAGTAAATAAAGAAGGGTACAAAAAGACGAAGAGAAAGAGAAAAGAGAAAAGAGAAAAGAGAAAGAGTAAGAGAAAGGAGAAAGAGAAAAGTGGGGATAAAAGAATAAAGGTATATCTAGAAGAGTAAAGTATGGGGATGAGTGTGAATGTGTGTGTGCGCAAGCAATTGAGCCACAAAAGGGAGGGAAGGCTGCAGTTTTAGTACTCAATGAATGCTCAAGAGTTCAAGGCGCACTTCGGGCCGTGGGAAGACCGCCTTGTCAGCAATTGGAGATACGATTGTCGATTAAGGGCGGGGTTGGCAATAATGAATTCCTTCTTTATCATCATCCTCACATCAAATCGCCTCTTTTTCGTCGGGTTGGTGGCAACATGCGCCTTTGGCTCCGAACAGTTCAAAAACGAGCGTGCAGAAGATGGCGGCGGATTTTGGTATTGAAAATTATTACATAATTGGTAAATAATAGCAACCCTACAACATTTAATGGGCAGTAATGTTGCGACGGTCAGAGGTATGCGAGGAAGACGACGACGATAACATGTTGCCATTGCTGCTCTCACTCGACTCCAAAAAGGCACCGCTGTCCATCCGGCTGCGAGTAAGCAAAATCGTCTCCTCGACCACCGACTCGCGCGACTTAAGCTCCTATTCAACCCCAAACCAGCACACAAACAAGTATAGGAAAGAACAAATGTTAATAACCCCTTGACTTGGATTTCACACAACACCAAAAAAAAAGACAAGCTGTAAAAAAGCCAAAGCTGTAAAAAAGACGAACCTTCTCAAGCTCATCAAGGGAACGCAACTCGGCCTCGGAATCACGCTTAATGGAAGCCTTGAGCTTGCCCAGCAGATCTGTGAAATCCTTGGTAGCACTCATCTCATGACGCATATGGGTCTCCATAGTTATAAACTCCTTTTGCATCTGCTTCTGGGTTCGGCGCAAGGACTGGATCATCTCTTCTTGTTTCTCCTTTTCGCGTTTAGCGCGGAGCAAGTCCTGGTCGTGTGCGGCCTTTTCGAGATCGCGTGCATTCTGGGCATCACGCACCTGTAACTCGAGCGTTGTTTGTGATTTGGTCAATTGGTGGATTCGGTCCTTGTACCCATTCTCGGCCAACGCCCAGGCGGAATCGCGAAAGGCTTGATCCTTTGACATGCGATCGACTTGAGACTTCAGGTCTTCAATCTTGGATGACAACCTGACGACCTCCTTCTCGCCGGAACGGATACGTGCAGAACAGGTGTCGTGGCTGGCCTGCTCGGCGGGGACCATCTTGGCCATCTTGGCCTTAGAATCCTCGATTAGGGCCAGAATGTCGTGATACTGACGAGTGACATTGTGGAGCTCAACCTGGAGGTTGTCGACGCGCTTGAGAGCCTTATTAAGCTCCTTCTCGAGATGGCGGTTCTTGAACTCGAGAGTCTTGACCTTGTCGGCATCCTCGGCCGTGACACGATCAAGGGTCTTCTCAAGCTTGTAAAGCTGCTTGTCTTGGTCGGCTTGGGTCTGGAGGGCGGTCTGGTACTTACTGTCGAGGGTCTTGTACCTGTCCATCTGGGCAGCCAGGGTGTGGTGCAACTTGTCAAGCGTGCTCTCCATGGCTGCCATCGAATCCTTGTCCTGAGCCACACGGAACTCAAGGTCCGCCATTTGTCTAATGGTATTCGAAATGATAGAAAAAAATGTAATGGTCAGATGCTGAAAACACAGTCGAAAGTATTTACCAAATCCTACCTAAGCGATTGTTCCTTACCTGGTGAACTCGGCGATGCGGGCGTTGAGGACATCAATCCTCTTGTCCTTGGTAGTGAGCTCGCGGCGGGTGTCAGCTAGACGAGCTTTATAGCTACTGAGCTCACCGCGAAGACGCTCTTCCAGCTCGGTAATATGGGTATCCTTGGCGCGCGCCTCGCGGTGAAGCTCATCTCTAGAGGCCTCAAGGGTCTCGATCTGGATAGTCAACGAATGAATTCTCTCGTTCAACTCTGCATCATTGGCATCGTGCTGGGCAAGAGTACTCTTCAAGATGCTCAATTCCTTCTCAAGTCTATCAATCATCGCAGTCAACTTCTCGGCCTGCTCGATCGCCTTCAGGCGCCATGCATTAGCACCATCAACCTGGGACTGGAGGGTGTGGATCTGGCTCTCGTAACGGGTCAGCATTCCAACCTGCAGCTCCTTCTCGCGCTCCAAGTTGGCGACAGTCGTCTCCCACTCCTTGGTCTGCTCGATCGAATTCTGCTTCCAGAGTGTAAGCTCGCGGATCTGCTCGCCCTGCTGGCGCTCGAGGAGGGCGTAATCGTGGTCAAGCCGGATCTTCTTTTCAAGGTGCTTGATGTCGTGCTCAAGGTCGGAGATGGTCTTCTCTAGGACGGCCTTATCCTGGTGGAAGTGGTGGGTCTTCTCGGTAACCTTGTCCTCGATCTCGGAGGCGCGACGCTTGCGGTCTTCGTGGAGCTCACCACGAGCCTGGTTGAGAGCATCGTTGAGGCGGCCAATCTCGGCGTTGTGCCCTTGTATCTTGTGCCTGAGGTCGTGGATGGCCTTGTCCTTGTGGCGAACCAAGTCTGCGCCCTTCTTAACCTCTTCTGTCAAATCGGTCGTCTACAGGGACATATCGCACAATAATATGCCTTGTTATGAAAGTGTATGTAGATGTACTCGAGTTGGAAAAAAAATGTTTACAGTTTGACATAGGATAGCTACCTTGTTAACCCAGCCTTCCTCGTGGTTCTCCCATTGCTTGATCTCGTTCTTGAGAACATGGATTTGATCGTCCCTGGCTCGGAGCTGGTGACCAGCATCCTTCTCGGCGTCATTGAGCTGCTTCTTGAGGTTGGTGACAGTAGTACGGGTCTCCTCCAAACGCAACAGGGCAGAGTCGTGGTCCTTATTGGCCTTATCCAATGCCGCCTGCAAACCAGCCTCTTTCTCCTTAAGCGTGTGCTGCAATCCACCAATGCGAGCCTCCAGGACCGTGATGTCAGCCTCAAGACCCTTCGACTTGTCCTCGGCCTTTTGGGCGCGGATGACATAGTTCTGCTGCGAAGTCTCAAGACCATTAATCTTGGTCAACAACTCCTTGACCAGGTGAGTCTTTTTCTCGAGGTCCTTGGAGAGCTTGTCGGCGTAGGCAAGCTCCTTCTCTTTCCCGTGCAATTGCTCGCGCAGGGACTCCACCTCGACACGGAGAGTGTTGGCGGTAGACGAGACCGCAGTCAGATCCTTGGCTGCCTGGTCGGCAGCCTTCTTGCCGTGATGGACTTCTCTCTGTAACTCCTTAACCTCCCCGTCGAGACGGCCAGCACGGTCAGCATGGGCCTTCATGGACTCGAAAATCTTTTCGAGATCATTGACCTGGCGGTCCTTATCGGCAATGATCTTCTCTAGCTTGGTGATCTCGATGGTCAAGTGCATGTTGCGGTCCTTCTCGTCCTTGAGCTCGTCGAGCGTCTTGTGAGCATGCTCCAACTCGTTGTTCTTGTCCTTAAGCTCCTGGCGGAGACCCTCGACTTCGGTGCGGAGGGTGCTGGCGGTCGAATTGACCTTGGCAAGATCGTAATCAGCCTTCTCCCGGAGCTTGAGGGCAGCATTGTCTTTAGCCTCCATCTCGTGCAGAATAGTTTGGATCTCCGTCTGGAGGGTCTCGATCTTGGCATCCTTGATTGCGAGACCCTTGTTGGCCTTTTGAAGCTGGGCAACCTCGCCCTCCTTTTCGTGGAGGAGGTTCTCGAGCATATCGATCTGGTCCTGGAGCTGCTTGGCCTCGAAAGCGCAGTTCTCATGGGCTTCAAGAGCGTCTTCGAGGTAGGTGAGGTGCTTCTCTTGGACGTCAACCTGGTCACGGAGATCCTTGACCTCGTCCTCGAGAGCGAGGGCACGCTCCTTGTACGTGGTCAGCGACTTGACGGATTTCAAGGCCTTGGAAAGCTGGTCTTCATGGTCGGCGAGATCGTCCTTGAGAATACGAATCTCGTCCATAAGCTTGTCGGCACGGATGCTCTGGGCATTGAGAGCCTTGTTGTCCCTCTCCAAGTCCTTGATGGTGGCATCACGCTCCATGATCTGGTCGCGCAGCTCCTTGATGTAAAGATTCAATGTATGGACCTTCTCCTGAGCACCTTTTAGAGCCTTGAGCTCACGGTAACAGTCCTTGAGCTCGTGCTCGTGGCTGGCCAGCCTCTTCTTTAAGAGTCCAAGCTTTTCAGCCAAGCGGAGGGTCTCCTCAGAATGGGCACGGTTGCTGTGCTCCAGTCCCTTAATGGTCGCATGAGCACCCATCAGATTGGTCTCTCTCTCCTTGAGGCTCTCAGAGATCTCGCGGATTTGGACGAGCAACCGGGCGCGCTGCTTGTTGGTCTCATCGAGATCCTTCTGGAGGTGGAGAGACTGCTCCTGGACATGCTCCTTGGCCTTGAGGTTGACGTTCAGCTCGGAGATCTCCTGCTCGAGTAACTTTTGCTGCTTCTGACCCTCGAGACGGTCGGCTGCATACTGCTGCTGAGACTCCTTGAGAGCCTCCTCCTTGGTATGGAGGTTGGTACGGAGATCGCGGATGGTGGTCTCGAGTTCGTGGATCTCGCGAGTCAAGGTCTCAGTGCGGATGGTAACCTCCTGGAACTCGACGGCACGAACTTCGGCAGCACGGAGAGCATCTTCCTTTTCTTGGAGGAGCTTCTGCAGGAGAATGACGTCGTGATCAAGCGACAGAATAGCCTCATGGGCCTTCTCGCGATCCAAGAGCGATTTTTGAGTGATTCGGCGAGTAGCAGCCTCATGGCGTTCCAGACGTTCGCGCTGTTTGGCAAGGAGCTCTGCGTTGGAGTGGGTGGTGGTAGTAGTTGTGGTGATCGTGTTGCTGTCGCTGTCTTTGTAGTGGTTAGTGACGGCGTGCTGACCAGCACGGTTGACGACAGTCGAGTCAACAAAGTGCATGGGAATGCTGGACTGGGTGCTCCCGGTATGGCTGACACCCTTTCCGGGAGCTGACTTGGACGAGTCCTTGGTGACAACTGTGGAGGAGAACGATGTGCGAGAGGAGCCTGGCCTGGAGTCGCCATGGCGATGACGGGCGTGACGGGTACCTTTATCAGAAGAACCGTCACTGCTGTTACTCAAATTTGTGGGTTGTTGAGAGTGTCTATCGACGTCCATTACGTTCGTCAAGTCATCATCAGAAGTGTACCGGATATGATGATGGTCAACGGGGCTCTTGGGGACAGCGCCATGGGAAGCAGGAATACCCTGCTGAAGAGCAGCAGCGACATCACGGCGAGACAGTTGATGGACCTGGCGGGTCGTTGTCCCCTCGTCGCTATGAAGAGTCTCGCGGCGATCGGATCGGCTGCGATTGGACTGGGTAGACCTGTGATTGTGGTGTGCAGGGTCATCGTTCTCGTTAAAGTCACGGTACCAGATGTGGCGGCGATCCTGACCGTCCTCCTCGAGGGTATGGTGCTCCTTGACGTCCTTCAATTGACTGCGGTGGCCATCGTTGGTCGAGATTGTGTGGGTTTTTGTAGCGGTGCTCGTCTTCTTGGAGATGGCCGAGGAGGTCTTCTTGGGGAGGGTGTGTTTGGTCGAGACAAGTTCTATGATGGTGTGGGCTTTGGCGGTGGTTGGGGTGTCCTTGTCGATGGCCTTGCTGCGGGTAGCGTACACCATTATAAAGGCAAGGTTGCTGTCGCTAGCGTGTGAGAAGGGTGGAGAGTGTCGTTTGTTCTTATGATGGCTGTTGTTCGTGCGTTGTTGATATGTACAGGGCTATTTACAATTATATAGATCCTCCAAGGCGCTCTTTGAAAACAAGAAGCTATGGATATATGTGAGGATGGATTCTTTTTTTTTTTTTAACCATTGTGGTATCATTTTGCTGATCTGCATTTTCTTCGAATACATTGTTTTCTTTTTTTACCTTCAAAGCAAAAAAGTAATAGGAGCAATTCAGTTGCTATGGACAAGCAACCGTCTTGGCTAGTCAAGAATGAACACTTTAAGGGAAGAGGAAAGGGGTTGAAGCACCAGTGATGTACGTACAGAGAGTAGGGGAGAAAGGAGAGTGTGAAGGTAAAAGAGAAAAAAGAAGAAAAGGAAAAAATGATACTACAACGCAAAAACAACAGGTGACTCTGAAGTACGCCATTCTCCCGAGAAAAAAAATTGAGGGGTCCATGACCATCTGTCGGTTTGACCCCACGTTTCACAGTCGCGCACTCATCCTTTATGAACTTTTGCCTGCCCGATGCCTCTTAGTCTCACTTGTATGTACATGTGGTGGGGCCGTTGTATGTTTTTGCTTTCACTTACTTTACTAAAAAGAGACGCGTCAGAGGCAGCCAATGACGAGTAAATGAAAATTTTTTCGTGTCTGAAATGCAGCCATTCTCATTCCGTCTCACTCAAACTAGAACAAAGCTGCAGTACTTGTGTCTCTTTTCAGTCTTTAGTAATTGTCCTTGTCCAGACCCTGCAGCCCAAAATAATCTTACAAGGATGGAGAAGCAAGTGGCGAATGGTAATAATGGTTTTCATTTTTGCTAACTACATGAATTAAGAAAGGGTAGGAACTGGCGGCATGGGCACAATATCTATCTCTGCCATACTCAGCCGTCTCCTCCTTCGTTCGTCGTCCTTCTTTCTTATGATAATGACCTATCCTATTTCCAAGAAACCCCTCCCATCACCCTCTTCCCCCTAAACTTCCACTGTTTTGCTCCTTTAACATATTAGAGAAGCGTGTATCAAATGTAATAAAAAAAAAGGATTTTAACCCATGGGCTTCTGGGCAGTGGTATCGTATGCACGAATCAAACGCGCAGTGCCGGCTTCGTTCTGAGAAAAGGCAAATCCGCGGTTGCGACGCAAGCGTTGGATGTTGCGGACCTTGTGAACTGCCTTGCGGAAACGTTCCATGCGAGGGCGGTAGTCGGGGATGTTGAGCTTCTGAATCTCCTGCACATAGTGATACGTTCTAGGGAAGAATGTGCGCTTCATACTATTGTTTTGAATTGAACAAGTTAAATGGTTAGCATACGACGCCAAAGACCGAAAGGAGAGCCACCTTCATACGTCGTAGTATGTATGGCAAAATGCAAAAACTTACTATTTGTAAGCATAATCACGGAGGACGCAGGCCAAGGGCAAAAGAATGATGGACAACCAGAACACAGGCTGACCGTAAAGGGGTCCAGCAATTCCATAATACTCGGGAGTCAATCCAACCTTGGCACCAACAATGGCAAAGATAGGGAAGAAGCCCATCCAGAAGAGCATTGATCCAGGAACTGAGATATAGGCATACTTGGTCCAGAGGCTGTAATGAAGAAAAAAAGTGCAAAAAGGGTTAATATTAGGCCCGTGAGGACAATCAAAATGCTTAAGACACAAAAAATATATCAAAATACTTACTCGGTGATCAGAGCAGCCTTCCAGAGAACAGTGGCCAAAACAGCAGTGTAAAGAGTAACACTCATGATCCAGGCGCCACCAATAGTGCCGTCAACCATGATCAAGTCATTCTGGAAGATAAAGGCAACGGCAAAGAAAAGGACAACAGAATGGAAGATGGCGTTGGAAGCCCATCCCCAGAAAGTCTTGACGTTGAACTAGAAGGCAAAAGCACATATAAAAAATGAGCAGTTAGCGTCCATCTAAAATGGCTTAAATAAAAAATATTTAAAAGCCGCCAGTAATTCACTTACGAACTCGCTTTTCTGTCCGAGCATGTACATCTGAGGATAACGATCCAGCATCCTGGCGCTGACATACTGATCGAAAATGCCGAGAGACAAAGGGGGTAGGACCGTCAAGGCAACGTTGTACAGTGAGATGGTCCAGGATTCGTAGACGGTCTGGCCAGAAAAGCCGTTGTAGAAGGCATACCAGAACTGGGTGGTGTACAGACAGATGTTCTTGTAAAAACTGAACAGAATCAGCTTACTGAGACGCTGGTAACTCCATGCACCGTGGACCAAAAGCAACTTCTTCAAGAAACGGAACTGAGAGATGGCAAAATCGGCACTACGAGCAGCCTGGAGACCCTCCAATCCCGAAATACCGACACCGACGTGAGCAGCCTGAATCATCGAGACATCGTTGGCACCGTCACCGATAGCTAGCAAGATGGCCTTCAGGTTGCGCTTGACAAGCTTAACGACCAAAGCCTTCTGCAAGGGAGACACACGGCAGCAAACAACAGCTTTGCAGAGGACAGCCAGTTCCAAAAAGACCTTCTCGATATCCTTCTCCAAAGCAAAGCCGAGAGTCTTTCCGTCAATAATAAGAGCCAGGGGTTCAATGTCGTCGCCGCGCTGATAGGTTGACTTGATCGCCTTGACTTTGTTCTCCAAAAACTCCTTGGTCTCCCAATGCGTCTGCTCGTTACAGATAATCAAAGACATGTCCTCTTGAATCAACTTGCACGAGTATCCAATGTTGATGGCGGTTTCCTGACGATCTCCAGTCAACACCCAGACCTTGATGCCGGCCTGCTGAAGAGTGTGAATGGTCTCGGGGACACCGTCCTGAAGCTTGTCCTCAATAGCAGTAGCACCCAACAGGAACAAGTTCTTCTCAATCAATTCGGCAGCCTTGTCCAACTCATCACCACGGTTCTGGATAGTGGTTGCTGCACGCTCGTAGATCTGGGACCAGTGCTGGTATTCCTTCTCGGGGATCTCTCTCATGGCAACACAGAGAGTACGGAGACCCTCGGTGGCATAGTCCTCCAAATGCTGCATGGTGGCGTCGACAAACTCGTTCTCCGATCCCAGGCGCTCCAAAATGACGGTATCAGCTCCCTTGCAGTACAGTTTGATCTTCCTGTCAGGTCCGCGAACAATGGTCGACATACGCTTACGGGTCGAATTGAACTCGCAAACGTTCAGAATTTCGTACTCCAGGTCGTGAGGTCCAACCTGAATGTTGACTGAACGGGGTCGTCGGGTAGTGAATTGGTATCCCATTGTAGCAGCGCCAGAAACAAGAGCACCCTCATCGGGCGAAGAGGCCTGGTAAACAATTTCTATTAGCAAAAGAATGTTAAAAAGAGAAAAAATGTCAGTGAAAATCTCCGTAAAAACAAAAAAATACGCATAAATGAAAAAAAGAAGGCTCGACAAAATGCTAATCCTGCATGCATACCTGAAGGGTTGCCTTCTTGACGTTCAGGAATGACAGTGTGGCAGACAGCGAGAAGAGTCAAGAACTCATCGATGACATTGCTAGTAGGGTGGTTGCGCAAGTTGGCGTCCAGTTGTTTGAAGTCGTGAATGCCGACTTCAACTCCGTCTTCGATGCGGGCCTGCTTTCCTTCCTCGACCACATCGGCATAGGCAAGTCCTGCAATAGAGCACTGACGGAACTCCATCTCGTTACAAGTCAGTGTTCCTGTCTTGTCCGAAAAGATGTATTCGATTTGTCCAAGTTCCTCGACAAGAGACGAGGTACGAGCGAGAGCTGGGGTATCAGTTTTTTCGTAGTACATGTCCAAGTCCGAGTTGATCAATTGCGCCTGCCAAAACTTGACGACCTCCATGGTGACCATCAAAGAAATGGGGATCAAGTTGTTGTAAAGAATCAAGAAGGTGAGAATGTTGCGACCAAAGTCTCCCCACGACGAGCGTGTGAGGTTGATATAGCTGAGCTGTTCAAGGTTCTTGTTGGTGATGACCATGTTGCCGATAGCAGAGGCGAGGGACATTGCCAGCAAGATACCGAACAAAAAGATGATCTGAACGTTGGTCATCTTTTCGACAGAGGTACGCTTGATGGGTGTCGCTGAAGCGTTTCGCATGAGCTTAGACTCGTGTCCCGTGAAGATAACGACACCGTAGATCCAACGGGTGTTACGAAGTTGAGCGCCCTAATTTTCGATTACATAAATCCAACAGGAACGTTAGCGGGCTACATGAACTTTTCCTTTGTCTGTGAGACCAATTGATACACAAAATGTAAATGTAAATGAAAATATGAAAAAAAGCAAAAAAAAAAAAAAAAAGCCCACTGCCCTGTTTCGAATCAAGCCATATCCTACGGGAAGGGCTATAACTTACACGAAGCAAGACCTGAGTAGGGTCCAAGGGGACCTCCTTGGGATTGCCCTGAGCAGTGTTCATTAGCAGAGTTCCCTCGAAAGTGTACAGACTGTTGTTAGGTTGTTCTGAGCGAATGAGTCCTCCCAAGTGCGATGCCTCCAGAGGTGTGATAAGGTGAACTGTCTCTGGCAATGCCTGTTTGATCTTCAAGTTGGTTTCTCTAAAATAGCAAGGATGAGTGATAACAGGAGTTAACAAGGAGGTAGACAAAAAATAAAGTCAGATATAGGGGTGATCATTCACCAAAAACAAAAAAAAGTAATCATTGCACTGCGGATGCCGATAAAAGACTCACCCGTCCAAGTTGCTTGTCTCGATGTAGCACATTCCCTCGGGCTCGGATGAACTCAACAGAACCAGATCGGCAGGGAAGGGCTCGCCTCCTTCGACACGGACAATATCTCCGACCTTGATCGAATGCCAGGCGCGTGGCACAAATGTGCTGCCTTGCAGAACCTTGGATTTCCTGGCGTTGGTCTCACTGTCAGAGGCATGTCGTTTCTAAAGCAAGTATGTAAAAGGGGAGAAAAATAAAAGAAGTCAGACACATATGCAAATAATGGCCAAAGGGCAGACGGGAAAGCAAGCAAAGCAAAGACGCTGTTAAAAACGTCGTCGGTCGTGTCAATAGGAAGAAAGTAGGCGAGGGCACAAAGTTAAGTGTGTTCTGGGGACGAGACAGCATTTGGCAGTGGCGAGTTGATAACATAGGTGGAAGGTAGGATATTGAGGCGAGCTGGGCGTCATTGGAATTGGCCAGGAGGGGCCTGGCCTGGCCTGAGAAGAAAAAAAAGGGCTACCCAACCCATTTTCATAGAAACTCCTTGTTATTTTGGCAAAGCTGTAGACACTTACAAAGTCCTCCATGACTTCCTTGACGGCTGTTGCGAACAAAACTAGTGCCAATGGCACTGCTGTTGTGTATCTTGATGTTGGAGAAACACCATCGATTTGCTATTTTTGTTTTGTCCAATTGGTCGACAGGAAGGGGAAGTCGAAGGTGTTAAGGAACAATGAAGGAGCGGGTTAGATGAAGAGCTAATAGGATTCCTTTTGGGTGTCATCTGATCGTCGACCTTTGCCAACTCTTTTGCCGGCTTCAATGCCGAGAAGGAGGAGAAGTGGACTGTACCTGAATGCAAGCGGTGAACAAGAAAAAAATGTTGGCGTATTTGGAGAACTGTTCATAGAGGAACTTTGGGAGGAATGTAAAGTAGTTGTACTTTGAAGTGGAGATGCGGTTGTGGAGGTATTTTGCTTGGGCGTTCCGCTCTGTGTTGTTGAGGTAGATGGTACGGATGCCTCCCTGGTTGGCGGTGGAGGGTCCGGTAAAGTTGGAGAGGAAGCTAGCAAAGGCGCTGGGAGACCGCCTGTTCTGGCTGTTGCTATTGCTGTTGCTGGGGGGTTGGTTGGAGTTAGGGGAAGGGTAAGAGGGTGAATCTGGGGGGTAGCGCGAGTGGGAGGAGAGAGAGTTGTTGGAGCCTTCGAAGGCGTAGTGGTCGTCGGCGGCAGTGAGTGGGATATTCATATCCGAGTAGTCGGACTCCTTTGAGGAGAGGCCACGCATTTTCTATGGGGCTGGATGCCTTTCCTTCTAAGCAAGCAACACCTGTAGCTGTAGGGCAGGGTTGCAAGCAAGTTAAATGAAAGAAAAAGAGAGAAAGAGAAAGAAAGAAAACAGTGATGTGATGTTATTTCAGTGTGTTTGGTTCATTCATTCATAGAAATAAGTGAGGTCAAAAGAAGGAAGGTGAAAGATGATGATGAAAGGAATCAAAAGGGAGAAGAGAAGGATTAAAAGTGTCCAGGTTGCACACCTTTTGTTAAACAATAGAAGAGCGAAAACAGAGAGCACACTAGTGTCCACAATGGTAATAAGCCAGGGGGAGGAGAAAATAAAAAAGCAAAGGGGACAGGGAACAGACAGACTGGCACTGACTGATCCTTTTAACCACACTTTTAAGAAGGATGTGCTCAAAGGAAAGGAAAAGTCGGATCTGATGAGCACAAGTGGGAGGAGTTGAGTTGAGTTGAGGGACAGAAGATGAGCCTTGTGGGTGTGGAGTTGTATGTACGTGCGTGAGTGAGTGAGTGAGTGAGTGAGTGAGTGAGTGAGTGAGTGAGTGAGTGAGTAAGTGATATGGGGAGTGGCTGGGTTGGTATATCAGGCTGTGTGGGTGGTGAAGTTGAGAGGTAGAATAGGAGAAAGGGCGATGAAGAAGCGGGAAAGGGGACGAGGGGTTGGTTGTGTCTGAGTGTGTGTGCGTGTGTGTGACTGAGAGTCCTTACGTTGATGGTGGCTCTGCGGGTGATCAAGAAAGAAGAAAGAAGGGTGAGTGGACAAGTAGCGAGTGGGTGAGTGAGTGAGTGTATTAGGGTGACAACAATGAAATAGAGAAAGAGGGGGATGATGAAGACTGAAGAGAGAAGAAAGAGGATGATGGGAAAGAGAAAAAGAGGGGACATAAAAGAAAAAAAAAAAAAAAATGACACCACCGACGACAGACACACAGTTCCCTTGTCCCTTCTTCCTCTGCCCGCCAATTCTTTGCTTTTTCTTTTTTGTGACCGTAAGCGTGGCTGGCCAAGAAAGAAAGGGCTGGCTGGCTGGCCGGGTTCAACTACCGAACAAAGAAGAGGACAGAAAAGAAAAAAAAAACCTTGTTCCCTTGACAGGACGGAGGACAGGGAGACGCAGAAACAGAGCAAAGAACATCCACATGCACGCACACAATTCTTGCTCAACTCGATTCAACCGGGGCTTCGTTCTTCCTTCCTCTCACACATCTACTTCCTTTACTCACACTCACACTCGTCAAGATACACATGGTCGCCTCTACTACTGCTTCATCTGATTCTTATAATGTCAACCCCTTTTCTCGATTGTTAATATTGTTCTCTATTCATGCTCTTCCCTGGTGAAGAAAAGGATACAATAAAAAAAAAAGGGTCGGTGGTCCACGCACAGGGGATCGTCCTCATGTGGTCATCCATACCTCCCCCTCCTTCTTCGCCTTCTTCCTCTCACTTACATAAACTCACTTACATGCCTCTGCCGCGTGCCAACAACACTCATTGATCACTCGGCAAAACCTGCAGGCTGACAACTCTTTGAGCTGAACGAACAACGACGAGTCCCTCGCAATCGCAAACAGGTAAACAGGTCAGGCTTGCCACGACGTTTGATCCCTACCTACAAACCAAACAAAATAACAGAGGATAAGAGGCAGGCTTGACTTGACCAAAAATCCAAAAATAACTCTTCTTTCGAGGCTGTGCCCACTCCAGGCCAATTTACGCACACTTCTGGAAGCGAACAAAATTCATTCGTTGGCCATGTGTCTGGAGACCACAAAGTGGAGACAAAAATGTCATTCAGCGGCAGAGAGAACCTGACAGTGGATAAAAGAGGACGGTAAAACGGCAACTGGCGTTATGGCCTTCTGCCATTGGTAGCAAAGAAGATAAAACGAGGAGACAGCCTGCTTCTTTTTGTCTGTGGAATCTAAACGATCGTTAGACTTGGCGTTGGCTTTAGTAATGGCGTTGATGTGTCTTTCCTCCTTTGCCTTCTACCCTCCTTGACCCCGGTGAAAGATTGTCCGACATCCCACCTACTTGCATACACACGCAACGCTCCATTTCTTTTTTTTTGCAAACTTGGAGGACAAAAAAGGTTTGCCACCAAATCAACATTTCGGTTAAGGGGTTTGAATTTGAGCATCCTTTTACCTTTCAAAGCTCTAAGTCGTTTTGAGCAATCACTTTTTCACCAATAACTCTCCAGAACAGCATGGACTCTGAACACGAGAGCGAGGACGACTTTAATCAGAACGACGACAACAGATCCGACGACGGCTCGGAGCGGGGCGGCGAGATGGAAGATGGTAAAACTTAACATCAGGATGCGATCTTTTTTACTTTCCTAATTGCGCGAACAACAACAATCCAGGAACAATAAATGAGCTTATGTTGTTTGAATTGCCGAACATCGGGTACACGCCAAAAAGAGGGTGAAATAAGAAGCATATGGACTAACGTGAAATTTGTAATTGTTTACTATCACCAGCCGCGGAAGGAGCAATATCGTCGTCAGCTCAGGCGTTAGCATTAGACGACGCATCAGCAGTTAGGATACACAGACCTTTGACCCTCCAGCCACATGTCCTTGACTGCAAAACCTTTGATATCATGCCCTTGGTAAGCTAATCAGTTTGTCTGATGTGGAGATTTACGAATAATGCTTATGCCTTTTACTTGGCCGCTAACATTATGTTTTTTTTCTGCGCCATTGAAAATAGGCGTTGGCGGTACATCCGTGTAATATTTACAGTTTGGCCGCGACAAAGTGTATGCGATGGGTGTTTACAGGATCGGAGGATGGATATGTCAGGAAGTACGACTTTTTCGCATCCATGAACGGGAAGACGATGCTCACACAAGGACAACGGCACGGCCAGGTAGACTCTGTTACCAAGGTAACAATATTTTCCTATTTGGCGCCTAATGCACGTTGACAATGGAAACATTAAAAGTACGTCTTTATCACTCACGTCAATTGCAAATACTGTATCATTTGTAGGCGGGAATTCTGACATCTTACTGGGAGAACGA
The DNA here is from genome assembly GCA_029449235.1 of Linnemannia schmuckeri. Lineage (NCBI taxonomy): Eukaryota > Fungi > Mortierellomycota > Mortierellomycetes > Mortierellales > Mortierellaceae > Linnemannia > Linnemannia schmuckeri. Next base: position 806,840 of record JANATG010000014.1, on the reverse strand, counting down.
GGAACAGCCCAACAAATCATTACCAGTTCTCGGAGAAGACGGGCTCCCGATCGCCACACCAGGACCCTCAGAACTCAACCCAAATGATATGGATATCGATGTCAATTTGGTCAAACGGGAAGGCAGTCTGGAAAGAGCCCTGACCCCTATAGCAAGAGCAGCATCACCCTCGGAAGAGTCTAAAATGTCGGCAGTATACAGCTTGGATTGTCATTCTGAAGCCATATTTGCAGTCTCAGGATTGGAAAGTGGAGCAGTCAACCTCTGGACACCCCGACATGAGGAAGGCACTTGTCATCATGTCTTTCGGCAGCATACTGGACCTGTCTCTGCTATTAAACTGACACCAGACGAGCAAGGGTTCATCAGTGGTTCTTGGGATCAAAGTGTTCTGGTAAGAGCTTCATATATTGATAACTTTGTGGCAATACAATGCAAAAAGGCAAAATTGAAAAAAATCAAACTAACCTTTTTTTTCCTGCTATGTGAAAGCAATGGGATCTCAACACTGGAGCAGTGGTACGAAACTATACAGGACATGGATCACAAATCTCGTCACTCTCATTCCAACCCACAGAAGCCCCAACCATGACCATGGATTTCTCAAACTGCACCACCAATGTGTCAAACGACGCAGTTTTGATGTCTACAAGTGTCGATGGAATGATTTGTCTCTGGGACAGGAGAGACCCGACCCAGTTGCCAAGGAAATTGCAACCACCCGAAAAGGTCCCACCATGGTGTCTCTCAGCCTGCTGGAGTGCAGACGGCAAACGTATCTACTGTGGACGGAGAAACGGAACAGGTAGGCGCACGTTTCCGATATTGGTTAATGTTTGTCAAGTCGCATTTCTCAAAAGGTTATAGTCCTAAACGTCGACTTACCTGCTCTTTTGTTTTTGATGCGACTATAGTGGATGAGTGGGATTTTGCGGAAGGCCGTTTCATTCAGTCGATCAAGATGCCAGCCAACTCTGGTCCCGTCTCCTTCGTCAAGATGTTGCCTAATAACAAACATCTCATCTGGTAAGGATCAACACCGAGTATATGTCGACGAACCGTACTTTCTGGTAATGTGATATCATCCGACTTACCTCAGGATACGTTGCCTTTGCTGAAAAATAGTGCGTCACAGGACAATATTCGTCTTTGGAACGTGACCGAGCTGGATTCGAGATCGTCTCTCAGGCCGTTCCAGATCATTGCAGGCCACCACGGTGGTCTCATCTCTAGCGTCCGTAAGTTGATCCTGGCGTTATACATATACAATTTACAATGAACAAAGTCTACCGAAAAATGTTGACCACATTCACTTCCTTTTACATCTGAATAGATATTGACCCGACCTGTAAATATATGATCACGACGTCCGGAAACAGAGAGTGGGAAGGACCCAGTACAAACGGATGTCTCTTCTACGACATCCAGCCCATGGTTTAGTTTCTACAGTAACGAGGGGTTATAATACACAGAACGCAATCATCCCTCCAAAGTTGTGTTTGTTCATTTCTTTTTTGCTATTGTACAATGCGGGAGAAGATTTTTACTCTTCCTCAGTGGCATCATGGTCGGTATCTGTCCTGCCTTCGTCGTCCTCGGTCATGTCGGGGTCGAGGTGAAGACGGGGATCTACAACATTCAGGCGGCTGATATAATCATTCTCTAGCTTGACTGAAACAACCTCCATCCGGTCGATTGGAGGGTCTCTTCTTGTTGCTGCTGCTGCTGCTGATACGAGCGACTCGGTTGACGAGGACGAGAACGACTGTCGCATTGAGGTTCCGAACCTCATAAACGTTGATGAGGACCCGGTAGCGGTGGCGGTGAATGGGTAGTAGGGATGATCGATCCGAGGTCTTGGGTGTACCGACGATAATAATCCCGTATGGTGGATACCTGAATCCTGGTCCTGGTGACTCTGACTCTGCGCCTGCGCCTGATGAGCCTGTCCAGAAACCCTCCATCCAGTCCCCTGAAGCTCATTAATAACCCTCAACAGCATCTGATTGTCCGCCTCGGCCCTCGCAGCCCTGTCCATCGCATTGGCGCGCTCTTCTCTGGCCTCGGCAATCATTTCTCTCGCGTCCCGCATCTCCGCCCTCGCCTTCGCCATTGCATCAATTGCTTCTGCTCGCTTAATCTCCAAATCTTTTGTCAAATTATCCACCCTCTCTTCCTGCAGCTCATTCCTGACCACCGTCAAATCATGTTCCAACGAATGTCGGATCCGTGACTCGAGCTGGGCTTCCAATTGACTGATTTTCAGATCCTGGGCGAGTGTACGTTCTTTGAGGGAGGCAATGTCGAATTCGCAGGAGTGGACGATAGGGGGTTCTAAACAGTGGGTTTCTTGCTTTTTGACCTCGCTGTCCCATCGGATGGCGTGTTCTTCCAGTTTGGATTGTAGGATGGCATTTCTAGTGAGCAGGCGTTGGAGGAGGGCGGATTGGTCTTGGTGTTTCTTGGATTCGGTTTCCATCCAGGATTTGAAGTCTTGGAGTAAGGATGGGATGTTGACTTCTGCTGCTGCCGCCGCCGTTGTCGTGGTCGCTGCTACTTCTTTCGACTCCTTTGGTTGCTGTTGCTGAGGGTGATAGTGATCCTGAGGTCCAAAAGCCACCACCATGCCGAGTTGTGAAGCAGCCTTGGAGACGTCTGATGGAACCTGTAATGGACTGGCGATGGTAGAGGCGCCAACAATTTTCTCCGCATTCTTGTTGGGCGACAATACATCCCCAGACAGCTTGTCCGGTTGTTGCTGTTGTTGTTCTTGACGGAAAACATCGTCGGGTTCCAGATCCATTGGCGTATCTTCCATCCAATCATGAGAAGACAACACGACGTCAGTAGAAGCGCCCATGTTTTTATCCGCAACCTCCTTGTTTAGCGATTGCCATCCTGACTTAGGCAATAGCTGATGTTGCTGCTGCTGCTGCTGCTGTTGTTGTTGTTGTTGTTGTTGCTTTTGGTAGACCGCCTCTTTCGAAGGAATCTGCTCAGGAACTGGCGAAACTGGCGAAATGTTCACCTTGTTGGGCGGAGATGGCTGTTGCCTCGGAGATACAGAGGTGACCGGACTCAGGTGCTGGGAATGATTCTTTGTGTCCTGAGATAGGCTGACTGGCGGCGTTGATGCAGAGTCCTTCGGCGCTTGCGCAATGTACTCGTCAAGTTCTTGTTCTAACCTAGCTCTTTCCACATCAAGGTATGCTGTGGATTGATATACTGCAGGCTGTAATGCTGCTGGATGAGCTGTTGTGGGTTGAGTCGGTGTGATCTGCGGCGATAGGTTCTGGGGTGATGTACGCGCAGGTTGTGGTGTCGACGGCTGTGGCTGAGTTGCTTTGGGAGGTGTAACCTGAGCTGTTGTAGTCTGATTTGCTGTTACCTGAACTAGTGTGTTCTGCGATGGTATGTTTCGGGACGATGTGCGTGTAGGTTGCAGTGCAGACGGTTGTTGTGGTGCCGTCTTGGAGGGTGTAGACGGAGCTGCTGTTGGTTGAGTAGCTGGCATAACTTGAAATGTAGTAATTTGTGGTTTGGGCGGCAGTTGATGAGTTAACTTGTGAACAGGCGTCGAAAGGGTTGCTGTGGGTGTGTGTGTTGTTACGTGATGTGATATAGGCTTGGGAGTTGTCTGAGGAGGAGGAGTAGAAGGCTGAGGACATGCGACTTGGGAAACTGATGGCGGCTGAATAGAAGCTGTGGCAGCTGTGATAGACGGCTGGGCAACAGGTGTTGATAAAATAGGGGAATTGGTCGGTGTCAGAAGTAGTGCGCTGTTGCCACACGTGGGAGTGGGAGATGTTGTCGGAAGTGGAGTGAAAGACATGAATGGTGGTGCAGGGGGTGCTCCGCTAGTCCAGGATGTCGCCGTTGGTTGAGACCTTGAGTTTGAAGCAATAGTTAGAGACGGTGCATTTACCTGCGGTGGGTTGGATAAGGAGGCAGGTGAGTTGGCAAATCCTTTGCTTCCTAGCCCTAGCTTTAACGAAGAAGCGAGTGCAATTCCTGGTGCTGGGATTTGTGGCGAGGTAGTGGCAGTTCCTGCTTGTGCTTTTGCTCCAGACGTAGTAGCCGGTTCTTGTGGTGGTATTAGTTTTAAAGTCAGTGGTACAACAGTCGATGTGGTTTCCGTCTTAGCCTTCTTGTGAACGGGTGCATCCTGAGGAGGCTCGATACTGTGTCTGGTTGCGGGCTTCCGAGGGCTCGCTCTATGATCTAGAGATAACCAATAGCAAACATTATTTAGTTGACGAGGAATGCGAACTACATGTATTCAACCTGCATAGTATCAAACATACCAAAAAGACGTACCTTTGTGCCATTTTCCAAAATGGCTATTGTTCTCGAACCACTTGTTGAAATACGCAGAATGGTCTTCCTGCGCGTTCTCCTTTTTCCGGCTCATGAAATCCACTACCGCCGTGCAATCTGGCCCTTTGATGTTCATAATGAGAACTGCATGGTCGTAGTACACCTTTATGTCGTAGTCGTATTTATAGGCATCCATGACTGGGTAAAGTGCGCGTAAATACTGGAGCCGGGTGATCACCCACGAGAGAACGAGGAAGCGCTCGCTGTCGTTGAACACATAGGGCTCCCACAAATCCGTGAGAACGTTTTCCCACCGTTTGATGTCGAGCTCCACCGCTTTAAAGGCTTCGGTCATCTTTTGGAAATCAAACGGTTTCCATATGATTTGGAGAGGTGGCGGCCAGAGCATGTCTAAATGTTCGTCAACCCTCTGCCAGCCTGCAAAGGTGTGGTCAAGCTTGAATGGTGAAGAATGGTAAGCAGTTCGTGAGGAACAAACGGGTGCTGGTCCATGCCAAATGTATCGCTGTGAGAGCTCGTCACAGTCGTAAAAATCGCGTGGTAGACGACGGCTGGCTCTGTAGTCCTCCAAGTCAGAATCGTCTGAGGGCTGGTCGCTCTGTTCGTCTGTTAAATACGTGCTAGATCCGTTCTCCCCAGACTCGTCGTTGTTGCCGATGGAGCCATTGCTTTTGTTGTTGCTGTGGCCTCCTCGGTTGCTCCCGCCGCGTTTGCTTCCTCCTCGCTTGCATCTGTTATTCTTGCTACGGTTGTTGTTATTGTTGTTATAGGTACTATTTTTGCCACGACTGTTGCTGTTTCCTCGAGTACTGCTGTTATTGTTATCACGGCTACTATTGCCGACACTCTTGCTGTTGTTGCTGTTGCCGCGGCTGGTGCTGTTGCCTCGCCTATTGCTGTTGCAGTTGTTGTTGCTGTTCGTATTGCTATTGTTATTGTTCACTGCCTGGCCCTGGAGAGACGGGATCCCGGCCGGCTTCTTGGGGAGTTTGTGCATGTAGTTGCAGGATGAATGGATGGGAGCATGACTCAAAAATTAAAAAAAAAAAAAGAGGCGGTCATGTATGATTTTTCGGGTGACCTTTTTTTGTTCATTTAAAATTAGAGTGAAGATAACATACCTGGCTCTTATTCAAGATTATGCCATCAAGTCGTGGATACTTACTCCTATTGCAGTCTTGATGGAGCGGTGTGCCATCATTTGCATATTTCTTAGGGCTAAAGATATTGTGCGATTTTCAAAGTAGGCGTTTCATTCTTCCTTGATGGCGTATGGCTGCATGTCCACCGTTGGAATCTTTTTGCGAGACGAGACAGCAGCCACAGTGGTTGTTTCAGTCCATATGCATCATTTCTCCGAGCAATTGAAAAAACCAGCCTGCCTCTTTCTTTTCTCCGCCACCACTAACTTCCCTTCTTTTTCACCTTTTTCTACCCTCGTCTTCTTCCCGCTTCTCTCCTCTTTCTTCCCATTGCAATTCTCTCCTCTCCACCTCTTCCCTCCTCTCCGCCTCTTCTTCTCCCTCCTCTTCCCCTATATACCCTTGGTCATCTCCATTCATTCTTCATTCACCCAACCGACACGTCGACAACATTCACTTCCACTTGTCTTCCAAAAAAAAAAAAGAAGCATTATGACCAGCGCAATAACTTCTCCGGCGAGTGCACTTGGACGGGTCCTTGCGCAGGTTCTCACGCGCTCTAATGCCTCGAAGGCCATCGGGGTGTATCTTCTGTATATTCTTATCAAATACCGTAATACCGCCTACGGTGTCCGTCCTCGTCCCGACCTCAAGGGCCCCAAGGGATACCCTCTTCTCGGCAACGTGATCGAAATGATTACTCGGCCGAAGACATCACGATATGAGACCCAGGAGGAAAACCATCGATCGCCCGAGTACGGACCTGTCTACACCGTCACCGTGCCTGGTCTCGGTCGAATCATCAATCTTGCAGACCCCGAAAAACTCGACCACGTCCTGCGCATCAACTTTTGGGCTTACGAAAAGGGTTCACACTTGAGAAACACGCTCGCTCCGATGGTTGGTCAAGGTATGTTGTTGGATGCATTATTTCTCCGCGCCCACATTGATCGCCTTGTTTACATTTTCTTGTGTTTGGTGCATATGCTCCACAAACAAAAGAAATGCATGGAATACAAATAGCAAACGTCTGTCCTGGAAAAATTATCTGTCAACCAAGCTAACTAAGGGAATGCTCCACAAACAACTTTTTTTAGGCATTTTTGGCGCGGATGGAGAACACTGGCGGTGGCAGCGCAAGTTGAGTTCGCACATCTTCAATGTCAATGCCTTCAGGTCCTACACCAACGATGTTTTTTGTCAGGAGGCGAAACTTGTGATCGACTACCTATCTGCAGCTGCGGACACGGAAAAAATCGTCGACCTCCAAAACATTTTCTACTTGTTCACACTTGGTAAGGTGGCATAGGCATCACAGAATAGTAACACGAGCACCAAGACTCGAGACAACTCCTTCGCGTACTTTGTCGCTCACCTGTCTTAATGCCTCCCACTCAATTACACTTAGATTCGTTTGGCGAAATTGCCTTCGGAACGACATTCGGCTGTCTAAAGAATCCTGAGCAAGAGGTCGAGTTTGCTGCGGCTTTTGATCGCCTCAACAATGCTCTCTCAGAGCGCATTGTGTCACCCATTTGGAAGATCAGGGACTGGTGGACAGGAATGGCAGAAACTGTTCGTAGAGATACTAAGACTGTACATGATTTTGCTTACGGCGTTATTAAACAGCGTCGCCAGGAGATTGCCGAGGGTAGAGTCAGAAACCACAACGACCTCATGCAACTATTCATGGACGCACGCGACGAGAACGACCAGCCTCTTTCGGATGAGATGCTTAAGGACGAACTGATTAATATGATTCTTGGTAAGTGTTTGTTCTCTTCGTTCTCACGTTTGCTGTATACTCTTACCACAGATGTTGTAACTACCGGAGTCTGCAAAGATTAACGCACGTATCACTCCTGAACTCTAGCTGGACGCGATACAACTGCTCAGGCGCTCTCATGGATGTTCTATGCTATGCATCGCTCGAATGCCTCGCCCGAGATTCTCTTTCAGCTTACAGAGGAGACTGACAGTATTCTAGAGGGAAAATTGCCCACGTATGAAAGCATCAAGCAACAAAAGTATGCCGAGGCATGTTTCCTTGAGACCCTCCGACTTTACCCTAGTGTCCCCCAGAACTTGAAGAGGTGTGTTCAGGATGATATTCTCCCGGGCGGTGTTCCTGTCTACAAGGGCGAGAGCATTGGTTGGTGCAGCTGGGCCATGGGTCGCATGGAATACCTGTGGGGCGATGACGCCAAGGCGTTCAAGCCTGAGCGCTGGTTGACCGGTGAAAGACCTTCGTCGGCCAAGTTTGTGTCCTTCCATTTGGGACCCCGCACTTGGTAAGTTTTTGCTTGCCGTTCAACTGCCCAAATGATCATTTTAGTCCCCCTCTGTCGCAGAAGCAACTTGACTAATACTCCTTCTATGCCTGTCTTTCACTGCAATAGCTTGGGCAAGTCGTTTGCACAGTTGGAGGCAATTACGATCACGTCGATGCTAATGCAAAATTTCACGTTTGAGCTGGTTGAACCTGATGTTGAGCCGAGATACCTGCCTGCCCTGACCCTTCCAATGGAGACAGGACTTCCAATGCGAGTCAAGCATCGCACCAAGAGCAAATAAAAAATTTCGCATGGTCGCACCTTTTTTGCTGTTTTGGGTCCGTCTTCCTTGGCTCTTTTCCTTTTTTTTCTTCACCTCTTCCTTCGTCCTCTGCCCAACATTCATTCACTGCTCGCCGCCAACATGGAATCACTCTGCATTGAGTTCTACTCCATACCAGAGCTTCTCGATTTGGTCGCCGCCCTGAACTGCTATCAGCTTGACCACCGAATCACACTGACGACACTGCAGGAGTAGTCACTTGGAGGAGCTTGGGGTAGATGAAAGATACGAGTGCCTCCGGGGCATCTCTATCCCGCTGGAGCATGTCATGGAAAGGCCACGGGTAACAATAGAGCTGTGGGCTCTCGACCTGTCGCTTTAGCTGGGGGACTTACACACTCTCCACAAGGCAGTCTTCTATGAACTGGGTGACCATCCTCCCCACTTCTAGACGATCGTCTTCGAAGTAACAACTGTTGGAGATTTATTCGCAGATCGGAGTATTGGCGAATCTAACGAGGTTTTACTTGAAGATTGTTCCGTTGTTGCCTAATGCCAGGATTTCCTCGTTGGCTTGCTTTCCTTGGGTGCTGAATTTGGGGTCACAGAAATATCTGCCGACTGCAGTGACTTCACAAGCTGACCAAACTGAGATCGCTAGGAGGATATTTGATGTGTCAGCCACAACAGGTGGAGCGTGTCCCAAAGAGCCAAGAATTGGATCCACAGCAAAATGTTATGCAAATAAATTTCATAGTCTTTCGGCCCCTTAACAACTTTCTCTTTTCTCTTTTCTCTTTTTCTCACGACACACCTACCCCTGAAAATCAACAGGAACACAATAGGGCGTTTGATTCTTTTCGTCTCCGTTACCATCATCTATTCGGTTGCCGGCTTCAACATCTCTTCCATTCGACACGACACTGACGACAAACTAACCCGTTGCATAGCATGAAGTACGCCGCCGCCTGCGAGAGAATCTTCCTTATCCCTGAGCTCCTCGTACTTGTCTGTAGCTACCTCACAAAACGGGAAATCTTGCGCCTTATGGTCGTTAGCCGAAACCTCCACGACGTTTTCTTTCCTGTTTTCTATGAGCACCTCAACTTGCGACAGTCTTCCGTCATACTCCTCAATCGCACCACCTTCAAGTCGTTGATAATGAGCGCGCCCCATGTCCGCAAGCTCATCCTGGACGACGAGTTCCTGGTGATGTACTCTAAGGGCGTTGTCGCCTTCAAGAAAGGGATTACCGCCGACGGCGATCCCTGTTCTATGGCGGCGATGCCTCTCTCTCCAATGGACCAACTGTCAGGACTCACATATGTGTCTTCGAATTCGCTAAACCCAGATGTGCATACAGACGACCAGTATCGTCGGGTTGGCAGGAACTTCATACGGTTCTGCTGGGTGACAGAGATCAGCCCGCTACTGACGCGGCTCTCTGCAGGCCTGCTCTTTATAAGCAACAACCATGAGCCGGGAGCCCTTGCTAGGACAATTGGAGGATTGGTGCATTTGAGGGAGCTCAAGTTGAACGTCGTGTGCAGTGAGGCGCTCTGGTCAAAGTTGATCTTGGGTATTACCCGTCATTGTCCACCTTTGGTTCAGGAAATTCAACTCGTATGGACGCAAGTGAAATTCAACCACCCGAACTTGTTAGCGTTAGTCGAACTGGACGAGATCGACAGGGATGAATCTCCTCTTCCCATGCCGCTAGAGCCCCTGGAGCACTTGACCACACTGGACCTGGAGGGCGGACAGTATTACAGATCGCAGGACATTTGTCCACTCTTGGAGCGATGTCCACGACTCACGACGCTTCATCCTCCCCCCTCCGCCGCATTGGACCAGATCCTCACTGCAACATTTATCTCGCAATATTGCCCCAGACTGCGGAGGATATATCGACGGAAAGGAAACAAGGAACCCTATGGGTCGAGTACTTTTGGCGTCATTGTCAGTACCATACCTAGGAACACTCTTCAACATCTTTTGATTGGGACCAACACCGGCAACGACACCCACCTCTGTTCTCTGATCCCCAACCACTACGAGTCCCTGACGTCGGTCAAGTTCCTAGGATGCCGAGTTCTGGACCGCCCAACGATCCTAGGAATTCTTCGGAATTGTGCTGCCTTGGAGGAGTTTCTGGTTCAAGGTTTCGACGACTACTTGTGGGACGCTTCGATCACCATAGAGGAAGGCGCTGAGAAACCCTGGGCGTCGAATAGGATACGAGTTCTGGAGCTGGCGGTCGACTTTGGTGTAATGAATGAGTTCACCTACCCAAAACCGCCCGAGGAGCCTTCAAGACGCCAACTGGAGCGGAGGAAGCAGTTGGAGAACTTTTATAGGCGGATAGCGGCCCAACATTTAATGACGGACCTCTGTCTAAAAGTTGCTGACAAGCCGCAGCAACCGGGCGGGAGGGGCAAACACTACAACCAGTTTTCGCTTTCGTCAATGCTCATCTTGCAGCTATACCACAATCCGCCGTATACTCAAAGGACGGGATACCTAGCGCTGTTTTCGGAAATGAACCAGCTCCGGACACTATCGGGGTCGTTCTGTGCGTTGACGTTTCGGCGGCACAATCTTATTACAACAGCTGAGGCTGACTGGGTCAGAAAGCACTGGCCCAAATTTCAAAGTGGCTATATAGGCAGACTCGAGGCAATTGCGCCCGAGAGCTCTGTCTTTAACAAGAGACCCATCATATAAAAAAAGAAACAATAGTATTATCTCTCCCACATTATTTCTCCACTTTGAACTTGTTGATTTTCCATTTACCCTATTTTCTTTTTCTCTTTCATTATGCATGCAAGACATTGAATTTTTACATCGAAAATGCGGATTAATTTATCATTTACACACCGTAAGAATTTTACTGAATCGTAAGAAAAAAAAGGCACACCCACCGTTGCCCTCTCCTTTGGACACCATGTCGTCGCTAATCACCACCGAAACTACTGGGATGCGGCCGAGTTACAGTACTGAGGACATTCCGAAAGTAATATTATTTTATCTAGAAAACATACAGAAATAGGGAGGGAAATGCGTGAAATTGTATGGCAGAACGCGATGGAGGTGAAAAGTCCAACGTAAGATGGTCTCATTTTCTACATTTCAATGGTACCACTCCCCCTTTTTCCTTCCCCTTCTATTCTCCTTGCTGCTCTCATTCCCACATTCTCTACCTGCCCTCCCTCTTTCTTCCTTCTCCATTATTTGAAACGGAAAGAGAGGGGAAAATAAAATCAAGCCATTTTGACACGATTTGACGTGACGGATGGTTTTTTTTTTTTTTTTTTTTTTTTTTTTTGCAAAGCTTTTTAACACACCCTGGTCTCTCACTTTTACCCGAATGAAACGAAAAAATCAACATAAGGTTGATTTACCTTTCCGAGGCATTACACTCTAGGCCCTAATCTTGATTGTTGATCTCACGCCCAGCACTGTGTATGGTACCTTCGCCCTTGACAGAACAGTTTAAAAAAAACTGCTAAGGGACAAAATGCGCGTCATGTGTGTTTTGCAATATTTTTTTTTATTGTGTGTGAGGGAGAAGAAAGAAAAAAGGAAAAAGAAAAAAGAAACTACTGAAGCCATCGATGTTCAGGTAAAGACCAACCGCGAAAAGTTCTCCTCAACCCACTTCAAAACCCGCTTCTCACTTTCCTCAGCCTCCTCCCTAAGTTCCTTCTCCTCCGTCGCCATAGCTGTCGACACAGATGCGTCCACAAGGTTTTGCTGCGTACTCGTCGGGGTTGAGTTGTTCATTTGGTGACGAGTCAAGTTTGCAACTCTCAACAGACCCAGCACTGTGTGAAGTCGCGGCCACTGAGCTCGCATCCACTGCAACTCGGTGACTCCGATCTGGTGCGCCATTCTAGAGACGTTCAAGACCTGAAGGTGCTTAAGTCCACCCATCAGATTGAGACCGCTCTCGAGCATCATTTTCAAACAATCATCTTGCTGAAACAGGTGTGGGAGGAAAGAGCAGGCCTGATCCTTCTCACAGTGGACTCCCAAGGACAGCTCTTTCAAGGCCGTGAAGGAGCCCAAGATCTGACAGACCTGGCGCTGCAACTCATAGAGGACCCCCAGCGGCGACTGCATTGGCAACGATGATGATGAGGACGATAAAGCAAAAGAGCCCGCGTTCGGGAAGGAGAACTCGTTGAGACCTGAAGAGTGCAGCAGCGACGAAGGGGACATCGTGGTCGAAGGCAGAGAAGCCACTTCGGAGGAAGAGCCAGCATTAGCAAAGGCACTATTTGCAGTTGCACCACCAGCGAGAGGAGCCCGACGAAGTCCCTCTATCGCCACCCGCAGGACCTTAAGTGTACGAGAGCTAGGCCAGGGGGTCTCGAGCGAAAACAACTTGACAAACTGCTGAGCATCCAGTGCCATCAGATCCGTTCGATGGTAAAACCCTGACGGCAACAGATCCACCTCCTCCAACCGGTCGCAGACCCGCAAAAGACGCAACAGGGTGTCGCTCGGCAACCCGCCAACGAACTGACAGTCTCGCATCGACAGGTGGGTTAGAGACTGGGACGTACAGAACAGACTCTGAAGGGTGCTACTCTGGCTGTTGAAGATGAGGCGATCGAACCGGACCTTCTTCACCCCCTTGCGACGACGAACCAAAGTATTTGTTGTAGGACTCGCCGAGATCATCTCCTCGTCGTCATCATTGTTGACACTCGCCGAGCCCCAACGGATCGCATTGAGTAACATGGCGATGCTCTGATCCAGCTGGGTATCATAGACTGGCTGGTAGAATGGACTGGTGCAAGCGGCAAACTCTTCGAGCTGAGGCCAGCAGTTCATGACCTTGGAGGCAACAAGACGAGTGAGCTGCGATGAACAAGATCCCAAAGCAAGCGACTGGAGGTTGGGACAGCGGCAGAGAAACTTGATCCAGGATTCGACATCCTCCAAGTTGGCCGAACCTCCAAGATGACCTTCGATATAGGCTCGGCGCAGAGTAAGAATATCCTCCAAGACAGCCAACGTAGGTGTTGCGACTGCGTCATCGTTGACCCGTGAGAATACGCGGCTGGAAGGGTGGAGACTCATGTCTTGATCCGAGAAGGATAATTGCAGACTCTCGAGGCGGGGAGGGCATCGGTCAAGCATGGATGCAAGTTCAAGGTAACGCTGTACAGGTTGTCCAGCAGCATACTTGTAAAACACCAAAGAAAGGACCCGCAAATTCGACCAGAGACGACCCATTGAATCCCAGACTTCCTTGTTGGACAGGATCAAGTTGCTGCTACCAAAGACCTTGACTCCCGAGGTTCGCATCATGAATCGCACCAACAGTTGCTCATCCTCCGCGCTGTCAACAAACCAAGGCTGGGCAGGGATCGACTCAATGCTGTCAAGATGGGCTTGGATTCTTGGAAGGACCTCGATACACAGTTGAAGACGCTCCATAGCCCGTATAAGAGTCAGCTGATACAGTTGCTGCTGCTGAAAGTTGGCTGGTCCTAGACTCGCTTCCGCTTGCTGCTGTTCTTGACCTTCCACCTGAACGATTGTCATCTGGTTCTGTTGGAGAGAGACCAAGGATGGAAGGTATTGATCGACCTTTGTCTGGGTCTGGTGATGTTCCTGTGGCGAAAGTGTTTTGTGTTGATGAACGATGCCGTGGAAGAGCACAAACTGTCTCTCGGCTTGCATAAGGCCCTGTTCATGTATCAGGAGCGCGGTCTGGCGGCCTCGGGAGAAATCCTTCCGGGGATGTAGCTGGTGAACCAATCGCTGGGACGCTAGAAGAGCTGCTTGTTGGGACTCGAGTGCTTCCGCAGCTTGCTGAATGTTGCCACGTTGGACTTGCTGCATTCGGCGATTCGCCTCAAAGATTCGCACTGCCTGATCGCGGCTTTCCAGAACAGCCATTTGTTGTATCAGCCAAGTTGTTTGAGCCGTTGCCTGCGCCTGAGCAGCCATCTGTTGGTTGGCAGCAAGGATGATCTGAGGTATGCCAAGCTGCAAGGAATGATTCTGGAGACTGTGCTGGGCAAGTTGACGCGACTGCTGCATCAGCACCTGGGAGTGAAGAATGCCGTGGGTCTGCTGTGCTTGCATTCCCTGCTGGAGCTGGTTCTGGAGGAACTGGAGCTGGAGTTGTTGTTGGTTTGACAGCATATGTTGTTGCTGCTGTGCCTGTGCTTGTGCTTGTGCTTGTGCTTGTGCTTGTGCTTGCTGTTGCTGAGGCGTTAGTTGTTGCTGCTGTGCCTGTAGTTGTACCAGTATGGGTGGCTGCTGTGTGTTCTGCACAGCCTGCTGCACCTGCTGCTGATGCTGTAGCTGTAGCTGTAGCTGTTGTTGACGTTGCATCAAATAGGCCATGCGCTGTTGAGTTGTCATATTCGCCGGATTTGGCTGTGCTTGCTGGGCAGCAACGCTGGTGTTGGCGATCGCAGAGGCAGAAGCAGAGGCAGAGACAGAGGCAGAGGCAGAGGCAGAGGCAGAGCTCGAAGATGACGAAGATGCAGATGCAGATCCGGGTGGAGTAGCAATTGTAACAGCAGAAGCAGCGGCACCTTCCTGGACCTGGCGTTCCCTCCCCTCGGCCTGTCGTCGTTGCTGGTCCTGAAATCGCTGCAGATACCTAAGCTGGGTCCCCACTGCTCGTTCTCGAGCTGGAAAGATGCCCTTGGCCCGGAGCCAATCCTGTTGGGCGACGACTCTGTCGATACCACCATACGAGATTCGGGGACTTCGCTCATGTCGTGACTGTCCGACGTCTTGAAGAGCAAAAGGAGAAGGGGTGTAGACCGATGATGCATAAGAGCGCGGGTAGTCATCGTCCATGTCTCGATAATAATCTTCTTCTTGCTCCGGGTTTTTCAGGGTCCAGGGGAAGGCGACGGTGTGGAGTTTCAAATGTGTGGGGTCGAGATGTAAAAAGGGTTCGAGGCTCTTGCAGGTGCGGAGATAGAGGACACGGACGTGGGACGCGTTACGGACAAGGGCGTCTTGAACCTCGGGGACGGTGGTGAAGGCGACGTGTTGGTAGTGGGTCTTGATAGCAATGGTCTCCCAGAGGAGAGGCGTGAAGAGGGCCTGGAAGGGTTTGGAGACAGCGGTACATTGGACGAGATCATGCAGGGTGAGGTAGACCTGGATGGAGTCGAGGAGCTCTGGGATCGACAGGACCTCGAACACGGGCGGCGTGCTGTCCAGCATTTATGCAGTTTTGGTACAGAGGAGGAGAGAGAAGGGAAGGGATGCAGGAGAAAGAGGAGGCTGAATGAGCCTAAAAGAGTGGGCTGGAGAGGGAGTGGCTATGGAACAAAAGGAGAAAAAAAAACCAAAAAATGCCTCTTCCTTCGCCTTTATATGTGAAATTGAATCAACCATCCAAGCCACACCCAAGGAGGAATTGTGCCTGAATACTGTATAAACTTGGTTCAAGCAAAATTGAGCGACCATTTCTCTCCTTTGCCATCGCAATTATCTGCTCAGCTTTTTTTTTTTCTCTTTTTTTTTTTTTTTTTTTTTGAAAATTGTTGTCGACATCATGTGATACGAATGGCCAATAAGTTCTTCTTGGCAGGTATTTATCGTCATTCATCGTCGTCAAAACCATCCTCGCCGTCTACACCGTCTTCATCATCGTTATCTTACATTTGAACCTGATGTCCAACCCAGGTCGTTCTTGAACAAGACTGCCGAAGCACCTTTTCAAGTCGCTTCATTCGTGGTTCGCCACCAACTCGATGTCTTTCATAGCAGACAAGTGCGACTGCAGCCAAAAAGACTCTTTCCTCCCAACGGTCACCACGGCTTCCTCTGTTGTCTCCGACACAGAGCCTCGCCACACCTTCAGCTTGGTCAATCCTGCAGAAAGGCCGAGATATCCTGGTCTACTCTGCCTGTTGTTACTCAGATTGAATATCCCTGGGAAGATGCAGTTCTTAAACACGTCAGTGTCATTGGTCCGATACTTGCCCACAACCACCTTTAGACTGACTTTCTGGAGAATAGACTGCGACCCTATCTGCGCATAGCAGCTTCTTGAAGCGAGAGAACCGCGCCTGTTTCTTAACGGTAAAGATGATTGGTGGACGTACTCGCAGTAGAGATTGGACTCATTAAGGTCTTCGTCGATAGCCACAATTACTTCCAGAATCCGGACCTTGCTCGATGCCCGGTTGTTCTTAATAACATTTTCTAGAGTGATGGCGCTCCCTGGGACCTTGAGCACTCCCAGCGATGGCAACTTGGTGAGCATGAGCTGCATGTCCCTGCTGGAAAGCCTTTCGCACGGAGAAGTTCAACCTTGCGGAGACTCGAGGAATGACACTTGACCAAGGCTCGCACTAAGTCACCGTCGCCGATAACACGCACCACCTTAGGCTCACTTTCAACCTGGTCAATTTTGTGTCCGACAGTCCTGATCCGAGGGCAAGATTTGCCAACAGTCTTTCCAGTCGCTGGTATGTCCAACTTGCTGTTTATGTCAGAGATGCTCAGGTGGGTGATCCATGAATAGGCCACAAACACTTCACAGATATCCTTACATGTCGCATGGCAAAGCTTGAGCGCTCAAAATGTCTCGAGTTTGGTCCCATTCTCCGCGCAAAATCCCCCTCGTCCTGTTCAGTGTCCTCCTGCTCGAGTATCACTAGTTCGATGTCAATCTTTAGCGAGACCACCGATGTGGGGACACAAAAGAAAAGCATAAAGTCAAGGCGACTCATACTATAGTATGCCATGCGCACCTTAACATAAAGAGAATTGAGGTGAGTGAGTCCTGTCAGGGTTGAGGCCAACACCCGATCCTCCTCCAAATCGTCCAAATCGTCCAAATCGTCCACGCTGATGCCTTGAAGATCAAGATGCCTAAGGCGAAGAGACTAGTGGATGACCCACAAGAGTTGTCGCAGGTATGTCGAGTCGAGATAGAGGTCGTCGCCCGCAAACTCGCGCATATCGACTTGGAGCACGGTGAAGTTGATTATTGGAGTTATGGGGGCAGTGTCCTTGCAGCGCTTATTGGGAAAGACCACCACTCCGGTCAATGATCTTGTCCAGGTTCAGCGACCTTGTTTTGGTAGGCAATCAGGCAGGTGAAGTAAAAGTCAATGAAGACACGATGGACGACTAGCTTCTTGACAAGGTGTGTATGTTATGCTAATCGTTGCAGGGTGACTGTTTTATGGCGGAATCCCATGGTGCTTCGGTGATGGGAAGGGAATGTGAGAGTGTGGAACAAGAGAGGAATGTATCTCTGCTGGAAGTTTTTATTGGTCTGAATGAGACGCGAGAGGGTGGTGTTATAGAGGTAGGACGCGAACACTTTCTCCCAAGGGAACGGCGTGACCGAGCAAGGTGAGAAGAAGGGTAACGATGAAGGGAGAAAGTGAGGAAGAAAGGAAAAGAGGACGGAGAAGGAAAGAAAGTATGAGAGAAAGAAGAAAGAAAAAAGGACAGATCAGAGGCAGTTGTGGCGGGCAAGAAGCGCGCTCTTGTACTTTTTTTCTCTTTGTACGTTTGTACGACATCACAGAAGTATTAAAAAATCCCGACTTTCTTCCCCCTTTTGGATGGCAAAAGAGACACATCTCCCGCCTTCCCCTTTTCATGCAATTCAGCAAATTCACATCAAAAGCCTATAAACAACCTGCAATCGATCAAGTCTTATTTCTTTACTTAGAAGAAAAAAGACATGTAGGTGACGCTCAGGCCGGGCTTTCGCTTGACCATTTTGGTAAAGCATCTCTTGGCCTTGGTGGGCTGGAGCTGGTTTCCCTTGCTGGACAAGAACTCTGCCTTCTCAATGCTAACTTAATGCTTCAACATCCAGTCGCATTCCTTCCTGCCAATCGTCTCCCGTGTCTCCGGAGTCGCTGCCGAGACGGAATCAACCAACATCGTCAACTTTTCAACCCCGCAAACAGCCGTAAAAATCCTGGGACTCCGGCATCAGCGTCGCCTAGATTAAGCATCGCGGGGAAGGAAATCAGGCGATACATCTTATGATGACGACCGTCTCCGCGATCTTTAACGTCAGGTGCTCCAGCTGCGTCAACGAACCAATCTGCCTGTACAGCTTCTCCAAGAGTCCAAACTGGGTTTCCTCGCACTCGGTCAGGACAACAGGTGGAGGCCGCTCGTAAAATGGCGTTGCCTTCTGTTTAAGTCTCCACAAGAATTTCTAGATCAAGAACACGCAACTTGGTCGAAGCCCACTTTTTCGTAACAGCATCCTCGATCTCGATTGACGCGTTGCTGTCATTGTCTGCTGAGCAAATCCTAAACTCTTCCAGAGACGACCACCGGCAGAGAAGCAGCTGGATACCCTCACTTGAAAGGTTTTCCGTCTGCTCATAGTTGATCTCGCGGATCAAGATAGAGTGGTGGTCGCCATCGCTATCGCTAGGGAAATCCCGCCGGTGTAGTTCAGGAGGTATAGATGAATGAACGTTGATGCGGACAGGCGAATCAGGATAATCCTCTCCATGATCCCGTTGGAATCAATCTGTCCATCGCAATGACTCAGTTTCCTGATATATTGACAGGCCAGCCCAAACATCTCACGACCTCCTCATAGTCCATGCTCTCCCCGTAAAATCGCGCGATGGTGAGTTCCATAATCCATCGGCAGTGTGAGCAGATGATCTCCATGTAGTCCAACGTTGCGTCTTCAAGAATAGGCATATTGGGAGACTGCAAACCATCGAAGGAACGTCAAGACTCCAAGTGAGATGTTTCATGCACCAGGTAACCGATATTGGACAGCAAGGGCGAAAAGTATCGAAAAACTAAAACAAATAAACCACATCAAATAACGACAGTGATCCAAAAGGGACGCAAATGAAACTTGCAGTATGACTTGATGCAGCTTACAAAAGCAACAGGGGGGAAGGAGGGGAATCATTATCCCCGTTTAGTGATCCAGGCCATGGCATATGCATGCGAGAGGTCCAGGCTCTAGTCGTCGTCGTCGTAGCTGTTACCAGAGTCGTAGTCGCCGACAGACATTTAGGTGACAAACAGATAAAAAAAAAGGAAATGCTGACGCGAAAGTGGGAAATGGAAAGATACAAAACACCCAAGAGAATAAAATATCAACATGGTCGGAGAATACAGATGGGAAACGAATATCCAACTCATCAAGCCAAGGAATCAAAGGAAATAGTACATGTGTTTATTGTAGAATGAGTGTGGGCTTCCAAGCTCTCAACCACCGGATCTCAGGACTACGCTCCTTGCCCCTGTTCCAGTATCCAGAGCTAGGTGGCAGGAACGCTGCCTGCCGAAGGGAAGGCCAATGGTCGACCATCCATGCAAACTCAGCCTGACCTACCGTCACCATCGTCTCTGACGTGAAAATTTGTACCGATCCCTTAAGATATTTTAACTTCTTCCACCCTTCCAGTAAGCGCAGATATCCTGGTCGTCCCAACGACCCGTTGCCTAGAAAGAGCATTCCTGGAAACGCCTGTTGATTTTTTCGAAAAGAGGCGTGAGTTGACGCTGATGGGACCGCACGAAGGTCAAGGTATTCCAGTTCGGTGAGTTCACCTAGCCGCTGATAGAATTGCTCCAGCATTTTAAACAGCGCTCGTTCAGCATCCGTCAGGATGACGGGTCCTTGTTTCTGGTAAAACGGAGCAATGGCATCATCGTTGTAGCTGCTGTAGCTGATGTTATCGTAGGTATCAACTATTGTCGTCTCTGCCAGATCATTAAACGCCACAGAAAGCTCGAGACGCTTCATCTTTCTGGAGGCCCACTTGTACGCCACAGCATCCGCCAGGATCACCTCGATCTGAAAAGTGTCGCGTGAAACAAGGCAGAGTACTTCCAATTGCGCACAGTTGCAAAGAATACATTGAATGGTGGCGCTATCAGGGATCCTGCAATCCTGTATCCGGATTTCTCTGAGTGTCATCGAATGTCGTCGAATAAAAGTCTGCAGAGACTTTGTCGAGCTTGCATCCAGATTTGAAAGTTCGATTGCCTCAAAGGTCTGCGGCGCGGAGTTGTCCATGATAGCTAAGGCGAGCTGTTGATCTTCGTCATATGATATACGAAGACTTCTTAGCCTTCGAAAGTTGGGGCAACGCTTGCTGAGGATTGTAGCAATAGAGGTTGCGTCGCCTGGCTGTCCAGGAGTGTCAAACAAGTTCAACTCGACAAGTCCTAGACACCGACTGAACACATTGGAAGCCTCAGTGAGAGTAATATGGCCGGCGGAGTGAAGAATGATTCTCCTTAGCCTAATAAGCAGCGGCGGCGGATCCTGACCCCGTGTCAATGACTGCGGCGTTGCTCGTGGTATTATTCCCGAGATAGTCAATGGGGCAACAGTCGCTCCCGTCGTGGTCGTAGGTTTCTCGAAAAGCACACAGAGCTCCTCGATAGTTGGCGGGCAGTGGAGAACTACGGTCGAGAAGAGTGTTGGCCATGTTGTCGCGTCGTCCATAATCACAAGTCTGAGCGTCTGCAAAACCCCTATTCCTGCGAGAGCCCCTACGAAACACTGAAGATCGTCCTTTGTCCTGAGTTCTAGTGTCAACTCCAAGGAAGAGAGCAGGGGACACTGCGTAATGATCCAACATAGTTGCTGAAGGCGCGCGCGCGAGTCCTTGAC
The DNA here is from genome assembly GCA_029449235.1 of Linnemannia schmuckeri. Lineage (NCBI taxonomy): Eukaryota > Fungi > Mortierellomycota > Mortierellomycetes > Mortierellales > Mortierellaceae > Linnemannia > Linnemannia schmuckeri. The sequence goes on along the minus strand of JANATG010000014.1, from coordinate 786,182 downwards.
GCTGGGTATGGTGGAGAAGAATATTCGCTTCGAGGGTTGATCCTTAGGGTCCAAGTTTTTTGTCGCCTCAAAGGCGTGTGAGGTTTACGGGGGGAGGGAGGGGAACAATACCGTTCTGTTCTTTGTCCAACAGTGGAACCCACACAGGCTTGGTAGAAGGCGGAGTGTTGTTACTTAAGGCGTGGGAAAGAAAGCAGTTAAATAAAAACGCAGTCGAGAGACTTCCTGTGCGAAAAACATGGACGTGGTGTATGTTCCGCTTCAGCGCGTTGAGTTGAGTAGCAGTGGTGAGGAGCCGCCTAGATGAGGAGTAGGATGGGGTAGTAGGCAAAAAGTCGAGCGTCTGGAAAAGAATCGGTGCAAGGACAATGTGGGCCTGATGGCAGGTCTGAAGGAGGCGACAGATGCCCCTTCTGTCAAGGAACGACGCGACCTCGATCAGAAGCTCAGTGATGTTAAAGAAGCGGGTGGATGCTGTTTTCATGAGATGGGTGAAGGGAGGAAAGGGCTGGAAAGAAGGTGAGGAAGAAATAAAGGAGCGAAGAAAAGAGAGTGGGAGAAAGAAAAAAGAACGACGTACGTGTCTCCTCCTCCACTTCGTTCTCCTCCCCTTTCTTGCACGTAAACAAACTTGAGATCACTTCTCTTCCCGTTTTCACACAACCCCGGGAAGCCTTAACACCTGCACATGCCGCCTCTCCACCACCGACTACTCATCCAACAAGAACCCTTAACCCCTCAAAACCGCGCCAACTGCCGCGTACCAATCGATCCTCGTAACTTCAACACCTTCATAACCCTCGACATGCGGAAAGGTGATAGAAGAGACAAGGATCGAAACTTTTGACGTCGATTTTACATTTGTTTACGGCCACAAGGATGGTCTTTGCTTCTTTAGCTATTAAAGGGCGAGGCTTCTTTGATCAAATATCAGATTGGAACATTTCAGGCGCCATCAGGCGGGGCAAAGTGATAATGTACTATTACTTGATGATCAGTCAGTTGAATTTTCAGGCTGGGCAACCGCTCCTGCAAGTTCAAAAAGTATTCCCTTGGAGGAATCTTTCTCGGATAGAAATGCGCCTCCTGCAACGAGACCCAATGCTTTGCCATCCACATCACCTCCTTCTCGCCCACCGTCAACACCGAGTCCTGAGATTACATCCCAAACGACCCAACCAGACTTTTCAACCTCTTCAGCCCCCGTAACAGATCCAAATATCCGGGCAGACCAACTTCGGGGTCACCCAACGTCAACTTCAAGGGTAACGCGTCAAACTAAAACGATCGTCCTGCCGCACGCTTCACAGACGTCGGTCCCGGAAAAGCGTCTGGGTTCAAAACCTCGAGCTTGGTCTGTTTCCTGATTTTAGAATACAACCTCTCAAACAATACAAGATATCCTTGCCCTGCATGGACCCACATTAAAGATCGCTGTTTTCCTATCGTCCCGGCGGCAGCAACAGCGGCAGCATGATGACCAAAATACGGGCGTTACTTCTTCGGCCGAAGGTAAAACAAATCCGGAATGGCGACACGGAGCTGAAGTTTCTGTATCCTGTTGCTCACCCAGGATTCTGCAGTTGCATCTGCTTGAGCCAAAGGTCGTACACTAGTGTTGTAACTATAGAGCGACAATTCCTCGAGCTCCGAGCATTGGACAAGAATCTTTTGGATAAGAGCGCTGGTCATGGGTAGGTACTCTAGCATGAGTAGCTCGCGAAAATTGGAAGAGTGGCGGTCGATAATAGTGGACGATTCAGGTTGATCTCGTAACCGCGCAAGGTCTGCAGGTGTTTGGCGTCATTGAGGCAAGGATGGTAGCGGACAGGAAGATGTCGTCTCGGATAGCTGAAGTTGTCACGTCTCGCAGCTTGGGGCATTGCGGGCCAATGAACCGTCCAAGCACACCTAGTTTTAACTGCGCACTACTTCAAGGAACATTGAGACTTGATCCTGGGATAATCCTTAAACAGCGCCACATAGTCGTCGATCGTCAACTCGGACCGCTTATAGAAGTTGAACGACAGCGATCTCAAGTTCTCCAGAGGTGTGCAAGTGGCTGTCGAGCCACCTCTTCTCCTTGAAAGTCCCAGATCCTGTTCCATACAGCGTCTTCCTCAGAGTTCATCTTGAACAGGACCCAGCAATTTGTTACAATCCTAAATTCAAGCCACATGATGTTGAGGGATGACGGCAGGCAAAAAAACACCGCCAGAGGAAGCTTGGCTCAGAACGCCACCGGAGTAGAGAACTCCAGACAGAGCCACCGAAGGTTGCGCATCCCAGATATCGTCCTTGTGAACAAGAGGAGCTACTGCTAGGACTCGATAAAGAGCTCAAAGTCAAGTGTGACAAGGTTTGGAGATGAACGGGTGAGCCAGTACACGACTGGGATATACTCCCTTCCATAGTTGGGGCACTTGTCTAGTGCGAGATGGTCAAGGTCCTTGTCGAGGTGAGTACTACGGCACGACAAGGACGTGAGGTTAGGCATTGGCGGCAATAGTATCATGCTGAGGCGAAGGAGTTGTGGTGGAGGCAGCCAAGAAGGGATGTTCAGAGGAGTCGCGTTCTGCAATCGTGTTGTTGTTCATAGGCGAGTTGACAGTGGTAGTAAAAGTTGAAAAAGACCAAGCCTGACTGGACTTCTCAGACATGGTGAATGTTCTTTGCCAGACCCTTGAGGCCGTTTACGGATCCTAGCATGCGGAATTCGAACGAGGAAAAACAGAGTTGTCGGAACAGGACCGATGCAAAGATGTCGCACATGAGTCGACTGGTCCGTATGAGCCTGGAAACATCGCTAGGCCAGAGAAAGGGACCGAGCTTGACTGTCAGTTCTGGGATCGAGAAGAACTGGGACCTTGCCGAACATATGGCTAAAGAGTGGAGGGGGTGAGCTGGAGGAGTGGAAAGAGAGGGGAGAGTGTGTTTGAGCAAAATGGAGGAAAAAGCAAAAGGAAAGGAGCAGAGACAGTAAAAGGACACCTGGGTGTCGGTGGACAATACAGGCCGCGTTTTTTCTTTTTTTCTTATTGTCTGTCAAAAGGTAAACCTTAATTACATATGGGGACCAGGTCCCTTCAAATTCAACTTGGGACGGCGCTCCTTCAACCATCGAAAACACGTCCTCTCATCCCGTCCATGTACATCACTCAAAAAATCATCCCTCTGCTGATATGAACAAAGATCCAGATCCTCCAACAAAGGCCAATGAACACTCAACCACTCACACTCGCGTTGCCCCACCGTCACCCTCGTCTCGTCTGTCTTTGCCCGCACCGACCCATTCAACGACCTCAACTTCTTCAACCCGCTAAATAGGTCTAGGTAACCCGGTCTTCCTGCTTTCTCATCCCCTAAAGAGAGCATCCCCGGAAATGAGACATCGTGGTACGAATGTCGGTATGCGAGTTCCTCACTACACTCTGCCACAGCTCGTATATCAAGATGCTCCAACTCGGCCAAGGAACCAATTTGACGATACAGGGTTTCCAAGAGCGAAAAATGAGTTCGTTCGGCCTCGGTCAGGACAAGAGGTCCTTCCTTTTCTACACGCTTATAATAGGCATCCGGAGATGGAGGTATGATCGCACCAATTTTGATCTCCAGCCTCAATTGCTTGACACCCTTACAGACCCACTCCTCCGCAACCGCATCCTCAAGAGAAATACACGACAATGCGGGCCGGTAGGGTTCTATCCGGAACACCTCGAGCCCCCGTCCAGTGCTGAGGACCTTTTGGATAGACTTGCTCGATAGCCGAATACAATCCTTCAATCGAAGCTCCCGCAGCACTGTCGAATGTCTCTGTAGCACCACTGGAATCAAATCATCGCCGCCCAGGATACTCGAGAACAACAACCCTTCCAGCTTCTGCTCCTCTACCGCACGAACGATCTCCAAAGTCAGTTGTTGATCATCCTCTACCCTGCCGTGCTGAAAGACTTGACTGATCCTGGGACAACTCTGGGCGATACATCTCGCAACCCACCGGACATCTGCGCCTTCATCTAGGTCTGGCATATGCAACTCGATCAACGCTGGGCAATGCGCAAAAATCGCTGCCATGTCGACAGGCGAAACTTGGGCGAAACTGGCAATATGAAGGCGACGCAAATGTATCAATGGCCGCTCCTGTCTCCGCTCACCTGTCCAAACGTCCCGCGGCCTTGTCCTTTCTTTGGGCAACGGTTCCGTTATGTGTACTGCTGCTGATGACGAGGAATCCTGTTCCTGAGGGTCTTCGTCATCCCAAATGACAGAGACCTGATCATAATCAAAATCATCAATGTCATCCAGCCCCATCTCAAGACACTCGACCGACGCAGGGGCACTGAACACGAGAGTCGGTACCAATTGTGACAAATCCTTAGTGTGATCCATTGTAACCGTAAAATCCAACCTCTTGAGACTCCGCAGAGTGGGGAGGACCTTGGCCAGCGGGACAAGTTCCTGTTCCTCAGAGAACAAAAGATCCATTGTAAGATTCTTCAAGTGGGGGCATTGTTGTAACATCCAGAATATCTGGGTCTGACGGGCTTTGGGAAATCGGGCACTGGAGACAAAGGCAGGGTGGTTGACGGACCGCTTGCCAATGTAGGCGAGGTAGGTGAACGATACGAGGTTGGTCATCGGGCCTATGGGCATCATTGTCGTACTCCGTAGATCCCCGGCTGTTGGAGGTACTCCTGCTGCCCCTTCTGCTTTTACTGCTACTCCTGCCGCGGTCGGAAGGGGTCGTCTTGATGAATCCTGTTCGAGATCCTCTTGAGACGCAGCAGCGGCAGTGGTGTGGGCCAGGAGCATGCAGTTGTAGTAGAAGGATGCAAACAACGGTCCAGAGATGACCTGGTGAACGTTCTGAATATTCCTCGCAAAGGCAGATATGGCTTCTGGAGTATCGAGTATCCGGGCAGTGCTAGCTGCTGTCACCATGAAGAAATCCTGGTTCGAATAGAGAAAGGGTGTACAGATGTTGTTCAATCCGTGATTAGTCCGACAGAGGTTTGCGATGGAACCTCGGTCTAAGAAGGAGGTGAGAGTTAAGACCAGCTCTGAGATGTTGAAGAATCTTGAGCAGGCTGACCGTTGTTGTGTTGGTGAGGGTTGTTGTTGCCGATCCATGGCTTGTGTGTCGGTGAGGGAGAACTGGATGGTGTGAGCGAGAGAAAGCAAGTTTGTCCCTTTATGATGGTGAAAGTCAGAAACTTTGTCCCTGGGACTAAGCGTCATCAGCCGTGGGACAGGACACGACTTTACCCAACTCACGTCCAACTCACCCATGCCCAACCCCTGTCCATTCACCCATGCTTAGCACATGCCCCACTCACCCATGCCCCACTCACCCATGCCCGACTCGTGTCCAATGCATGCCCAATGCATGCTCTGATCCATGCCCAATGCGGCTCAATTCGTGCCCAAAACATGCCCAGAAACATATCCATCTTCCTGCAGCACATTCTCTATCTTTCTACAGCACGTCCATCAACTGTCCAGTCTTGGTCTTCACCCCAACCAACAAATACAATTCAACTAGCCTCTTACACACCCACTCTCGTTCCACCACATCCTCCAACGACACCATTGCTCCCGCGTAAGGCGAACTACGCCCTCCTCGAGCTTGCAACGCTACCAAAGCCGAGCAATTGAAAGGATCGACTGGATAATACTGCTCGTGAACCACGAACAACAGTTTTCAAATCGGATCTCTCGTAATGTGGCCCCGTGTCGTTGAATTACTACTTCTTCAACGTTCCAGTACTGCGAGCGGAGGGTTATGCTCACTATTACTTCCAGGCTCTACAAAGAAGGAAGGGCGCGCGTGATCTGGAGGGTCAGGTCTTGATCGACCTCTGGTTCTGGAAACGTCCAGTCGTCGATGTTGGTATCGTCGCCTTCACTATTGGAACTGCAGCGCAGTTGGTTCAGGCGTGGACAGGATTCGACAATAAACTCGACCAACTCTCTTACATTAACGTCCCTGGCCAGTTTCGGGACATATGATTCTTGAGGATTTGGACAGGCACGGAAGATTGAACAGATGGTCTCGACACTAGACATTTCTAACCGGTAAATGTCCAGTCGGCGCAATTGGCTCAGTGGATTCTCTCTCCCCTCCAGCGTCGCCTTTGCCTCCATCACTTCTTTCCTCTCCTCTACCTTACCCACCTCTTCGACCCACTCATCGGGCTCTGGCTACCCCCAGTTCAAGGGAACACCACCATACCCCCTCTCCACATCTCCACTCTTCCGAATCCTCATCTCCTCCAACGTCGACCCCTCCGCCCTGCCCGAACAACACCCTCCAAAAAACAACTTCTCTAAAACCCCGGGCCACGCATCATCATCCGCCAACTGCTCACAAACCTCCAGTCTCCTCAACCGCTTCATCTCCATCAACGTCTGCGCCAACACCGTCACCCCCTCATCTTCCTCGCCATCATCATCATCCCGGAACATCATCTCTATGATCAATTCAGTCAAGGACAGGGCACACTGGGCCAGGAACCAGTACAGTTGTGCTTGCCGGATCCGCGGGTACCGACTCGAGGGCATGAAAGTGTGATGTTTCATGAGTCTCAGCGCGAAATAGATCGTGTAAGTCAACTTTTTTAGGTGTGTCAGTGGTGGTAGGGGCGTCAGGGTCTCGGTGAGAGGATCAATGCGTGGGATTCCCCTTGGGCTTGGCGGCTTCTCTTCCGAGATCGACAATGAGGACGAGAAAGAGGAGGAAGGGAAGGAGGATGGATGTTCATGATACGGGAGGAGATAATTGTACAAAAACGCCGAAAAGAGCGGTCCAGAGGTAACCTCATAGACATTCATCATATTCCTCGACTACATGTCTATCGCCTCAATAGAGTCTACGGGCTTTGTGATGAACCCTGGACCGACCGCCGAGAAATCGAGAATGTTGTAGAGGAAGGGTGTGCAGAGGGCGTTGAAGTGGCGATTTGTTTGCAGGAACTCTGTCAGCGTAGGCTTGTCTAGTTTCGGGGCTAGTTTTAGGACCAGTTCTGATCTTTTACATTTTTTTTTTTGTGTTTGTGGAATGGGGTTTGTTGTGAATTTGTCGAAAGTGGAGAGGAAAATGAAAAATAACGACAGACAACACTGCTTTTTATATGGGCGAAAAATAAGTCTATGGTCCAGTGCCCCATCTAATCGTTTGCCCCCCTCAATTCGACCACAACCAACGGCAAAACCAACAGCGCCGTGTAGTTCTTGCGCCGCCACCATCACACCCATCATACTCCACGTTTAATTATACCTCAAAAAAGGCGCTCGCTCCCTCATCCACACCTTCATCTTCCGATCCCTCTCCTCAACCTGTCTGGCCCTCTCAACCCTCTCCCCCTCCGACCTTCCCAGTTCACCCTGGAACCAACTCCCTCTCAACAAGCCTGGCAAAAACTCCAACTTGGGCCACTGGCTCATCATAAACTCGACCTCCTCCGTCTCGATCAAATGGTCCATCCTGGCGACGTTGAAAATTTTTAGTCGTTTGAGTCCGCCCATGAGTTCGAGACCGTGAGTGAGGGAGAGGGCGAGGCAGGTGGACTGGATGCCGACGAATTTGAATGCACCGTAGACGGGGCCTTGTTCGTGGTCTTCTGCACTTGGTGCAAATAAACTCGTGTCGTCTTCATCCTTGCAACTGGCACCACCACCGCGCCAACGTGCAGTTGCCTTCTGTCGCGCAGCTGAGGTCAAGACGCCGAGCGACAGTTCCTCCAACTGCGAAAAGGACCCCAAAAACTGACAAGCCTTCCTCTGCAACTGCCGACTATTTTCCAGATCCCGCTCCCTCGTCATCGAGTAAGTCGGCACCTTCCTCAAAACCCCATCAATATTAATCCGCAACACCCGTAATGATCCCTGACATGTCCAAGGCTTCGAAAATACCTCAGACACAAACCTGGGGCAGCCCAAGGTATGTTCGAAGGAGTGAAAGATCTCCCCGGAGGGAAGGAGGTCCATGGACTCAATGTTCTTGAGGGACTGAAGGAGACTGAAGATTGAATGGGATTCTTCCAGGAACCGGAGGCGGAGGTACTTGCAGTCATTAAGCGAGATCTCGGTCAGCGACTCTGCGAACCGGTGTTGGATCACGCCCAGGACTTGGCTGTTGGTTTCCAATGCAAATGTGTCGATCCGAAGACGTTTCAGTCCTGACAAAAAAGACAAGAGAATTGCAAGATTTGGGTCCAAGAGCTCGTACGACGGGGTGCCCAAGTAGCTCTTGTGACCTACTGCAAAGTCCTCCAGTCGAGGGCAGTAGAGTTTGAGAAACTGGCCGACCTCGGGCAACACCTTGACGGAACATCCTCCAAGGCTCAGTGTTAGCAGGTTGGGGCATCGTTCCAGGAAGGCAACCCATGTCTGTGAGTCTGGGCTCGGGCGGTCGAATGTGCTGGTTTCTGTGAGTGCTGGATCCCCGAGGGTTCCTTCGATAAACAGCCGTCGGAGGAATCGCATAGGTCCTGCACGCTGGGTGGATAATCGGACAAGGCCCAAACCCGCGTCTTCCACATCTCCCTTCAAGTTGAAGTTGTTGGCCGTAGGTGTTGATCCTGAAGCGGAGTAGGAATAAGTAGAGGTCTCGAAAATTTCCGTAGTCAGCAAAGTGGGGGCGCTGTTGCGGCTCTTGGGGTGGGCGTTGCCAGGCATCATGTCGACTGTACCATCATCCTTGTCAATGAACGAAAGTCGAAGAATCTCAAGATTGGGAGGACAGGTGTTCAAGAGCGTATGAACGTTCGACACCTGGGCGGGCAGATTCGCATGGAAAATAGTCAGCGAAAGCGACCTCAAATTGTCCAGTCTCACCACAGTCCGTATGACTCCCTGACCAACAAAGGGCAACGACGTCGTCATTAACGTCTGGAGGTGAGGGAACCGACGCAGGAACTGCTCCAGGATCAGCTCATCCGTGTTTTCGTAACCCATACAAAAACCAGGCCCTTCTTTCATCCATGATCCCGCAGAGCAATTGTCATTGTGGCTGAAGACCAATCCTGCTCCGGTTGGTGATGATGCTCGAAGCAACTTTTCCATCTCCTCCTTCGTCTGGTGAATCTTGCTCCTCAACCACACCAAATCCTTCTCGACCAAGCTCGACCCCAGCCCCATAGCAACACTCGAAAGCTTCTTCTCCTGCACAAGGCATTCCTGCTCCAATTTCACCACCTTCTCCTCGGCCTCCCTTAACTGAGTAGCGATATAATTGGGGTCTTTCGTATGTCTCCAAAAGTCGTGCAGTTGCTGTTGAGCAACTCGCTGTTGTTGGAGCGCGTGGAGTTGTCGTTGGCGATAGAGGCGGTCGATAAAGTATCGCCGGCGCATGAGGAACATCCCATTGTACCGCAACCAGTCCCTTGTCGGCGTCCGTGTCCGTGTCTCTGTCCGTGTCGCTCCTGCTGCGGCAACTGATGATCCCAGTCGTTGTTGCTCAGAAAACACCGGATCCGGGTGCAAATCGTCCGTCGCATAGCTGCCCAGACTCCTATTATACAACGGAAACTGAACCGTATGCAACCTCGGCATCATCATCTCTCCCAACTCCAAAAACGGTCTCAAACTCTTGCAACTCCGGACCTGGATTACCTGGACATGATGCGCGTTTCTTCTCAACGCCTCCTGCACCTCCAGGGAAGTCGAGAACCAAGCATGTTGGTGATCCTGTTTGAGCGAGATGGTGTGCCAGAGGATAGGGGTGAATACGCTTGCGAAGGATTTACAGACGAGGATACATTGTGCGAAATCGTGCGGGGTGAAGTCTTGGAGGATTATTGCCGAGAGTTCGGGGATGTTGAAGACTTTTGCGGCTACTGATAGCGTCGACATTGTTTATTGAAAGAGGAGAGAGAAGGGGAGGGCAGTTGGAGAGTTTTGTCGTTGGAGGGAGTTGAAGACGGATAGATGAATGTATGAGTGTCAAAAGTAAACAGAAGAAAGAAAGAGATGAAAAGGGGGTGAGATGTTTGATGCATGAAAGAAAAGATCGAAAATACAAAATGGGCAGTGACGCGTTGAGCCGATGCACATGTGTGACTCTTCGTTTTCTTTATTATTGCTGTTGTTCGCTGGTAGTTTGCATGATTGGGCGCACCCATTAGTGAAGAAAAGAAAGAAAAAAAAGGGCGCTTGTGCAACTGTGCAACAGAATAGACAGTTGGATGATATTATCTTGGCCTCGATTGTTCCTCCAGCGACCCCTTCGGTGCAACAACAGCCTCATATTTCAAAAGAGGCTTATGCTCCCTAATCCAATGAATGATATGCTGCTCCTCATCTTGCAACGCCTCCCACTCCTCATCCGTATCATTATAAGTCGCCGACGAAAGCAGACCCGGAATCGCCTCCAGCTTGGGCCAATGCCCAACCATCCATTTCACCTCTTCCAACCGGATCCTGTGCTTCATCCTCATCACGCTCAGGACCCGCAATTCCTTCAAATCCTCCATCCGGTTCAGTCCACTGTCGAGCGACAGCTCTAGACAGTCTTCCTGGACTCCATTCAAAGCTCCTCGGTATTCAAGTTCGTCTGTGGGTTGGACACCGAGACAAAGTTCCTGCAGAGACGTCAACAGATTGAGGTGCTGGCACACTTGATGTTGGAGGGTGCTGATGTTGCTCGTCCGCATCAGACCTGAGAGACTCTCTGCCAGGACATCCGAAACGGGCTCGATTTCGTTGTCCTGGTCGCTGTTGTCGCTGTCGTTGGGATCCACGGGCGTAACGGTGACTTGTGCAGCAGGTGCTGCAGCTGACACCGATGCTGATGCCGATACAGCACGAATTGAGGATGTGAACCCATCGATGTTGACCTTTAGCACCCTCAACGTCTCCACACAGGCCCACTCTCCAGAAGCTACCGATTCAGCCCATAACCTGGCGTTCACTCCGCCCTTGTTGTGATAAGTCCTCATCCTTGCATAAGGCAGCGCATTCATCACCTCCAGCCTGGAGAACTTTTGTACAGTCAGCAAGAAAAGTTCCCCGTTATCGTGCTCCATCATACTGTCGAAGTCCAGATGGGTCAACCAATCCATATGTCGAGAAAGGGCTCGGAACGGAGAGATGTTGTTACGTGCAAAGGAGTCCGTGTCTGGCGCGTAGTCCTGATCCTGGAAGGGGATGCCGTAAAGTCGAAGCTGCTTCAGTCCTGTTGTCCTCTTGCTGGATGTGAACCTCAATATCGGTGGTAAAGAAAGGGCAGAGCATGTGGCTTCGTCGTCGGTCCTGGGACTACATGCAGCAAAAAGCGATGCGATGTTGTTGTCTGTGGGATGATGTTGCAGCCTAGAGTGGGTGTTGCCGACACATCCGATTGCTAGATTGTCAATCAGGGGGCAATACTCGGAAACGATGCCGGCGATCTCGGTCAGGACCGCCGGGAGCACCGATGAAAGACTGAGGGATGTGAGGTTGATACAACGTCTAAGAAGTGAGAGCCATGGTTGAGGGGGCTTTCTGGAGTTGGCGGAGGTGTAGAAATGGACATTGTCTTCGACCATAAGACTCTTCATCGAGAGAATGGGTGGCTCTACCACTTTCGAATCGGACAACGACGATGACTTGACCGCACCAGACTCGCCTTGGTCATTTGAGTGGACAAAGGTAGTCCAGCCGGTGTTGGAGAACATTAGCCGTAGTCGCTCGAGGTGTGGATAATCCTTGTCGAGGAGATTCGTAAGGGTAGCATACCGGTTCTTGCGACCAATGTCATCCAACGTCAATGATAGGTACCGCAAAAGACCCACACGAGTTCCGAGGGTCTTGAGAACAGCAGGGTTGAAGAACACAAGGGACGTGCTCATAAAAATCTTGAGTTCCGGAAAGTAGCTAAGGAACAAAATCAACAACTGCTCGTCTTTGGGATCCTCATAGAGCTCATCGAGTCTTGGGTCCGAGGGGGAGGGACAATCTCGGCTCGCAGCCAGATAGGAACAATGGGCGGTCTAGCCTCCTTTCTTTGGAGTCGCAGGAGACGAGTCCGGTGCAGGTACCTATCCCGGGCAGTCTGCGAGGGCCCATCCTCGACCTTGGCGCGCGCACGATAAAGTTCCCGCAATGTCGCCTCGCGTGCTCCCATGTTCATCGAAAAGATATGCTGCCTCTTGACCACCCGTCGTCCCAACGACCACGCAATCCTCTCATTCGACGTATCACGAATCGCAGACCGAGCAACCGTCTCCGTCAAACTGGTCGCATGACTGCCCTGGGTCCTGAGCCATGTAAACTCCAGGCTATTCAAGGAACACAACTCCTCGGCCTTGACAGCCATAAAGGGCCGAAGACTCTTGGCAGTCCAGACGCGGATGACTCGGATGAATCTTGCGTTCCTGATGAGAGCCTTTTGGACTTGAGGGGATGTTACGAAATGATTGTGTTGTTCCAGGGTGGTGAGAGAGACTGTGTGCCAGAGGAGGGGAGTGAAGAAAGTTTGGAAGTCGGACGAGACGAGGACACATTGGGCCAGATCGTGCGGGGTCAGGCTGCCTTGCATAATGTCGAGTAGCTCTGGGATCGATAGTACCTCAAGCGCTGTACATGTTTTCGACATTTTGTGTATGAGATACCTTCTGTGTGTGTGTGTGTGCGTATATTTGTGGTTTTGTCTTGGAGTATGGGTGTGTTTTGTGCGGGCAAGTTGGATATGAATGATATGGTAAAATGTGATTATTGTGTGAGTTCAGATTAGTCAGGGCCTGGGGTATGTGTGGGAATCAATAACGACGTCGTTGGAGATATTGCGGCTGTCTGTTGGTATCTGTCTGTGTGTATGTGTACGATATATGAGTAGGCAAAAGGGAGGAAAGGGGAAAAGGGGATGGCGGACAAAGAGGAAAAAGAAAAAGGGAAAAAGATGAAAAGAGAACAAAGGAAAGAAAATGACCCATGGGACAACGAGGGGGATATCTCCTTTCGCTGAGGGCGAAGCAGATGACGATTGAGGGTGCCGAGGCAGTCAGTTTATTCATGAAGTGGGAGTGTGGATTTGCCATCTGCACCCACGAGGGCTTCTCTGTTGCCAAGGCAAGGCAAGAGCAGAAGGGTGTGCCCATCTTGCAGCTATACATCCTTCCATGTATTCATGCAACTTTTCTTGCCTTGATTCTTGATTATTTTAAACCCATCATCATCCCTCTGCTTTCTCACGTTGTCTCTGTGCTCCTTTTTTTGTATTTACAATTGTTGCGCCATGTGGCAAAATGGACAAAGGAAGAAAAATGGACAAAGGAAGAAAAATGGACAAAGGAAGAAAAAAACCTACGCGGTAGTCGACTTGGGTTTGAGGACAAGGACTAACACAACAGCAATCAGAACAATAGCAATAACCCACTTTATCCTGAACAGCCAGTCGCGCCGAGTGCCAATTAGCCGTTTCGTAAACGACATAGAAGAACGAGAGGACGTGGCGAGACCCTCGACATTTGGACCTCCTAGATCCAGTCCACCTTCTGCTTCCCCTCCTTCTCCCTCAGCTCCTCCTTCGCTAGCCTCGTTAATATTCCCATTCACACCGGCGGTCGTTATCTGCTGCTGCTGTCTACTTACTGTGCCATCACTACCACTAACACCAACACCACTGCTACTTCCACCAACAGCTGGCCGAGACGTCACAAACGGACCCTTCTTTTGTGCAGGGAGACTCATAAACAAATCGTCTAGCCGGATGCACATCAGCATCATGACCGTCTCACAGCGCTCTCCCACCTCGGTGAAAATCTCTAGCTTGCGTGAGCTAGCGGGGCGGTCTCGTGCTCGGTTGGCAGGTCGACCAGGCTTGTAGACAGCAACAATTCGACCCAGAAATCCTGTCGAACTCTCTTCCCGACAATGGTAGCAGCCCACTTCATCATTGTCTTCATCGTCGCCATCCATCGCACGGTCGATCGCAGATTCCTGTTCACTGAGCGGTAGATTTTCCTGTGTCGTCACCAACTCTGGGATGTTGAAAGTACGCGTCGCTGGGCTGTGAACAAGCACAGAGTCCAGAGCAATGTTGGCAGTCGAAGATGATGATGTCTCTGCAGGGTCCGTATTTAGCCTGGTGGGTTGACGGGATCTCCCAAAGAAACTACCAAACCAGCCTCCTCCTCCTCCTCCTGCACCCACTTCTCCTTCAAGACTACCTCCACCCTGCGGGGTCGAAAGAATCTGGCCCAATGGACGAGTTGATCCTGCTCCAAAAGCCCGAGATTGCCGCTGCTGCTGTTGAAGTCTACTCCGCGCTCCCTGAGCTGCAGTCGTAGTACTTTTTCCGGATCCAATCTTCCAGCAGAACTTCCTGTCAGGTGCAATCTGAAAACTTGCTCCGATTAACCGATGAACAACAGGTCCCCCAATTCGCGTGCGTCCATGCTTCCAGCGCCACTCCATAATGACATTCTTGTGCTGCCGTCCAAAGACCACCATCTGAAGAGCCTCGGTCCCCCACCAGATCCATCTCGAGGGGTAGTGGTCTGCCACCAACGCCAGGGCAGGAATGAAATATGCGTTAGTTGCGCCGGTGATGGGGAGTGCTGTTCGGTCGGTGTGCTGTGGTCGAATGATGCTGTACTTGAGTTCAGCCTGATGCTGAGGCGACAATCCACGCTCTTGGAGAAGGACCGATTGCGGACGGGAAGGAGACGACTGTGTCGTGGATATCAGCCAAAAGTCGTACAAGAAGGGGACGCCAGTTGAGTCCTTGATGATATAGGTGCGCACGGGTATGGGCTCCAATTCAAAATAATGTGGCAAAATCGTGTGTGTTGGCGAATAAGGTGGAGGTTCGTCGGCGGAGGTAAACATGGTACTGAATGTTGTTGGAGGGAGGTTCAGTGGTGGAGGGATATCGCGAGAACGGCGTCGCGATGTCGAAGGTTCTTGTTGTTGTTGAGATGATGCACCTTGGCCATTATCAGTCTCCGAGGGGTAAACAACAGTGGTTGATGTGCTAGTAGTCGCTGTCGATTCTGCAAGAGAGGTGGGTGAGGAGAGAACTTGGACCAGCGACAAAGGTCTTGCGTTACTCCTGTTGCTGTCGTAGTTTTGGTCGCGTTGACCAGAGGGTGGTGTGTGGTTGCTTAGGTGATCTTCCTCCTCTGCCAGGGGTACAGCCGTTATCAAAGTCGAATCTAGACCATCGGTCGTTGGTGGTACTTCTTCGGAACGTCGTCGTCGGCCGGTCAACCCTTCTTCGTCTTGACTTGGTGGTGGTGCGCGTGCTGCTTGCTGCACAGTGTCGTCGGTGTGAAGAATTGTCTCGTTGCGGTCGTCGTTGCCCTCTGTCCTGGGTATAAGACTGATGCCAGTAAGTTCAATTTCTGAGGGATTGTTGACTCCATTGTTGTTGGGGATGTTGGTTAAGGACGACGACATTGTTGGAGCAATGAGCGTTGTGGGAATCAGGTTGGTGTCAGAGGAGGGGGAGAGAGGGTCCAGACAGGGAAGAGGCAATGGCTGAGTTGTTGCTGATTCTCCATTCAGCAAAACAGGTTCACCGGCGGGGAGCGGAGAAGCCGGTGGATCAAGGAGATGGTTGCTATCTGCTACTTGTGTGAGGAGAAGGGGGAGAGGAGACGTGCAAGTGGAAGGGGATGAAGAAGTATCGACGACAGGAGGAGCAAGAGTCGAGGAAGTGGAAGAAGTGGAAGAAGTGGAAGAAATGGAAAAAGGGAGAGCGGGGATCTCGACTGAATCGTGCTCCGAGGAAGAAGATAATGCCGTCATTTGGTTCGATTCTGAAGGTGCAGCAAGTGGACGGGATGGTATAAGTGTGTTGTCGATAAGGGAGTGTGAGTGCGGTGAATGAACTGAAAAAAAAAGAGGATTTTGTTTATATGCAGGAGCACCGTTGTATGCAAGGTACCATCGAAGAGAGAAGAACAGAGAAATAGACTAAGAAGTGGTATGAACAAAAGATACAAAAGAAAGGAACAAAGAAAGAAACAGAAAAAAGCGAAAGAGAAAGAGTTTCACTCTTTCCCTAGGGCATGGCTGAACCGTTAGCCTCGCATACACGCCCAGCTGTTTATTCGTTTCTTTCTCTCTTTCTCAGAGGGGACAACACTTCTGTCATCTATGATCGCAAAAGAGAAAGTGAGAGCACTGAACTAACAAGAGAAAGAGGACCATTGGACAAACAAACAAACAAACAAACAAAGAAAAAACTGGATCATTCTCCTGCTTTGACCATATCCCTCTCTCCCACGGTGGGCCAGATGGTGCGCGTGCGGCGATACTTCCGATCCCCTTGAAAAGATCAGCCCCTGTTCCTTTACTTTTCGCTTTTTCTATGTCCCCTACTCGCTTCTCATTTGCCAGAAGGATCCCAGTCAGGTTATTACCATTGCTTTTCACCCCTACACCCCTCAATAGAAAAGCTAAAGAAAGGGGCCCAACGCAGAACAACAAGCAAATGCAAAGGTGAAAGCTTTGAGGAAAGGAAGGGGATGGCAATCCAACCACAAGGGCAAGACTACAGGCGCTAGTAAATGCGGGGTAATGAGAATCGTGAGTACGCCACTCGGAAGCGAACCCTTCTTTTTCTGTTTGTTTATTCGATCGTTTTTGTTTAGCATGCAGAGATAGACAACAAAACATGTCTAGGAACGCCTCCTTCAGGGCCTGGTGGTCCCCTTCCCGTTAAGTTTCTCAATTTGACCAGCCTTCCTACGAGTGTATTTACTGAAAATCAAGGTACGTTTTCTAGCTAGGAACAGTACTAGGCGCCGAGTACGGGACTGGGGTTCCTACAAGAGACCAATTAAGGTGAAACAAAGTAGCCACCATCAATAATCACAATCGAAAATGATTTTTGGCGACAGTTTGCGAATGATTTTGTCGCCATGACCAAACCATTCAGACTGAACTGTCTTTCTCAAAAGCGCTATTCTAAAGTCTTGAATAAACGAGTGTACATACCTACACCTTAACTACACTAGACAAACGATCGTAATATTATTTGATCACTTATGACCCTCCAGGCACCGTCTGTAAGTGACACATTTCCGTCGACTCTTAATCCACTTCTTCGCCCAACACGTCCTCTTGTTATTTCTAATCAACCCGCCTTCCACCCTCTTTCTTTTCTTTTCTTTTCTTTTCTTTTTCTCTTTTTGCTTTCTCCCTTTCTCATTCCTATCATTCCGAGAACACAACAGGAACAAGATGCATCGCTCATTATCAGCCTTTGCTTCGACATCCCTCACCTACTTCATGAAGTCATCGCGTCCCTCACTCTCTACGATCTCACAGTGTGTGCTCAAGTCTCCTCACATTGGAACATCATCTTTGAACCCTTCCTCTGGCACACTCTCCACTTTACCGACCGCAGGACCACCACTCACTTCAGCACCCCTTTTTCCTCCTCCTTTTCCTCTACTACCTCCTCTTCCTCTTCCGCAGGAGGACAAACAGGGCTCTACAGGAACCAACATAACGTCCGTATCATCAAAATCGACTATGGATGGGCCTTCGACTCAGCCTTACCCGAGTTACACATCTATCCAAACTTGACAGCCTTCATCTTCAAGGCTTTAGGTGCTTGGTTCAAACCGATAGACCATGAAGTTCGCTTACGGATGATTCGCTTCTTGCAACGAAACATAAGTCTCCAAACCGTCCGCCTGGCTGCGTTTCCGTTGGATGACAATTTGGTTTGTAAGCTGTTGGGCGAGGTTCTGGAGACACACCCTTCGTTGGAGAATTTGGAGGTCAAAGGAGATGTTCGAGCGAATCACTCGAGTGTTGAGCATATCCTACGAGGGGTTGCGAGGAGTTGCAGTATTGGTACCCTCAAGTTGGTCTCGGGTTTTCATCAAGGCGGTAATCGAATCTGGCTTCAGAATCCTTCAAGTTCTCCTCCTTATGTATTTTCCTTGTTCTCTTTCTCTGCCGCCGCCTATGGCCAGACAACTACCACTCGCCTGAAGCAACTCTGGTTTGACCCAAACATCTTCACCTAAGAATATCACACCCTTCCCCTCGCACTCCTGCAACACAGCCCCCACCTAGAGCGACTCTCCTTCGTTGCGCCCAGTACACCCCACCACCTTTCAGATCTTGTCTCCGCCTTTTCCAAATACTCAACCCTCCGCCACCTCGAAATCATTGAATACAATACCAGTGCTCTCAACAATAACGACTACCTCGCAGACCTGATCCAAGCCTCTTCACACCTCCAAAGCTTCACCCTCGTCTCCCTCCAAACGAGGATAATTTCTTCCTTCTCCTTCAGCGACCGAGCCGTCCAAGCCCTTGATTATCATCAACACAGTCGAACGCTGGAACGACAGGATTTTTGTAAAGACGATAAAGTCGAGAATAAGGCTTTGCAGCTCCGCTTGATGTCGTGTCCGAATTTGACGAGCTTTGTGGTCATTGATATCGAGGCTTATTCTTCGACTACCAAGAATCGGTCCAGGATCTATGTTACGGACTTGGCGGCTGGCAAGTGGGTGTGTCATGGTTTGAGAAAATTGCATATCGGGTTCACAGGATTTCCACCTTCACCTCTTCCTCTTCCTCTTCCTCTTCCTCGTCTCTTTCCGACGGTTCAGCAACCGCACAGTACTACACAACCTTAATCTACAGCCACCTCGCTTCCCTACCCGCCCTGCGGACCCTATGCCTTGCCCGGGAACTATTTCCCTTCTCCTTCTCAGCAACCGACCGCTGGCTCCCTCCCCACCGTCCTTCAGCAACTACTTTGACCTCTCCCTCAAAACTGGCCTCGCCAAGTTAATAACACTAAAGAACTTGCAAACACTGAATCTGAGTCAGTGGCAGGATTTTCATATCGGGAAAACAGAGGCGGTATGGATGGTAGAGCAGTGGAAGAGGTTGAGGTATGTGACCTTGCCGGCACAGGAACCGTCGAGGGTTCCGGAGGGGTACAGGGCAGCAGAGCATTTTATGGATCTTATCCCTGTTCGACCTAGCTTGATCGTCTCAATCTACACTCCTTTTTACTGAATGAAAAAAAATATAAGGGTGCTATTCAGTCCATCTTTTTTCTGCTTGGATCTACGGATCATGTATGATGTGAGGCAAACTTTATGAGGATATATGGTAAATCAGCCATCATCGGATGGACTGAATAGCACCCTTATATTTTTTCATTCAGTAAAAAATGCACTTTTATAAGAAAAAGTGCATTTTGTAGCAAAAAGGAGCGAAGGTCTGGCCAACAAATACCATCCATTCCAAAAGAAAAAAAAATAAAATAATTAATTAATTTGTGATTTAATTCAGAAAGGTATGAACGACTAGCCTGTTTAGTGGAATTTAATGGATGGCTTCCGGCTTTGGAACCACTGCAAATGCACCGGCAAATCAACCTTATTACCACCACCACCACCCTTACTCCCCAAAAAGTCAATCACCTCCAACGCAGGCCATTCTCTCATCATCCACTCCACCTCCCTCTGCCTCAGCATCATCTGTGACTCTGCTGTAAACGCCGACACTGATCCTCGAAACATCCTCAGCTTCTTTAAGCCGGCCAGCTTTTTCAGAAATCCGGGCTGGTTCATTGATGGGTCACCGAGTGTCAAAAGGCCGGGGAGAGATTTCGACAAATAGTCGCGATCGAAGGGGTTGACGTATCGGATGGTCAACGTGTCAAGGCGGACCAGAGAACCCAGTTGGGTGTAGACTGTTTCCAGTTGTTTCCAGCAGGCTTGCTCCTCTGCTTTCCAGACAAACGGTGGAAGAGTTGTTGTTGTTCCAGATTTCTTCGTCCTCAAGGCAGTAGCGTACTTTTCCTCAGCTCCGGTCCCACTCAAATCCATCAAAAGGCAAACATGCGTTAAATTGAGACACGTCCAAGGGTACTCCGCAGCATCCCCCAACGACAAGCTCAACTCCCGATCATCCACTGCCATCATAAACAATCTCGTCAACCGTGGACAAAACCTCAACAAGCATTGAATCGTCCGACTAGAGACCTTCAACGCATTAAACAAAATAAGCTGATGAAACACATCCCGATGTCTCTCCAACACCTCCCACAGCTCTCCTGGCTCTCCCTCCGAATACCGAATCACCGCCAGGGTTTCGAGTTGGTTCACCGGCATATCCCTGATAACCTCCAAGTAATCTCGTCGACGACTGGATCCGTCTTTGACGGTGAGTTGGCGGAGCTTTGGGCAGTGGTGGAGGAGGAGGTTTGAGACCTCTCGTGAGGTTTGGGGGTGTTCGAGGTTAGGGACCCCCCACATCTGGAGTGAGGGACAGTCTTGGAGGAAGAGCTCAATGGTGGATGTCGGGAACCCGCCTCGGTGCGTTGGCATGATAAGTCGTGTCAAGTTGTGGAGCGGTCCGCTCCTCCGAACGGCCGCCGAAAGTCCCTCCTCATCATCATCATCGTCACTATTATCGTCCGTGGCATCCTGTAAATTGTTGCTGTCCAAGTCATGAGCCACTCCAGGGTGTATATCCTCGACATTAAAATGGAGGGACAGTACCACTAACGAAACCGGACAACTCAAAAACAGCATCCTTGTCAGCTGCATCGACATATCGCACGACGACTCTAAATACAAATCTCTAAGTTTCGAAAGCCTCGAAAGTGTACGTGCCAAGACTCGAATCAGTTGAGCATTGCTGAGAGCCATATTGGTCAGGTGCAGATCAGTCAGCCCCGGGTTCAGTCGAAGGAGCCAACAGATCTGGAACGACTGACACAAACCCAATTTATCACCATCCATATCAAGTCGGGTGATGCTGCAATTGAGCTGGGTTAGGTTGCGCATCGGTGGGGTCGGAAACATAGGTATGTCGGGTCTCCTGTTTTGAGTCGCTGGAAGCCAATTTGGTCGCGCGAGCACAGTTCCTGTTCCTGTAATAGCCCTCTCTCCTCCTCCTCTTCCTCCTCCTCCTCCTTCTTCTTCTGCTGCTGCTGCATCCGACAAAAACAAGCTCTCCAATCGCTGGATGTGCGCAAAGGCAAGGACACCGTCCATATATGCCTTGAAAAAGAATGATGAAGCTTCAAAAGATTGGACAGATCCCACATATCGTGCCAAAGCCTGGATGCCCTCGGGAGACTTTAAAAGCCGGGCGGCGGTGACGGTTGGCTTCATGTCAAGGCGAGACCACACGAGGGGCGCAAAGACCTTGTGGAGCGAACGACTTGTTGTGAGGATCTGGATGCGGTCGTTGTTGCCCAGGAATGGGTCCAATGAGGCGATGAGTTCTGGGATATCGAAGAAGCGTTGACAAGCCGTCGGCATGGTTGTGTATGTGTTGGGGGTATTGTATGTATTGAGGAGGGAGGAGTAGAAAGGTCAAGTTAAAAACCAAATCAAATATGAGATGCAAAGTAAGGGGTAGTGGATGACGATGGCAGCAAGAAAAATCAAAACGTGGCTGGTTTAGGGGAATAGGGGTCAAAAATCAAAAATGCGGACAGAGTAGACAAGGAGATCGACAGAGGCCACAACCCATTGGTGTATTTGTTTACAATGCTAGAATATTTTGTCACATCTCATTGCAGACTGAGGAACAGGTCTGGGCGGTTGCTCTGCAGGTCCTGTAAACATTCGGGGACAGGCACCATGCTCAACTCATGGTTATGTGGCAGAAACTCGGCAGCCTTCAGTGAAGACCAATTCTCGCTCAACCACGCAATCTCCCTCGCTCCCATGATCCCTGTCACCGCTGTCATCGCGCTCATCCTGAACGACCCTCGCAACTCCCTTAACTTGTGTAAACGCTTTAACTGGTTCAAGAACCCAAATTTGTTTTTGCTCTTGTCATCCAGCGTCAACAGACCAGGAATGGGGACGAGATGGTACCTCGAGACTGCACTTCCCGTTGCGACATTCAGGGCTTTGATATCCAACACCTCCAGATCTTGCAGCGACCCGATCTGCAGAGCAAATTTCTCGACAAGGGACCATCTACGCAGATCACTCTCTGACCATAACCGTGAGCCCTCAGCATTCTCATAATACTCCCCAAACTCGCCAAAGGTCATCACCAGCTGCAAATGTCGCAATCTGGTCGACGCCCACTTGAACTCGACCGCATCCTCTAGACTGAGATCGACCCTGCTCGGAAAATGGGCCAGTCCATCAATCACAAACTCTTCCAGAGCCTTGCAACCTGTCAAGATTCTCATGATCGTTTGTCGCCCAATTCTACAACAGTTATCGAACCGAATCATCCGAAGACTCTCTGAATGTCTTTGAAGAGCCATCATCATCCGATCAGGCAGGAACTCTCGGTAGCTCTTGAAGTAAAAGACTTCGACTTGTTGACTGGGCAACTTCTCCATGATGCTGATGACTGTAGGCCCATGCTGTTCCTTTCCTGGGGCGCGGATGGTGAGTTCTCGGATCTTGGAGCAGTGCCTCTGAAGGGTGTCCGACAGTGCTTGACCAGCCTCCTCGTGAACAACACATGGGACGATCCAGGACTCGACAGCGGGACACTGCTCCATGATCGAACAGAGATCTTCTGCGCGAAATCCAGCATAATGCTCGGGCAGTCGAAGTTCCTTCAAGTTGAGCAGGGGTGCCTTCCGAACTACTACTGGACCCTCATCCCGATCCTTGTCGTTGGGCATCAGATCAGGAAGCATGGGTCCACTGACAATCTCAGAGTCCAAAGTGAAGGACACGATCGATTGGGGGCAATTGAAGAGAAGGATCTCGGCAACGCAGTGTCCAACATGAGCCTTGTGGGCTGGGGCAAGGGTCAGGTGCTTGAGACGGTAGAGACGGGAGATGGTGCGTGCGATCACTCGTAGGACAAGATCATCGCCCAATCGGAGACCCTCAACAGAAAGTTCTTGGAGTCCTTGGTTTAGACTGATGAACCAACAGAGCTGGAGAGAGAGCTGGTCAGCAGACCATTGTGGACCACAGGGGAGATTGACCAACAATGAGCAGTAAAGTCGAGTCAAGGTAGTAAGGGGTGGGAAGGACAGGCTGACAGGGCACTTGTTGGGGGTCAAAGAGGGCAACCAACTGGGCCTGAGGACTGGCGTACTGGGATGACTGTGGAGAAATGCGGCAAGACCGATGACATAATGCGCGATGAAATTAGTTTCGGTTGCAAGGGTACGAACGTTGCCCAGGTTGTCAGTGAGTGCTTGAAGGGCACTTGGGGAGTGAATAAGGGCAAGGGCGGTGTCGGGGTTGTGGATGTCGAGGTCGCTCCAGAAGAGGGGGGCACAGGCGTGGGAGAGAAGCCGGTTTGTCTTGACAAGGTGGGCGATATCTTGCGTGTCGAGGAATGGAGCCAAGGAAGCGACCAATTCGGGGATGCGGAAGAAGGTGGCGCATGCAGTCATTTGCCAGATTATGTTGTTGTTGCTGTGGAAGAAGAGAAGGGAGCAGGATGTTTGTGTGTGTGGGTGGGTAGGTGGGTAGGAAAATAACGAGTCATGACAAACAGAAAGGTGGGAGAAGTAGGAAGAAGGAAGAAGAGAGCAAAAAGAAGGAACCAGAGAAAAAAGAAAATCGAGCCCATTTATTGAAGTCTTGGATACCGATGCGCCACCAACTCTAATACTGATCATTCATCGAAAATCCACTGTGAACCGGACACAGAGTTGAACGCCAAAGGCTGTTTTTAACCTTCGAATGAAAGAGGAAGGTTGCCCACGGAGACACTATTCATTCAGCGTAAGATAAAGAGGACAATAACACCTTTTTGCTCACACGGGTGGATATCCATTCGACCCCACGGGTCACTCAAGGAAAAAAAAGGTCTAATAATAAAAACAAAAACAAGGACCTGCACAACTCAACCGTTGTTTGCAAGATGCAGATGGCCAATAGCTGCGCTGCGGAGGGCGTAAAGCGAGCAAA
Organism: Linnemannia schmuckeri; assembly: GCA_029449235.1. Taxonomy (NCBI): domain Eukaryota; kingdom Fungi; phylum Mortierellomycota; class Mortierellomycetes; order Mortierellales; family Mortierellaceae; genus Linnemannia; species Linnemannia schmuckeri. Next base: position 762,360 of record JANATG010000014.1, on the reverse strand, counting down.
TTCATAGGGGCAGCACTTTGCAGCAGAAAGACGAGAAAAAAGACATTTTCACATTCTTGTAGAAGAAAGGAGAGGAGAAAGACGAGGCATCAAAAAAATAATCGTGTAGAGGATGAAGAAGGGGACGGCGCTGCGTTTCATTTTCTAAATAGACCATGGGATTGGAGTGGTTGTTCAAATGTGAACGTTGACAAAAAAGTTTCTAGACAAGTGGACAGGTTGCTTGCTTCTCTTTGGTTGATGTTCAGCCCGAAGGTAAAAAGCAATTGGCCATGCCTCGTTTACCCTGTCTTCTTTCTTTCTTCTCTTCTTTTTCTACTTTTCCTCCCCTCTTCTCCTTTTCTCCTTACCCTTCTCTCCTCCTTCCTTCTTTTCTTTTCCCAGTAGATTACGTTAATACATCCTGCCCTGTCTGTTGGCAATTCAACAAAAAATATTGCGAGCATGTCCGGACAATGTGACCTTTCATAGCGTGCCTTTTGCTTTCCCTTGCTCGCTTTTGTTGTTTGTGCTTCATTAGAAAAGTCATGAAGGAATCTCCTTCCTCTCCTTTTCCTCCTCCTTCCACAACTCCTTTTTAACACTCACTTCCCACCACAGTTACAACGTGCAAAAGGATGACTTGGCCATTCATAACCACGGACACGGTCGACACACTTTCTTCTCTCGCAACAACAACAGCATTGACAAACTCACTCAACCTGCCCGAGATCCGTCTCCTCATTGCCCCATACCTCGATCGCGCCTCCTTACTAGCCTGTTGTCAAGTCAATCACGCATTTCTTTCTTCCTATCGCTATGTCCTCACCTGGTCCTCTGTCTTCCTTGAACGCCGCACCCGAAAAGTCTTTCCCTTCTCACTTATCCGATAGAACGAACACCTTATCCGATAACTCGTTCTCGAAGACACTCAGGTCTTTATTAACGGCTGAAAGTTTCTCCACTGTCGAAACTTGAAGGTACTGGACCTGTGTGTTGACTCGAGACGGTTCGATGACGATTATGGACGGCACCCAGCGATTCGAGAAGTGGGCGCGCAGATGCAGGAGCTTATTAGACAGAATCTGAGGCTTGAGGAGTTGAGGATTAACTGGCGACCGATGAGTTCGCAGCACCGGTAGATTCTGAATAGGGACTTGGATCTTTTGTACTCGAATTCAATTGCAAGCTTGAAGCTGTCAGAGGCGACGTGCGACGTGTATGTGATTAATACGCTTGTGGAGCATTGTCCACGGCTGGAAGAGTTAGAGATTGAGGGGTTCCATTTCACACCCCCGGACAGATGGCAGTTAGTCTTGGAGTTGAGGCAAGTTAGGAAGTTGACAATGGGCAGCTCAGTGTGCCAACATGGGCAGGTTATTTTCACTGGACCCGTGGTTCGGGAGCTGAGGCTGCGATACTTCTTGCACTAGGCGCTGGTGGATCCTTCTTGGGGGCTGCCGAAACTCGAGTCGTTGTGAGGATCTGGAGGGTGCGGTGGTAACTAGAGTTATTGGACAGTGGAGTGTCAATTCTCTTCGAAGGATCGAACTGCGGAAAACGACTCATTTGAAAGAGACTTTGGCGTGTCTGGTTGAGTGATGTGGAGAGGCGATACGGGAGATTACTGTCGACAGGGATTCGATATGGACTTTGTCGTTTGCTGAGAGGAGGGAGTTCCTGCGACAGATGCCTCAACTGGAGAAGTTGAATGGACATGACCCCAGGTCATGGGCGTCCTCTTTTCAAAGTTGCTCGATCAGTTGATCTAAGCGCCAAGAGCAGCGAAAAGCCAAAAGAAGCATTTTTATTAATAAAGTTGCGTGTCAGGTTTAATCCATCCCGCAGTTTTCGAACGTTCAAATAAAAGTAGGGGTAGGTAAGTGGGACTCCGCACTTTTTTTTTCTTTCCTTTTTTCTTTTTCTTTTCATTCAGCTTCCCGCAAAGCAGCCAGCTACCTCGACAAACAAAAACGATGCAAGAAGCCCTCTCGCTCTCAGAGATCAGGACCCACATCGGCCTCTTCCTCATCACCACCAACGACAGCAAGCGGGACCTGATCGCATGCATGAACGTCTGCAAGGACTGGCGAACAGACTTTCGAAGACTCCTCTACAGAGACCTGGTCCTTGGTCACCGTACCTTTCAACCTATCCTTGGCCCTATCCAATGGCGCGCCTATGGAATCCATACCCAGTCTCTTGTTCTTGAAGAGCCTTCTGTTATGCAGAAGGTCAACCCTATCGTTATTCGGGGAAGATACAGTGGGATGGGCAGTAATAACGGGAGCGGTCAAGGGACAAAGAGCATCTTGCGGTCGTCAGATTATAACCTCGATCCGATCCAGTACTGTCCGAACCTGTTGCACCTCACCATTAGGCTCAGCTCAATCTCACAGGGGCTGTGTTGTTGGACTCGGGAGGGGGATGACGACGACTATGGACATGACGATAACGATTCCTTAGGAGCTGCCCCACCAGCACGAGTCAGAACCACTGTCGCATTTCGATATGATCGTCAGAACCAGCCCTGGTTCGTCAAGTCGAGCAACCGTATTTTGGCCCTGTTAGAGTACCACCCCAACCTCAGGAGCTTCCGTTGGATCGGCGACTCGAACGTGCATATGGAACGGATTGGTCGACACTTGCTGTCGAAGCAACTACCACATCGTCTGGTCGATCTGGCACTGGATTCTTTGACGGCGACTTGTGCGGAGATCAATCGGATAATTGAGAACTGCCCTGAACTTCGACGGCTCAGCTTGAGGTATTTGCATCTGGTATCGACAGCGACGTGGCCCGATCTGGATGAAGTGCAGCAGAATATGTCCGCACTCTCGATTGCCCCAACATTACCACCATCGTCGCCGCTGTCGCCAATTCCCTCACAACCAACTCTCCACCTCGCTCGCATACAATCCCTAACCCTCGACCGACCCCAGTTCCTCGCCCCAGGAGTCCTCAACATCCACGGCCCAGCCCTCCAACACCTAGAACTCGTCGACTGTGCCTTCCCGCCATCATTTCTCGCCGAGATCGACAGATCCCGGATCGAGGGTTCACCACTTGTCCTGACCCACCGCCACGTCGTCGAATGGAATTGCCCAATGCTCATAAGATTCAAACATGATCGAGGAAGCCTCATGCCCGAAGCTTTCACACACAACCTCCTACCATCCACCAAAAACTCCTTCCGGTCGCTCTTACTCCTAAAGTTGACCCTCCAACCAACCTTTATCTCGGACCTGATCGCCCACCCCAGTCTATGCCAGCAACTGACACACCTGGACCTCTCGGGAAGTGAAAGGATCAAGAGCACCGATCTCCAATCCCTCCTCTGTCACCTCCCCGCCCTTCTCGACTTTAAAGGTCCCGCGGGCGTCCTGTGGGGCGAAGACATCTTCCAATCATCTAAACCCTGGGCATGCCTCAAACTCCAAAGACTCCAAATGCTCATCTGTCTCGCTCGACCAGACTCGGGACTCTGGGAAACCGACAACCTCTTTTTCGGTTTCCCCCTCTGGGACGCCCATCCCCCGGACTCGAACCGCTTCCTCCAAGTTCAAAAGTCTGTATTCCTTCAGCTAGGACAACTCACAGATCTGGAGGTTTTGGACTTGTCAGGAGGATATGGGATTGAACAGTTTTTACACGAGGTCCCACGAGGATTACCCTGGACTCTGGAGGCGGGGTTGGAGACGTTGCAGAGGTTGGGGCGGATGAGAGAGCTGACGGTTTCGGGATGGGAGAACAAGATGACGAGGAGAGAGGCCCAGTGGTTCCGGCAGTGGTGGCCGGAACTGAGGTCAATCCGGACAAAGAACGATGGTGCGTTTTCAAGGCGATCACAATCGCAAGCACCACAACAGCAGCAGCAGCAGCAGCAGCGACAACAGCTTCACCAACACCAGCAGCAACAGGAAGTCGACAAGCCTGTGAGCGAGGATTTGGTCGTAGGTTGGCTTGCCTTCCAAATGTGTCTGCACCAAGAATGGCCTGCCCGGTTTCCTGATCCTACGACGTAGGCTATCATTTTTTGTTACAATTTTCCATAATAGAAATGTACTCCTGCCAACCTTATTTTGAATTTGTTCCGCAGGCGTTCTTTTTTAATTTAATCCGCAAGGCGCAAACTAAACAAAACTGCCTAAGAAAGCAAAATCTCAGGCCTGACCTCATTCAGCCACTTGAAGTGCGGCAAGAGCTCATCCTCGCCATAGAGAGGCTCAGGACAGAAATCAGCTTCTTCCAACGCAGGCCAAGCCTCCGCCAACCACTGAACCTCCTTCATCCCAAAGATGACCCTATTCTCCTCCGTGTAAGAACTGAAAGACCCATGCAAAGACCTCAACTTCTTGAGCTTGCTCCACAGGCCCAGGAACCCAGGTCGGCCAGCGACGGGGTCGCCCAGACTCAGCAGCGCAGGAAACGTCAGATCCCGCAATGGATCAACGTCGTCGGATGTGGGCTCGATTCTCCACAACTCTAGTACCTCCAGCTCTGTCTGCACTCCCAGCTGCTTGTAGAACTTTTCAAGCACCGTCATCTGTCGTTGCTCCTGCTCCGTAAGGAGAATGGGTGTACGTCGAAGGTAATACGGCTCTGAAGACTCGACCTCCTCCTTAACACCAGCAGCACGAGCAGCAGCATTAGAATCAGCGACAGAGGTAGCAGCAGAAGCTGCACCCGTAGAAGCATAAGCAAGAGCTGAATTATCAGCAGCAGGTGAAGCAGTAAGAGAAGCAAGAGAAGCAGCATCAGGAGAGACGGGGGCAGAGAAAGCAAGATGGCCAAGCGAAATTCTGAGGTTGAGTTCCTTGATCCGCGAGCTGGCCCATTTCCTCTCAACAACCTCCGAAACCGTCAACGCCGGCCCATCCGCCCTCCACCTTGCACCGCCTCCAAGAATGAACATTTCCAGGCTGGGGCACTCAAATAACACGAGCTGAATAAATGGGGTCACCATCTCCTTGTTGAAATCAAACTGTACCCATGTCAGCGCAGTCGCATGTCTCCGGAACGCCGTCGATAATCTGCTTGACATCTCAAAGGTGCCCACCGACACAAACTTCTCCAGCGCAGGCGCTGCCACCATTGATTCCATGATCTCCAGAACAAGCGTCTGCCGCCGATCGTCCACGAACCCTTTGCTAATCATTCCCGTGAGCTTGGGACAACCCTTGCCGATGGTGCGTCCGACTGTGACAATGTCGACCGCCGAACCTAGGAATGGCAGCGTAAGTTGTTCCAGATTCGGGCAGTCCGCAAAGAGCTCGCAGACCTCCTCTGTCGTTAGATACGCCAAGTTCTCGAGCGTTAGAAACGTAAGGTTATGCAATTCCCGGGCTCCTTCGTGGTTGACGTCCCAAGAGACGATCTTCTGTATGGCTATTTCGAGCGCTTTGCTCACGTACAGGAACTCTTCATCATCATCGCCGTCGCCACCGTTTCCGTCGTCACCTTCCTCGTTATCATCACCAGTCGATTCCTCAAACATCACTGCCAATGCCTGGATCGAGCGCGGGCAGGCAAGGAAATATGAGTACGAGAGCAAGGTCCACAGAACCTCTCTCCCTATGAGACCCAGTAGCAGCTTTTTCAGTCTGTTGAGCTTAGTGATGGCCTTTGCCAAGATATACAGTGCTTCGATGCTCTTTGTCGGAATCCCGAAAATGCTGACCTGAACCAGGTTCGGGTTCAAATGCAAGATCCAGCAGACTTGTGTAACATGATTGGTGGTCTCGTACTTGTCCAGAAAGCACTCACCCTCAAATCCATCCTGTACATAATCCAGCCCAATCTGAACCGACAAGTGTGTGAGATGCGTCATGGGCGGAAACGGGATCAAGAGACAAGGTTGTGGATCTGGTGGTGGGATCCACGTGGGCACACAAAACGCTGCCTTCCCTTGCCCAAGAATCCCGGAGACCATGTGGTGGAACGCTAGCACAGCGTTAAAGTAGTAGACAGAGAAGGCCCTTCCGGTATCGAGAGAGCGAACGTGCTGGACGTTCCTGGCGAAGGCAACAAGGGCGTCGGGGCTGTCGAGCAACGGTCCTGTATGGCAGTTCATGTGCTGGTAGAAGGCTGCAACACAGAACGCGTGCAGACGATGAGAGGTCTGCATCAGGTTGGAAAGTTCGCCTTGAGTAAGGTTTGTGGCCAATTTGTGAACCAGTTCTGGGATCGCAAAGACTTTGTCGCAGGCTGAATCCATGACTTGAAGGGATGGTGAATGAAGAGAGAAAGAGAGAGAGATGTCTTTAACTTTTTGATTTTTGAAGTTGCAGAAAGGTGCCATTTGGCAGTCACTCGTGAAGCGATCTTTAAAAATGAAATAACGCGTTCCAGTTCATCATCGCCTTCATACTCTAAGTGTTCTCGTGACTTTACAAAATACAGCCACCGCCTTGGGCACAAAGTCATTTCAACATGGACAGCGCATTGCTACAGATAGTCAGGTATCCGGATCAAAATATTTCATTTGGAGTAAAAAGAAAAATTGGTGGCAAAGTTGAAAATGATTTTACTGAAAAATTAAAATATAAATATGAAAAGAAAATAATGACTCTACTCGTTATGGTGACGACTGCGAAGCCCATCGTGATGCTTGAGTAGCCACACATAGCATTTCCGTTTCGGTTCATGTATCCAAGGCCCAAACCCTTCATGCTGCAACTGCGGCCAGTTCTCAACCATCCACTCCATCTCATCCTGCCCGATCGTCAAGCAAGCCTCCTCTGTATGCAGACTGACCGACCCATGAAGAGCCTTCAATTTCTTCCATCCCTTGAACAAACTAAGGTATCCAGGCTGCGCCTTGGAAACACCTCCCAAGCTCAACATGAATGGAAACAAGGCTTGGTCGCACCTAGTTGTCTGCTGGTAGGATCCAATTTCAGTGCTGTCGACATTAATGTCGTCATGAATGGCGCGCAAGTGCAGTGCCTCGAGGTCACTCAATGCAGCCAACTGTCGATAGAATGCCTCCAAAAGCTTCCCTCGTTTCCTCTCGGCCCGTGAGAACATTGCCTGTCTGTTGTAAACATAACCCGGCAACTTGTAATCATCAGGCCTCCTCCTGAGTTCCGCGTGCACACTATCGTCTCCGATCATATCATCCATCCAAGCGCCTACGAACTCGAGATCCTCGGAATCAGAATCAGACTCAGACTCAGACTCAGACTCAGAACCAGAATTGGAACCATCTTCAGAACCGGAAAACTCGTCAAAGCCAATGGAATGTCGATGCCGTCCTGCTCTTTCTCCACCCTTTCCGATCGACACCGCAAGCGAGAGTTCCTTGAGCCCAGTACACGCCCACTCAGATTCGACTGCGTCCCCAAGACTGATGCTATGTGAGAACGGGCAGCTGCCTTTAATTTCTAGCACCTCCAGGACTTCGCATCGTTGAAGAATCGTTTGGATGGACTTGCTCAGCATCCTTTCGCTCTCCTTAATTCTGATCTCTGTCAAGCTTGCCGAGTGTCGTTGGATGGCTGCGGCCAAATCTCCCGCATGAGCGTCGAATTCGTAAAATCCAAGAAATGACAGGTCCTCGAGCTGGTGCTCCGGCAGGGTACTCATGATACCCATGATCAATCCGCCGTCGTGGCCGTACTCTCTTGTTCCATGATGCAAGGTGGTAATGTTGGGAGCGGTCCGGCCAATGAATTCTCCGAGGGTGTCGTGTTTCCTATTTGTGTTTGGTATATCCACGTGCTCCAGACTAGGACAATGCTTGAATATCGCCAGCATCTCTTTCGGTGTCAGGTGCCATGTATGTCGCATGGATAAGAACGTCAGCTTCGTTAGGGGCTCCTGTCGGCGAATCCAGATTGCCCCCTTCACATACCCCTCGACAGCGGGCAACTCCAAAGGCTCCAACCTCTCAGGCTCCTCATCGTCGTCTAACACCTCCTCTTCCTCGTTGTTGTCATCGTCGCTGTTGTCATCATATAGTCTCTCGCCCTCGTCGTCGAGGTATATATTGAGACTCTTCAACGAGGTTGGACATGCCCAAAACAGCGTGTTCGGAAGCCGAGGCCACTGCGTTTCCGAAGCGAGAAAAATCAGGCCCAAATGCTTCAAGTTCCTTGATCCATTGATGACACTCGCCAACACCTGAATCTCCTGTTCATTCTCGATAGTGATTCCTTCTAGCGATAGGACTACAAGGGCAGGGTTCAATTGGATGAGTTGACAGACTTGAAGCAGACTGGGCGAGGGGTTGTTGTTTCCGTCAAGGACACTGCCACTCGTTGGCTTTATCCAAGCCTGCCCATTCATATTCAGCTCCAGCTTCGTCAGATTAGTCAAGGGCGGGAATGGCACAGGCAGCCTGTGTTGAGGGTCAGGTGCAGGGGCCCATACGGCCCTTCCGGAAGGCACGGTGTCCGAACAGACGGTAGAATCCTTGCCCTGTGGGTTCCAGAGACCATTGTAATAAGCGACAATAAATGCCGATCCTGCTTTAAGTACGCGGACATGGTGGGCATTCCTGACAATAGCCGCAAGCGTCTCGGATGTGTCCAGCGATAAGGATTTCAAGTGCCAGAGAGGGACTAAGTCCAAGGTCCTGAAGAATGAGTGAGAGAAGAGGCTGTACATTTGGCGATTGGTTTGCATCAGTTTGGAGAGCTCCTTTTTGCACAGGGTAGACGCTAACTTGTAGACAAGTTCCGGAGTAGCGAAGAACGTGTCGCAAGCAGCGGTGGCCATTGTGCTGTTGTTTTGTTGGAAAGGACGAGAGAGTGAGGAGATTGCATGGCTATCCATTGTGCTTATGTTTGTATAAAAGAAACATTCTGGTGACTAGTATTTTGGACATTTGGGTTTGGCTACTTTGAAGAACATTTAATAAGCCAATTGATGCGCACAGGGCAAGACATAATTTTGCTCTTCTGTTTATTGCTTGTTTTGCTCCTTCTTTTGTTCCGTCCAGCAATCTTCTCTCAGGATCCAGCTACCATGGAAGGCTCTGTACCACAAACCGACTCATCCACACAAACCGACTCACCCACACAAACCGACTCACCCACACAACAGCAATACCCATCTTCTGGTAAGACATCGACCTCCTCTACCTGGGCGTCGAGACCTCCTCACCCGCAGCAACTTCTTCACCCTCGAGAAATAAGGACGCCATGTCCGGTCGCTCAAAATTGAGGAGGCATTATTGCCCTTCTACAACGACAGTATGCTCCACATCGTCGGTCATGACGATGAACAAGAAGATGGAATGATCAGTCAGGAGCTGGCCTACACTGGAGCGGATCGAGCTTCTAGGTAACGGATCCAAGAAACCCAAACGTGTCACGGGCCTTGGAGGTGGTCTTTTGGACTATGTTGCTGGAGCTAAGGCCTGGGGTTGATCTTCGAGCTTGCGACTTCTCACAGCTGCTTGTTCCCAATCATGGGAGGCGCCCTAAACTACTGAGTATTTGCCTGGTATGTGAGAGATGAAAGGTTTTTAACAAATGCCGCGGTGTGAATAAACGTCTACTTTTCACTTCATTCCTCATTTGTTCTCGAAGTTGATGCTTGCAAACGTGCTTCTTCAGGGGTGCTTTTTTTTCTGTTCTTTTTGCGCAAAGTATTACTGATGACGTACATCGAAATGCTCAAAGACACAGAAAGATAGGAAAGATTATAAAAGCTAATGCGTCTATCTTTTTATCTCCACTGTATGGAAGACATACTAAAGCTAAGCAATTTTGTCCGCCATGGGGGAGGGGGGGGGGGGGGGGGGGGGAAGGACAAACAGGACAGATCAGCTCAAAATCCATATTCAGGCACAGTACATTGCTTTATTAGCACTCTGGATGTCACTTAACTCTGCCACGAGTTCATGTCAAGACCAGGCATTTGTTCCTTCAACCAAGCGAAACAAGGCCGAATCTCTGATAAATTGCTAAAGAACTCTGCCTTCTTCAAGCAAGGCCAATTTTCCTTGATCCACTCTACTTCCTTCCAACCCATAGTAGCCTTCGTCTCCTTCGCCACCGCATTCACAAACCCTTCGAGAGTCTTCAACTTCTTGAGCCCAGACAACAGCCCAAGGTACCCAGGGAGTCCCTTGGCCTTGTTGCCGTCCAATGTCAGCATGCCTGGAAAAACGTAGTAGTCCCAGTTGATCTTAATTTCATCATCGTCCTCGTCCTCGCCTTCGTCCTCGAAGTAGCCGTCCGGTGCACTGATACACAGCGACAAATGCTCCAGCTCTGTCAAGAATCCAATCCGCTCATACAAGCTCTCCAGCAGCGACAGTTGATCCCGCTCCTCGTCCGACAGCAGAACTGGCGCATCTCGCAAGTAAATCGGTGACCTGATGATTTCTGTGCTGCCAATGTTGATAATGAGTTTGAGCGTCCGGAGCCTTGCCGACGCCCAAGGAATAGCAACGAGATTCTCCAGATGCACCTCACAATCGGAGTAATAGCCAGCTTCGGTCTCGACGTCGAATACCTCCAGTGCTTCGCAAGTGGCCAAGATTGTCAGGATGGTATCCTCGGTTAACTCCGCGTATAGGATACTGATGGTCGTCAGGGAGGCGACATGTCGTCCAATGGCATCTCCCAGCTCTCCTGGAATTTCCACAATTTCCTTAAATTTGAGTGCCTTCAGTGTGTTCTCCGGCATAATATCCATGATTTCCATTGCCATCTCACCCTCCTGATCATGCGTATCGTCGCACTGAATGAGGGTATGTAAGTTAGCACAGCGGTCGACGATAAATTGTGCCAATCCAGTTCGAATGTCGTAAATGTCATCTGGGAGTGCCTGGATCTTGGGCATCTCTATCTCGACGAGCGTCGGGCACTGCTGGATCATGGATCGAAAAGTCTCGACTGCGAAGCCATTGTCAGTTTCCACCTGCCAGTGCGTCAACTGAAGCAGTGGCTCCTGTCGCCTTTCCACCGGATTGTGAATCGTCCTGACGCCTCTGTCGGTTGTTGAGAGGCCGCTGTCATCGGGATTGAACTCTTGTCGAAGATTGAATATCTTGATCGTCTTGGGGAGACTGAAAAAAATGGCAGGGATGGTATGGTCGAGGATCTCGGCAGTGGAGTAAAGGCTGATGTAGAGTTTCTGCAACTGAGTCAGGCCGGTAAGTGTCCGCGCAAGAAGGTTGACGTCGTCCATACAAAACATGGGTAGGCCGTTCAAAGTCACGCTCGTCAAGCGTGAGCTCAACTGGACCACGAAGCAGACCTGGGCAAGATAACCGCCGCTGTGATAGAGTGCGGCCAGGGCAGAGTTCATACTGCGATAGTACCGACTGATGGTGCAGGAGAGTGATTGTAGATCGCTCATGGGTGGGAACGGAACCACCAGGGTGGTACGAAAGTCGACTGGAGGGAGCCATGGTGGTAGTGTTGGAAAAGTAGCGGAAACCGTGTGCTGCAGGTCCTGAAGAGCAAGTATTCCGCGATAGTATTGATTGAAAAAGCCTTCAGACATAGTGATGTCTCGTACCGAACGCGACCGTGCAGAAAGGGCCAAGAGGGCATCCGGTGAAGTGCAAAGTGCCTCGTGGAGATGTTCGAGGTCGAGGGTGTGGTAGAGGTATGGAGAGGAGATCTTGTTCAATCTTTTGCAGGTCAACATGAGATGCACAATGCTTTTTTTGGGCAGGAGCATGGCAACCATGGCCACGAGCTCAGTTGCCTTGAAAAACCGGTCGCAGGCTGTGTCCATGTCGGGAAAGTGTGAGGGAGTATAAGATAAGTTGACAGTGTTGCAGAAAGGAAAAACGCGAATAAAATGGTATGATAAGAACTCGCGTTTTGGTTTTTGATTTTGAAGCAGTCACAGTTGATGTGTCCAACATGTGGTAATGCGTATCATGCACAGAGTGGTAACAGGAGAGGCAATGAAGAGTACTGTATCTGCATTTTCGCCTCCACAACATACACAGCATACCAGAGATAATCAATTTCGTCCGCAATGCTATTTCTTTTCTTAATGAGAGCAGCGTCGATTATTACAACGCGTAACGCTGTACAACTTCAACTTTGGGCGTTGCAACTGGAGCCATTTTAAACAACTGTCATCCAACCTATCAGTCAAAACGATAAGGAGCTCGCGAAAAATAGGACTTGAGAATCTCTGCATCCCGATGTGATGGCGTATAGTCCTCGTTCCAGTTCCAGCGAGCTACTTCCCAATCCAATTCGTCGTCATCTTCTCCGTTCACGTCTCCGCTAAGATATTATCGTCGTGTGCCTGAATGTGTCTGAAACACCAGTCGATTGATCAAAAAATAGTTACGAACTCAATTGGATTTGGACCACAAGGAAAAGCAACCCTATAAAAATTATTTCCATTCCTCTCTCACAAACATATCATTGGTACCTCCATCAGGCACACTCACATTTATTTTCTTAATAATGGTCAATTTGACTCGACGACAACCGCATCTCAAGGATATTCATCTGTTTCCCCAGTCAGGTAAAAAACAGCAGGGACTTCGACAATTTATCAAAGAACTCTACTCTCTCCAAGCGAGAACAATTCTTCTTGATCCGCGGCACCTCCTTCCAACCCATCGTCACCTTGTCTCTTTCGCCAATGCACTCACAAGCCCCTCGAGCGTCTTTAATATTTCTCAATCCAAAGAATAGCCCAAGACACCCAGGGAGACCGATACCATTATGATCTATCCAGTCGTTGTCGTAGCTGTCATTGACTTTATCTCTGTTGGACATAGCCCACAACAGCTGAAAAAGCACAATTTGGATCGTGCCATCCTCAATAATGTTACAATCCCTGAATCTAATCCTCGCCAATGACTCTGAATGCCGCTATATACAGGTACCGACTTTGCGGTGTCTGATTGCCAAAAAACGACAAATTTAATAATACATGTCTGATTCCGAAGGGAAGAGACGGTCGTCACATACACAATGTTGATTTATTTGCAACAGAAATATTAGTTCAAGAAGAAGCATAATCATCACTATCCGAGCCCCAACCATACATAGGATTCGTCTTGAGCTCCTTCAAAGTCTCGAACCGATGATAAGAGAGAGGCCTACCTGTCTTGACCTCGCCTCCATACAGGAACCCAGGTCCCGACGATGTAAACTTTAAGCTCTCCTCCCGATCATCAAGCGACAGCTGCAATTGAAGATTCTCGAGGTTTTTCAGGAACTGGATCTTGCGGTACAGCTTGCCCAAGGGAGTGCTACCTTTCTTTTGTGCCTCCGTAATGACACCCGACTTTGATTTCGACTTGGACTCGGACACGCTAGCTGGAATCTCCATCGCATCGAGCTCTTGCATGTTAGGAAACTTGACTGCGAACTGGAGCACCCGAAGAGCCTTTGACACCCACCTGTAAAGCAACACATCCTTCAGTGGAACCTCGAAACACTCTGCCCTCCTGCCATCGACGCTGAGTACCTCCAACACTTGGCATCCGTGGAGAATTGTCTGGAGAAAATACCCGTCAAAGTGTCCAGTGTCCTCAAACTCGACTTTGACCAGTGAGCCAAAGTGCCTCTGGAGAGAGTCTGCTAAATTTGTGTCATGATCGTGGTACCCTTCAACATAGATCGACTGGAGCGTGTCCTCCGGCATACCTTTGATGATCTCGGTCATCAGCGACGTGGAGACATCGCAGTTGTCGTCAAAGTGGAGGGAGAGATTTGCCAACTTGGGGCAGCAATGAACAATGTGCTGAGCGACATATCCTTCGTCCTGTCCACGATCAAGAACAGGGACCTCTAGAGTAACGACCTCAGGGCAATGGTCTATCATGGCGAGAACCGTATCGGCGTCGAAACCACCGGGGAACTGGGCACGCAAGCTCGTCAGCTTGCGAAGGGGCTCTTTTCGTCTCGGGAAAGCGGGTGAAGATCTGTCGCCATCCGTTGCCGTATCGCTCTTGCCGTATCGAGAAGTAACAACAATGCTCGCAGTCTTGATCAACTGCGGGAGGCTGAAGAAAAACTTGGCCACAATCTCGTCGCTTGGACCAACCTTGGGGATCAGAAGGGTCACATCGATCGTCTCCAGCATTTGGAGTACGCTGATGCTTGCGCAAAGAGAGTCTACGAACTTCTCGTCATCGATAAATAACTGGCCCAATTGCAGGCTAACCAGTCGAGGGCAGCCTTGAAGAGCGCGAGCAATCGACGTCGGGAAAGCGTCCCTCTTGATGGTAGCCTCGGACTGGGAGTGTGAGGACCCGTATGAACGTTCCAACTCGCAGGTGAACGATGTCAGGTTCGGCAAGGGCGGAAAGACAATGTCACCTCGAGACGACGACGCGTCGGCAGAGTCAGAAGAAACACCGACGATAAACCGAAGGCAGAACTCTCTGGCCAGGGAAATGGACCGGACGTGTTCGGCGTGCTTGATGAGCCCTCTGATACCCGCGGAGCCGGAGAACATTCGCCAAGTCTGGAAGCTGCTGATAGTGTGGTAGAGGACTAAGGGACCGTTCCTGTAAAGTGAGCTGTTGGTCCTCATGAGCCTGGCGATGGTTTGACATGTAGAGTACTGGAGAACCATCTTAATGAGTTCGGGCAGGTTCCAGAATCGGGTGACAGCAGACTCCATGGTGGTGTATGCTTGATAGTGAAATGAAAGAGGAGGAATGGGAAATATAAGAGGGAGAAGAAGGCTGGGAGAGGAAAGGTAAGAATTGAAGTGAGGCATTTTTTATTTTTACTTTTTACTTTTTACTTTTTACTTTTTACTTTATCTTGTTGATTGTCATCGTTGAGGCTTCCAACAAAGTAGTTTAGGTGATAACAAAGTGGGAAGGAAGCAGGACAGAGAGGCAAGAGGAAGGTGTTTGTGCGGGTGTGTTTTTGCGTGCAAGGTAAGCAAGGAAAGAGCAAAAAGGTGCCTATGAGAGTTTTTATGTAAGGGTATGGGTGTGGGAGAGGTCGAGTCAATGATGTCTTTTCTTTTTCAAATAGGCGATACAGCAACAAGTGGATTTGGTGGCGTCGAGCAGAGGCCAAAAGAAACACGCAGTACGAAAAAAACCAATTTATATCTGGCGACAGTGGACGAATTGCTATTCAAACTATTCCCTTCGGACTCGTACTAAATCATGGCCAGATCGGGTCGTAACTTCTGGAGCCTCCAAAAACTAAACCATGACGACGAACGCTTTTAGAAGAACTCGGCCTTCTTCAGCTTGGGCCAATGTTTATGACCAGCTTGAGCTTGCGAAGGACTGATGCAACCCACGGCTTGGAAATCGTGTCTGCCAGGATGAACTCAACATACTCCTCGAGTGCCGCACTATGAACGATCTTAAACTCGTCCAACGCCCGGCAGCCACAAAGAATCTCGGCAATGGTCGATGCTGGTCAACCTCCTAGGATGTCGCGAGAAGACGGCGCCCAAAACGGCATTGTGGTCCTCAAAGTAGTTCATATCGAACGTTTTCAAGTTGTCCTCAGGCACACTCTCAACCAGAGTAGTAATTATCGATCCGGCATTGTCAAACTCCTACTCCTCCTGACTGACATTCTCCAACTGGAGGCAACATCGCTTTGGAGCGCAGAATTTCTTGAAGTGTTTGATGACTTGCATGACTCGACTGAGGGATGACTGGACAAGAAGGATGCAGGAATGCCGACAATCTCGGGAAGGGCAAAGAACCGAATGCAAGCGGACTGCATTGTGTTTGAGCGAAGACTGCGGCAACCGAGGGAGAGCGAAGAAAGGAAAAGGAGAGACAAGGAGAGTTGACAAGGAAAGTAAAAAACGAGGGAAAGCAGGAGGGGGCGTGCTCGGTTGGCTGTTATGCTATGTGTTATGT
Organism: Linnemannia schmuckeri; assembly: GCA_029449235.1. Lineage (NCBI taxonomy): Eukaryota > Fungi > Mortierellomycota > Mortierellomycetes > Mortierellales > Mortierellaceae > Linnemannia > Linnemannia schmuckeri. Next base: position 746,594 of record JANATG010000014.1, on the reverse strand, counting down.
GTTACTCTGTTTATCAACGCGTGAGGAGTGGACAACGAAAGAGAGTACAATAGTCACATCCAGAGCAGATCTATCTTTTAATCGCAAATTGCTTCCTGTCCTGTCCTGTCTTCCGCTGTTCTTCAGGAACAGGTCTTCAACTCTCTACAACATTCACTCACAACAACAAGCCATTTATTTCTCTATCTCTGGTGCATTTATTTCCAAAGCGAATAGGACCTATACTAATCCCAACCAACACGAACAAACTTGAAAGGCGCTCCAGTCTTGACCTCACCACCCGTCAGGAACCCAGGACCTGAATAAACTGGCCACTTTGGGTTCGATCCATCGCTATACAAATAAACGGAAAGCTCCACATACTCCAGATCTATCAACGTCCTAATCTTGCGGTACAGCAGCCCCAGTGCCGTATTCCCGTTCTTTTGCTTCTCTGTGATCACACTCTCCGATGGATCTTCAGCAGACCGGTGCATGGCCTTCATCTCGCTGATAGAACCAAACGACACCACAAGCTGAAGGCGCTGGACCGCATTCGATGCCCACACGCATGTCGCCAGATCCCGGGCACCAATCTCAATATTCCGCTCGGTAATAGCCGTGATCTCAAAGACTTTCAAGGCTGAACACCGCTGAAGAATAGCTTTGATGTCCCTTTCGTCAAAACTCTTACACTGGTGAAATTCGATCGTGGTTAAGGAGCCACCGTGTCGGAGAAGAGCTGAATTCAGCTCATCGTCAACGGGCTCGCGTCCAGAAAAGGAGATTGACAAAAGCTGGTCCTGTGGCATGGCGTTCATGATGGCAGCGCCCAGTCGCTCGGTCCACACAAGTTGATCGTATGCATCTATACCGAAATGGCCCTCAAGACTGGCTGTGAGTTCCTTTAGTCTAGTGCAGGTTGTGGCGATATGCTTTCCGACGCGACCGACATCCTGATGCTGTCGAATGTAGGGCACATCCAGAGTTGTGATCTGTGTACAGTGGTCGAAAATGGAGCACAAAATATCACCGTCAAATCCATAGTCGTACCAGACCTTCAGTGTTGTGAGCTGAAGGAGCGGATCTTGCCGCCTCGCCGGCGTACCCTTCATTCCGGCAAAGATCGAAGACGACTTCGACGCGGTAGACCCTCTTGGATTTCTCAGCGAAATTTCTAAGGTCCTGACGCGTGATGGGCAAGAAAAGAAGACCTTGGGGATGATTTTGTCCTGCAATTCCTTGTCGGGGGTGGACAGTACTAGCTTGATGGTCTCGAGATTGGTCGATCTGGCGATAATGGCGGAAAAAAAGTCGAGATCCTGCTCGCTGCTGATGCGGATATTGTCCAATTCCAGATGAGTGAGATAGGGACTGAAACGAATAACAACAGCGATCTGGGCGAGGAAGACTCCGTTGTTGTAGTTCTCCATGAGAGTGCGAGACGGTGGGGGGTAAGAGTCCGCCTTTATCTCGCAGGTAAGGCTGGTCAAGTAGGGGAAAGGCAACAGCGGTACCGAGCTTTGGACGTCGTCACCAATTGGCCCCAGCAGACCAACCCATTCAGGCATACCGAGAGCCGCCGAGGCTGAGGAGTTGTTGCTGTTCTTGCTGTGGGTGATAAAGCCATTGACGAGACGGACACAGAGCTCGCCAGACATTGAGATCGACCGGACATGTTGGGCGTTGTTGAACAGTCCCGCAAAGGCGGTGGCGGGCGCGGATAAAATTCGTTTGGTCTGTCGTTGGTCGAGTGTGTGGTAGAGGAGAGGCGTGAAGGCATCATAGACGGCTCCATTCACTGTCAGAAGACGGGCGCGAGACGTTGTCGACAGGTGGGCTCCGACCATTGCAAGCAACTCGGGGTTCGAGAAAAACTGGGTGCTTGGTGATTCCATAATTGGTGGGAAGGATCGATTGAGTCGATGAGAGAGGTTAAATCGAAGAGTTGAACGATCAAGCAAGAACGTTGCTGAATGAGGTTCGACAGAAAGGATCGTTGCTTGACAGTTGAGCAAACACAGTCCAGACAGTAACGTACTACAGGAGAGGAGGTTAAAAAAATTGCTTTTTTTTGTCAAACCAAGTAAAATGGTCACTCGTGTTAGGAGTAAATTACCTGCTGGCGGGGAGTAAATATACCTGCTGACAGCAAGTAAAATACTTCCCAGCAAGCGGTAAAGTACCTTCTACTGGGTAGTATTTTACTTCCCATGCATCAATTGGAAGGAGGGGAAAAGATACCCAGGAAACAAATAACATTGGGTCCAGGTTCACATTTTGCGAATTGTTTGTCACCCAATGTAAAATTAGTGGCGTCATTTTGGCAAATACTGCATGTCCAACTTGGCTCGCTTGTTTTGGAACCAAGCAAACTGTCGTGAAGCTTTTCCCCAAAAAGTTTAAACTCGACAACCATCATTCTTTCTTAAATAAATTCCTTTTCTTGTCACACTGGTGAAACGCGTCGCGATTATCAAAGGAACACCGCGTGTTTAGTTCGTATTTTTTTGTCTCCTATCATTCATTAGAAAGGATCCCACCATAAATGCATGTCTATTTATTCGAACAAGGTCAGGGGTATTTGGCTGTTGGTACGCTGGTCTACGAGCCATTGAAAAGGTGCTGCAAGAGTGACGCCTCGAGGGAAGAACGCAACGTTCTGAAGACGAAGCCAGTGCTGGTGGATCCAGGTGCACACATCCTGATCAATCGTCAGCTTGTTCTCCTCGGTGTCCGCATAAAATGAACCCTCAAGTGTCTTCAAGTTCTTCAGCCCAGCTAATAGATGCAAATATCCTGGACGCCTGTGCTCCACATCAGCAAGCGCCATCAATCCCGGAAAAGGAAAATTGCGATAGTCCAGGTAGTTGTCGTGGCCATCCATCGCACCCACAGTAACTGCGATCCTCAGGTCCAAGTGCTCCAGTCCGAGCAGCGACCCAATTTGCTGGTATAACCTCTTCAGCTGTCGCATTCGGTCTGCCTCCGCGTCAGTGAAAACGATTGGCAGTGGTCATGAATCGAACGTCTCCTTCTTGAGCTCTTCAATGTCACCAATGTTGATCTCGATGGACAGTCGTCGAACCTTAGTAGAGGCCCATTGCTGAGCAACAGCATCTGCCAGTCGTATCTCACGCGGGTCATACCCGCCTTCTATCGTCAGCTCCTCCAGTTCCCGACAGCCAGCAAGAATGGTCTGAATGGTCTTGCTCTCCATGTGATAACACGCCCGCATAATAGCGCTCCTGAGAGAACCAAAGTGTCGTTCGAGGGAAGACCCGAGTCAATGGTCTTCGTCCTCTGCTCCATTGTAATCTAGTGTCACAAGTGTGTCCTGGGCCATGGTGCTGATAAGGGTAATCAACATGATCGCAAGAGGGTCCTGTCCACTGTATGAGTGATGAATGTATTTCAACTTGGGACAAGAGGCCGTGATAACGTTGGCGATTTCCGGTATATCCGCGTCGGAGAAGTATTTGGGCACGTGTAGTCGCTCGAGCTCCGGGCAGTGGCTCAACAAGGCGGTGATCGTCTACAGATCGTGCTTTACTGTCTCCAACCCCCGCCAGCTCGTCAACTTGCAGAGTGGCTCCTGTCGTCTTCTCAACTGCTCCACCGTCACTTCAAGGGCCGTCGTAGTTGGCTGTGTATCTGATGGCTTTTGGTTCTGCAGTTCGAAGTCCAAAGTCTCTATTCCGCTGGGAAGCGCGAAAAAAGATGGGCGAGAAGACTTTTCCCTTGAGGTCTTTCCGGTTGCAAAAACGAAGGTCCAAGTGTACGCTTCTCAGCGAATCTAATCCGGATATCGCCCTGACGATGAGAAGGACGTCTTGATCGTTGTGAATCGGGACGTCGCGCATGGATAATCGACAAGTCGAGGGCAAAATCGTAGGACTTGGCAGAGGTGAATCAGGTAGTCGCTGCTGTAATAATTATGATTAGAATTCGAGTCGCCTTGTCGTGAATATGATCTGTAGCACTGAAGCTGCGTCAAATTGTTCATCCGCGGCGAGGGACGGAGCAGCTGGTGGGTGTTGATGAGTGGACTGTCGTGTTGGCTGATTTGGTGCTGTTTTTCGAGGGACTTGAGGCTCTTGGAGTATGGGCCACAGAAGAGTCATCAAGCGTCATCTTGCGCACGTATCGAAAAGTTTTATCTAGGGAGTCGCGAGAGTCGAAGACGTTCTTCGTAAGTTTTGGTCGAATGGAGATCGTTTTGTAGATGAGGGATGTAGATCTCATTTAGCCTTCGATTGACTTGTGCAAGTGCAACGATGGATGGGTTCGACAGCATGGGCTCGAGAGTTTGAAAAAGTTCCGGGATCGAGAAGAATTGGGTTGTTGGCGAAATCATGGCGGAAGGATGTAGTGAAGAGAAAAAAGGAATGGGAGTGAAGGAGAAGGGAGGGTAATAAAAACAACTCACCTTATAGGCGCAATGTGCGCCGCCAGACCACATTTTTTTAGTGCGCTTCCTGGTGGCAAAAGCTGGCAGAACAACTCTGCTTTGGTGGCAAAACATCTTTACCTTGAGCCAATAGGGCAACAACAAAATACCTAAAAAAGTAGGATCTTTCGGTTTTAAAAAATAGTAAGCTCATCCTTGAACAGCTTGCATCGGTTGGGAGATAGAAAAGTCAGTGTTGGACACCCTCGGCTAACACTCAGCCTTCCAGGAAGCCTCCAAGCGTCCGGTCGTTCGGAACTGGCATTTAGTCCACTTGTCAATGCGACCCTGGAGTGTCGTCAACCTTGAGAGCTCCGACAGCAACGACAAATACCCCTGCTGCCCACTCTCCGGGCCCTGCAAATTCATCATACCTGGGAACGCCAACTTGCAGAGTTCGATCTCATTGTCGCCGAAATAACCGTGTCTCCAATAATCGAAAGGTTCCATGGCTGTCAGGATCAAGGTCTCCAGTTTAACCAAGGCAACAGCAACGATCGTCGCCTTCTGCTAATCGACGTTGTTGAAGCTCCAGAGCCGTTGCTGGAGGCGTTGCAGGAGGGAGCAGCATGTGTTAGCAAATTGGATAATTTGATCCATGTCATCCTTGTTCCTTGGTCACAGCAGATTCATACGTATGAGATTGGAGAATATTCTATTATCGTGCGAAATGAGTCGAAATTAACCTCGGTTATGTGTCGTCCAGCCCATGTCGCCATTTAAGGAGAAATCTTAGGCTATAACTCTAGAGGTGATTCATCCGTTGTCTTGTCAGTTTTTCTCCACCCAAAGTCTGTTCTTGACATCTATGCCGGTGCTCTATTCAGATCATGATGAACCGACTTGATCCTCAATGGACAGTTCAGCAAGATTGGTAGAGTGACAGGATCGTCATGGCTGTTGGGTACATAGTCTTGAGATGAAGAACCTCTAGGTTGTCAAGCTTGGCGACTGTGTCATCCAATAAGACAGCGTCGTGAGAATCGTGGATGTGCAAGATTCCGAGATCGAGGTTGGTGAGATACCGATTCAACTGGACGTAGAAAAATTGCTCTAGGAGCCTGCCATTGAGCTGATTGACAGATCAGGAGGCGTGGACATTGGATATGTACTTTTGATTCTGCAATGTCGTGGGACAATCCATGGGCGGAAATGTCGCCGAATAATAAATAGAAGTCTCGGGGGCGCCAACCAGGAAGGAGCAGCGTCCTAAAAGCCGGAAGACAGGGCGAGACGAGGAATGTCAACAGTCCAAAAGTCGCCCACGGAGCATAACGATTGAATGTGATGAATGTTTCTGGGCAGAGCTTGCAGGGCAAGACCAGAATTTAGGAGAGCTTGTTGTCGGTCGATAAAGTGAAGGTTGCGGTGGAAGACAGGGGTTCAGGTCTCGTTTGGTCGTTTATCAATGCGCATGATGGAGTCGATGTCTTTCGTAGGCAGTTACAAGGCGAAGATACAGACCAGATCGGGCAAGCTGAGAAATCGACTGAGAGCGGCCTCCATGTCTCCATGGTGTTTGACTTGGTGGTGGCTAAGTGTGGAAGTATGAAGAGAAAAGGAAGGAATGAGAGCAAGCAGTGTGAAATAGAGACGAAGTGGAGGAGGAAAGAAATAGTGGACGAAGAGACAGATGTGGGAACAAAGAGAAAAGAAAAAATCAAAATGATAAGAGATAGAAAACGAGAAATGCTTAGGAGAAGGCAAACAAACACGTGTGGGTATGTACGGTGCGGAAGAAAGGACACAGAGTTTACATTGCACGCATGTTTATGAGGCCACAGTATTTTTTGGGATGGTAGGATCCCATGAAATGCGCCAGTTGACGATGGCATCGCGGTGCAATTTGCCACAAAATCATGCTTCATTTGAAGTTTTGCAAAGCCAACTAAACAATCAAGCCTTACATTTTGGTTCTGAGCTTGAAGGTCTGAAGAGTCTTCGAAACGTCAGTGGACGACACCTTAATCCGCCTGCTGTGAGGTGCCAGTACATGGAGAAGGCTGATCTGGAGTCTATTAGGGAAGCTTGCCTGTGCTTCATGTCACATCATTGGAGCTAGGACACGGTTCCCAGGATGAAACTCTTCACACACGAAACAATTTAAAGTGACTGGTTTTCATCATCATTCGCTCTTTGTGCCGTAACCCCTCGCCCAGGCTCTTTTGGTTCGTTTGACCTCCTTTCCTTCCGCCCGCCTCTGCACATTTCCACAACAAGCATCCTACGGAAAAGTCTCAGCACTCTCCTTTCAGAAATAAGCATTTAGCAATCACCACCGTCGAGACATCAACCCATTTGCAGAGAGACAGACAGCTACAGCCATGGCAAAAGGCGCAAGGACATCTCCTGCGTCTGCTCGCACTACAGCTACTTCGCATTCACAACCAGCACCACGACCAGAAGCAACCTTCACAATCGACATCCCCGACCCCACCTCACCACCACAACAACGTCAACAACGACAAAGACAAACACTCAGGCCGTTAAGCTCACCTTATCCACAGTACCACGCAAGACCCCAAGGCTTAACAACTTCTCCTCGCAATCAGCAGTCCACATCTTCGCAGGGACAGTCCACAGGTGGGAACAATCAACGCCAGTCGCCTACTACAACGTCGGGGCCTCGGAACAATAGCGTAAAGACCAGGATAGAGGTTGCGCCTGAGACCAACACTCCAGGTTCCTCAAGGAACTTAGCCTCCTCACCCCGCCGACTGAGCCAAACGACGAGCGGACAAACAAGTTCGGGAACAAACCAGCATAGCACCACCGAAATCGCCAGCCAGCAGTCTTTTCCAACTCAGCCAACCAACCCTCCCCTCACTGACCTGCTGGCCAGTATAGGCAATGTCGAGGCGATGTTGGCATCCTGGGAATCAGAGTCGAGGGACACTGACGAGACGATTCGCCAGCTGTATGCACAAGAGGCTAATTTCCGCTCAGAGACTCGCCCGACAAGCTCTGTCATATCTCCATCTTCGTCGCCTTCGCCATCTTCGTCACGGGCCACATCGTTCTCAGCAACCTTCCAAGGCTCCAGCACCAACACCAATAAGGCTGGCAACAGAGCCCCTATGAGAAAAAAGGCTTCGGATGAGACTATCGCCTGCTCGATTGCTTTTCATAACAGCGAGCGAGTTCGTGCACGCGTGAACCTGTTCGAAAAGGTCCCAACAGAGGTCCTGTGTGTGATTCTCGGATGGGTCGTGGAGCCGGTTGGAGAAAAAATGTCTGCGACCGACGATGGCGACGGATCCAGGATCGGCAATCCTCTTCTGTACTGGTATTTGAACCCAGACCGGACTTTGCTTCGCCTTGTTTGTCGTTCCTGGAACCAGACCATTGTGGCCATGGCCCGAGAAATTAATGTCAAGCTTGGCTCGGATGAATCCATGGTAAAACTTTTGGAGGCCGAGGAGCGACGTCGGACCAGGCCAATCACTTTGACAAGGTCTACAGCTCTTCAAGGAAGAATTGGCGGTGCTCGTCTTCCGCACCTTTCCTTGGCGATTCGAAACGCTTACAGCAACTCGCTCAGCCGGAATCAACTGCCGCGGCTTCAGTCACCACTGCAGCGACAACAATCAACTCCGCAACAACAGCAGCCGCAACAGCAACCTACTTTGAGACGGTCGGCTCGACTCTCTCAGGCCACACAACACGCTACGTCATCAACGATGCCGTCCTCGTCGTTGCTCTCAACTCCCACCAGAACCACCCCTCGTTCACAGGCAACCTCGGTTGATTGGGAGCCATCGTTCACTTATATTCACACAAGGACCACAAGGGTAAGGCAAGGTTCTGATAATACTGAACAGGTGTGTATTGATATTCATTCTGACTAACTAATCACCACACCATCAAATTCTACAGGAACAAAATGAACGCCGAAGAGTAGTCAAGCAAACCGCAGTGCCGATTCAAGGGTTCTACCGACTTTCTTTACCTAATCATACCCCTGAAACTACTACTGGATCCACGTCAGGATCATCAAGCTCGGTGTGTGCAGGAAGCGAGGTCTCGAAAAGAGCCAACCCGTGGTCGTTCCCACCCTCTGTCAGCTCGCTCTCTGTTGAAGGAGACCTAAGCCGATCATCAGATCCAAAGGAGGATGTTACGCTCTCATCGAGTTATTCAGGAATTAGCCCACGACCGGGAGGAGGATCGTTTGATACCACGTCGAAATCACCGCAGTATCGAATGAACAGCGCTCAATTTGGGACAATGCTTGATCACTGGCTCCGCGCTGCCTCTCTCGAGGGTCTTGTCAAGTTTTCCATCTCGAGTTCAGTGGACTTTGGGTTGAATGGGTAAGACGTTTTAATTGTTTCAAGGATACAAAGATAGTATTGCTGAAATACTATCTATCAATTCTCCAAATATTCACCAATGCTTACATCGTTATTTCGACTTGCAATAGACTACTGTCTCTCCCGCGCACTCTGACGACACTCAAGATTAACCGATGTCCTCGAAGTATGTCATCTGCCGAAGTTTGCCTGAAGATGCATTAACCACAACTGTCACCATGAGTGTTATTATTTACTTACTCCTTGATTTTGTCCGCATTGTCAATATAGTCAATGGGGGCGCCTTGCAACTTGGCTTTCAAAACCTGTCGAATCTGACTTCGCTAACCTTGTGTTCGGAATTGCTCTTCACGGACGAGACTTTCTTGATTGCGCTAAAGTCTCTGAGCCGACTGACGCACTTTGTCTATGTGTACCCTTGCGACGCTGTGCAGCCAGTGTGGAGAGACCTGTTCCGTTACTGCTCGTCGTGTGAGCTCTACCACCGCCGGGTTACGACTAAGACCTACAGCAGGACACTGCTTATGCCTGAGCTCCCCGACCAGATTCAAGACTTTACATTTGCGATGGATGAGCCGAAGTTCCAGGAGTCGCGAATTGAGACCTTTGAGCAGAATCGACATGGGTTAGACAGGAAAGACATTCGATACGCGATCACCCTCTGGAAGGCAGATGATCCGACGGCCGCACAGTCACCGACAACACCTTGGTGTGGGTTTGATCTGGCGCAGGACGAAGTTCGGTCATGGTGGCCAGCTAACTTGACGCGACTCGACCTATCAAAGTCAATTGTCACAGGATCAACGTTTGAAGTGCCGCCACAACTGCAGGAACTTGTGATAGCATATCCGCTAGAGCCCAACGAGATGGCGATGACCAATGGCGAAGGATCTGAGTTGTCCACCGAGGAGAAGCAGTGGTACCCAGAGTCGCTCTTGATACTGGAGATTCGTGGAGTTCCCTATCATGTTCCTTGCGTCATCCATGACGAATCTGATTCCAAAATTAAATCCTGGATGGTAAGACGCATTTTTCTCAGTTCTATTCAGTGGCGAATTTGAACGACATGGCTCGGTGGCTGACACAAGATATGCTTTGCTTTGTCACGTCTAGGCTTATATCAACAGGATGCTGAAGATGGTGCCTCGGCAGTTGGAGCATTTGACGACCAGTAGCTTCCAGGTTCCTGAGTCGGATTCGATGGCTACAATGAAAGAGCGTGTTCGGAATAGTCTTAAGACATGGAAGGTCCAATTGCTTTGCCCCCAGCGACCTCGTCAATCGGGATTCTCGATGTTGCAACTCTACGCTCCGTTTATCTACGTGGACGACGAATCTGGTGAGGACGAAGATGAGGAAGTTGAGGAGGACATTGCCGTCTTATCGAGTGGAGAAGACTCTGACTCTGACTCGTCTATGGATTACATGGAGTCGTTCCTTCGTCGAGGAGAACTTGCAGTTGATAGACTGCGGCGCCGGCGCCAGCAAGCACAGCGACACGCCCGACCGACTGTGGGACAGACCCGCCCTTTGGGACAGACGACAGACCATCAGAGAAGCCAGGGAATTCAGGCAGCGATGGGGTCGTTGTCGCCGGCAGAGCAATATGATGTGACGCCTGTGATGCTTCGACAGGCCGTCAAGAACATGAAGGTGCTGGAGTCTTTGGAGGTGTATGTCAACTATCAACACTATCGACTCTGTCGCGCCAACTGGAAGGGCAACCTGAGTTTGTCTGAACCACCGCCCGTCATTGCCTTGCCGACACCCAACATCAGCAACAAGGAGGAGGAGAGAGATGGTGATTGTGTTGGCCAAGATATAGCCCACCCAAGAAAGAAGCTAAAATCAATCCCGAAACAAACCACTGGCACAACTTCGGGTGGATCCACTCCTGCTGGATCGCCTGTGGACCGAAAGGGCAAGGGGCGAGCTCATGATGATCTGAAAGGCAAAGGGAGAAAGGTTGATTTTTCACCTCAGCAACCGAACGATTCTTGGGATGAAATTGGAGGACACGATTCGGCGTTGGAAACGAGTCGACAGGACAAGGGCAAGGGCATCAAGAGAGGCCGTGATGATGGTGATCATGCTCTTGATGCTCAAGTACAGTCTTTGACGGTGACTACGCCTATGTCTGAAACCGTCAGAGGAAGAGGGGCTGGACCAGCAAAGACGTCGCTCCGATACTGGGACAACTCTTGCTGCGGTGAACGTTGCCTTGGCTGGGGGCGCGTTCATCTGGACTGAACAATTTCACTATCTTCCATTGCATTATTGCTATGTTGTTTCTTTCTCTCTTTGTTTCTGCCTGTTCTTCCTGTGGCTATGAAGTCCTGTTTACAATCTTCTCTGCATACGTCTTCAGTTTCAGCTCTTTGTATATACAGAATTACGCCTTTTTTACTGCTAATGCTGAATAAACAAACCCTCGAAACAAATACAAGAGAAAAAAAGGTGTTGAGAACAACAGCCACATTCCTTGGATGTGAAAATTGTCGAGAAAAAGGCGATGCTGAGAAAGATAGAAGTGGAAAGGGCAGTGACACTGTGAGGGAGGAGATGCAGGCTTTTACTTTTGTTACCGAGAATAATGAATGCAACGGGAGACAAGATTTAAAAAAAGGAGATATCTTGAATTTTTTATTTTTTCATTCAAAGCAACAACAGTAAAAGAAGGGGAGGGTGTGAACGAACAGGTGAGTGAGCGAGGAGGATGAGTGAGGCGGAGTCGAATGGCCGTTGCGTTTTTGTCTTTATCAAAAGTTTTTAGGACATTGCGCGGGTCAAAGTTTTTTTTTTTTTTGGTCCACCGGAAGAAGGATTGCAAAGTGTGTACCTTGAGCAATCATCGTCATCGCTCAATCCTAAAAATAGTGCTGCAAAAAAGAACTCAAAAAAAAGAGCACAGCCCTAGTGCGAAGAAAGAGAGGAAAGAGGAAACAGGAAGGGGCGAATGTCCAGAAACGATTCTCCCTCCCTTTTTTTTTAGTATTTTTGTTAGCGCGGATGGAAGGAAGAGAAGCTTCGATCTGAAAGTTGAATTTTTGTAAGAAACGGGAAAAGGGGGCGGTGTTCAAGAAATATATCAACCATGAGAAGGCAGGTAGGGTTTTCTTTTGTTCATCATGTGCCCTTACGTCTCAGTACCCTTCTTTTTTTTTTGTGCTCATCCTCTCATCCTCCCACCTTCCCTCCACATGGCACATCAAAAATAAACAAGCTGACGAAGACGATCTAAAAATCGCAATAACAAAAGAGCGAAGAGAAGGGCTATTGGATAGGGAACCCATTCTGGGATTGAAATGTAAGTAAGGGTTCAGTCTCGCTAGTGGGAGGAAGGATGATGTTGTGCCCAAGATGGTGCAGTGAGACAGCCACTCCATCCAACACGAAGGAGGTCAGCAGGGGTATGTGTTCTTAATCTTGGTAATTGGCGAAAGTCTTGGCATTTAATGATGATTGGCGGGTTTGCACGACCTTGGTCAACATCACGACTGATGACTATCAAAGGATGCGTTTCTCTCCGATAGTCAAAGCACTAGGAAGGACGCTGGCTGTTGTTTATGTATCTCCTTTTTAGCCTTATTTTGTAGTCTGTGTGTCCATCCTTCATTATGCTCCGCTGGGAGAAAGTGGAACAGTGGGGGAGGATGTGCATGAACGCATGTTTCTTTTTTCGATTGTTTACTTTTTTTACCATCTCTACGAATTGATCTCTGGCATGTCTCTCCTCTTTCTTCGCCCAGGTAAAGCAGGCGAGGATGTTGCATATTTTGATGTTTTACACGGATTAATTTTGTCTTTGTCATGGTTCTCATATGCTGTTGTTGTTATTGTTGTTTGTCTTCTGTCTGTTCTTTTTCTTCTTTTTGTTCAATTGGCAGCTACAACCCTTGTCAAAGGCAATTAGCTTAGAGGGGAACCCTTGTGGAGGTAGGGTGCCTCGGTTTTTGCAGTCCAGGGTCCCCTGTCAGGCCCTATCTTTCTAGTGGGTTAACGCTAAAACACAAATTGCATTCAAAAAAAAATAAATTGGTCAAATCCAACACAAACAGTAATCCTTCATGTTGGTGCGGGTGCTCAGGCACACATTCAATCACACCGCCCCCTTCCCCTGTTGATTAGTGGGGTTCTCATTTTGGCTCATTTTGCGTCCTTTTGTTTTTCCTTTGGTCTCTTTCACGCCCAGTCGAAATAAAGTGCTCATGAAAGAGAGTCGAAGGTGTGCAGAAAAACTGCTTGTTTTTGGTTGTTACTGTTATTGTTGTTCATGCTATTGCACTAATATGCTCAGATGCATTCAAAACACTCACTTACAAAATCACTCACTCTCTTTCACTCACACACTCCAAATACATACAAAAGAACAAGGATGTGGACATTGAAAAGGCTAATGAGAGAATTGAGACGGAAGACATATACTCATCGCACTATGAAGTTATGAACAAAGATGCCCCGAAAGGTATCAATGAAGATATGTGGATGAATAAGAGTACAGAACTTGTACGTATGTGCCTGTGGCCAAGACTGAAAAAAAAAAAAAAAAAAAAAAAAAAAAAAAAGAGTGTCAGTAGAGTAAAAATAGCCCTCTTTACGCCCGACAGCCCACACCCACAAACACCCTTTCTCACAGGTATAAAAGTGCGGCTCTCCCTCTTTCTTTTCTTCAGCCATTTGCTTATCTTCATTCCTCACTCTTCAACCACTTCTTTCTCTTCTTCTTTTTTCTCTTCATCAGCAACGCATTCGCCACTCTCTTCCTTCTCATCCTCAGACAACAACAACAACTCACATCAACAACAACAGAATGTCCTCATTAAAGGCACGGTCCATGGCCTTCTTGGCCATCCTCCTCTGCTTCTTCACATCCACCGTTCTCGCCGCACCAGAAGTGTCCGTCCCCGGTGTCGGTGGTGAACCCGGCAGTAAGTACACTGACTCATACACACTTTTCACAAAACCATCCTCCTCTTCAATCGCAGGATACATAAGGAACAACAAGGAGACTTTGCCTGGAGTTGACAGTTGACAGTCGAGAGAGGAACAAGAGACGGAAAAAGGGACTAATGTTCGGCTGAGCGCGGTTCTAAATTTTTGCAAGACAACAGCCTGCCTGCTTCTTGGTCCCTCGATGGATGGATGCGCCTTTCTTTAACGGGAAAAAACAACAACAGCAGTAACAGGAACAACAGCAACAAAAGCCCATGCTTGAGAAACAAGTAAGAGGAGACAACAGTGTGGTTGTCGTAGACAGTCGATGGTAACAGGAACAAGAAAACAAAGCAACATTTCAAACAACAACAAATGAGCAAGGAGAGAGAGAAAGCAAGGAGACTAGAGTAGTTCTTCATCCATCACTTGTACCCCTTCCTCATTTATCAAACTATCCACGATGAGTACCTCAATGAAGATCATGTTGACGATATATGTACCGTTGAAACTAACAATATCCTTTCTGCTCCTTTACCTTTTTACCAACAACAATAGGTATTACAAAGATCACTGTCTCTGGAACTGTTGTCGCCATTGTCTTGATTGCCGCCGGCTTCATCTTTGCTTTCTTTGGTCACCGCTTCTTCAAAATCACTCTCTTTATCGCCGGTTTCTACGTCTTCAGTAAGTTTCCTTTGTCTCTCTTTGTTTACAGCGGGAAACAGTTTGTGATTCTCCCATTGGCCAAAAAGCGTGCTTATGCATGAACAGAGTCTCGGCGATTGGACACTAACCACCCCTTTTCTTTTCACTTTCTTTCCTCTCTATCAAATAGGCACACTCGCTTGGATTGCTCTCGCCAATGCTCGCCCTGGCGCAGATGGATATGGCGCCAACACTCAGTGGGTCTATCTTGGAGTGACAGCAGTGGCAGGACTTCTCGGAGGTGGACTCTTCCTCTGCTTCTGGCGCCTCGGCTTCGCTGCCATCGGTGCCGTTGCTGGATTCTACCTCGCCATGTTCATCCTTTCTTGGAGCTCGAACGGAGTCATCTCGAACGGAACTGGCCGCACCATCTTCATCATCGCCTTTGTCATTGTCGGTATCGTGCTGACATTTTTTGTGGAACGTCATGTCATCATCTTGGGTACCGCCATTGTCGGCTCGGGATCGTTCTTCATCGGCCTCGACAACTTTGTTCACACTGGTTTCGCCAACGCCTTCACCGCCTTCCTTTCTGGAAACAAGAACGCTTTTGGCGGTAACGGTTACGAGGTCACTGGCAAGGTCTACGGCATGTTGGCCGGTACTCTTGCCATGATGGTCCTCGGAGCCTGCTTCCAATACTACAAGCACCGTGGATCCTGGGTTCCCAAGACCCACCGCCCTCACTACCAGGCCCAGCCCAAGTACGAGCACGTGTAAATAGGCTGTTGGTCTCCTCTTTGCTCCTTCCTACCCTCTCGCATACATATAACCCAATCCATATAGCAGTGCTTTTTGCTGTTCTTGTATCTTTTCTGAAATATTAAAAAACTACCTGTAAATACCATGGAAACACCCATTGCCTTACCGTTTATTTTTCTTGAAGATGTGAAGGAAGGGTGGCAAGAGACAGAGTACATACACGTTCAATTCAAGTTCTGCCAGTGATCGCAAATACTGCAGATAAGATCGAACTCTGAGCCGCTTTAGTCGCCACTCCTGACCATTTGCTGTCTCACCTACCCCAGCCTCCTATCTCTTTTTTTTCTCTCTCTCTCTCTTTCTCTTCTATTCTTTTACCCAACAACAACACACCCCATCACAACCAAGAACAGCAACATGCTTGTCAAGGAATCTCACGTCGACCTCCAGACCTCTTCAGGACCCATGAGGGTGTTTATCTACCAGCCTAACGTACCCGATTACCCTGATGCAAAGTTCCCTGGTGTCGCTGTCTTCACCGGTAATAAAAAAAACGAACGATTTGCTCCATTCGTATATTTTTGTCAGGACGTGGCATGACTCGGCAAGAGGAATGAGTTTGTGTGCTAATTAGGGTCTATTGTTTTTTCTTCGCGTGGGAGTAGAGATCTACCAGGTGACGGGACCTTTGGACCGTTTCTGCAGGTAAGACAGACTGGAGTGATAAAAAAAACGCGTTTATTCTTTTTTTTTTTTTCGTTCCAACGCCAAGTTCGAGGACCAGGATATCAGATCGTGCAAGCAATTGAGCGTCCTTCAACTAACACTTTTCACCTTATGATGCGCTATCGCTCAAATACTAGACAGATCGCTAGTCAGGGATATGTGGTCGCTTGTAACGAGTCCTTCCACGAGTTTGAGCCCCTGGGTTCACCTCTTGCCTATGATGTCCCTGGAACAGGTAATCGTCAATACACAAATGCAACACTCAATTGCTGCTGCCTGTTTATCTTCACTTTCGAGCTGTGTATTAATTAGGACGATCAACTGAGCTTGTTCTTGCCTTAACCTAACCCTATCTTTCATGGTGTTTTTTCTCGGATGTTAGACAAGGGTAACTTGTACAAGATTGAGAAGGAGCTAGCGGCATATGACGAGGACGCGACATTGGTGATTGACCACTTAATCAGCCGTCCTGACTGCACTGGCAAGATTGGCGCCACCGGTATGTGTCTCGGTGGACACTTGGCTTTCCGCGTAAGTCACGTCTCAAGTGCTCTTAATGATGTTCCTATGCTTTCTGTATTGGGTAACTGCAAATACAATTAATTTGACTGTTGTTATTTCTAAAATGATACCTAGGCGGCGTTTGACCCACGCGTGTTGGCGAGTGTATGCTACTTTGCCACAGACATCCACTCTGAGACGCTTGGAAAGGGCAAGAAGTCAGATTCGTTGAAGAGGATCCCCGAGATCCAGGGCGAGGTTGTGATGATCTTTGGCAAACAGGATAACCATGTACCCCGGGCTGGTCGGGATTTGATCCGTAAGACTTTGGAGGATGCAGATGTTACGACTACCTTCTTGGAGGTCCAGGCTCAACACGCTTTCATCCGTGATGAACTGAGCAAAGGAAGGTTAGTTCTTTGCTTTTTACTTTTTTTAGAGGATGATCATGTTTTGAGGAAAGATGCGAGAAGATAAGAGTGTGAAGGACACAAGGAGCAAGATAAGACGCGTTGTTGACCAAGTCAACACAGCGGTGTAAGAGCTGTGTGAAAGACGAGGGCCTATAGAAATAGGGTTCTTTCCGTTCCAAACTGGGCCATGTATTACAATCCCTCGCTTTGCTGCATAACAGGTATTGTGTCTACATCTCTTTTTCGATGCAGACAATAACAACGGCAACCTAGAAAGATGTGGACAAAAGGAAATGACCAGTGTCACTCACGACAGATGACCCTCGCTGCCCAAGAAACAATCAATCCGACTGGTCAGAAGCGGAAACAATAGGCGTGAGAGAGAGAGAGAGTAACTATAGAGGGATGGAACAATTAGACCAGTGAGTTCAGTGCGCAAAGCATCATATAGGGTCGATCGCTTAATTGCTTCGTGTCTCTTTTGATTTGCCTCCCCTTCTTTGCTAGATATGATGCCGCAATCTCCAAGGTGTGCTTCGAGCTGCTTCTGGAACTCTTTCACCGCAACCTCCACCTGGACTTGGGTCCTCGCAAGGGTCCTAAGCGTAACACCAAAGATCTCCCCCTCATCTGCTAATCACCCTACAATAAACCACGTACGAGCGCTCTACATCGAGTACCAGTCTGGGACTACATGTGATGCCAGAAATAAAGATCTTGGAACGAAAAGATGAATTTTACAAATAGGACGTTCCTCTATTCGTTACCTACGCCTACGCAGATATTATCATCATGTGTCGGAAATTTGTAACCACACAGCTCTGCTTACTCTTCACCACTACCAGGCAACACTGAGCAACATGAAGAACTAAGAAGCGGAGCCGTTGCATCGAGATATGAAGGATGGACAGGAGTCGAAAAATAGAAGGGTATGCGAGATGATCTCAGCCTATGCATGCACTTAATCATTTCGCCGTTAGTCTCCCCTTTTAGGATCTTTACTTTAATTTTCTAATGCATTTTTTTTTTCCTCCAGATAGGCGAAAAAAAAAAAAAAAAAAAAAAAAAAAAAAAAAAAAAAAGCTTATGGTAAGTAAATATTCTTCGAAAGGAAGAGCTATTGTTTTATGGCGTCGCTGTTTGCATGGTTTCCTGGAGTGAATGGATGGATAGGTTGCGGCATCTACTCGTCGCCTGACCACATTTTTTTTTGATTTTGTTTGCTTACTCTTTTTGGCCGTTTTTTCTTTTTTTTTTTTTTTATTCTTCAATTGAGAGATGTAAGGGGCAAGGAGACTTTTCCGGGCACAGCAAGATGAAATGGTGTGGGTGGACGGAGTAATTAACGTCCGTGTTGGGGGGGAAAGGAAGGGCTCGAGAGCAAGAGACAAATTGTTTTTTGTGGTTTAGCTTTGGAGGCAACTATTGTTTCGTGGCGGATGGGCTCAATTTCTTATGCCTTTTATGGAGAGGAAAGGAAACAATAAAAAAACATGCTAATGGTGAAGTGGAGGGGACGAAGAAGAGAGCTCTAGGTTGGGGGAAGATGAGTGGATAAAAAGATGAAATATCGCTAATTGCTGTGGTACCCTCTTAATTAGTCAACCTTGCATGGGCAACCTTACATGGGCAACCTTACATGGGCAACCTTACATGGGCAACCGACGAGGACAAGGGGATGTTGATGCGGGAGAGGGAGGGGAGGCAGGGGCTGAGCAAAGAGATGCGGTGTGGAACATCTCATGTAAAATAGAGGCGGGACTCTGTTTGACAACACAAAAAACACAGACTAAACCTGTTCCTGTTCGGTAACGGATGACATGAGGTGCATTATGGATGTAATGGACTGGGCGCGACGGGGCGATGAATGGGTTTCACCCACTGACCAGTCTGTCACACATTACGCTCCGGAGGAATGCCGGTTCGACCGTAACACAGATGATACTAATCGTCTTTACTGTTGTTCGGCAGATGGGTTCCCATTGAACCATTTGAAGTAAGATATAAAATGGATCCAGCGCCCCCATTGATGTTACCATTCCCTTCACCTTTTTTTTCTCTTTCTTCTTTCTTCTTTCTTCTTTCTTCCCATCATCATTGCTCCCTCAAAAGAGATACCTATTCTTCACTGTTGGATGCACTCCGCCTACCTTTTCTCTACTCATTCATAACAAGCACCTCTTCGAACATACCCATACTTTACTTGATATCCCTTCCTAGTATCCTCCTTCTTGTACATCCCCCTATCACACACGACACCCTTTAGTCCCTTGCACTGACACTACTCTCTTCTCTCTGTGCCTCTCGTCCTTCTCTTTTCTCTCGCTCTCGCTCTCTCCCCTTCGTTCTCTTGACTAACGTTGCCCTCAGCTCTCCCCCTCACTCCTCCTCCCTCTCGCCCCGACGCTCTCTTCTCTCTCTCCCTTCCACCGTTCTTTCCTTTTCTCTTTCCTACTTCTCTGTTTCCACTGTCTGATACAACATACTTCACCTCTAATCGCTGAACACAAGGCCTCCAACCTCAATCCACAACTGCCCCACTCTCGTCTACCGACCAAACAAATCCCTACTTTTGACGGCAGGACCACTTGTGTATATCCCGTCTGTCTCCCTTCACACATATTCGTCTTGACTTTGACATTCTGTTACTCACCTTCCTACACGCACGAGTGGCACGCGCTTTTCTTTTCACACTTGTCGTTCCGCCTGCTAGTCCAGTCATCAAACCCCCCTCCCCAACGAGTTCTTCATTGACATTTTTACACCTTGTGCGCGTGTTCCTGTTAATCCATAGACCCCTCTAGACTCTCAACGCCAACCTCTTTCACCATTCATTGTTCTCTGCATAGAGTATTGCTCTTCACCGCCTGGCGATATATATTGCCTTGCTTTTTTCACTGTTTTGGTTTTTCTCTTTTCTCTTGTTTTCATCATGGTCTTTTCGATCGTACTCGCATTCCTACCTCACCTAGTCCCTCATAACCAAACAACATCAATGGTATCCCCTATCCCATCTACCATGTACACTAAAGAAGCCGTCGCAGCCATAACATCTCCAGCGGTCAATCTCTTCTCCCAATTCGGTCACTTTCTGATCCTCCTTCACGGTCACATCCTCCCCAGAATCCTTCTGGCCTACTTCCTGGTCTATTCTGTCTTTATTCTAATCAAGTACCGTCACACATCCATCTCAGCCACACCCAGGTTCGACCTCCCAGGTCCCAAGGGCCACCCCTTGATCGGCAATACGATTGAGATGGCCCAGCGCCCCCCTGGTTCGACCCATCAGCGCCAGATGGAGCTCCACAAGCAGTACGGCAAAGTCTTTTCGTTGACTGTCTTGGGACTCGGTCGAGTCATCCATGTCCGTGAACCCCAGGTGATTGACCATATTCTTAGGGTCAATTTTTGGGCGTACGAGAAGGGCGGCTTCTTCCGCGAGACACTTCGGCCCATTTTTGGCGATGGGATCTTTAGCGCTGACGGTCAGGTACGCTATACACCATGCTGCTTTTTCAGAGTGAATGATAAACATGGAGCGAGGTGCAGAAAAAAGAGAGAACGAGGGTGATGGAAGGAGATGGTTAGCAGAGGGGTAGGTGGGTTGTGAGGTTAATGGCGTGGGGTAAAAAGAATAAAGAAAAGATATAGGATGTGCATGTATTGAGGGGACCATTTTCACAAAAGTGGAAATACAACCGATTTTTCTTTTCCTTTAATAGGTTTCTTGGACGCAATGAAAGTAGTTAGGGTGTGAAGTGAGGGAAAGAAGAAAACGAATCGACACACCAAAAAGGGGTTGATTTGGTCAAGGCAACGATGCACTTTTGGACATGTGTCTTCGTGATTGCTTAGCTGTCCAGTTGTTGGGTTGTTGATGTAACTGACAGCAAAAAATATCGCTGACTGACCCTTTCACTCCTTCATGTCTTTCAATGTACTTTTTTTTTTTATCACTTTCGTTCGTTGCTGCTAACGTTGCATGTTATCCTTCATGGATGAGAGCAGCATTGGCGCTGGCAACGCAAGGCCGCGAGCAAGATCTTTAACGTGAACTGGTATCGGACCTACACCAGCACCATCTTCCGTCAGGAGTCGCAGCTGGTCATCAACTACTTCCACAAGATCACCGACACGTCCCTAACCTCAATGGCCAAGTCGTCTACTTCTGCCGCTGAGTCAACAGCAGCTACAGGCTCTCTTGTTGATGTCGCTGTTCCAATCTCACCGGTGACTCCCCTCAGGGAGGATCGCATTCTGCTCGACCCTGTCAGCAAGGTCGTCGACCTTCAGGGCATCTTCTATCTGTTCACCCTCGGTAAGTTTTTGGTTTATGGTTTTTTTGGGGGTAAACGTCGCAGTTGGCTGGTTAGTGTTTTTGTGCTGGGTCTCGGGAGTTTGGTGCTGAGGTAGCCTTTATCTTTTTTCTCTTTTTCCTCGTGAAAAACAAGTGCTCTATTGTTATTCAGTTGAATTGAGTTGGATGGCTCGTGCACTGTACTGTACTGCCACCCCTTGTAGCCCCTCTTGTAGTTCCTTTTCTTTTTCAATCTCTTGTCCTGTCGTCAACTACCTCCCTTTTCCACACAAAGAGCGACGGGCAACACAGGCGAGGAGCGAACACATGTCCCGCACGAACCTCTTATCCTTGCAAGGACTCCGCACCCCACAACCCACATGCACAAACAAATGAGAAAAAAATGTAAACATGTAAATATGTTCTCTCTCCCTCTCTCCTCTCACTCCTTCTCTCTCGTTCTCGCTTGCTCTCTTCCCATATATACAGATACAACCACTCTTCTTTTTTCCCGTTCTCATACCCTATTTTTTGTTGATTTTTCCTTGATCCCCTTTTCCCCCATTAACGTTTTTTTTTGGGTCTTTTTCATTCGGACCAAATCTGGACATTTATTTTTATTTACTTGTCTGTCTATCCTTCTGTCACACGACGGCATAATACCAAACAAATGCACGTACTAACAAACCGCACAAAAACAACAACGCCCACTCTCACACATTCGCCTCCTCCTTCCTTCACTGTCCCCTAAACTCCCCTCATCCCATCTCAATAACCCCACCACTATCACTCTACTGTACAAATCTAGACTCATTTGGTCGAATTGGGTTCGGAGAATCCTTTGGCTGCCTGATCGACCCCGAGAAGGAAGTTCCTTTTGCCGGAGCCTTTGACCGTCTGACGGCCAACCTCTCTCTTCGCTTCAATTGGCCATTTTGGAGGTTGACCGACTGGTGGACGGGTAATGACAAGAAGGTCGCCGCGGACACTAAGACTGTCTATGATTTCGCCTACAAGGTCATTCATCGTCGACGTACTCTTGAGGAGAAGACAGGTGTTGAGGGGGGTGGGGTTGTTCATGATATGAGTGAGAGTGGTGATGATGAGACAGAGGCAGAGACAGGAACAAAGAAGCCTGGAGCTTTGAGTAGTAGCGGCAAGGATTTGATGCAGTTGTTTATGGAGGCCACTGATGAGAAGGGTGAGCGGTTGACGGATGAGGGTCTCAAAGACACGCTCATCAACTTTCTCCTGGTATGTTCATTCTTGGCATTTTTTGCTAGTACCTGTCGTTTTGTTTAGCCTCCCTTGATAACTTTCTTCAATACGCCAAGAGGAGCTGCTTACGGCTATTGCAACGAGAAGTTGACAATGATTCAGAATTGAATGTTCAAATGAGGCAGTTACTGACCTGCAAATATCTTCTTTTCTCATCCTCCTATTTTTTCTTACTGCTAAGGCCGGAAGGGACACGACGGCACAGGCGCTGTCGTGGATGTTCTATCTCATCCACCGATCCCAAACGCGTAAAGAAGTTCTCACCAAGTTGCGCGAAGAAATCGATACCACCCTCCAGGGTGGGTTCCCCACCTATGACACAGTTCAAGCCCAAAAGTACACCAAGGCCTGTTTCTTTGAAACCCTGCGTCTCTACCCAAGCGTGCCCCAGAACATTCGATGTGTTCTCGAGGACGATATCCTCCCCGGAGGGATTAAAGTCTACAAGGGTGAAAAGGTGACTTGGGGTATTTGGGGGATGGGTCGAGATACGGATATTTGGGGTCCAGACGCGGAAGAGTTCCGGCCGGAGAGATGGTTGCAGGGGGATAAGTTTCCTTCGACCAAGTTTGTTTCCTTCCATCTTGGTCCTCGCACTTGGTGAGTTCCCTTAAAGTCTTTGTTTTTATTCTACTGCCAGTGCCTTATGCATGTTTGTTTCTTTTCCTTCTTTACAGAGGTACTAATCCAACGCGTCTTTATTTTTTATCTTTTTTTATACTAGTCTGGGCCAGCAGTTCGCGTATATCCAAGCGATCACGGTGACATCGATGCTGCTCCAAAAGTTTGACTTCGAACTGGTGGACCCTCACAATGAGCCTGTCTATGGAACCTCCTTGACGCTGCCCATGGCCAATGGTCTCCCTGTCCGCATTACTCGTCGTCGCGATGACCCCTTCCGTCGTGAAGAGTGAGCAACTCTGCGCCACCATTTGTTTTTCACGTTCAATATGTTTGAACAAATTGTATTTAATCACTTTTGTCCATAAAGATGAATATCTTGGGGATGAAGGTATATATATAACTTATTTTCTCCAACCGTTAAAATAAATACCAGCACAGTACTTGACACATAAAACTAGCTAAAGCAAATCATCGCGTTCTGATTTTTCGTTTTTTTATTTTGTTTTTATTTTATTTCCCCGTCAAACAGCCCATGAGGGGCATTTGATAGTAAAAGGGGACCACATACCAAGTTCTTTCAAGCTTCATCCGCCAGTCACACTCCGGTCCACAACCTGGCTCTGCGCAACAATTGCCGCTGCTCCTCACAGCTTCATTGGAAGAAAATGAAACTAGATACGAATGAAAGGAATTCTTCCCACCCTCTCCATTAACGACAATCTCCTCCTTCCCAACAAACTATCCAGCAACCGCTCATCGGCCGCGCGTGGATCCATGGACGCTCCAGGGCAGCGCCCCTTCTCATGTGTGGAACCACGTGACTGTATGATTAACGCCTTATATTATGACGCACGTGATCATAATTTTATACTACAAGATTTTAAAAATATTTTCGTTGTCATCGAGCTTCTGTGGCGCAATTGGTTAGCGCGTCTGACTGTTAATCAGGAGGTTGGTGGTTCAAGCCCACCCAGGAGCGTTTCTTTTTCTTATGGGTCTCAGGATTTCCTTTAGTTTTGTTCCTGGAGTAAAGTTTCTTCGTTTCTCTTTTGTCGTTTACTCCATCACGACCTTTAACCTTCCCTTTGATACTTTATTTTTTTTTATTTGACGAAAAAAAAAAAAAAAAAAAAAAAAAAAAGGTATCAATGGGCAGCACGGAGGGTACGACTGACATGCACCCTTGCAACAAGCACAACACTGGCACAGACAAGATTCACAACCCCCACAAACACAATCGCGCCCTCAAAACTGCCCCTCGACTCTACAACAATAAACTGCATTAACGGCGTTCCCAAAAGATATCCAACCGTATGTGCAAAGAACACAAACCCCAATGCCGATGGGATTTGCGGCCCACTTACCGCCTTGGATGCCGCGACGGGGAGTAACATGATGGTCGCGCCACCAAAACACCCATAGAAAAACATAAACGTCGCCAGAACCGCAAAAGAATGGGACGCGTGGAGCCAGATCAGGAGGGAGGAGAGGCCTGAGAGAAGGAGGCACAGGATAGTGGCGTTGAGGGTACCGTAGCGGTCGGCGAGGTGGCCAATGACGATCCGGGAGACGACCCCTACAGAACTGACGATGGTGATCATAAGGGCGCCCTTGGAGGGGGGCAGACCGACGATGGAGGTTGCGTAGGAGGGTGTTAGGAGGATCGGGACCAGGTAGACGAGGGTGAAGAGGTTTGTGGAGATGAAAATGAGTGTGTAGTCGAGGTTCTTGAAGAGTGAGAAATCTAGTGATGGTCCTGCTGGTGCCGTTGGTGGTGCCGTTGGTGGTGGTGGTGGTACTAGTGACGGTGGTGGTAATAGCTTTGACGCCAATCGGGGTCGACACTCCATATCCATTTTTTCGGCAATCCTGTCGTCACTCACATCCGCACGTCCAGTTTCCGCAACCGCTTCTTCCTCAAAACGATCCAATTCAGGTCGTATTGACATACGACTGCTTAACCGTATAATGGGTAAACTCGATCCTAACACCGGCGGCTGATAAGGTCGTACAAAACTGGCGGCGACAGAGAGGGAGACAAACATACAGACACCCATAATGCGCATAGTCCACGGAAACCCCAGCCTATACAACATAACATGCAGTAACGGAGCCATCACACTCGATCCAATCCCTGAGCCAGAGATTGCAACACCCACGACAACACCCCTTCGCTTGTTAAAGTAGCGTGCTAGAACATTGATGCATGTAAAGTACATTAGGCAACCACCGAAGCCGTATAGGAAGCCCTAATATGCACAAGAGAAAGAAGGGTATAGTGAGAGAGGATGAGATAGGGCGTTAGTGTGTCGTTTTTTGTTGGCTTGGTTCTTTGGGAGGAAAGAAAGAGAGAAGAAGAAACAGTAGCAGATGAAGTTGAAATAAAAAGGCAGTTGTTATTCTCAGTATCATCCTCGTTACTACTTTCTATTGCCACCTCTCGGAGCAAAAAAACCAAAACGACGATGTATGAGAGAGGGAAATAAGAGAGAGATAGAGTGTAGGGGAACCAAGTTGGGGTGATGGCTGAAAAACGAGCATGGGACATACAACGGTGATGTAAAGGTGCCAGTAGGTGGTGGCAAAACTGGCGGCGACAAAGCCCGTGGTGACACTGAGAACGCCCGAGGCAAGCACGGTAGTCATGCCAAAGTTGGTAATGAGCACCACAATCGCAGGGGCCGCGACAAAGATGCAGGCACAGCTCAGACTGCCCACCCACGACAGCTCCTTGGCACCTGTGGTTGGACCAAAGGTCTCCATCCGGAGTAGGTATTCTTGGAATACTCCCCAGCAGAATACTATCCCTATACACCTGGGGGGTTTTTTTTGATTGTTGTTATATGGGGGGAGTGGCGAAGATACTGTGTTAAGTTGTATGCTATTATTCTCTGTTGTAAAGGCGAAAGAAGTGAGAGATGACGGGTAAATACCAGAAAGTGCAGACGAATGTTGCTGCAAGGACAATCCAGCCATATCCACCCTCAGGGTAGAATTGCCCACGCTGCCCACCTGCAGCAACAGCAGCAGCAGCGACAGAAGGCGAAGCAGCAGCGACAGAAGGCGAAGCAGCAGCGACAGAAGGCGAAGGAACAATAGTAGCAGCAGGGGGAACAGCAAGATTATTATTGTTGGACAGGGGTGCAGACCGTTCAGTCAAGACATGCAATCCATTATCATCCATCTCCTTTTCGTCCATCCCTCTCCATGCTTTTTCATGTGATATGCTTTTGCTGCTGTCGCTGTCGCTATTGCTACCGGTGGTGGAGTGAGAGGGTTGGTGTGTGGATAGGGTTTCTAATGGCAGGACAGTGTGTTTGTTTTTTTGAATACTGGCGCTGTCTTTGTCTCCTGGGTGCATTTCTGTTTATGAGTTGGAGAGGAAGGACGGAGGGACGAAAAGTTAGAAGGAGCCAAATGAAGAAAGGAAAGAAGGAGGGAAAAATAGCAACAGGAGGAAAAAAACAGAGACGGAGAAGGGAGAGATGTGTGAAGGCGAAGAGGGGAGGAAAGAAAAAGGCAGAACCTCGCTGAGGTGAAAGTGGAGAAAAGAGATCAACGGCCGGAAAAGTAATTAGCAAAAAGAAGATGAAGAAAAATGAACAAAAAGATATAGGATGATACGAGCAGGGCATGGAGTTCATCCTTCAACAGGATAAATGTCTTGTTCCATGTCCTCCCCCTCTCTCCTATCCCCCTCTCTCATCCCGTTCTTCATTTAATCTTTTTCACCTCTCCACCTTTTGCTACTGACCGTATTTGCGCCTCTCTGCGAATGGTTCCTGCGTATCCAGATGATTAATAAGGGAGAGGAGAGATGAAAAAAGGGTTCAACAAAAAGCAGTTGAAGAGGAAGAGGGCATGTGTGTATGAAAGAAGAAAGGTGTCCTGTTGAGTCTGTCCTGGATGGTGTTACCGGACATTAGGGAATGGTCGGATAAGAAGATGTATAGGTTTTTTTATTACTCGAGAGTAGAGTGGAATCAAGCCACGGTAGTGACAATAGTGATAAAGGACGAGGGTCCGTGGCATCATAAATAGCAACCATTTTACTCACCTCCATCCTCTCTTTCGAAAAAGGGCACATCATAAGAATGAAGATGCTTCGTTGTCTTCTAAAAGACACCCTTTCCTATACATATATCGCGTTCACGTTCTTTTTTTTTTTTTTGTGTGGCGTTTGGCCCGTCTCCTTCCATCAGTTTAAGCTGTCCCAGTTGTTATCAGCATCTTGGCCCGTGCTCCGTTTTTGTTTCTTTCTACAATGGCCTAATCGTATTGCTCAAAAGGCTCGAAATGACGACAGAGCTAGGCGGAGCCAGACAGGACAGGCACTAGAGAAGAACGTGTGCAGTCATTTTTCATGCTATCTTGTGCAAAGGTGAATTGAGACGCGCCTGCAGTTGAGGGTGAGTCATCATCCCTTTGTCCACATCTACTAACCAACCTTACACCATCTCACACACAGAAAAAAGAAGGTTGATATCTTAGCCCTGTTTGACGTCTATTGCTGTATGTCGCAAATGAATAACCTATGTTCATGTCTCTTATTTTGTCTAGGAACATGGGAATGTGGAATCAGCGGCCTCGATTTTTGTCTCTCCTCTTCTTCCTCTCCCATCTCCAACGGTCCAATTGCGTTTTTTCCCTTTGTTCACACCATCGCACTTGTGAACCCTAAATTTCAATTTGTCCTTGTACTAAACACGTTGTTTATTCTCCGTGTCTACGACTTATTTTTTTTGTCGCTGTTCGTATTCGTTCTTTCGTTTTCATTTTTGTGCTCCATCCCCTAGTCTTCCATCCCCTTTCCTCACTTCTTCATCCCTCACCCTCTTTCCTTTCAAATTCCTCCTCTCATCACCGTTGGTCAGCTACAACAACATCGAGCCTAGGTGTCCAGCAAAAATCACCGAGACGAGAAGAAATGGACTCAACTACTTGCGACACTATCCTCCGTGACAGCAAATACAACACCGGCACCACCACCACCACCACCACCACCACGAGCGATAACAACTTCCACACCAGACTGCCCGAAAATGATCACTCCAACACCCAGTTGATGATCAGCGCCGGAAAGGAAATGGAGCACAAGAACCATGAGACTGACCAACAGGTCGAGTCGTCGTCTCCCGTTGCGGCTCAGCCTAATAGTGTCAACATTTCTTCGACCAAGCCAGAGGAAGAGGAGGCACAAGCTAACAGTGTCCTCTACCAAGCGAGCCTTACCAACACCATCACCAACACGACCGCTACCGGCAACAACACAACAGCCAACATCATCAGCAACAAGAAGCCTACTCCAAAGAGGGCCATGATCCTCTCAGGCCGCCCAGCACCAGCACTTCCACCACGACCCGTCTTCCCGGTCGACCTCGAGAACTACCAACTCCAAAGCGGGACTGACGAATCAAACTCACACATGCAAGCCTATCTAGCGCGCGTCCGGCAAGACTTTGAACAACAGATTGAGCATTTCGAAGTTTTAAAGGAGATCTTGTTGGAGGACACGTACCATATGACTGCAATCGTGGACGAGTTGGACGCGATGGATGAGGATCCGTTCACATTGGACAGTTTTGAGAACTTGATGCGGATGCATGCGAGTAAAGGGAAGGATTTTATTATTGCGAGGGTGACGACGCAGGATCCGAATGATGCGGAGAAGCATTATCATTCGTATTATGGTGCGCACCAGATTAATAAGGTCCTTTTTCGGACACAGCCTGAGGAGGGACTCTTGCATCGTATGAAAGCGCGCAACGTAAGTTTTTTTTTCTTTCTTTTCTTTCTTTTCTGTCCTGTTATGATTGAGGTTCCATTGTACAAAAGTACTAATGTCTCATCCACTCTCATTTTTTTTTGTTTTTGAAACACGTTAGCCGTTAAACAACATGCTGGTTGTGGGAGATGTTCACTACTATATCATATCAGCTGCAGATGTCAAAGCCGTCCGGCCTCTGCCCACCTCCGTCCGTAGCTCAAGTGCATCCATCTCGTCTCACTCCTCACGAATGAGTCGGTGCAGCAAACTGGCGGCGCAGGCGATCGCCAGTCAGTCGACCTCAGCCAGATCCTCCCCGATCCTTGGGAGTGACTTGTCCCTCTTCTCTCGGTCCTCGGATCTCGAGTCCCCTGTGTCCATCATCTCTCCGCTTATGGCACTTTCGATCCTCAAGGCTGACCAGGAGGATCATCTTCGCCGTGGTGGTGGTGGAGGGTCTGGGTCGAGTGTGACACCTAAAACAGCGACAGCAACGGAGCAGGATGTAGTACAGCCTCTTAAGCCTCGTCGCCGTGAGTCTCAGGGCACTACTTCCTCAATCACTTCGACTCCAACGTTCGCTCAGAGCGGTGTCACCTTCCACCATCAACCCGGTCGACCCTCTCGTCTCCGTCAAGCGGTCGAGTCTGAGGACCTTCAAGAACTTAGTGATAGCCCCGTCGCCATGATGCCCACTGCTGGCGCTGGTTCGTTTGCAGCAGAAGACGCCTTCAGTCCCATGACACCTCCGGTTCAGCATGTACACCCTTCTTCTTCGCAGGCAAGTCCATTATCTGCAGCAGGGCAGAGCCCCCTCTTTCAGAGCTTGATGGGTGGCAGAATCCGCGGTCGCTCTAGCACCGTCTCGAGCGTCTCTAGCGACCAGAGTTCCACCTCAACCATGAGCGCTCGAAGCCACGCATCCAAATGCAGCACCGCTACCAACAACAGCAGCGCCACCAACAACAGCACGAGCAGCAGTGGCTGTGATGGTGAGAATGTGGTCTACAAGTTCCGATACCTGGCCTCAGACGACGATTTCTTGTTACGTTCGACGGTCCGTCAGATATTCAAGAATAATGCGCTCGAGAGCTGGGACGCGATTCTGTTCACGATCAGTAATAATGCGCTGAGAGAATATTCGAACCAGGGCGGCGAGCAGGTCTTGCAACCCCTGGGTGATCACCTTCAACATCACCACCCTCTACCTCCTCCTCCTGCGCCACCTTCGGCAGCCGCCGAACAAGTGCCACATCAACAGCAGCAGGAGCTATCGGTGATGTCGCCGCTACCAATATCCACAACCGCAGCAGCGGCCGTCGCGGCACAGTACACTGCAGCCCAGAGCCAGAACCAAACACACGGTGGTGTTAATCTCCCACCACTGATAGTCCCACGTCCTCAGGAGATTTCGCCATTAAATCGACCAGCAACAGACCTCCACCACCATCATTCCGACTCCACCTCCAACAACACCACCGTCTTCGACACTGAAAACACGATAGCAACACCCTCATCACAACTCTATCGAAGAATAGGACGAAGTGAAGGTGGGCTGTACTCTGCCGGTGTGAACAGCGCACCTCGCGGATTCAACATTCGAAGCTTCGGTCACACCCCCCGTCGTCAAAGTCATGGTGGTCAAGACATTCAACAACAGGGAGTATCAGAAAGAGCAGGAAGAACAGAAAGAACAGAAAGAGCAGAAAGAGCAGAAGGACTTAGTCGAAGCATGAGCCACAACTTCCACACCCGACGAATGGACCTGTTCCGCAGTTTGCCTGCATTACCCCTTTGCGCTACATCTGCCGCCGATAGTCAAGAAGAAAGTTTGGTAGATGGTGATGGTGGTAGTGGTGAGGCGTCCGAGCCAATGTCTGGTGGCAGTAGTACGACCGGTGGTCGCAAAAAGCTCCGCCACGTCTTAACCAAGATTTTTTCACGCAAATGACCTTTTTCCAGTAAAGCAACCCATTTATTTTTCCTTCCCCCTTATTAAATAATTAAAGACATTTTTTTTATAAAGGAAAGGTAGAGTAAAACGATGCAATGCGCACACTGTTACAACTTCATTACCACTACCATCGTCACCGTTGGTGTTGCTTTCATCCTGGCGCCTAAAGATCCCGAGTTTGCACATTTTCTCATCTGTCGGATAAGTGATCTCAAAATGAATACTGGATCGACCTGGTAACCCGACTGGCGCGTTGGCAGCGGCGTTATTGGTGGTCCTGAGGTATTTGAGTAGAGTGTCGAGTTTAGACAGAGGCCAACGAAACATGCAAATCTCTCTGATGCCTGGAAACATACCACGGCCACCAATCTTTGTCGAAAAGAGCTGTGACACAACACTCTTGTCAATCATCCAATCTTCGTGAAGTTCCAGTCGAGTGAGGAAAGGCAAGCAAATGCGCCCATCAGTCTGTGTCAGTATTGTTATTTTTGTTGGTGAAGATAGCGGTGGCGCGAAAAGGTCGGATTCCGAGATGGTGCGAATGTGAGTACAGGCGAGTGGTATATCCTATCGGATTCTCGTCGGCCGGATGTCCAGAGATAATGACTTTAGGGACGAACATCCCAGTAGCATCCTAAACTCGAACAATAATGGAAACTCGGTCGTCAGGTAGAGCGATGTGAGAAAGAGGAGGTCAAAGTCCCAGGTCCATTGTAATCGAATGACCTCAGGAAGCACTGAATCCATTCCGGTTAACTTTGCCGTTGTTGTTGTTGTTGTTGCTGCTGCTGGTCCTGTTTCGATTCCATACGACCAATAATGCTCTTCCACCGGTAGAATGAAAGACTGGGGTTTATAATCATCACCAGCGATGTTTCGTGCGTGGGCAGGGATACTCAGATAATGGAACTTAGTTGTCGACAAAAGGGTGGACGGGCCAAACGTCAGGCCTGTCCAACTATCCAAATGCAGATGTTCGATATTGTTCAAATATGCAATAAGCGGACTGAGTATGAATTCGTGGCAGCAGTACTGCACTGTACGGTTATCTAGTCGCAGGAACTTGCGATTGGAGCAGCAGGCAAACAAGTGTGAGCCCAGCTTCAATCGACCCGTGTCCAGACTCAAGTCCAGATGAGTCAGAGCCGGAAGTTCGACCCATTCAAGTCCCAGGAGAATAGATCCCTGGCACTGAGGTGTGTTAGAGTCTGATTGAAAGCAAAAACAATGTCGTCAACCCCTAGGTGCCTACAGTATAGGGCTCTGAATTCAACGCCCTCGATTGGGGCCAAGGCATGAGTCACAAGTATCCCATCTTGTGCCAGTGCTCATCCTTGTCCGCCATGAATGTTGCTACTGTTGGTCATGATGTTCCTTCTAAGCCTCTCCATGTCTTCCTTCTCCTGAATTTCCCACTCAAACATGCCGCTGTGAAGCGCTTTGAGCCTCAAATGCTTCATATTCTGACACCGCTGGAGAATTGGTCGGTTGTGGTGGGTAGCATCTTCGTACCAAAATTCTGGGCAATTGTTTATCGTCCAGCTCCTAAATATGCGACAGATCGATAGAGTGAGAATGAGATTGAGACAGAAATAGTATCCAGTTGTCCTTTCCGAGATATGTCAGCCAGCTCATGTAATGGCGGCAAGAGGCAATATAAGTCTTATCTGATGCGGTTAGCTGTTCCCCAGTCATTATTAAACCAAAAAGTTTCTCGAAGCAAACGACAATCTTGAGGCGGCCAGAAAGAGTCGTATGTGCTCCTGGACGAACCGAAACATGTCCCGGATGACCTCTTCGTTGTGTGTGCCTTTGGTCTTGTTCTTGATAATAGCACCATAGTCCTTGTCATCGTTACTGGAAAGGGAGACCTCAAACCATTTGAACATTATAAAGCGATTTTGCTGAAGGTTCCTGAAGCGACTGACGACCTGGATGGTGGACACGTGACATATGATGAAGGACTGGAGCTATTCGAGGATTGGGTACTACAGGCACCAGAGGACTTCTGATCGACTTTGAAGTGATAGTAGCGATAGAGGACCACCTCCTTGGGCTTGGACGCGAAGTATGCGGCGACCATCTCTGGCCTGAAGGGGTTCAATTGCTAGGTCTGGTCAAACCCGTTATTGCCAAGGTACTTGATTAGATGAGAAGGAAGCTCGTTAGGTAGCTCAGAACCAGTCCAGTTAGGAAGCATGTGAGTTTCGTCTGCGATAACACTGAGGTGGCGGATACGGGCAAGGTAGTCAAGCGGCGAGCTGGTCGTCGTCGTTGTTACTGTTTTTGGAAGAATATTTTCATTGTTATTATTGCTTGAGTTGACGGTGAGGGCAAGAGAGAGTGCCGTGACAAGGCGGTTGTCGACAGAAGGGCGGCTGAAGAGCATGCGATAAAGCGTCTCGCGCGAGGACATGGTATATATTCCTGGAGATCACTTGCTTCGTAGGCGCCCTTTGAGATAGGCGTGGTATTGGTGACAAAGGGATCGTGGTACAGAAAAGGAGGGTGACTGAGGCGATGTATTTGTTCGTGGTGAGGAGGTTAGCCAAAGCAAAAGGGGTATTGTCGTTGTCGAGGTTTGGTAGGATGTGTTGAAGACACTCTAGAGGTAGCTGGGAGAGCGGGTCGTCCATTTTTGTTATTGTTGTTGCGAATGAGCAGTGAGCGAGTGTTGGTGAGAGTGAGAGTCAGGGAGAAGATCTCTCTGTGCTATATCATATGCATGCCACCGCCAGGGGCTGAAAGATAGAGGAATGCTACCATACTTCTCTCTACTTGACTGGCCCCAACTCCTCTTATTTGGCAAAGAGGCTAAAAATCAAAAAAGACCGCTTCCAGAAGTGACACCAGAATTTTATACCTCTCTTTGATGCAACAAGCATCCACAACATTATTGTCCGCCGATACTGAAGGATATGCACGCTCAGGAGAAACGAATAAAACTGCTTTAGATATCCATTAGTATTTTAAAGTCCATCGCACGGTGACCAAGCGGTTTCAACTTATCGATCTTTTCGTTCCATGTTTTCGTTTGTGTACGATTTTCAGGTAGAACATGCTTTCGCTGCATTTGATAATAAGAGCAGCAATGTAGCCTCCTTTATTCGTTCCAAATAGTCAATGCGGAATATTGGCGTGCATGTAGTTAAGAGGATGGTTGGGGAGGCGATGCCTCTTTTCTTTCAAGTACTTCGCATTCCTTTCCATTCGCTTCAGTTTTAGGAATCGCAATTACTCGTTTTGGCAGTGGGACAAGAACATTAGAAGGTGAAGATTTGCTCGCCCGCGAGGAGGGATTCGCACCCTGGAAGAGGTCAATCTCGCTCTCGTCTGCTTGACTGTTTGAAAAAGCGGTTGTGGGATGTGAACGGAAAAGCACAAAAAAAGGGACGGGCTCAAATTGATGCAACGGGCATTAGTTTATTTCCTGCTCCGACTGAAGACACATGCTCACCAGGGTTCCATCCATTCTGCATCCCCTCTGCTTATTATTTGTTTCACCCTTGAAAATCATTTTCAAGATCGATGCAAATCTGACAATCACTATTGATAGGATCGAAGGTCTTTTCTCTATCAGCCACATGACCATCCATCAAGAATAATCTAGCTTTATATGATGTATACTTTCTAACATAGGCTTCTTTGCGTATAAGGTGCCAGAATAGATATCGGGGGTCTAGGTCGTCCTTCTTCTTCTTCCGGAACCATCATTTTCCCATGATTCCTCTTTCTTTTGTTTATTCATCCGCATCCCCCCATGAACGATCGTTCAGAGCTTGCCAGAGCGATGAACAATAAGTCCACATGGGGCTATCTTGCCCCAAAGTGATCGGCTGTCTCTTTTTGCAGCACTACTTTTGTCAAAGTGTAGAAACATGCTTTGTTAGTGGCGCCCTGTTGCTTTTTTTGTCC
This sequence comes from Linnemannia schmuckeri, assembly GCA_029449235.1. Classification (NCBI taxonomy): domain Eukaryota; kingdom Fungi; phylum Mortierellomycota; class Mortierellomycetes; order Mortierellales; family Mortierellaceae; genus Linnemannia; species Linnemannia schmuckeri. The sequence goes on along the minus strand of JANATG010000014.1, from coordinate 712,035 downwards.
CTACCTTTGGCTTATCTAGATTGCTTGTAGTTCCTCAAGCAATGCGCCCATATTCCTTTTTCCTCAAACACACATAGGCCCCTTTCTAATCAAACATCAAAATTACATAAAATCAAAAAAATTAAGCTGAGTGACCTGATTGGCTGCTGATGAATCCTGGCTACGTTGATTTGTGTTTGTCGTCAAGTCTTCGGGTCTTTGGCGAGAATTAGGACGAATGATCGTTGACAGCTGTTGTCATTTCTGTCTTGCTTCTCGCTTTACCCACTTTTGTCAACCAGAAAAACGAGTTTTTCAGGCTCTTCTCCTTCACTTCACTGACTGACATGCCTGTTTATATTCTTCCTTTCTTTTCACTTCGTCAGTTCCCTCCCTTTTTCTGATCAAAATAGTCAGTCCGGCCCTTTTTTGCTTGTTATCCTTTTCACCACTTCTTTTTGTCCTCCGTATTCTTTCCTTCCAAACACAGACGATTGCTTCTCTCCATTGATACCTCTCTTCTCCTCTTTTTCCTTCTCCATTGCGCCCATACCTGCTCTTTTATCATAATAACATCTACATCTACATCCATAATGGTGCTAAGAATCAGTATCGCAGCACTGCTGGCTGTTCTCTCCATGACTACCCTCATATCTGCGCACTCCCCCGCATGGCCTACAATCGCCTACACAGAGACTCTCGGTCCCCTCCACCACGAAATCCTCCCTCGCCATCTTCACAATAATCCTACTGCCACTTCTAATTCACCCTTAGCCAAGCGAGGAGACGACTCTTATACTTCCTCCTCAGCACCAGGATATATCGAAAAGGACGACAGGATCCGGCTACGATTCCAGGCATTCAACAAGACATTCTACCTGCACCTCGAGCCAAATCATGATCTCCTCCATCCAGACCTCCTAGCACCGGCAGCTTCTTTTTCACTCTCATCATCATCATCTCGTATGGCCTCGTCGCCGTCGGTGTATGATGACATCAAGCCGTTTAAAGGTGTGGTGGTCGAGGATGACTATCACTCGAACCAGAAGTGGGAGCGAGCCATGAGTACGAATCAGGCAGAGGAGCAACGGTCGACGGTTGAGCAGATGCTGTATGAGGAGGGTGTTCTTGGCTGGGCCAGGATGATGATTGAACACGATGAGGATGAGTAAGTGTTGTTGTTATTGTTGTGTATGTGCATGCGCATGTATATGTGGTGCTCATTTTATTACTTATTTCGTTTTGTTGTGACATGTTACACTAAATACATTTTCCCATAGACACGCTCGTACTTGCCTCTTCTACAACTCACGCTAAAAAAATTTCTTAAATTTTTTTTTTGTCGTTTGTTCATCCCTTGCAATCAAAAATATTTTTTAATTGATCAGTAGAGACTCGATCATCCTGCGGGGCGCATTCACGACAAAGGACGACACCTACCATATCACATCCCGCCAACACTATCATGTCCAGAAACGATCCGACGACCATTCGCCATCCGCTGCACTCTCGTCCCAATTGATCATCTACAGAGACTCGGATCTTCACAAGCCCAGCAAAAAACTCTATGCTCGCAAGGATTTTGAATCAGACGAAGAGAAGGCTCAGTGGGAGGAGCGGCAGGCAACCACATGTGGTGCAGGATTCATCGCCAGTAGAGTTGATCACAACAACTTGAACAACTTCAATGGGAGCAGGTTAGCAGCAGCAGGAGCAGAAGAAGGAGGAAAGAAATACGGGTATTATTACCCTCCCAACTTGACAGCACCCATTCCAATGGGAGGAGGAGAATCAGGATCAACAGGACCATCGAGTTTCTTCAACATGGCAGCAATGACCTTCAGGAAGCGGAGTAGTCTAGAGAACGATATCATGGTCAAAGTGGCTGGCCCCAATCCCGTTCCAACAGGATGTCCTACTACTAGGATGATCAACTACATGGGCGTCGCCGCTGACTGCACCTACGTCCGGTCGTACGGAGGACTGGCCAATGCACGCAGGCAGATATTTGCCGATTTCAACACTGCCTCGGGAATCTACGAGTCGACCTTCAACATCGCTTTGGGCATCATTGCTGTCGAAATCGAGTCGATGAACTGCCCCAAGACGCCTGTCAAGGGCAAGGCATGGAACCAGGAATGCTCGACGAAATATACAATCAACAACCGGCTGAGCGACTTTTCGTACTGGAGAGGGCAGAGGGCCAAGGATGGAGCTGGGTTGTGGCATTTGATGACCCAGTGTAGTTCGGGACCTATTGTTGGTATTGCTTGGACGGGAGCTCTTTGTCAGATGTCGGCTCAGTCGCAAGGAGGAGGCACCTCTACTGGTTCTGGAGCGGCCGCAACTCCTGCTCAGTACACTGCCGGTACGGGCGTCTCGTCCATCTCTCCGAACGAATGGATGGTAGTTGCTCATGAAGTCGGACATGGCTTTGGTGCCAACCACGATTGTACGACGGCTTCTTGTGTCTCCCCCAGTGCAGTCGCAGCTGCTGCTTGTTGCCCTTACTCGACCTCAGGCTGTGATGCTGGCAACCGGTTCATTATGAACCCCTCTGAGCAATCGGCCAAGTCGACCTTCTCGCCTTGCAGTATCCACGCCATTTGTTCGACTGTAGCCAGGGCCGGCAGTTGTCTCCAACCCATCACTGCTGCAGGCACCAAGCCTGTCCGGCCATTCGAGGCCAATATCTGTGGCAATGGTATCAGAGAGGAAGGCGAGCAATGCGATTGTGGTACTCCAGAAGAGTGTGCCTTGGATCCTTGTTGCGATGGAACGACCTGCAAGTTCAAGGGCTCTGCCGTCTGTGATGACATGAATGATGACTGTTGTCACAACTGTCAGTTGGCACCCAAGGGTCAAGTCTGTCGATCCGCCGTCTCGAATTGTGATATTGCCGAAACTTGCTCGGGCAGCTCTGCAATATGTCCTCCTGATGTTCAACTGCCCAACTTGACACCATGCGATATTCTTGGAACCGGCAACCGGACGGAGGGTAGAGGTCAATGCGCCGACGGGCTCTGTACATCCCGCGATCTGCAATGTGCTCAACAACAGCGACCAGGAATCAACAAACAGTGCACCGCCGCCATGAACCAATGTGAGCTCCTTTGCAACGATCCCGAGGGCGACAAAGGTTCCTGTATGAAGATTCCCGGGATGTACTTTATCGATGGTTCGCCCTGCGGGTCCTCGGGCGATGGTATCTGTGTCTCGGGCAAGTGTGAGCTCCCCGGCGGGTGGATAAAAAACAACCTCTCGATCTTTATCCCCATCATCTGTCTGATTATTGTGTTGATTGGCGCCGGCATCGGAACGTGGTTCTTTTTATCCCGTCGCAAGGCTCGGCGCAGCATCCAGCCTCGTCTCAGCACTCATGCGCTCCCAGCTCTGCCCCCACATGCCGATGGTTCTGGCGGATCCGGCGATGCTGCTGTTTTTGCTGGTTCTGGCGTTGCTCCATTAGCCAAGGGCAAGGATGCGGATGTTCCTAAATGGATGTTGACTGGAGATCGTCGCGCCTCTCAGGTTGTGATCTCTCGACGAGCTTCCCTCTCATCCCAAAACGTTCTCCGAAACGCCGACGGCAATGTTGTCCCCATGTCGACTGCCCCCGAACTCGCTGCGATATACATGCAACAGCAACCTCATTTCCAGCAACTCCAGCAGCTCCAGCATCAGCGACAGGAGCTTCAGCAGCAGCAACCGCAACACAACGGGTACGAAGAGCATTACCCAGATAACGACCCCTACCAGGACATGTATCAGAGCCGCGAGGATCTTCACCAACAGCAACTCCGGCAACAACGCCATCTGCAAGAGATGTTTGGGTACCAGTCGCCCACGGGGTTAATGTCTCCAGCCCCAGCGTACTCTCCTGGGTATGAGCACCATTCTCCAACCTCACCTCCAAGACAGGATTTTGAACAACACGAGCAGTATTTGTCGAGTTCGAGTTCGCCTTTATCGCAAAGTCAGTCTCCGCAGATGCAAGGACAGGGATACCTATCGCCGCTTATGCACCAGCAACAACAGGGACGGCCACTGTCACCACAACATCCTCAGCAGGCACATCACCGGAGTCATTATTTGAACCTTCAGCAGCAACAACAGGTTCAGGAGCGGTATCAGCATGACCCCTTTAATCACAACTATCATCAACATGGCGAAAGCAGCAGCAGTAACAGCAGTAGTAGTAGTAGTAGTAGTAGTAGTAATAGTCGTGGTGTTAATAGCTATCCAGAAGAGGGGAGTAGCAGTAGTCATCCGCAGTGGCACCCGCACGAAGGACATCATCACCGTCATCACGCGGTGCATCCCTTTGATCACCATCCCGAACCTCGATAAGTTCGTAGCATCTTTTTGTCCTTTGTTGTAACTGTATAGTAAAATTATCTTTTCTTTATTTGTTTCTCTTTCGCGGTCTGCGGTGTAGTGGGTGTAACGGGGGCTTTACGTTTTGTTGTTCCGTGCTTCCCTTTTTCCATTCTGAATCAATGATATATGTTTTTCTTCTTCTTCTTGGTCGTGTGGGGGTGTTTTATTTTGTTTCTGCGGTGAGCCCACTTGCGTTGTTTTCCCTTGATGGAAAAATAGATCAATGATCCTTTATTGAAACCTCTCACTGAAAAATCGACGCACAAACAAATATCGATGCAAATCTCTCCCACCTCCCACGCTCTGTCCTCATCATCATCATCATCATCATCATTAATTGTTATTCTTTTCGAGGATGGGAAATCATTCGGAAGGACTTTTCCCGTAAATTAAAAACAAAAAAAAAAAAAGAGAGGGGGAGAGGGAGGGGGGTTGGGCAAGGAGAGATAAGTCGAGTGAGTGTGAGTGGATGAGGGAGTGAGGGGGCTGGAAGAGATCATCTCCCACGTGTATTCAGGGGAATGAAAGGTGAAATGAGATGTGTGATTAGAGGCATGCGAGGAAGTGAAGAAAGCGAGAAGGAAAAATGGATAGGAAGATCCGGATTTTTACCCCTCTTCTTTATTCGGTCTTTTTCGTTGCTTCCTCCCCTCAACCCTCTTCGACACTTTTTTGATTAATGATGACATTTTTTTTTTTTTTTTTTTTTTTTGGAGAAATGGCAAATAGCAAAAAAAAATGTCTCATCTCTTCTCCTCCGCATAAAAAAAGCGAATAATCAAGCTGAGAAAATGAAGAGTGGAGGAGGGTGATAGAGGAGAACGAGGTACGATGCATCGCATCGTACCTAAATACTTCATAGGACCAATTGACGTGTTTGTCGGTGTAGAGAGCGAACGGAGAGGAAGGAATGGAAGAAGGAGAACACCCGTTCGTCATTGAGATTTTTCTATGCAATCAATCAACAATTTATGTCGAAGACGGATCGGGGCTTTTTCTTTCCGTTACACATGAACATTTATTTTTCAGCTTTGCAGTGGACCCTGTGCACAACAGTAGTAAAAAGTTAGCGCAATTGAGAATTGTATCGACTTTTTGTTTTTCTGAGGATTGTAAGGTAAGTTCATCCCTCTCTCACACACACAGATCGGAATGGACACACTGAGCAAACAAAAAATGAGGCACAATAAGCATCGAATAGAGGTGACAAGAAGAATCTTTTTTTTTTTTTTTTTTTTTTTTTTTTTTTTTTTTTTTTTTTTACTTTGACAACCATAGCACAAAAAAAAATGCAGACGATAATAAAATGTCTTAGTTTGTATATCGAGACCCTGTGGTGTTCGTCTGAAATGCCCCATGCGTTGAGATAAGAATAAATGTCCCGGGCGGAAAGAGGGAAAGGGGGTGAGAATGAGGATACTGCTTTATTACACACCGTTCTCTGTTAATCGATAAGCAAAGCAATTGGGGTTCTTCTCCAACCCACTGCGCTAGTTGATCTGGATGATTATTATCCAGGAACACGAAACGGTCTGATGCCCCCTGTAGATCGTTGACAAATGAATTACGACAATAGGGGGAAGAGGAAGATGGGATCTGGGCCTACTCAATATGCCACTTTGTCGTCAATGTGGAGGCCTTACGTTTGCGCGAATAATTGTTTTACTAATTCGCAAATGACGTTTGTCAAAAAGTGGAAGAACAGATTACGAGTTATCAAGTTAACGAGAGAAAGGTACCCCGGACGGTACCTCCTCCTTTCTTCGTTTCTCTTTTTTGTATTATCGATGTGTGTATAGTATGTGAATGAGTAGCCGGGATGGTGGGAACCGGTACCGTTGTCTGTCTCTGTCTCGGGACTCTTTTCAATCAAGTTCCTTGTCTCTGTCTAACAAGCATCCCCTCGTTTGCATTTGGCAGCTGAAATATTCCTAATTGCACATGGGCGGGAGAGCCAAAAAGATTGGATCAAGGTCAATGAATCATGTGACATCATTTTGCATACGAGGTCAGAGAAGATGGACAGGCTGAGCAAGGCAAGTAGGGGACGATAAGACAGCAAGAGGACAAAGTCGACAGGGTGCAGTGCACAGGGTTACAGGAAGAACAGAGAGTGTGCTCTCAAGGGTAAGAAAAGCAAAGACAGAAAAGCACGGGTGCACACAGGATGTGGGATATTCGAGTTGCAACTGAATTAAACCTTACTTCTGGTCGACTTCGCTTTATTCAGCCGTCATTATTCAGTCGAGAAGTGAGGAAGGAAGAAGGAATTGTTCGAAGTAGCTCATGGGTTTATCGAAGAACACAAGGAAAGAAGAAACGAAAGCCCAGAAGGGTTTCTTCAATGGCCACAACTGCATTACAGGCATCAGATCAGCCTGATCCTTAAGAAGCCAAGGAGAAGCAGAAGAAGAAGTCAAGTGTCAATGGGCGTTCACAGGAGAATTCTTTGTTGTGCTCAGCCAGTGAACAAACAGGTCAGTCAGCATGCCCCCTTATGTTTACGGTGTTTTGTCTTGGACAAAGTACCAAAAAAGGAAGGCAAAACTGACAACAGAAGGCAGAGAAGGACGCATTTCAAATGTGCGCCAACAGCCCGTCCATTCACTCTGCCGTACTTAAAAGCCCATGCGCACAAATATCGTCTGCCTTTTGTTTCTTCTTTCCCATCTTTCCTTCCTCCCTTCGTTTTTTTCTCTTTTTAACTCGACTTGCGTTCTCTCGCTACTCTCCCCACTCACCCTACTCTCCCTACTCTCTTTACTCCTTCTACTCGTCCCTCTTACTCATTCCTTACCATTCATTCTTGAATTACATTCCAAATTTTCTTAATCAACTCATTTGTACCCTCGACTCCTCCACCCCTTCACTCGTTCGCTCGTTCACATTTTCACATCTTTAACACTCCCGCCAGACCCAGACCTTCCTTACCCCATCGATACATGACGACTGTCGCCGAGAGACTCGGAGAGGCCCACGAGCAGCTCTTGAAACTGTATACTTCCATTCCCGTCTTGACCCCTTGTCTCGAATCCATCAAATCCAACCAGGCCGAATTCGTCGTCCTCAACAACCGTCTCCGCAATCTCCAGGAAATCATCGCCTCTGGGCAAGTGCGCGCGTGAGTAACTTTTCTTTCTTTTTTTTTTTTTTTATACATAAGGGCCAACTAACACATAACACAGGTCGCCGAGCAATACTGCGATATATATTGTTGACAGTTGTATATGCCGATGATGTTTCTAGTGCGAGTTGACTTAACTGGAGTAGTCGGGCAGCGTTTAAGGCTGGACCGACATCCTACATGTGCAAGGTGCATACATGGGATAGATCCACGCCCTTCTCCTCCCCCTTTATTTTCCACAACAAACATCAGCAAATCAGACCAAAAATCCATTTCTCGCTCTTTGTCTCCCCTCTCCACTGCTCTCGCCTTGGCCCTCGTCCTCGTTGCCTCCTGATTTTCCATCCCTCCCTCATCTCACTTTCACGCTTCTTGTTCCACCCCTTGCTTTCGCTCTCGCTTGTTTTCTTTCTTCTTCCTGTTCTTTCATGATCCACTACTGTAACGAAATCCGTCGAATACCCGGGAAACTCGAAGAAAAACATACATCCGCAAATACACCAATCCGATCAAAAGAGCTAAGGAAAATGAAGGGAAAAAAATGGACAAGGGGAGCAATGGACAAATGGGCCTACGTAAAATATCAGTTGGGCGTCCAAAGAGAAATGAAAAGAGAGACGTTTCCTCCCTACTGCTTTTCCCCGCTTGCTCTTTTTTTCTTTTCTTTGTCCTTCCCTCTTCTCCTTCTTCCCACTCTCGCCCCACCCCTCTCCTATCTTTTTTTTTTCTCCTTCGCGCCTTGACCATCCCATTCTTGCAACTTTCGCCATACATGACCCCCCAAATCCTCCTCCTCTCCCCTTTTTTTCTGATGGGGTTGAGGCGTGTTTTTCATTCTTTTTCTTTGGTTTGCGCGTTTTTGTTGCTGACGAAGTGAGTGGGTATAGGTTGCTATACAAACTCAGTACTGTACCATGGAATACAATAACGCTGCATTTTCGATCGATGAGTAGAGTAAATCAAGGCTGTTACTGGTTGTATTTATCGCAACTGGAAAGAACTGCTTCCTTTTTTCTTTCTCGTTTGCTCATGCATGCAATCGATAACAGAAAAGAAGGAAGCAAAGGAAGGTCATGCCGTCCTTTTTTGGAGAGCGAAAGAGGACCTTGCACGCCTCATTTGATTTTATTTGTTCTTTGTGCATCGTTGAGAGTGCGAATGTTAGTGTGGATGTGGGTTCCTCGTCTTGCTGTCCGTGTGTTGAATGAGTGTGGTATTAAAAAAGAGAGCAAAAATAGTCCCTTGGCTCCTTCGTTTCTTTCCCCATTGGAATTATGAGATTCAAATTGTTGCCATGCCAGGTTTCTCTGTCTCCTAGCATTTTAGCACGCATGTTCACACACCTCTACCCCCTGCTCAACTCTTTCGTCTCTTTATATATATATATTTAAAAGGTCATGGCATCTCACTTTGTCCCCCCCCCGGTCGATCCCTTCCTTTGGAACCTTCCACCGATTCCGCCAAACTCCTTTTTTTTTATCCTCACTTTTTGTCTCTGTCCTTTGGTCTCCATTCCATTTTGTACTTCCAAATCTTCTCCTATGGCGTTGTCTACTTTCCTTGGTCTCCATTATTGTACAACTAGTCGTACCCCACATATCTCGCAGTGGTTTTTTTTCTCTCTGACACGATCAGTTCTTTTGTTCTCTTGCAAAATAGTGAAAAGACAAGGAAACAACTCGACTCTGTATTCACGATTAACAAGGGCGAGTATGAAAAGGCCTATCGCCAGGAAATCAATGATCTCAAGACCTACGAGGATGAGCGACGTATATGTCTGCGCCAACGAGACGACGTCGTGACAGTGGTACGTGCTTCTCCCCTCTCCTCGTCTTTTCCTATTTGCTTTCGACCCTTAATTTTGTTTATTTCCCTTTCGAGGAGGGTGCTTGAACATTAAACAATAATTGTGGTCCTAATATAACGCTCATCCCTTCATTAATTGCATCTCCTTTTGGCTCGTCCCTAATAGAGATATAAACTTCAGAAAGAACGCGCCATCTTGCTCGAGGAGACTCGTCAGCTCAAGAGAATAACCGAATCCGTAAGTCAACGCTTTCATCGCATGCGTGTCTTAGTCATACATGTCAAAAAAGATATGGCTTTATTAACCATCTATCACCAACACTTTTTACATTCACTTTACATTAGGTGTTTGATCGATCCAAAGGTACTTGAACAACAACTGTATCAAGAGACACCAACAAAGGAACAACCATTAGACCCAATGTTAATCATAATATTTAATCCTTATCAATACGATAGATGAGGTCGCGAACACAGACTTCCCCGAGGAGCTGTACTGGCAGCTGGAGCTCAGGGAATACGACATTAAGATCACAGAGGTTAGGAATTCAGTATCCAAGTTCAACATTGCCCTCACCAGCCTGGCTCGAGCTGCCAACCTCACCGAGGCCGCCCTGATGGCCTTTCTAGGATATCCCGATGCTGCCTACAAGGTCTGGCGAGTCGAGTATGCACTTAAGGCCAGTCAAAAGATGAGACTTTGTAAGTTCAGCTTCTGTTTCCAGTTTCCTATCTGAACAAAAATGATGCTGAGCAAAGAGTACGCTGATATATACAAACCTTATGGGTGGTTTTCTATGTCATAGTCATTATTATTCCAATTCAGACATGCTTCGCGAGGGTCTAACTGTTTCAACTTTGCGTTCTTTTTGGTGCCTATTTTCGTTTCTTTCTTAGACCTTCGTGTGGAGTTGTCGTTGTCGAACGCTTACTCAAACGCAGAGAGTGCAAGGGAAGCTTGCCCTAACATCGTCTCTCTGCAGGCACCCCCCGTTAAGCCATCTTCCGCCCAGGGATATTTTGGTAGCAATTCTGCGCAACTTTGTCGTAGTTTATTCAGCTTTTCAATTATTTGGGCTATTCGTTCTGAGGGCTAAAATTCCTATTCGATCAATGTTTTCTCCTTTTAGAACCAATCACGAAGAATGCAAAGGGCAAGTACAAGATTGTCCCGTTTGACTCGGAGGCACCGTTGCGCGACTACATTGCACGTCTCCGGACCGCACACAAGACGGCCGAGAGGATGTTAGCTCAGGAGACGGAGCGGTTGAACGCCATGCAAGAATACAGAGAGTCGATTATTCCTCGTTTGGCACAGATCAGAAGACACGTCTTCCAGAATTCTCGCCTTGGCGGCTACCAGATCGAAGGATGGGAGGATGCGATGGGCCGGTCTTTGTTGGGAACCGAGGCTGATATCCTGGTCCGCGGAGGAATCCATAACGTAGAATCCACTTCTCTTGGATCGCCACTGGAATCGCAGATCCGCCCACCACTTTCGACATCCTCTTCGCAGTCTGTCCCGACCAACAACAGCTCTGACTCGTTTGAGGAGGATGAAGAGGCGATGAATACGGTGCATTCAAGAGGTGAGCGTCGTGGAAGCGGACGTGGTGTTCCGGATGTCGACGATCAGGGCTCATCGAGTGACCCCAATCGACCCATGACTGTCCATGACATTCGTGTGGTCCTTAGTGTTGGTAGTGCTCCTCTGTCAACGATTGCTCCCGGAAACATGTTGGGATCTGAGGTCTTGATGCAGGTCGATCGGCAGAGACAGGCTCAGGAGATCAAGGACAAGGAAAAGGTCCGCACGCGGTCTAGATCACGATCGGGACGTGAACCTGAGCCTGGTTCGTCTTCGAGCTCGGGTTCTTCAGGCCACCAGCAACATCAAGGGCCCAACGGTTTCTCAGCACTGGGCGGCAACAGCACAACCAGCGCCAGTAGCAACATCAACACGACCAGCAATGGCTCTGGAGGTGGGGAACGTGAAGGTCGCAAAAAATCTCGAGGGCTCTTTTCTTTCGCGAGAGGAAGGAGGGGCAGCAGCAGCAGTCGTGCACCCGATGTCGGTGGTGATGCGGTGGTCCCCTCGGTCATTGCGCCTACACCACCCATTTTCCAGCTCTCTGGTCGCAACAATCGCAGCAGCATCGAAATTTCTAACAATGTCCCGGATCGTATGCAAAGCACCCAAAACCAGGGATCTCATCCGGGAGGTGGTCATCGCAGGAATGTACCGTCGATTTCCATCTCGAATGAGGACGACGAAGGCGGTTTGTCACAGCATCCACTAAGGAGGACCATGCTCGACAATGCTTCTCTTATCCAGTTGCCTTCGTCAGCATCAACGTCGACTTTTAGATCTAGCCACACGAATGAGGCGCCGCCACCGTTTTTGATGCCGTCGTCAAGACCACGTGTGATGAGCATGGACGAGTATGTGGGTGTTGGACCTGTGGTCCGTGGAGGTGGAGGTGGAGATGAGCCTATTCGTCCCTTTGAGGATGGCCATGGTTCAGGACCGTTGATTCCTAGTTATGGCGAGCATGAGCAGCACCAGTCGGTTGACCCCGAGTCTATGATGGTCACCAGTCCTAATGGAACGTACAATGGTAGCGGGTTGGAATCATTGGCTGAGTATGATGAAGAGATGGAAATCCAAAACCTCCTCCTTGGTCGTACTTCGTCACCAGCAGGACCGTCCTCGTCTTCGTCGTCTGTCTTCCAGCCACACCATCGGACAACACAGTCGTTCCATTTGCCACCACCTTCTGGCGGAAGGTCTCGGTCTCGGTCGTTGTCACCTCATCCTTTGTCGCCCTACTCCTACTCCATGGTCCCTGCAGCTGCTGGAAGTAACAGCAATTTGAGCAGTAGTAGCGGAAGTAGTGCTGGTCGTGCACCTTATCAACATCACCATTACTCGTTCTCGGATCAGACACCCGATGGCAGCGTGCTCAGTCTGAGTGTGCCTCCACCTGATTATGCGGCTCGTCCACCCGAGTACTCACCTTCTATTTCTCTTGTCGGCCCTACTGCCACCTCGCTCTTGTAAATGCATTCTCTCCTCTCTCATTGTATAAAAAAAACAAAAACCAAATCAATAAATCATTGTCATTACCTTCCATTTCATATTGCTTTGTCGATCGAACCGACCGGAGGGGAAAGGAAGGAAGAAAGGCGCTTCGGGATAGAGGGAGGGGGGGGGGGGGGGGAGGCAAATCAAAACACATGGGAAGAAGGAAGGGCGAGTGCCAAGAGAGTTGGTTTTATTTTGTAAGTCGGCACGGTCCAGGTGTCTGCGAATTTTGTTGCTTGTGCAAGGCCACACAATTCATTCTTATTGTTAGTACGTTCATCTATACAAAACAAACAAACAAACAAAAACAACACAACATAAACAAATGTTCAGATGGACACAAACAAAGAAAACAAAAACGTGTATTCATTTTAGAGTGGTCTGTATCCTTCCTTCCCCTTCCCCTCCCCGACATAATGCTGGTAGTGCTGACAGATCGGAATATGGGGTATGGGGCATTGGGGAGGATGCATTGGGGGAAGGGGCATGCACAAGGGGCGGATGGAAAAAAAAGGTACGATTGTTCAGTCAGAGTCTGCGATCACCACTACCGCCCCACAGGCGCACCAGCCTTCCAACTGCAGAAGGCCACATTCTTGGGTTGATTTTTTGTCTAATATTCTCTGAGTCCTCATAATTGCTACCTCTCAGCTGAGCGATTTCGATAGATACACAACTACCAGTTAGACGTAAACATATAGGGAGTGATTAGATAGTGAGAACCCCCCTCCCCTTGCAATATATCTTTTTAAACGGGCGCGTTATCTCTCTGTCTGCTCTGTCTGACAGTCAACTTCCCCCCCTTCCCTTCTCCCCAAAATCCAATTGCTGAATTGATAGTAGTGAACGCAGTCACATATGAGGTGGTTCTCGCTTGGGGAAGCAGGGTCCGATCAGAAAAATTTAAAAAATGGGTTTCGGGGAGCAAGGTGACAACTAGGGGGGAAAGGAAGGGGATCCCCAAGAAAATCGAATTTGGTGGGCAGTTCGAATCCTGCAAGGTGTGTGTTGGGTTCAAGACAGCCAGACAGACAGACAAACACATACATACAAGCAGGGCACTACTACGACTACTAGACACTCCTTCGATCTTCTACTTTAACACATACGAAAACAACAAAAGAAGTGTATCATCTCAATTCGACTCCATCTATCCTCTTTTTCTCTAGAAAATAGTGAATGGGCTGATCTCTTATGTTTGCTCACTAGTTATTAATAACGGGGGAAAAGGAACAAAAAAAAAAATATGGCATGGTCCATGTAAATCGTATTCTGCTTTGTCTATCGCTATTCCAGTGGCGTGATAAATTTCCGAAGGAGAGGAGGGTCTCTTTGGTGCTTTTGTTTTGTTTGATAAGTACTTGCACACAAAATGCTCGGAGAATCTGTCTGTCAGCATTGACAATCTCTTTGTATTATGTAGGTGTTCATCCAGGACGTTGGGTGTTTGTTCATTATTTTTTTTTTTTTTTGAATATGCATCAGAACGTCTTTTTTTTTTTTTTTTTTTTTTTTTTTTTCGGTCAAATTAAAGCCGTAGTAGGGCTGAATGTAGGTTGGATTTTCATTGGGGCGACAAAATGGCAGACAGTTGATCCAGCAGGAAAGGAGAGAGGATGTATCGGGGCTGATTATGAGTGACTGAGTGAGCTGAATGGGGTGAGGCAGCGACAAACAGCCAGCCAGAGGATATGAACGAGCAGTGAGGAGCAGAGTCATATCTGTATTTGGTGGACAATACGAAAAAAAAAGAAGAGCACAATAAATTGTTCTGTAGGCAGAGAGCGAGAGAAGGAGGACGAGGTTGACACGGATACATTCTCTGGCTAAAATCAAGGGCAGTTGTTGCGAGGGAACCTTATTAGAAGAACAAGGAAAGGTTAGTTGGCTATTACTACCACAAAAATATGAGTGCGTCGATTGGAGCCGAAGAGAAGTAGTTGTACAGCTGGACTCATGTCACAAGAAATCATTCAAGGAGAGAGTAATAGCTTTTTTGTTGGTCAGTCATCTATAGGAAGAAGAGGTTATTCCTTGGTGTTCGTTACGGTTCTTTCTTGCGTCTTGAACCCATTTTTTTTTTGTCTTCAAAAGTGTATCTGTGCTGTTGTATTGTTGCAATTGCCCGTATCTCTTCTACGAAATAAAAAGAGAGTTGACAAAAGTAAGAAAAAGAAGGGAGTCGGCTGTCGATTGGTCGGTGTGAGGATGGTGCGTATTATTTTACTGATTTTATTTTTGGTTGGGTGTTGGTGCTGTTTGCTGGGCTGACTGAGCGAGCGAAGGAAGACTATCGCCCCAGCATTCAACATTTTTTTTTGTTACTTTTACTTCTTATGAGCGCCATGGACACATAGAGCTCACTTTTGTGTTTTGCTGGGACAAGAAGTCCAACCCAACCAACCAACCAACCAGCTAGGGTAGTAGAGTGAATAAAGGAAAGGACAGAAAGGCAAAAAAAAAAAAAAAAAAAAAAAAGATTGGGTGTCTGTCTCTCTTGAAGTGTATGTGCGCACTCACTTCGTCTTTACTCATAATTTTGTTGTTGCTATCGTTTAAATTGATACCCAACCCAACCCTTTTTCCAAGCCCAGTAAAAGCCTTTACCTTTCTTGCTCCGTGGGCTTCTAAAAAAATCAGATCAGTCCACTTTTTATTTTTCATTGTCCTTTTTATCATCACTTACTCACTTCATTCATATCGTATCAGTGATTGTCTCTCATCATTGTCTCTCTCTCTCTCTTCTCTCTTGTCTTCTCTCTTCATCCTTTAAATACTTCCTCTCTTGCCTCCTTTTCTCTTCTTCTCTTCTCTTTCCTTTCTCCACTTTTCCCTCTCCATCCTTCTCACTTCTCACCTTTTTTCTCTCTCTCTCTCTCTCTCCCCCTTTCTCTTTCGTTGTACATTTCTCCCTCCCTCTTTTTGTTTCTGTACCCCATTGTATACCTAGACCCACGAACAAACAACCCACCCTCCTTCCCCAACAACAGCATCACTCTATCTCTCTCACATTAATATCTTTTTCCTTATCTTATATCACATAACAAGCCATGTCTGCTAAAGCTGTTCGCGAATACGACGGAAAGTTGTTGCTTGCCCACTGGCTGCACCGCGTCGCCGTCCCCTCCACCTCTACCGAATCCACCGCCACATCAGGATCCAAGTTTATCCAGCCCACGACCCGTCTGGCCCACATCTCGATCGACACGTCGCTCTTGCAGGACAAGGCTCAGTTCGACCAGCATGTCCGCTCGACCCTCGATCAGCTCGAGGTTTCCCACCCCTGGTTGTTGACCAACAAGCTTGTCGCTAAGCCTGATCAATTGATCAAGCGTCGTGGCAAGTCGGGTCTGTTGTTGCTTAATGCTGACTGGGCTGATGCTCGTGCTTGGATTGAGAAGCATGCTGCCAAGGATGTCCTTGTAAGTTATTGTTTGTCTTTTTTTTTTTTTTTTTTTTTTTTTTTTATTTTACATTTTGTTACTTTTTTTTTTTTTTACTTTGGGTCACATTTTTGTTACTTTTGGACTTAATTTTTTGATGGGTGAGAAGAATAAGAGTTTTAAAAAAATGAATGGGGGAGAGAGAGGGTGCCATCGGAATTTTACGAAAAGGACGAACAAAAGGAGAGCAAGAGAGGAGAAAGTGGGCAAATGGATGAGCTGGGAGGACAAGGGACGACTGAACAGGAAGAGACAAAAAGTAATACTTTGACATGATGAACGAGGGACAAAGTGTTCTTCTTTAGCATAATAATGAGGAGTCATCTTCTATATGAACAAGGCGAACAACAAAAATAAGCATTGTGCAGTTTTTCAACAGCAGCAAGAAGACCGACATTCAATTTAAGACAAGGATGAACAAGAACGGGCGCAAGCACAGGAGCAGCATCAGCAACTGGAAGGGGAAGAATAAAAAAAGAGGGGAATAAACCAGGGGATAACAAGATGGGGTGACAAAGTAAGAGAGAGAGAGAGAAGGGTCCAAGCCGATCTCACCCGGACCAGAAGTGATATTCATTTTTACTTTTTTCATGTTAAGGTTAATGTTTGTCCTTTTCTTAAACACGCAACATTGCAACGACCACCTACTAACTGATCATCTCATTCCCACCATTCTATCCTTACTGAAATAGGTCGACTCCGTTGCTGGTGTGCTCAAGACTTTCTTGGTCGAGCCCTTCATCCCCCACCCCTCCAACACCGAATACTACATCTGCATCAACTCGGACCGTGATGGCGACAATATCCTCTTCACCCACGAGGGTGGTATCGAGGTCGGTGATGTCGACGCCAAGGCCTTGAAGCTCCAGGTCAAGGTCCAGGACGCCTTCCCCACCGCCGAGAGCATCAGCTCCGCTCTCCTCGTCCACGTCCCCGAGGCCAAGCACGATGTCCTCGTCGATTTCATCTCGCGTCTTTATGCCGTCTACATTGACTTGCACTTTACCTACCTCGAGATCAACCCCTTGGTTGTCTTGGACCCCACCGAAGACGAGCCTGCTCGTGTTTACTACCTCGATCTTGCTGCCAAGCTCGACCAGACTGCCGAGTTTGAGGCTGGTCCTAAGTGGGCTATTGCTAGAGCTCCCCAGAACATTGGCATTGCTGGTGTTGCCCCTTCGTCCGCTGTTGGTGCTGATGCTGGTCCTGGTATGGACTTTCCTGCTCCCTTTGGTCGTGAGTTGACCAAGGAGGAGGCCTATGTCCAGGAGTTGGATTCTAAGACCGGTGCTTCCTTGAAGCTCACTATTCTTAACAAGGACGGCCGTATTTGGACCATGGTTGCCGGAGGTGGTGCCTCTGTCGTCTACAGGTAAGGATGACAACTTATCTGATCAAATCATCTCTCTCCCCGATTCCCCTACACATCACTGATCATCACTTATCAACGTTCCAATGCTTAAATTTTTCATGTCTCTCACGCATAATGTGACTTTTTACCCTTCAATCCTATTAGTGACGCTATTGCTGCCCTCGGACAGGCCCATGAGCTCGCCAACTACGGAGAGTACTCTGGTGCCCCCACCGAGACCCAGACCTACGAGTACGCCAAGACTATCCTCGACTTGATGACCCGCTCCGCCGTCCCCCATCCTGACGGCAAGGTCCTCATCATCGGAGGAGGCATCGCCAACTTCACCAACGTCGCCTCCACCTTCAAGGGTATCGTCCGCGCCCTCACAGAGTTCAAGCAGCCTTTGATCGCTCACAAGGTCCGCATCTTTGTTCGTCGCGGTGGCCCCAACTACCAGGAGGGTCTCCGCTCTATGCGCCAGCTTGGAGAGTCCCTCGGAGTCGAGATTCAGGTCTTTGGCCCCGAGACCCACATCACCGAGATCGTCCCCCTCGCCTTGACCGGCCAGTCCTCCGATAACCTTGCTACGACTACCAGCAGTGCCCAGGCCTCGTCTGGCAACCTCTTGCAGGATCAGCTCCTCGGAACTAACACCAACAGCAACGTCGCCACCCCCGTCCCCACCGCTCCCGTCTCCCGTGCCGGTACCCCTCCTCCTGGCGAGAGAATGACCTACTTCACCGATGCTGACAAGACTGCTGGTGGTGCCCACGATGCCAACGTTCCCTTCACCGCCCACACCCGCTCCTTCATCTACGGTATGCAGCCCCGTGCCGTCCAGGGAATGCTCGACTTTGATTTCATCTGCAAGCGCGAGGTTCCCTCGGTCGCTGCCATGATCTACCCCTTCGGTGGCGCCCACGTCCAAAAGTTCTACTGGGGAACCAAGGAGACCTTGTTGCCCGTCTACACCACCTTGGAGGAGGCCTGCGCCAAGTTCCCCGAGGTTGATACTATCGTCAACTTTGCCTCTTGCCGCTCGGTCTACCAGTCGACTGTTGATATCCTCAAGCACTCGAACCAGATCAAGACTGTCTCGATCATTGCCGAGGGTGTCCCTGAGCGTCGTGCCCGTCAGATCCTTTGGGAGGCCCAGGAGAAGAACGTCCTCGTCATTGGACCAGCCACTGTTGGAGGCATCAAGCCCGGCTGCTTCAAGATCGGAAACACTGGTGGTATGATGGACAACATTGTCTCGTCCAAGCTGTACCGCTCTGGTTCGGTCGCCTATGTCTCCAAGTCTGGAGGAATGTCGAACGAGTTGAACAACATCATCTCGCGCACCACCGACGGTGTCTACGAGGGAGTCGCCATTGGAGGCGATCGTTACCCCGGCTCGACCTTTATCGATCACTTGCTCCGCTATGAGCAGGACCCCAACTGCAAGATGCTTGTCTTGCTCGGAGAGGTCGGAGGTGTTGAGGAGTACAAGGTCTGCGAGGCTATCAAGAACGGAACCATCCGCAAGCCCGTCATTGCCTGGTGCATTGGTACCTGCGCCAAGATGTTTGCCACTGAGGTTCAGTTCGGTCACGCCGGTGCCTTGGCCCAATCCGACTTGGAGACTGCCGATGCCAAGAACAAGGCTCTCCGCGCTGCCGGTGTTGTCGTCCCCGACACCTTTGAGAAGTTGCCCTTGGTCCTCAGCCAGACTTTCCAGTCCCTTGTCAAGAAGGGTACTATTCAGTTGAAGCCCGAGCCTGAGACTCCCAAGATCCCCATCGACTACTCCTGGGCCCAGGAGTTGGGGCTTGTCCGCAAGCCCGCCTCGTTCGTGTCGACCATTTGCGATGACCGTGGGCAGGAGCTGTTGTATGCCGGCATGAGAATCTCGGACGTCTTCAAGGAGGATATCGGTATCGGAGGAGTCCTTTCGCTCCTTTGGTTCAAGCGTCGTCTTCCCGACTACGCCTGCAAGTTTATCGAGATGGTCCTTATGTTGACTGCCGATCACGGACCTGCCGTCTCTGGAGCTCACAACACCATTGTCACTGCCCGTGCCGGCAAGGACCTTGTCTCGTCCCTGTGCGCTGGTCTGTTGACGATCGGAGACCGTTTCGGAGGCGCCCTCGACGGTGCTGCCGAGCAGTTCTCGTCTGCCTACGACAAGTCGTTGACCCCTCGCGAGTTTGTCTCGGTCATGCGTAAGCAGAACAAGTTGATCCTCGGTATCGGCCACAAGATCAAGTCGCGCACCAACCCCGATCTCCGTGTCGAGATCATCAAGGACTATGCCAAGAAGCACTTCCCCTCGACCCCCGTCCTCGACTATGCCCTCCAGGTTGAGAACATCACCACCTCCAAGAAGGACAACCTCATCCTCAACGTCGATGGTGCCATCGGTATTCTTTTCGTTGATCTCTTGAGAAACTCGGGCGCCTTCACCCGTGAAGAAGCCGAGGAGTACATCAAGATCGGAACTCTCAACGGTCTTTTCGTTTTGGGTCGCTCGATCGGTTTCATTGGTCATTACTTGGACCAGAAGAGGCTCAAGCAGGGTCTTTACAGACACCCTTGGGACGATATCTCGTACCTCACCCCCGGAAACGAGTTGGGCCGCACCGTCGCCTCCCTCGACTCTATCAACAAGAAGGCATAAGCTTCTACCTCTCATTTTTTCATTTTTCTCTCTTTACTTCTCTATCTTCAGTTGCTTTTTGCATTTTCATAAGTAAAAAACATATTTTTGTCCGCCCTTTGTATCATAATAAAAACAAGATATCCATCCTATCTCCAAGGTGAAAAAAAAGCTAATTGATTTATTATTCTAGCTGACGCGATATGCAGTCGGGACAGTTGTAAGGACAGTACGACACAAACGGATCAACACGCCAGCGGTAACGAGATCCCAGATTTCCCTTGTCCTTTCCCTCGATGCTGCCACTGTTGCCTTGACGACCACGACTGGGACGAGTGTTATTGCCGCCATTTTGCATTTCCTTCACCATCATCACCATCGTCATCACCATCGGTAGCAACGCTAACAACATCGTCGTCGTAATCGTGTTCAAGGAACCTCTGGAGCCGCGAGTGGGGCAAGAACAGGTTAAGGTAAGGCAGTTACTCCAGTAGGGCACAGACGATCTCGTCAATATATGGTACTTCCGTCGTATAACGTAAGTATGTTGATTTTTTGGGGATCCAGCGGGGAGAGCCAGGTATGTAAGTCTAGGTTCTTCTACTTTCTCGTCGAAGGAGGGAATATCTAGAGGTGAATCAAAGTCTTTCCAGACCAAGGGCTGGAAGCCGTTGTAGAAGGCTTTGGAGACGATGGCGCATTGGGTGTATTGGTAGAAAGAGAGGTGCTGAGCGATTTCTGCCGTGAGTTCTAGGATATCGAAGAAGCGGAAGAGTGAGGTCTTGTTAGGTGAGATTGATGTGGTTGTTGTGGTTGTGATGGTGTTAGTCATGGCTTAGGGAGAGAACGACGCGGGGTCGTTGGCGAAAGGGATAGTTTTGGTGGTTGGGTTTGTTGGTCGGTAAGGTTTTGATGGGAAAATAAGAAAAACACGACGGACCTTTTTACACCTTTTCATACATGGGCTGCGGTAGAAGAAGACGCTCCTTTTTAAGTTTACTTAGCCTCGCCTGCACGGACTTTTCTCATATTCCTCCTTCGTGTGATTCCCGTTTTTGTGTTGTTGTACGCCCATGCATGGAGTGTTTGTTACCAAACCCTGGATTTCTCGGATATTCAACCTCGATCGACATCCATTTTTATTTTTGTTTTCTACGCCCATTTCCGTTGTGGAGCACGTAATTGCGTCCCAATCCCTGTTCTTCAGACGACATAGAGCATTGATTTCGTGCACTGCGCCTCTTTACAGTCCTTTTTTGTGGACGCATTCAATCCTGTGGGAAGGTTATTTTTTTTTCCAATGGCAGTAATGCGTTTATTTATTAGACTGATTAATAAATTTTTGGTGGCGGAAAAAAGTGTATCATTGTTTTATTCCGTAGGCTTAAGCGGAATGCAGTGCTCACACTGGCACCGCCAATCTGAACGATCTGGTCTGTATGAACGAAAGATCTCACGCCAACGGTAACGAGGTCTCAAATCCTCCTTCTCCTTGCGGCTGCTGCTACTTTCTTGATGACCACGACTATGATGAGCAATATTACTACTTTCCGCATTTCCATCATCGTTATCGTCACTGTCACCATCGTTAATAACAACATCATCGTCGTCATCGTATTCGCCTTCAGAGAGCCTCTTGACCCATGAGTAGGGCATTAACTGGGTAAGATAAGGCAGTTGCTCTAGTAAAGAAAGCACAATACCGCTGGAGTAAGGTTCACTCAATGAATAATACGAGTATTTGAAGTCGATCTGCTCGGATTGTTCAAATCTCCAACTTGGGAGGACCAAGTATGTAATCCTGGGTTCTTCTAGGCCGTCTACTTGGTCTCTATAGTACGTGAGAGAAGAGTAGAGTGGAGAGAGACGAAGGAGTTGGGACTGAAGGACGGATTCAGGGACCGTGTACATGTTGTCGGGGATGGTGTAACGGCATCGGAGGTGAATGAGGAATGCGTTTTCCTTGTTGGTTTGTCGTTTCCAGAGGCAGGTTTCCAAGAGCTGGACTGTCATCTCCCAGTCGACGACGCCTGAAAAAGTAATGACTGTGGCGATGTTGTCTTTGTCACTGTTGTTATTTTCTTCCTCGTCGTTGTCGTCGCTGTTGTTATCGAGGCCGAGATCGACGCGGTCCAGTGCGCTTGAAGGGAAGTAGGTGTATGCTTTGGAGATAACGGGCCCAAGCGCAAGTTCTTCGAGCCGGCGGAGGCGGTGTTGTAAGGTGTTGAAAAAGAGCTGAGGGCGGAAGGCGAAGAGATCTGCGGGAATGTGCAGGGTAGTAATGTATGGGCTGTTGAGAAGGAGGGTCAGGATGTTTGCGTGGAAAAGGAGGTGTTGCTTGGGTTTCAGGCTTAGTTCCACGTTATCGGAGAAGGATAGTCTTGTCAGGTTTGTGCAACGAGACTGGTTGTTGACGTGGAGGTAGCTCATGATGGACGAGAGTGTGGGGAGGGAAGAGGGAAGAGTGGTGGTGAAAGGGGTTTCCTCCGCCTCGTCGATAGAATTTTCCTTCCCTGTTACTGATGCAGACACTTGTTCGCGGAAGAACAAAGACGGCGATGCGATAGACTGCTGAGGGAGAGTATCTGTGAGCATGGGCAGAACATCATGGTCCATGACCGACAATGACAGCATCTGGATATACGGCACGTTCCGACGGATCAAGGAAGGGTCGAAGGAGGGAATATCCAAAGGTGAATCAAAGTGTTTCCAGACCAAGGGCTGGAAGCCGTTGTAGAAGGCTTTGGAGACGATGGCGCATTGGGTGTATTGGTAGAAAAAGAGGTGCTGAGCGATTTCTGCCGTGAGTTCTAGGATATCGAAGAAGCGGAAGAGTGAGGTCTTGTTAGGTGAGATTGATGTGGTTGTTGTGGTTGTGATGGTGTTAGTCATGGCTTAGGGAGAGAACGACGCGGGGTCGTTGGCGAAAGGGATAGTTTTGGTGGTTGGGTTTGTTGGTCGGTAAGGTTTTAGTGAGAAAAGAAGAAAAACATGAAGGACCTTTTTACACCTTTTCATACATGGGCTGCGGTAGAAGATGACGCCCTTTCTTAAGTTCACTTAGCCCATCGATAGTACCCACCTTGGTCTGTTGTCTCACTGTTACTAAGTCCTTGATTTTTCCTAAAAGAGAGATTATGTATTCGGATATTTCCTTGCTCGAACTCCTTTTCTCTTCGTATTATACGCCTATTCCCATTGTAGAGCACATAGCTGCGTCCCCAACCTCCGTTCTTCTGACGACACTGAGCATTTCCTTCGTTTGCTGCGTCTCTTTGCAGTCTCTCTGTTGGACACATTTGATACTCGTGTATGTGAAAAGGGTGCTTTCTGGTCCACAAAGGTGACCGAGAAACTGATGGCGCATATGATCTGTTTACTCGCTGGCCAATTGAATGACCTCTTTTTGTTTGTTTTTTATTGATCAATTGTGTGAATGAATTTGCCACCAATCGTTACTCTAGCTTGATCGTGGAAAGAAGACAGCTGGCCTATGGACGTGCAGAAGTAGAGGACTCGGAATGCTATTGACAAAAACGCGACAAGCCCTGGACTCAACACTCACTCTACCCTTCAATGCCATTGCCTGATCTGATCCTCTACACAGTTCTCACCTGCGTCAGGTTACCTGCAAAGAGAACTTTTTTTTTTTTTTTTTTTTTTTTTTTTTAGAATTGCTGCAAGCTAATCTACTATTGACTCTTTCTTCCATCTTCCTGTCATTTCCTTCTCTCAGGGTGACTATTGCATTCTATTTGATAAATAACGCTATATGTTTTGTCTGGCTTTGTATATTAAAAATGAAGAAATATCGAAAAAGAAAAAAAGTTGAATGATGTGTTCGTTTTCCTCGTCTGGAGGGTTGCATTCCGGACAAAGACAGCTCTCCATTGGTTTAAGATGCCACCGGTAGCGAGGTCCTAGTTATTCCTTCCCTTTGCGGCTGCTGTGGCCTCGACGGCCACGACCAGGATGATCATTATTACTAATATCCATATCTCCTTCACCATCACCGGTGTCAGCAACATCAATACTAATAGCCACGACGAATTCGTCTTCAAGGAATCTCCCGTGACGCGGCGAGCGAGGACAGAACTGGGCGAGGTAGGATAACCAGTCGATGAGAGAGACAATGAACGCGTCGAGATAGGTATTGTCCCACGAGTAGATTGAAGAGAACGCT
Organism: Linnemannia schmuckeri; assembly: GCA_029449235.1. Taxonomy (NCBI): domain Eukaryota; kingdom Fungi; phylum Mortierellomycota; class Mortierellomycetes; order Mortierellales; family Mortierellaceae; genus Linnemannia; species Linnemannia schmuckeri. The sequence goes on along the minus strand of JANATG010000014.1, from coordinate 688,043 downwards.
GACTCAATACGTCCCCACCAGGGGAGAATCAAGCCTTTGAGCCTGGGTTCTTCTAGCTCGCCTCCTTCTTGTTCATAATGTGTCGAAGAGAAAGAAGAAGAAGAGGTGGCGGTGGTAGTGGTGACAGAGCCGGAGGAGGGATAACAGATACGTGCGTATTGGGATTCAGGGATGGAATCTGGAATGTGGTTGATGTTATCGGGGACGTTGTAGCGGCATCGGAGGCGGGTGAGGAACGCATTTAACTTGTTCTTTTGCCGCTTCCAGAGACCGGTTTCCAAGAGTTGGACTGTCGTCTCCCAGTCGATTTTTCCCGAAAAGTTGACGACCATGGCGACATTTTCGTTGTCGAATCCGAGGTCAGCGCTGTCCAAGCGCACGAAGGAGAATAAATGTATGCATTTGAAGTAAAGAGACCAAGTTCGAGACGTTCGAATCGAGGAAGGCGGGGTTGCAAGATGTCGAGAAATAGTTTCGGGTGGAGAGAGAGAAGGTCTGCGGGGATGTGGAGAGCATTGATATTAAGTTTGTTGAGGAGGAAAGTGAGGATGCTTGAATGGAAGAGAAGGTGTTGATTGGGAGTGAGGCACAGACCTACATCTAGGAACGTGAGTGTTGTTTGGTTTGTGAGGCGAGGCTGGTTTTCGAGGAAGAGGTTGTCCGTGGCGACGGAGAGTGTGGCGAGAGAAGGGACAGTGGTGATGCGAGGGTTCTCTTCCACCTTCTCTTTCTCGTTCTCCTTCCCGGTTGCTGAGGCTGGCACTTGTTTACGGAATAACAAAGACGGCGATACAACAGCTGACGCGAGACCGTCCGTAAAAATCGACAAGAGATCACGATCCAGGCCCAATAGGATAATGTTCATGATAAAAGACAGGTTCCGACGGATCAAGGAAGAGTCGGAAAAGGGTGTATCTAGATGCGGGTCAAAGTGTTTCCAAAGCAGCGGTGAAATGCGTTGTATATGGCTTTGGAGACGAGGAGGCATTGGAGATTGTTGCAGTCGGAAAGATGTTGACCAACATCTGTTGTTAGCTTTGGGATGTCGAAGAGCGAGATCTTGCGCGGTAGGGATGGTATACTCGTGGTGATGGTTGTGATGGTGTCTGCCATGGTCTGGGTAGGGGACGATGTGGGATCGCTGATGAAAAGGATGGTTAGTTGCGTGGATGTGATGGCTGGGTGTGATGGGTGAAAACAAAGGGGACGAATTTGATTATTTTCTATGTTCTTGGACAGCGGCAAAAAAACCACGCCCCTGTAAAATTTACTTAGCCCTTCAGCTCTATATGTTATGATGCCCAATTTGCCTTTTGATCCCTATATATGAGGGATAGTTTCCAGATCCGCTTTTGTGGAAGTCAGCAAAAAACAACGACAAACAGGCGCATACCATGCAGTTAGATATTCAGACTTGATCGTTTTAATTGTCGTCGTTACACCCTTTTCTTCCTTTGTACTGCGTCCATCACTTGTCGACATGAAGCAGTCGCGCGTTTTGTTTGCAATGTTGTTTGGTGGCGCGCCGATCAATTCAAATGTTCTTTTTTTATGTGAGTTTGATCAGTTGGCAAAGGTGGACTGGTTTGCCACCAATCTGCTCCTTTGTGTGATCGTGGGAAGAAGACGAGCACTGACTGATCAGCAAGTCTAGACAGGGCGGTCAAGGGCCACGACACATCCGTAACCATGGCAAAGCTCCGCCTAAAAAGCAATTGAAGTCAAAATGAATGTTTTATGCTTTCTCTTGCTCGATCCCTTTCCTCTCATAGTTCCCCCCAAAGCACCCCTACTGTTGCTGCCCTACTGGTCTGTGTCTGACATGTGTTTGTGTGTTTTTTGGTGTTGGAAAGAGTATGGGTTGAAGAGTACATTTTACTTCAAGATGATTGGTCAACCGGCAGTCTTGCCTGATTCCATCTCCCCCTCCCTATGTTTGTCTGTCTGGTCACTCTTTCTCCAATTCTCCTCGATCGCTATTTATTTTTGCTTTACTGGTACATACTTGACTCGTTTCCCTTGAACCATCTTCCCCCACACTTCACTCATACCTTTCTCTCAAGGCCTTTTTATTCTCTTCGTCTCCTCCCTCTTCTATCTTCTTCATTCTTCACTCTCGTCTCTCATTCCTTCCTTTTTATTTACGTTGTCTTTGTATTCACACGCACTCCTCTCTCCACGATTATTCTCACAAGCACCACCACCAAACAACCCAACTGAGACACAACTACACTCACAACAAAAGAACAGACATGCTAAAGTACGTCAAGGAGGGCGCGCTCGACCTGCTCGCATTCACCCTGCCATCCTCCCTCATCGAATCCATCCGTCAGGTTTCCGACGACGACTTTCTCTCGCCCGAATGGGGCCACCAGCAACGACAACCTCGCATGCGTCGTCGCCACAACACAACGTCCTCCTCTTCCTCAAGAGCAGTCGCTCCCACCCAACGACATCTCCTCACCACTAAAAAGTCCTCTGGTGGACTCTTCTCTTCAGTAAGCAAAAAAACTCTTTCTTCTCGGAGAAGGCTGTATGTCGGTATTTTTGTTTGCTTGTGCACATGCATACAAATCATGTTTTCCGAAGAGGGGCAGGGATATTCCTGCATGACCTTCGTTCCCTCACTCTTCCTCATCTGGTCCGTTCTAACTCGATCGCCTTCTTTTATATGCTCTACAGGCTGGCTCGATATTACTGCAGGACACCGACACCCGGTCTCACAATTTACCGGACTCCGTCAGCATCAATTGTCTAAACAAGGGACCCCAGTTGCCTTACGAGGTTCTTACCTTGATCTTCCAGTACCTTCCAGCCTCGGACATGTTCTCGATCCTCGCCGTCAATCGCCTCTGGCGTCAGATCGCTCTTATGGAGACCAAGCAGATCGATCTCTCCGAGTGTTTTCCCATGGATTGCCTCGGCCTCGGATACGACGTCTACAGCGACTTTGACTTTGTCTACCACCTCTTCTCGATCTTCCCTCTGATTTCGAGTCTTGTGATCAAAGATCGGTACATGCGTGATCGTGACCTCCGAGTCGTCACAGCCGGCATCCTTGCGGGTAAGATGGCCTTCACGGAAGCAGTCGGGCCTGCCATTGGTAGCGAGCCGTATCTGGAAGCACAGCAGGTCATTGCTCAACGACGAGCACAACAACAAGGCCATACCTCCACGACAAATACAACAATCACCCCTACAAAACCAACATCCACCAAAGTCATCCGAGCAAGCATCAAAGAGGAGCTACGAGAGTTTTCAAGATCAGTGGCAACATATGTCCTCATCCCTCAAACCAGGAACACGCTTCGGAAAAAGATCCTGGAACGACTCGAGTACAACTTGGAACAAAAGGAGATCCAGGAGTACTGCTGGATGGTCGAGAACGGAATCAACCCCTTGACCTTCCAGAGCTCAACTGCTGCCTCCCTGACTCAATGGAGGACAGGCCCTTCATCCCCGTCCTCCCATGCCTCGACCTCGACAGCGGCACCCATTCTGTATGCGAAACGATACCCGCTGGTCCCCATGACCCACTATCGCTTCCAGGACTGCTGCTTCGCCAAGGACTGGGGTTCAGCTATGGACATCAATAAACTACCCATGATCGGACTGGCTGCCGCCATTTCTGGTCAAGGTCTGGTTGTCGATCTGGAGGGTTCCTATGGCGCCCCCTCCAAGAGCATCAAACAGATGATGGCCTTTTGTTTCGGAGCCCACTGTGTCATCTCCTTGGACCTCAACTTTCGACATACCCACATGGAACTCGAGCATGTGACAGAGCTACTGAGTGAGAACCCTCTCCTCTACAAGATTGACATTGTCGACTCGCCCGCCTATCACGACTTGATCCGTCTGCCAGCACTGAGAGGTCTTGGAGAGATGATGGAGCGTATGCAGAAGCTTTGCTTCGACCTGGACGAGCAGGAACTAGAGGTGACCTTGCAACAGGCCAGCATGCTACTGAAAGCCTTGGACAGGGACATTGATCTCGAGGAGGCAGAGCGAGCGGACAAGAAGGCGCCACCAATTTCTCAGGCTGGACTAACTGAAGCTATCTCTGCCGCGGATGCGGCGCCATCTGAACCAGTACCAACCTACCTTATGGTGCAGAGACGACCACTAGACGATCCTCGTCGACCCATCGAATCACTTTCGCAACAGCTCAAATTCGCCGAGGACGCCTCACAAGCTGACAAGATCAGGACGGCCAAAGTGTTGCTGAAGGGGGTCATCTATCATGGTGTCAGTGGACTTATCAACACGCGGGATCGGCAGTCAGGACAGGCGCTCCTTCACACCCTGGCCTGGCGCCGATCATACTCTGTGCTCGCTGCGCTTGCAACACAGCCAGCAAACTTGACCACATCAACAACGGTCAACTTGGCCACGCCTCCAGCAACACTTGAGCAACAGTCGTCATCGTCATTATTTTCATCCTCACCATCGTCTTCGTCGTTGTTTGCAACCAAGGGATACTTTTGGAACCAAGCGCCAGGAATGTTTTCATCATCAGCTCCCTCGTCGTCTACATTGTCCGAGATTGCACCCAACCCATTGATGAGCAACCTAGAGCCTTCAGGAGGTGCAGTGCTGTCAGATTCGCCCACAGCATCATTCTCTTTCGATCTTTCAACATCGGCACCAGCGCCGATACAGTCCACACTACCCTCGTCGTCAGGACTGTCATCTTTAATCAACATCAGTGCCCTACCAGCAGCACTTTCGTCCGCTCTTTCTTTCCGCCGCATGAGCTTGCCTGTCTCTACGCTGTGGATCCCCGAGGACAGCGAGGATATTGGAGTTGGCGGAGGAACGCAGCCAGAGCCCGATTCTGACGATGACGAGGACAAGGATGACAGTGGAGTTGAAATGGGCAGAGTGTCACGGAGCTCATCCCCTGACAACGGATCAGACCAGGAGAGCGACAGCGACAACGAGGTTGCCACTTTAAACACATCGTCGACGCCAGTAGCGACAACAGCAACAGCAGCGGTGGAGCCTCCAGCAAGGCAAGAGTGGGTGATACCCGAACAACACCCTGTTGCGATTTCGTTAAGGATGGCAAGGAAGCTGCTTCAGCTGAAGGCAAACCCGAATGTGTACAACAAGGATGGGCGGTCTGCGGTAGTGTGTGCGTCGTATATGGGGTTCCTGCCTATGGAGTCTTTGTTGATTGAACAGGGCGGGTACTCGAAGGAGCTGATCCGTATCCGCGAGACCATGTAATCTTCTTATTTATTCCCTTTTCTCTTTCTTCTTATTGTAGTTTTCTGTAACATTGTATTTGTATCTCAGCGCCTTGTTAAAAACGAGTTTAAAAAATAAAACGATAAGCGACGCTTTCTGCAAAGCTGCGATGGATGCAGGTCAGGGGTGTTACTGGTTTTTAGGGGTCAGCGAAGGAAAAGCTTGTGTTGTGACCAACAAACGAACAGGAGATTCCAGAGACTCACTTTTTTTTTTTTTTTTTTTTTTTTTTTTTCCGTCTGTTTTACCTTCACACTCACACACACGACTTGACTCACCTCCCCACTCCCCACTTTGCATTCACCTTCTTTTACTCATTGATCGCTTTCGTTTTCTCCACACACATACTCACTCATACTCACCATGGTCCTCCTCCCAGCGCAAGACGAACTCGTCGAGATCTTCAAGGAACATAAACAGCACGTCGTCTGTCCAAAGTGTCTCCAAAGAGGACGCTTTCAGCGCGACGGCTTCAAAAGTATGCACATACACGCCCTTTTTTTCGTCTAAAATAACTTCACACTACTTACGTTTGTGGTTTTCTTGCTAAAATAGATGGCAAGATCCGGTTTACATGCTCGACGGCGGTAGCGACGACGACCACACACAAGAGCAAGCCGGCAAAGTGCAACAAGCATTATACCGAGGCTATCATGGAGCAGTTGCTGTTGCAGGTCATTGCGAGAGAGACCAGGAAGGCGCATATAAAACATGATAGACTTGGTTGTCGCGACGAGGAGCCCGATAGGAACACTGAAGGACAAGGGGAGCAGACTTTGGGAGGTACTGCAACTCGGACAACGACAGCTGTACAAGTAAACAAGACGACAACAGTGCGGACAAGAAAGAGACACCAGCGAAGAGATCACAGAAGCCAACCGCGCCAGTGTCACCACCGGACGCAACATCAAATGCCAGTCCAGACGAGGTCACTACAAGAGCTACAGCAGCGGCTCGGATGGCGAGAAAGGATTTTATCCGACAACCTTTCCTCACTGATTAACCTTTCATCCAGTCGTCCCTCGAACTCGCGCAGTGTTCTGAGGAGACGTTCCTGAAGGATCCCTGAAGAACCTTGCAGGGGAAGAGTGGCGGCGATGCCGGTGGAGGCAACGGTCGTGACGAGGATGTGTTTGAGTTTGTCATGACAGAGGGACGGTTCCAGGGCTGGATGAGGTCATAAGCAAGGGTGACAGGAGCACAGTTCAGTCTGGAGCGGGAGCAGGTTTATAACCAGCCCAAGTCTGTGGGGATGTACCGGGATGTGTTCTGGTACAAGTATCGATGCAGTCGTTCGAAGCGATCCAAAAATCGGAATGCTCTTGTGCCTCGGCCGACACTTGATGCACAACAACCCACGTTAGCAGCAACAACGATCGCTACCATAATGCTTGACAGCGAGAACGGCGATGATGGCGACGATGACGGCGGTGGCAAGGACAAGGAAGCGATCGTAGGTACTGGCGCTGTTGTAGATATCGCTAGACGCGCGATGCCGAACAAGTCTGGATGTCGAGCCTCCCTTCAGGAGGCCCTGTAGTCATATCGACTTCCAGATGGGGTAAAGATGATCTTCCATGTTGTCAACGGTTCCGACATGTTCATGCATATGACTTTCGGATACGGGATCTGTTAAGGAGACCGGAGACAGAGTGGACGATTTTCATGTGCAAGGGGAGAAAACGAATGGACAATCAGACGCAGTAGAGACGACAATGACTATGACGACAAACACCAGGGGGAGGGAAGCAGGAGCAAAGACAGTTGTGGGAGCTGATGTCGGGCAGCGCATGACAAGGTCGCAGATTACATGAGGGTGCCCCTGCCGGCTAGTACCAAAGAGTCCACGAAGCATTAATTCGGCGTCTGATAAATAGGTCGTTATTGCACCCTTCACCTGCCTCGGATCATCCAGTCGTATCTGTGGACGCCAACGATCAAACCAACAGCCTCAGCAGCAGCGACGATGAAGTGAGCAGAGAAGCGATGTTACTGGGAGCATCAGGGCACTCATTCGCAACACTATTGGGCTACCTGCCGGAAGACCTCGGGCATTTTGCAGTCAGCTGAGAGAAAGCCGTTGAAATTTTGGAAAAGAACCCAGCGATGCCTAAGGCGATTGCGATACAGGAAGACCCGATCCAGGTGATGATGATTGTGAGGGGATACTGAAGAGAGTGTCCAGCTTGAGAAGCTCAAGTGCGTGTTGAATTTCGAAAGGAGATGAAGATGGCAGGAGCTGGTATTACGAGAGGAGGGCATAGTTTGAGTCAGCAACGAAAGCGAACAGAATAAATAACGTTGTAGAGCAGCACTTAGGGCCCTGAAAAAAAAGTTGGGTCTCCGTAGGTTTCTTCCCCTCTTCTTTGTGACGCGCACTGTTTTGGTCAACTAAAAAAAACCCAAAATCAAAAACAAAAAATGGAAATCATCTTTTTCGTCCACTTTTCGCTTCTTCACTCATCCCAACACGCAATGGCGCAGGCTCCGGAACAAGGAGACTTTGCCGAGAAGTTCAAGAACTACAGACAGCACATTGTCTGCCCGAGTTGTACCGAGTTGGGTCGCTACCATAGTGACGGCACCAAAGGTACCCAAAAAAATCCTCCCTTTGTCTCTCTAACAAAGTACTGGAAGATTAAAAAAAAGATGTCTGCAAACATTTTTTTGTTTTGCATTTCGACTAACACGTCGAGTTTTTTTATCCACGCACTTGTTTAGGTCCGGAGAGGCGCTTTACGTGTGCTGGAACACTCGTGAACACGAAAGGGCAAGAGGTCAAGTGCAACAAACATATCTTGGAGGCAGCAATGGAAGTGCTCTTGGACGAGGTCGTTGCGAACCTCAACAACAAAAACACTAACACCAACAACTGCAGCACAGGATACAGTGCCGGACCCAGCTCTCCTGCAGCCACCGCCACTATCAATGCCACCACTGCAACTGTGAGTGCCGCAACCTATGAAGACTGCGGTTCTCTATTGCCCGAGGTACACCCTGCCAGCACCTCAGCGAGACATGCGTTTATGGACCAAAAGATCCTTTCGGACGTCCATGTCATCCAAACCTACAAGGATATTGAGGTGCCGCTCAAGGAAACGCTGGAAAAGTATGGGGGTGACAGCCTGTTCTATCTGCGACTGGACCTATTCCCCGCTTGGCTGAAGAGCCACTCGATGAGCACTGGGATCAATATGTATTTCAGCAGCGCCCGCTCAAATGGTGATACCAACAAACGATGTGATGACTTTTCTAAGCTGTCGACGGTGTTCCCTCCAGGGACTGAGTTCTCGATGACACATATGTGTGAACACTGGAATCTGTGGCCAGAAGTGACTAAGGAGGACCTCAAGGCGAACGCAGGAAAGCCACGCAGGATCTATGGACCCGAGTACCCTCCAGGCAAGACCTTTCGACCATCAACCTCGGGCGGCTTTGGATGTCAGGGCAGCATTAGCTCGGATGTCCAGTGGGTGCGTCTGGTCAACAATGGGCCTTTGATTGGTCTCTGCACGGTCAAGTATAAGTACTGCTATAAACCTGCGCTCGGCACTAGGAGGCGATTGTTCCTGGTTCGGACCAAGGCCGCCACCGAAGCGCCACCACCCAGCAGTAGGAGGAGCAGCTTCGGAGGAGAGTCATACGGCGGCATGTTTGGCTTCGGTGGTTTAGGCGATGGTGCCAGGAGCGACTCTGGAGGCGACTTTGGGAGCGACAGTGACGACTCTTCGGTATGGGACGCATTTCAGCGGAAAGGGCTGGCCCAAGAAACCCTAGGTAGCTTCGCAAAATCCATCGCCTCACGACATCCAAGTTTAGCGTCTAAAGGGGTATCGTCATCCTCCTCGTCTTCCTCGTGTTCGGCTCTACCCCAGCACCCTTCAGCATCAAGTTCGACGACGGAATCAATAACTTCAGCGTCTATTTCTGGATCTTCATCAGAATCATATTCTTCAGCTGCACCCTCAACATTACGTTTAGCCTCTGGAGCGCCAGCCTCGTCCTCTTCCTTTAAATCGTCGACATCATCAGTCTTGCCAGGATCTACTTTTTCGACTTCGACAACATCCCGACCGACCCCTACCACTTCTACTACTACAACACCACAACAAGCATCTGCACCAACAGCGACATCAACACCATCCGTTCCACCGTCGTTGATAGCAAAGCTGGGTGAGTATGGCTTCACACCGGCAGCTATCCCACCCACAGTGCTGACAAAATTTATTACGATGACCTCAGCAGGCATTCCTATTTCATCGGACTTGATGGAATTTCTGCGCGAGAAATTAAGTCCAGAAGGGTCACCAGCAGCAACAGGGACAGCAGCTTTATCATTTGGCCCAGCAGCTTCATCATCCTCAACGGGACCTTCAATATCACCATCGTCTTCGTCTAAGACAAATATACCACAACCACCTTCCACGACAACCCCAGCACCATCTGATTTACAGTCGTTGGTGACATTATTGGCAGCCAACGGATTACGGCCATCTTCAGTCCACCCAACGATTCTTTCCGAGTTCGTGCGAATGACCTTGCTAGGGATTCCTATTCCTGATCACATCCTGAAAAAGTGTGTCGACATGAATACAAAAACATTGGCATCACCAAAAGCCTCCGCGCCTATTTCGTCCGTACCTCCAACGCTAGCTTCTTCCGCTGGATCTTCAACTGTAACCGGACCACGAGCAGCAACAACAACTGCTTCTACTTCTGGATCGTTCAGATCTTCAGCACAACCTCTAGTTCCCACGTCATCAGCACTAACGTCGCCAAAGACTCCAGCACCTGCAGGATTATCAGTACCAGTGATGATTGCAGCTGCACGAACATCTTTGTCGACACCTCACACACAGGTAGTGTCGGTGTCGACCGCTCAGCAGCCAATTACCATAGATGATGACGACCCAGCAGAGGAGGCTATTGAGCAGATTGTCCATGTTATGGCAGCAGGTCCGACGATTTCGGTCAAGGTCCATGGAACGGTTGACGAGGTGGTTGATACGATCGATAGCCTTGTTAGGAAGGCTACTATGGAGGCTACAAGTTTGTCCCGCAAGCGAAGAAGAATGAAATAAAGTAATATTATATTCTTGGTTGATAAAGGAAAAAAAACAATGGTTGGCGAAGTGCTTGAGGCGGTTGATAGCCTTGCCGAGGTGGCGGCTGTGGACACCGCAGATTTGCCCTCCAAGTGAAGAAGTAAAGTCATAATGCTTTTTTTTTTTTTTTTTTTTTTTTTTTTTACCAAGGTAGTGATGGGTCGTCTGTGACGACACATCAATTTTATCCGATTGAAAAGTGGAACTGGCTAAGTGAAGCTCGTACGAGCACATAGTCTACTTCACTAAGTAAAGCATACTAAACAGCACATCGGTACCTGAGGACCACAGCCCGTCCTCTTACGAGTCCGGACGACCCTTGCTGCTTTAACGCGAGCTCAAGGGATCTAGCCGTCTTCCACCTCCAACTTCTTGATGACCATATTGCCTCTCCTCTCCATAATATCCATGCGCCTCAGGCCCAGAAGGGACTCGATGACAGCTTGATCAGCCACTCGTGTGTCGCGCTGCTCGCCTGGGCACCGCTCTCCGTCGTGTTCTGTGTGGCTCGTCCGCAGAGACACTCATCCTCTCGGAGTTTCCGTCCATATATTTGTTTCCACCCGCCGCTCTGACGTTCGGTTGTGCGTTTCTGTTTCATACTGGCAGTGATGCTGTTTGCCACCTCCCACTTGACCGTCACTTCACATCTGGGTTTCCATAATTGCTCTCTCGCCTCCTTTTCGACGTACCGGCAAAACAACCAACTCACGTGCTGGGCAATGCTGGCCGGGATGTCCTTGAACACCTTGTCCCACGCTTTTGCTAGGGCTATAGGCACGAGACCTCGGTAAATGTGGACTTATCGGGTGCCACCTGCCCTGGTCTCCCTCCATCCCGCCACGATGTTACCCCGACCTCGACTCCATCCCTTCTGTCTGCTCCTCGCCGAACAATTCAATTTGACCCGACACCCCGTATCAGGTTACTGCATCCTAACCGGGTTACGAGCCCGCCAAAGCAGTCAGACGAGGAGTCGAGGAAGGTGATCCGGGAGCGGGCCAAGCTGGAGTACTGGAACGACTTTGAGCTTCAAAGGGAGATTTCCAAGTCGAAGGCGAAATCTTTTAATGCCTATCTCCACGCAGCATTCCCGGTGGACGAGGACGAGAAGGGACGCATTCACAACAGCTATCGTACTGACGAGCGCCGCAACGAGGGCGTCTCCTGCAGGAAGCGTACTTTCGATGTATGCTCGACTGACTCGTACCTCGGCAAATCGGGGGACTCTATGCACAAGAAGGCACGATACAATGCGTCCCGGAGCTGCGAGCACCCTGAGTTTGAGGCCATGCGCCATAATGACTGGGAAACGCGATTCGTCAGGACGCAGAGATGGAAGTTTTACTACGGCAGCGAGTCAGAGGAGTCGGACGATGACTTGGAGGACGTGGACGAGTCAGAGGAGTCGGAGGTGCTGAGCAATATTATTAGTCGCAAACACGCCCGTACATCGGATGAAGAGAACGGAGACGATGCCGAGGGAGAGAACAAGCGTGGACGCTTTATGAAATGATCTGCGTGCCCCTCTTCCCGTGTATCATCATACTTAAATAATGGAAAAATAAAATAATAAATCATTGGATTATTTACTTTTTTTTCAACATGTCCGTTTTGGTAGCTAAAGCCTGCGAAGTTTGACGACGCGCAGTTGAAGGTACTTCAGCTTCTGGTTGACCAGCTGGCGATGATCGTAACAGACATTTTGTTTGCATTTTTTGTGCTTTTTCAGGCACAGAAGAACACAACACGTAGATGATCACTTCTGTTGAAAAGGAGGAAAAATTCTGGATCTTTTTTCAAAAAAAAAAACCCCCCCGATCTGCTTTGACCCCTTTGCCGCTGCTCTTTGTTTGCTCGACATAAAAAAAAAAGGAAATACAGACACAAGATCTACTGCCACCAACTGAATAACGCACGAACTCCAGACCAAACACGCATGGAAGGTTCCTCCAACCACTTCCTCCAACCGCTTCCTCCCTCTCTTCCCTCGATCTTACAGTCAACTGGTCAAGTTGATCAAAATGACTCCCTTGGATTCGACCCCAAGACAATCAACTTTAAGCGGAGTTCAAGGATCCTTCGGAACCTAGAGCTGATGTTCGCCAACGGGAATGACTGTCCGGTTCCGACGCGAACCCCATCATTGGCATTGATCTTGGCAAAAAGAATCCTATGACTGCCATCAGGATTGGACCTGCTGATGGACACTGGAGCGACGGAGCCAAGGGGGGCAAGAGACCGCAACCGTGTCGCGAGCCTTCCTCTACAAACCGGTCACCAATTTCCGTCGTTTATACAAGACCGGCTGAAGGCTATGGGCCTTGACAACGTGATGTCCAGGATTCCCCCTCTCAGTTGCGGGTCAGCTGATAGGTATCTCCAATACATGACCGAACATCGAGATGCTTTCTTCGAGTCCTTATACGGGACCGCCTGATATCTCAGCAAGAGTTGTTGGGAACCTCGTAAAGTCCAGAAGTCAACATACAGTATGATGATCAAGACTATTCTGAGACTGGTCAACGGATCAGAAGGGCACTAGCTTTGTGGAGACTCGAAGCCAGTCATTGCGCTCGGACTCGGTTCGTTTAACACCAAGACCGGGCTCGCTAGCAATCATACCAAGCTGGAAAGGGTTTTTGTCACTAGAATAAGTTATGATCAACATAGCACATCGATTGTTTTGATACACTCACTCTCAATTGCCTTTTTTTTTTTTTTTTTTTTTTTTTTTGGAAATCGACTTGGACGTCTCATCTCTGTTATTTTCTACCTGTCCCTTCTTTAACCATAAGGCCAAAAGCCTTGGATATTAAGTGATGGGCCCCCATGAGTATTTTACTTCTGCAAATCATTTAATAAGAGATTGTGGCGCATGGAGGAGGCGTTAATAACGTGATTTAAGATTTCAGGCAACGATTGAGAGCAGCCCCACCAGCCCCTCATCAATCTCCAGCGTTGACTATGGTGACGCTGAAATGTTAGCTTTTCTGACATACAGAATAGCACACCAATACCTTCACCACAGTGATTTTAGTTGCTTACGCAGCACAGATGGTCAGATATTCCTTTTTGGTCCAAAGAGAACGATCTAGGATCTTGGAGTAGGACTCAGCATCGGGGGTGTCGTTTCCACTCTCTGCGAGGGTGAGGTCTTTGTGCTCGGGATCCATTTTGCTCAAGCACGTTTTGGAAGGCAGATGGGGGTGGATTAGGCCGAGCAAAGAATCTTAATCCGGAATAAAGTAAGAAGGATGAATGATCTGAGTGCAGAGGGATGGGCAGGACGGATAGTCAAAAAGGCAACAATTTATGCAAGAAAGACGACCCCCTTTATATGTGATGCCCGGCCAAGCTAATTCTCTACCTGTGAGGATCTGATAAGCTAAAAAAGGCCAACCTGTCACTATCAGATGAAATGTAGTCGTCCACAGGGGTCCTCCGGTCCACAAGGGAAGATGGGTCTGTTTAGCTGTCTGAACACAGTAGATGGAAGCCATGGAAGAATTCTATGACTGAACGCGGCGTAACTCCCTAAACTCCGCCACATGATGAGTGTTTGTACATAGTTAGAGTTTGTCAGACGCTAGCCAGACTTGGGTTATGGGCATGGGCATGCACATACATCGTACAACTTAAGGCCGCGGAGTAAAAAATATCCCCTTCCCTCTCCTCTGCGCAATCGCAAGAAAAGTCCCATCATCCGAAATATGAATCATGTTGACATTCGACCCTCATCGTTCCATCAGCCTCATTATGTTCAGCAACACCATAATCGACCCCAATCCGACTACCCCTAAATGACCTCCTCGCAGGTGAGCCTGAAGAACAACCCCTACGTCCAGCTCACGTAGCGGGCGTTCTTCTGGTCGTACCACTGAATCTGAAGGCAAGATCAAAAATGGTTCAGCAGATCACCAACACAATCACCACAAGGTCGCAGCCTTGACCAACGGCGAGCACACTTTCCTCTCTCTCTCAAGAGAGCTCTGGTTCGCTTCTTCTTAACTATTCCAGAATCGACATTTCTCAGCCTTTGGAAGGAAAGCACCAGGCTAGACATACAGAACTGGACTGCAGCTGAAAAGAAGGAAGTCGAATGTAATGCGACCCAAGGTGACAGCAGCAATAACATATTTGACGACGAGGAAATGCTCGGTGATCTGCCCAAGAAGATGTGGAGAATGATATTGGATTTTATCAACAGGCAGGATAACGTCAACAAGCATGTGCAGTATATGGCAACCCCAATGACGAGAACGATGAGGATGCAGGAGATGACCTTGACACTGACGAGGAGGATGAAGTCGAGCCACTTTTTGACAACAGATATATCCAACGCGACTATTAATTCTCTCTCGCCTTCCTTCTCAACCCAAATGCGGAATAATGAAAAAGAGTACTTAAAAAGGATTCGATTCGTTTGTATTCTAAAAGCCGAAAATATAGGAGTTTATGACTTATTGGCGCGGTCTCAAGTTGTACGATGTATGTGCATGCCCATGCCCATAACCCAAGTCTGGCTAGCGTCTGACAAACTCTAACTATGTACAAACACTCATCATGTGGCGGAGTTTAGGGAGTTACGCCGCGTTCAGTCATAGAATTCTTCCATGGCTTCCATCTACTGTGTTCAGACAGCTAAACAGACCCATCTTCCCTTGTGGACCGGAGGACCCCTGTGGACGACTACATTTCATCTGATAGTGACAGGTTGGCCTTTTTTAGCTTATCAGATCCTCACAGGTAGAGAATTAGCTTGGCCGGGCATCACATATAAAGGGGGTCGTCTTTCTTGCATAAATTGTTGCCTTTTTGACTATCCGTCCTGCCCATCCCTCTGCACTCAGATCATTCATCCTTCTTACTTTATTCCGGATTAAGATTCTTTGCTCGGCCTAATCCACCTCCATCTGCCTTCCAAAACGTGCTTGAGCAAAATGGATCCCGAGCACAAAGACCTCACCCTCGCAGAGAGTGGAAACGACACCCCCGATGCTGAGTCCTACTCCAAGATCCTAGATCGTTCTCTTTGGACCAAAAAGGAATATCTGACCATCTGTGCTGCGTAAGCAACTAAAGGTTTCATTCACTTGCTTCGCTCTCGCATCATTGACGAGCGATATTCCGCTAGCTTCTATTCCTCTTTTCGTGGTATCCATACCAACAAACTTTACATTCATTTTCTTTTATATCATTTTGTAGAGTTCTGTTTCAAGCGTTCGCCTACTCTTTCGAGTCAAACATGTATTACAGCGCTCTTAGTTATGTCACTGCCTACCTTATCTCCACCTCGATTGGCAGTATCTTGCCGACCATTTTGCAGATCTTGAGAGCCGCACTTGTTCCCTTTTTTATCAAGTTTTCCGATGTTTGTGGTCGTGCAGAATCCATTTCAATCGCCATGTTGTTCTACTTGATCGGCATGACCATCCAGGGCGCGGCCAAGTCATTTGTTGAAGTTGCTGTCGGCCAGATCTTTTATGGAATGGGAAGCACTGGTGTTCTAGTTCTTACTCAAGTCTTGATTGCAGGTGAGAATGTGCTTTCTCTCTCCCCCCCGTCAGATCGTAGGTCGCAAGTCGCCCCTCATGCTGACCCTACTCTAACGGCTTTCATACTCTACTAGACACAACACATCTGATCGATCGTGGCGTTATGTTCGCGCTCTGGGACGTGCCATCAATTGCCAGTGTCTTTATTGTCCAGGCCCTCACAGATCCTCTGACTCTGCCCAAGCCAGGCGAACCTGAAGACAAGTGGCGCAGGGCCTTCTTGGTCATGGGCATCGTCTCTGTGATTGGTGCAGCAGTTCTCCTTGTCCCACTCTGGCGCCTCCAACGGAAAGCTTTGCGTGACAAGACCAGGAGATTTGAGCGCCGCTCTGTACAATGGCTGTTGCACGAATTCGACGCGATTGGCGCTCTGCTTCTCACAGCCGGTATGAGTTTAACGTTACTCCCGATGATTCTTGCAAACTCGTACGAGGGTAACTGGAGAAATGGCAAGATTATTGCCATGATTTGTTCGGGCATCGTTGCCATTTTCCTACTGGTCATTTGGGAGGCCAAGTTCACGGACAGACCCATCATGTCAATGAAAATCTGGGGCAACCGTACTGCATTCGGAGCACTCGTTATTGGCCTCGTCTTTGCAATCATGTCCTCGGTGAATTACCAGTACCTCGCCCTGTACTTGGTTGTCTCCCGTAATGTGTCATATGGTGATGCATATCTTCTCGAGCGTGGATATCCTGTCGTCTGGACAATCTGTCAGCTCATCACAGCTTTGTTGATGAAACGTTACAATACCTGCCGTCCGTTCGTATGGGTATGTTTTACAAAGCATCCAGGGCTCTACTTTTATTGCTTTGTATTCGTACAGCTTGCTGTTCTTGCCCTTAATGCTCAAACTACCCTTGTGTTCATCATTTTTCATTGCATAGGTTGGAATTGCCATTCATGTTCTCGGTGTTGGTCTCATGATCCCTGCCCGACTCCCCACCTCCTCTGATGCTTTTGTTGTCATCTCCCAGGCGATTGCCGGCGGTGGTGCAGGTATTGCCAACGTTGCTAGCACTGTTGCTGTGACAGGCATTGTGAACAAAAAAGATGTGGCTACAGTTATTGGCGCACAGCAGGTTCTCTCCTCGATTGGATATGCCATCGGTGGCGCATTGGCTGGAGGAGTCTGGACACAGTACTTGCCCAAACGCCTTGAAAAGCATATCACTTCTCCATACGATAAACACCTTGCTTTGAACGACCCTCTCAAGTACATCCCAAGCTTGGATCCGGTAACCAAGGGCCAGTTAGTCGACGCCTATGCCGATTCCCAGATGCTGATGTCGATCATTACCTGCTGCCTCGCCATCATTGCCTTCATTTGTGCAATGATGATGCAGCACGTTGACCTGCTTCAGGATCAGCCGGATCGGAACCAGGAGGCCAACGGCAAATCTGACATCGCTGCAGCGGAGAATGCTGTAGAGTTAAAGTGAAAAATTTAGACGACTTAGTCGGCACCTGCTAGAGCCGGAGGTACAGGTTTCACATTAATAAAGACGACTAGTGATAAAGTGTGCGACCCTTTGAGTTATCGTTCCAATTGAGAGTCAGGCACCATCACCTCCGTCCTTCGTTGAAAGCAGAAGAAAAATGAAAAAATATCATTTCCAATGAATGGTCACCTGATATTTAAGAACGCGGTGGCGCGTCCAAAGAGGTAACAAAAGGTCAATTTGTTTGTGTTTGATCAACTTTGACTTTTGCCTGGACCCTGACACATACCACCATGGGACCCGCCTCGACACAAGTATTCGGCATCACCGAGCTGATAGCACTGATTGCGTCTTTCTTCGACAAAAGGGAAATTCATGGCTGCTTCTGACAAGTCAAGGATTCCACAATATCTTTAGTCCGTCATTCTATTACGAAATCGACCGGATCAAAACGACAGACGACAGACCGCCTCACCAGACGCTATGCTCGCCCTTTCGAGAAACGCAAGCCTTGTTCGTACTTTAAAGATGGCCGCCTTTTTTGGGATTACCTATCTCGGCGGCGTTTTGGCTCAACAACGACTATCGGACCCAGAGGCACAAATCATCGGTGATCAACCATCTATCCCAGCTGGGCCCTCTCAGACACCTGCTGGGAGCACCAATCCCTCGCCAACTATCCCTTTCTCCCATTTTCTCATATTACAAGTCTTTACTGTGTCGTCATTGCCACGCACGAGCACTTTCACCGTGCCAGAGTGCAAGGTCTCATCGACAGCGGTGAGATTGTCTCTAGTCTTTGTGACATTCTCGACCTCAGTCCTCGTCTCTAGTTTCTTTTGGTGACCGGGATGCACATCAAGAACAGGACTTCACTCAACCGGTTGGCGACAACTCTTGCAGGGCTGACAAGTTTCGAAGGGCTGTATCTGGGGCTCCTCGCTTTTCAGTCGGACAAGGATCATCTCATTTCGACGTTGTTTTTCAACTTTTCGGAACTGCCCACGACCCTCGACCTTCGGCTGCACCTTTTCGTACCGACACGAGGCAGGACAATGGAAATACCACCAACAAACGCCGACGGACAATTACCACACCAACTAATACCCTTGCGACACTTGACCCATTTGTGCCTGATGAGCAAGCACAGCATCAGTCTCGACATGTTTAGTTTTATCATCGAAAACTGTTCAAAGGTCAGCAGCATCAACATCTCTCGGTGAGAACGACAGGAGGATTTCAGTGCTGCTGCAAAGATGTTAGTCCGAGCTTGCCCCCGACTTCAGGACCTCCAGTACATCAACGGCAGCTATGACAAGGAAGGGCTATGCTCTTTACCATTACAGAGTACTTGGACAAGGACACACTGGCAACATTTTATTTCCGAGGGCTTAATGACAGGGTAGGCGGACTGGGGCGAATGATGACCAGGCATTCGGGCTCGCTCACCTGCATTATTCTTGACGTTTGTTCGACAATTCGGACACTATCTCTTCAAGCAATTTTGTTCAACTGTGCGGTGCTGGAAATGTTGGAAGTAATGGGAGGCAGTCTGGAAAAGTTCAAAATCTCGTTGGTGGATGCTGTCGCCAAGCCATGGGCAGTGAGCAGGCTGAGGAGACTTCATTTAGTCGTCGATATTGGAGATAACGACACTCTTTTGCGGGATAGAAAAGACCCTTTCGTGTGGTCGCAGGATGACACAAGGAAAAAGCAGCTGGATCAACTCTTTCGGGAAATTGAAAAGCTGGCTGAGCTCAGATCTCTAGAATTGAGGGTGGCCGTGGATGAATACAGCCTGGAGGACGGAGACAAGGAGGAGATTTTGACATACAAAAATTTTTTCTTTCCAGGGATGATTACTTTGCATGACACTACTGCGGGTCGATATGGGTTTCTAGGACTGCTCGTTGGGCTCGAGAACTTACAGCTCCTTTGGGGCTCGCCTGCTGTGGGGCCTTCCTGTAAAGGCTGTACGATGGATCAGTCTGAAGTGGAGTGGATTGTCGAGCACTGGCCAAGATTGATAGAAGCAGGCTTCTATCTACCCGATACGGAGGTTGGTGCTAAGGTCCGATCTTGCTTAATTTGCCTTCCGCAGCGG
This sequence comes from Linnemannia schmuckeri, assembly GCA_029449235.1. NCBI lineage: Eukaryota > Fungi > Mortierellomycota > Mortierellomycetes > Mortierellales > Mortierellaceae > Linnemannia > Linnemannia schmuckeri. Next base: position 668,581 of record JANATG010000014.1, on the reverse strand, counting down.
CTCCCAAGATTGGCTATCCTAGCCCTCTCTAATTTATCCTAAGAACAATTAATATAGTGAAAATTACTTTTTTCTCGGCCTGAACGTGCCTTTCCTCGCCCTAGTTTCTGTCACCACTTCTTCTCAACTATGGACGTTGATAGCAGTGAATAACTTTGATATAGGAGTTTAGGTAAAAGCGTTTGCTAGGCATCATCACAATCGATAGCGGTTTCTAGGGTTAAGTCAAGTCGATGATAAACAAGGACACTATTATCAAATGAAATCATATCACGTGCAAGCAAGTTGATCTCTTTCTTTTTTTCTTCGAAAAAGACCGAATGCTGTTTCAACTCAACGCATCCCAAACTCGACTCAACTCAGTCATGGACGAACCAGCATCGATTCGCGTATTCAACATCCCGGAGCTTGTTAGCCTGATCACCTCGCACTTGGATAGGGATGACCTTTCAAGACTGTTGCGGACCAGCCAGCACATGCACACACATTGCATCCCATTCCTCTTCAAGAACCTCTCCCTGCAATATGTGAACAACGGGGGAGGTATCTTCCAGTCCATTGTCGCCACACTTGCCCTAGCTAAGAATGTTCAACACGTCCGGTCCTTGGTCGTGAATAAACTGGATGCGGTCTACTTGTTCAACTGCTTGATCGACTTTCAAGAAACGCACGCACGAGTCGCGGGAGTTCCCTTTGTCCGACCCCGGTGGCTTCCTCCTCCCGATCCTCGGACCTGCCAGTTGATCGCCTTGCCACCCTTAAAGAATCTTACGACGCTGAGGTTCAACATGAACACCATCGAATTTCCAACAGACTGTCGTTACATCATTCCAAGCTACAAGAGCACAGGAGCGGCACTTCCGCAGGTGTGCTGGATTATTCGTCAAAGCCCACATCTTGCGTATCTGGAGATACAATCCATTACGATCCAAAACCCCGGACGCATTCGACTCCTGACGGATACGATCGCCGCCCTCGATTTTTTAAAGGAGTTGTCGCTGACCATCATTAGCCCCAAGGAGGACTGGTTGTCCATCGGATCGGCGCTTTTCTTCAGCTGTTCACCAACTCTTGAGAAATTTACAACGTACATGGAGCCTGTGAGCGGAGATGGCGATAATGGCACGGACCCGTCTATCGAGACACAGGAGTGGTATTTGCAGGCAAAGGAAGGCGAAAAAGACGTCCAGGGCAAGCAGATAGCGGCACCGCGCAGGATAGCGCCTTTGCTCAAGCTGAGAGAGGCGACATTGTGTGACATGGACACAACAGGATCTCGGCAGGATGTTATTGCTGTTCTGGAACACTGTCCGAATGTTGAAACCCTCCGATTACCTGCGATCTCGAAGGGTGATTCTGGAGCGGACCTTGCAAATCTCATTGCCAGGCTCTGTCCTCGCGTTTCGTCTTTGATGACCGCCCAGATTCCAGGAGGTGCAGACAATGAGCTCCCTTTCAAAGTCATGGAGGCGTTACCCGAGCAGCAGGTGGAAACCCTTTTCTGTCCGGGTTCATCATTCCGTATGGACGAGATGGCGGCACGGAGCATTTTTCAGCGACATTCGACTATCTTGCGAAATCTTACTCTTATGTTCTGTGGCGGGATTCAAAGCAAGGCCGTGCAGACGATCCTGGTGGAATGTGGAGCGCTGGAAAAATTCGAGGTGCGTGGATACGATACACACGGTGGCCTCCTTATTCATTTGGAGGACGCCATTGAGAAGCCATGGGCGTGCACAAGGGTCAAGCGGTTTGATCTCACCGTTGGTGTTCCAGAACTCGAGCTTATTGAGGATTCGGAACCATATTACCGTCGGGATCCGCCCATAGTCCTTACACCAGACGAAGAACAACAGTTCGCAATGCTGGAAAAGCTCTATCGACAAATCGGGATGCTCACGGAAGTCGAGCGTTTAGATTTTCGGCTTGAATGGTTGGATGAGGACGGCTTTCCCACACAAGATTCTGCCTACGACACCAACGCCTTCCCTGCCTTACTCTCCTTGGGCGATGCTCGTACTGGTCGCCCAGGCTATCTTCATTTACTGGCAGGACTAAAAAAGCTGCGAAAACTGCGCGGATCTGTCTTTATGGACCTCGAGGAGACGGAAGAGACAGTGGACTGCAAGGTATTATATCCTTCCTACAATACTTATTATTTACTCGTGTGTTGTTTTTCCGTACTGGCAACTTGACGTCAATTACCCATTGTCCTTACTTTTGTCAATCAAATATAGGAGGTTGTGTGGATGGACGATCATTGGCGAAACTTGACTATCGCCGAGTTCTTCCATAACGCAGGAAATGAGGCGAGGGATTGCTTCCTATGGCTGAAAAAGCAACGAGAGCACGACCCTATTCCATTGACATTGGGCTATCCAGAGGACGATTAGGCTATCATTGAGTCACTTTTTCGAGTACATTTTTTCGCAGTGTTCGCTGTTAAATTTATAATAAAATTTTGAGATGCTTAGGCGATGGTGGTTTCGAATCTCAGGCACCAGTTATAATGAGGTTTCTCCCTCCAGATCGCCGCTCAATGGGCGTCTTTGTTTGCTAGTTAATCAATTTTTGCTTTTCATTTTCTAGTTTGAATGGTTACTCGCGTGCATAGAATACTGAGCAGAGCCAGCAGCATCTACAAGCGAGATCGCACGTACTAGAACTATCGATTCAATGATGGGATTGACGTGAACAACAGCTATGTTATGCCGCCGAGACTGCGGACAGAAGGGCTAATAAACCTGAAGGAGCTTTCGTTGTGGGAGATGGACAAGAGCACGACCTCACAGGACATTGTCGCACTCTTCATCCATTGTCCCAACATCGAGATGCTGACCCTTTCCAACATTCGCAGAAGCTACGACACGGAACTGGTAGCGCAGATTCTTGGAGAGGTCTGTCCACACCTGCGCAAGATCAGTTGCAGAGGATGGAGAGGCGAAGGACAAACAAAGCAGCTGTCTTCAATTGCTACTCATCTTCTTTTATCTTGAACGACGCTGTGGCAAGGAAATCCTTTGAGCGCCATCCGATCACGTTGGAGACTAGAGACTGTCGTCTTTGATACATGTGTCGGGATCAACAGTCAGTCTCTTGTAGTGATTCTGGTGGTGTCCAAATTTAGTGGTCTTTCAGATTACCTGGTCAGACCATTACAGAGGACCAGCTTTCACCCCGAAGATGCGTCTCTGCTTCATAGGGATCCAATATGTTTCGTCGCCTTTCACTCACCATCGGTATTCCTACCATACGCCCCACCGACGCCAGTGAGCAACCTTTCTACCTGCGGAAGGGCCCGTTGCGTTCACCGAAGCCGAAACGGAACACTTTGCACGTCGCGAAAAGTTCTACAGGAAAATTGGCTCCTTGAGAGATCTCGAGCATCTCGATCTACGCGTGGACATGGTGAATGCGCTGGACGAGTCGTTCGACGACACCACTTACGAGCACCAGTCTTTCCTTGTGCTGTTGTCGTTGGGGAACAAGCGGGCTGAGCGAGTTGGGTATCTAAATTTGCTGAATGGGCTTACCAAGCTGAAGGAGCTCCGTGGGTCGGTCTATGCATGTGCGAACGAGACGGAGAAGACGATGTGTTTACGCGAAGTGGTTTAGGTTGATCGCTTTTGGCCAGAGCTGGAGCTTGCCGTGTTCTTTTTCGAGAATGAGCCGGTCAGTGAGCCTTTCCATTGGTTACAGGATCACGTAAGATACCTTCTCTTAAATTGTTTGTCTCTCGACTTTAATATTCGCCGTCATGCACAAAAAAGAAATGTCCTATTTCTGTTCACTGCTGCATTGTACCTTTTTTTTTTCATTCGTTTGACGAATACGATGAGGATGAATAAAAACAATCAGCGTGAGGACTGCATACATTGTTTGATTCTAAAGCGAGGAGTGTTTTCTACAGAGTGATCCGCGTCTTCTACTAAATGAGAACACATTTTCACCAAATGAAAAGAGGCTTCTACTAAGTGGTCCGCATTTTCTACCAATCGGGCTTTTCTACTAAGTGAAAGGCAATTTTTACTAAGTGATTCGCGATCTCTACTAAATGAGTTGGCCATTTTTACTAGATGGGAGCGCGTTTTACTAGGTGAGACGCGTTTAGAGTGAGTTAGCGGCTTCTTGCTAGGTGGGAACACTTGAATACTAAGTGAGTGGCGCGTGTGAGTAGGTGCGTGGCCGTGTTTATTTTTTGGGGGGGGGGGGGGGGGGAAAGATTTTACGCCAAGTGAGTTGGCCATTACGCTCAATTTTCTGCCTCTGCTCATTTCTTCCTCCCTCGTTCAAAGTCGACCTCAAAACTCTCTCGCTTGAAGGAGTGTCAATTGGCCAATTACATTGTAAGTCAGAACATGTGCTGGACCCGGTTCAGAGAACGAAAAAATAATAATCGACAATCACCTCCTGCTTCTTTCTTCTCCTCCTCCTCTTTTCAATCCGTGCACCCTCGTCACCCTCACTCAGTCGACATCCTCAGGACACCAAGCTTCGGAAACATGAGACCAAGCTGCGATCGAGTTTTTCAGATTGCTGAACTGGCCCATGAGATCACCGCTTACCTCGACAAGAGATCCCTCGTAAGGCTGATGTCAACCTGTCGTCTCATTCACACCGCATGCGAACCATCTCTCTACAACACCCTCGACATATACGACAAGCCATACATATCTCACCGGATCAGGACGCTCGCTTCTCTCACGGCTCTTGCCAGGAACTCTCACCATATCCGTCATCTCAAGACCGGCTTGGTCTTTTCTACATATCTTTACGGGGCGTTACGGGCCTATCAGGAGTCTCAGCAGCAGTGCGTCGAAGGCTCATCGGCGCTGTCATCATTGGAGTTAGAAAGACCTTTTTGGTTACCTCAAGTGAATGATTCTTGTCTTTGTGTTCCTTTGCCGCCACTCAGGAATCTGACGACACTTTCGGGATCGTTTACCAGGACGCGAGAGACTGAGCAGATCAGTAGCGACGATTGCGAGGACGGGGACAGAGACAACACGGGCGACGGCACCGATGACAACGACTATGGCGGTATAGGCACAAAGGGTGTCGAAGAGGTCAAACAACAGGTTATGCCGACGCCGAAGGATTCTAGGGCTTGCTTGGGACAGATATGCTGGCTCGTTGAGCAAAGTCCATGGCTGAGAAAGCTCAGTCTCACTCATTACTGGATCAGTTGCGACGATGACATTGAACTGCTGGCGAAAACTATCGCGAGGGCATCCAGTTTGGAACAACTGTCGCTTCAGTTGGTTCGTGCGTACCAGTTTGACGGCTCTAAACTTCGGCAAACCATCTTTTTCAGCGCCCCTACATCTCTTCAGCAACTGCGCATTAATGAGCTGGAGGCAGAAGAATTAGATCACAATCGAGAGTCGTTGCTGAATAAACGATCCAGGAACGAGTGGTGGAAATACAGGCTGGGAAGAGCGGATATGACTCCTCAGAGACGACAAAGACCGTTACCGAATCTCTTGGAACTGGACCTTTTTACGGAGGCCCTTGGTAGAGAGTCTGTGGAGAACATCAAATCAATGCTGGAACATTGCCCAGCACTCAGGTCGTTCACCGCTCCCTGCATTGAAGATGATGCCGATGTCGGCTCTCTTGCAGAGCATGTCGCTAAGTATTGTCCCAGAATACGGAAACTCACCTATCGACAAGACCGCGAACTTTCAACAGCAAACAAAGCCTTCATATTCGCTTTTATGAATGTACTGCCGGAGCAGATCATGGAGTCGATAAGATGCATGAGTTTCGACGAGAGAGAACTGGGGACGGACGCTGCGAACTCGTTCCGAAGGCATTCACTGACGCTACGGACGATTGATCTGATGGGCTGTGATGAGATTCAGAGCGGGACAGTACGAACAATCCTTCAAGAGTGTCGAGCGCTGGAGGACCTTCTCATTTGGAATGTTGCCCCACTCGGTTGCTGTTATGTCGACCTCGAGGATGCTGTTGCAGCGATCCCTTGGGCATGCACCAGAATCAAGGATTTGCGTCTTGTTGTCAAGATTCACGAGCTGTACAGGACGATGGGCGAGCACGAGGAGTATGAGGATGACGAACTTCGACCTTACTATGAACGACCAGCGCCGGTATACCTTACGGACTTTGAGAAGCAACAGTTTTCGTTATTGGAACGATTCTTTCGACAAATTGGCGGACTTTTAGATCTTGAGGTCCTTGCGTTGCGGGCAGAGGTCATCCCAGAGGGGTTTGAGGAGAACGACGGCATGTGGGGGATGGACACATACCCGGGAGAATCCTTTCCAGCACTACTATCGTTAGGAGATCAGGAAACTGGGCGGCCAGGGTTCCTAGGTTTGTTTGGAGGGTTGACAAAGCTGAGGCGACTTTCAGGATCGATCGAGGTGAACGACAAGGAGAACTCTGTTATTATGGGATGGAACGAGGCGCGTTGGCTGGCGGAGCATTTGCCCAGCCTTGAAGAGGCTGAGTTCTACAATGTCTACTCACCGTTTGATCTGCCTACTCAGATCTCTCCGTATATGCGGTGGTTGACCGAGCAGCGACCTACTTTGAGGATATGGCGGTCATTTACTTGAGCTTTGTTTCCGTGCCTTCCTCGCCTTTTTTTTTTTTTTTTTTTTGCAAAATAAAAAATCAGTGACCGTTTGTTCGTTTCAGTGATGTGTTTCAACTGCTTTTTTTTTTTTTTTTTTTTTTTTTTTTTTTTTTTTTTTAATATGGGCGTTTCGTTGTTTCGTTTGACATTCTTTTCTTTGTCCTTACACACCCATGTCAACCGCTGCCTCCTCTTCCGCCTGCCATAGATTCCTCGCCATCCCAGAACTAGTCGCCGAACTCGCAGGATGCCTCGACATCAAATCACTCCACCGACTGATGTTAACCAATCGTCGACTGTCCACCTTCTGTGAGCCATCCGTTTACCGTTGTGTGGTGCTCAACAGCCTTGACAGATGCAGTTTTGAACGCATTGCATCTCGCGACTACCTGGCTGCCTTGGCCAGGAATGTCCAGCATGTCAAGTCGCTCGATTCGGGATTGCTCTTTGCGGTTTACCAGTTTCATTCTGCCTTGGCTTTTCAGCAGCAGGAACGGGACAAGGAACGGGAGCAGGAGCAGGAGCAGGAACGGGAACAAGGCGACACCACGCGCGCTCCTCTTTCGATTCGAGGACTGTTTCCAATACCAGAATGGACACCATTGCCAGACATCCTTTCCCCTCAGATGGAACTGGTTCTGCTCCCGCCCATGTGCAACCTCACGCACTTCAAGATGAACTTTAATCGACTAATACACCACCGCCTCCACAGCGCCTACCTCCCTAGTTACGACAGTCCGTCAAGGTCGCTTCTGCAGGCCACCTGGCTGATACACCAAAGCCCTCATCTAGTCGACATTGACATGGATCACGTCGGACTTGAGTCTTTTCGAGACATTTACACATTGCCGACAGTCATCTATGGCCTGAACAGGTTGCGGAGGCTGAGGCTACACTTTTCGCTCCCTCGGTCCGAGTGGGGGTTCCTTGGCTCGACCCTGTTTTTCAGCTGCCCTCCCTCACTTCGACACCTGAGAATCGAGATGTTTTACACCAACAGCGCCTTGACAGACCCAGGCCTGCTCGCCTTATCGGCACCTCCACCTCGACGACAGGAACCATTACTGGAGTTGAAATCGTTTTTTGTTCAGCAGGTCTTGGCGACGACGACGCAGGAGTTTCTTTCGCACTTTTGGCACTGCCCAGAACTAGAGGAGCTACATATCCCAAAGATAGACCATCCGGGGCTAGATATTGTGACAATCACTCAGTTTATCGGATCACATTGTCGGAATCTGCGGAGTATCACTCAAGACAATTATCAACCTGGTCAGGCACTACCATTGAGTCTAGGGATCTTGGAGACAATGACGCCGCAGTCGCTTCAAAAAGTCAATTGTATTCAGTGTTTTGAGAGAGAAACCCTGCAGAACGATTTCAGTGTGCTTTTTCATCGACATTCAACAACCCTTCGATCGATCGAGCTCTCGCCTTGCTGGCAGATCAGGAGCAACACTCTACGGACGATCCTATGCGAGTGTCGATCTCTGGAGGTGTTCGTGATGATTCAGGCCGACTCACCAAGTCATTGTGGGATCGATCTTGTTGACGCAGTTGCGGCGCCATGGGTTTGCACCAACCTCGCACGACTTTTCCTCGTAGTCAACCTTCAGGACTGCCGCGAGCCTTCGCCTTCTTCAGCCAGCGCAGCACCGGCTACAACAATCTCAGGACGTGAAGATGATTCCATTAGCAATGAAAATGAGGCGATAGTGACGGAGGCCTGGAAGCCCTATTATGAGCGGGCAGGACCAGTTGTTTTCACCGCCAAGGAGGAGGAGCAGTTCCGTTTGCTGGAGATATTTTACCGACAACTTGGACAACTCACCCAATTAGAATACATCAACCTAAAGGCGCAACTGGATACGGATTTCGGCGAGAACGATTGGGCGAATGAAATGCAGCAGTGGCTAATCTATCAAAGGAACCCTTTGCCAGGCATGTTGAGTCTTGGTGACCCAAACACAGGCCGGCCTGGTTTCCTTCACTTTTTCACTGGGTGGAAGAAATTGAAGAGTCTTTTGGGGTCGGTTGCTTTGGACACGGTAGAGGCGCGCAAGACGGTCCGGTTGGAGGAGATGAAATTTATGCTTGAGCAGTGGCCTGCGTTGACTCAAGTTGAGTTTATGCAGGTTGAGGAGCCGGTAGAGGAGGTGGTGGTTGATGGTGGTGCTGAACAGGGTCTAACGGCTCTTGAATGGCTGCAAGAGAAGCGTCCTGATATTGAGATCGTCTTGTAGTCAAGTCAAGAATATATAGTTCAGTACATTGTTTAATTCAGATCTTTTTACTTTATCTTTTTGAGACAGCTGACTATCCTAATCTACGTAACGTGAACTGAATATGGGGGTATTTCTCCTTGATCCTTGCATCCTCCTCAAGCAGACGCTCCTCTTCCATCCTCTCGCGTTTTCTTTTATTGTAGGTCTTCACGTATCCTGGCTTTGCAAATCCATCTGCAAGTGTGATCAGTTCCGCTGCAGCATCGTCTAGGCCGCGTCGCAGATCGTTGTACTTGTAATCCTGAAGAATTTCAGCTGCCCGGTGTAAAATATCGATGCGCTCGTCTACAGTTAATCCTTCACTCCAAACCCCGTTCTTCTCGTACTCCAGCAACGACTGATCTGTGCTGTCGGAAGCATACAGATCATCCGCATCCATGATTGGATCCTCATAGTCGCTATCATCCGTATCATCCGTATCATCTGTATCTTCCTCATTGGCAAATAGGTCGCCCAGCGACACCGTTGTAGGATCCATATCGAAGCACTCCATAAATTCAGGCTCCTGCATTCGCTGATAAATAATATCATTGAGAAAAGTCGATCCGTCCAGAAAGGTGCTGAGCCCTGAGTAGTAGTCCCGTATTTTGTTGGGATGTGTTACTGGGATAAGGCTACTGGTCTCGGTTGGATGACTGATTGCTGATCCAAACACACCAGGGAAGCGCAGCGCTACAGCCATCCTCGGGTTCCTGTCCATTATCGAGGCTCGGTCTGCGATATCCTCACGCGTATCCGTAATGGCTTCCTGCACATCTGGATCGATTCCGTCGCCCGCCCTCAGCTCCTCTCTCTGATCATAGTTCAGTATAGGGACATGGGCAATGCAATCCCTAATGGTCCTTGGCTTGACCTCACTCCAAGCCTGTGCAGCAAGTTGCCAACCCTCAAGGTTAGAGATCTTGGCTAGAGCCACCCTGACCGTCCTTGAGGACGTTACTGCGTCAGCGCTAGTGTCTGCGAGCAGGCTATTTTCGTAGGCGCGCTTGGCAACATGGTGACAATAACGCCACTTAAAAACCGCGATGATCCCAGCGGCCAGTGGATGAGTGACGGATGTAGAGTTTGACGGCAACGCCTCGACTCTGATGTTAGGAAAGTCGTGAGGTGACCGCATAGCTGCTGTACATGATCTATAATTGTCAACCAACAGTAGGATCCTTCTGCCAGGAGTTTCGGTTTCGATGACGTGCTGTGTATGCTTCAGCCATGCCAAGAAAGCTCCCGCGGTCATATAGTCCGGGCGCACCATCTTTGACTACTTCTTGGTCCTGTCTTCGTCATCGTTTCTCCAACTGGCGCTCCATCCGTCTTGGGTATCCTCGTCCGAAATCCATGGCAGCACGTCGACCTGATCCCGTAGATGGGCGCCTGCGCCAGTCTTGAACCCGCGTGGAAGGGCGTGCCCTAAAAAAAATATTCTTATTAGAACATTGGTATCATATGGTGGGGTACCATAGCCACATTGTTCATAATAGCAAAAACTTTCACAACACATACTCAGAACAAACGACTTCCTCTCATCTGTGCCAGTTGCGTTCACACAAAACAAGATGGATAGTCGTGTCGAGACGGGCTTGGTTCCGGCCTGCCGATCGAAGTCAAGCATCCATGGAGACATCGTTTGTAGAAAAAGGCTAGTCTCATCTGCATTGTAAATATTGTCCAGTGAGTACTCGGCAGCAATAGCCTTGATTCGGTCAACTCTACCAGCAATCGCGTCCATATCCACCGAATCCGCCTCGCCCTGCATCCTATGGTACTTCAGAGCCCAGACGTTCTTGAAACCCTCTGCCCAGGAACTGCCGAAGTCTGGGCGCGGAAAAGGCATAAAGCCCATTCGGTTCCAGAGGATGGTGTAAACATCGTGTGCTAGCGCTCGTAAAAGGACAGTGTCGACTGGTAATTGTCGGGACCGAATGTCCTCTACCAAATCAATCAAAACAGCCTCAACAGCATGATAAGGACGCTTGCCAATGCGGTATCTATTGTGTGCTTGAATGGGCCTCATCGCCTCGAGTCTCTCTCTATCCTTCATGAGTCTATCGATGGTATGGCGGGGCCATCCATGGCTTTGCTCGTACGATGCCTTCTTGGGATCGGAGCCAGTCGCAACTCGAACGATATCACGGTCCGCGATCCATTGTCGAAGACGCTGCTGCCTCTCTTCTAAGGTGAGCAAGCTCTTTTTATCTCGTACGTCTTCCTTAGGTGCTAGAGGTTTCGGGTTATCCATGACGAATGAAATGTGGTGGTAAAGAAGCAGAAATGCGTTTGTTTCTGGGATATTGATGAAAGATGTGCAAAAAGTCCCAAGCTGGGGAAAGGAAGTCCTATGCTGTGAGATGACAAGGTGTGATGTCAAATACGCAGGTTAGCATAGTCAGGTGACTGGAGGTTGCTGCGTTTGGCGCGTCTAAGCCACCACTTAGATACTCTTGCTAGGATCTCGTAGGAGGTCGTGCTCACATACGGCGCCGACCTCCATCTATCTTAGGTAGTTACCATCGCTCTCAGGTAGCTACCATCGCTCTCAGTCCATTCCTGACCCTCCATAGATATGACTCTTAGCATAGACGATCTCTCCCCTAATTCCCGTTCCCTATAAGATAGCTAGCTTAGCCCTAGACAGTTCCTTACTTCTTTTGTTCCTTTTTCCTCATAAAGTTGTCTTTATCATATCTGCCTCCTTTTAGGATGTCCTTCCTGTATTGGATGTTCATCTTTCTCTGTATTATCTTCACTCTTGTCCTTCTCGAACTCTACCTCAACAACTCCATTTCCCCTCTTTGTTTCGTCACTCTGCCCCTTAACAGTCCTCCCACGGCCTTCTCATTCCAACAAGGTAGTGAATAGAATAAAACGATTTGAATTAAACGGGTTATTGACAAATGACAGTGCATCTGTATATTCTTGCCAACTTTTCCAAATGGCTGTACTTGGAGATGCAGCATGGCTCGCGTTTTTTTCTATTTCTTTTTTTGCGTCTTGAAACTACAATGGATGATATTTTGAGGCGCGCTACTTCTCCGGTCAAACTACCTTCTCGAGGGAATGGCGGTTGATAATACTATCGACACGTTCCTTTTTTATTAAATTTCTTTGGCATCTTCAACATTATGAATCTGTGACCGTCATTTTACCTTTTGGCCACTTTTGAGAAATGTATCGAAGAAGAGTCAGCAACGGTTGCTACATCACTCTTTCGCCGAACCTTTGACCCGCGATCAGAAACATCGCCTCGAAACTTGGAGGGCGAAAATGACAACCTCACCGGCGCCACCGTTACTCATCTTTGAGATCCCACATATTCAGGATGACATCTGCGCATACCTCACCCGCGAAAGTCTGGCCCACTGTGCGGCCGTCTCGCGTCTCTGGTCCGCCTTGTTCACGCCTTACCTCTACCGGACCATCGATCTGACACACATCAAAACCATTGCCCATTTCAAGGATCGTGCGACTGCTGTCTCTGCGTTGGTTCGATATAAGGACAAGGTGCAGACGTTAAAGACTTCTGTGGTGAACAAACTCATGCTTGCTCTCCTCCGAGACGACGCAATTTTCGACGTTTTCACTGCAACAGCTTCGGCGAACGATGTCTCGTCTTCCTCTGCGACCCTCTCGATGCCCCTGTTACCGAAATTCATGCGAGAGACCCTGGATCTCTGGAAGTTTACGAATCTTCGCACCTTTGGATGGATCGCCCTCAAGAGTGCAGCCACCGTTTCTTCTGACTTTTCTTCGGATGCACTCCATCAAAGTGACACTAACTACCCTCTCAACAACAGTAACACCCACAACAACGATGGGAGTATGACCGCCCTGCAGTTTATTGGACTCCACATCGACCGGCTTGAAAGCATCTCGCTCAAGTTCCGAACCCTCACTCGGCACCATGTCAGGATCTTGAGGGGTTTGTTGAGAGGGTCGAGACCGAAGCTGCGGAGCTTGGTTGTGGAGTATACGAGGGCGGATGTTCGGCGTAGTGTTATGAAGCGGCTTGTGTGGACAGCTTTATCGCTTTACGGGACGAAGCCTGTTATCGACAGTGGGATAAGTGACGGCAGCGACGAGAACCGCAGTCATAGACAAGCGGCGTTGGAGACATTTCAATTGGTGTGGGCTCAGAACGGGCATTACGGATGGGATAACGAAAGCGACAGTGACACCGAGAGTGATGACCAACACACCAACCACAGCCATGATGACTGTTCCAGTTCCCTTTCCACTGTTCTACCTCGTAGTCAACTTCGCCAAAGTCACGTCAAAAACCTTAGTTTCAGTTTCGACAACGGCGAGCTAGAACTGATTCTCCTTCGGCCACTCCTCCAACAATGCCCTGATCTCGAATCTCTATCACTCTGGACTTTTGGTCGTGATTCGCTCCTAGATCAGCTCCCTGACTTGTTACTGAAATTTTGTCCGCAGTTCAAGAGCTTGGGCGTGGGAAACATCTTGGCAGAGGACGCCGAAATCTCACAGTTGATCGCTGGGTGCTCCCGGGCCACGAACCATATCGACGACAAACCTTCAGCGACGACGATGGTGAAGCTAACAGGATTCCAGGAGTTCAGGATCTTGTCGCAGATTGGAGACTTTGACGAGATTTCGACACTGGCACTCGGGCGGTATCACGGCGCGTCGTTGGACACGCTGGATTTCTCGCAGCAGATCCGGTTCCCGGCACATCTGTTCCTGCAGCTGATCAAGCATTGTCCGAGGTTGCGTGTCCTCCGCTGCAACATTGAGCTTCGCAAAGAGCATCAGGGTCAAACGATCGATTATTCGGCCCTCTTGTCGACACAGCCTAACAACACCAACAGTACCAACATCAACAATGACTGGCCGTTTGCTGGAACACTCAAGGCTATGGACTTAGCTGTCTACCGTGGCTCAGATTTGGAGATGGACTCGAATTACCGACATGGCGACGGTTCCGTTAGCGATCGATACATCGTCTACTTGTACACACAAGTCGCCCGTCTGACACACCTTGAAGAGTGGCGCCTAGGCGGATGGATGTTGCTTCTAAGACTCGGATGGGGCCTGGACAAACTGTCAGGCTTGAAATCGCTCAAAGTGTTGGACCTGCGTGAACACACTTTCATCCGACTGACTGAGGAAGAAGTTGCCTGGATTGCAGAGAATTGGACGGCGTTGGTCGAGATTTGGGGGTTAAAGAGTCCGAATTTGCAGCCTATTGTTCAGCAACTCAAGGCATTGCGGCCCACGATTCAGATCTTGTAGGATATCGTTGTTGTTTTGTTATGATACAGAACTAGACTAATAGAAATAAAGCTAGACATGCTGGCAAGGCGGACGAAATTTCTAAGACCGGGTTTCTAGTCGTCGCTGATACTCTCATCTTGCTCGACAAAGAAGGAAGGGTGCGCGCCAAGGGGTCGAGCAAAGACGACACCGTTGGAAAGGGTGAAGAATGTACCCCAGACTACCGTTCCAATGTCAAGATAGCCTGCTAACTCACTCTCCACAGATATTGTGACCCGCTCCTCCTTAACACCAGTTGTCGTTGTTGATTTCGGTGTCGTTGTATCAGAACCCCATCCAATAGGCAACTTGACCAACGTAACCCTGGAGTAAGGGACGACGTTCGACTGCTGCTGCTGTTTAGTGCTCAAAATCTCATCCGCCGACTCGACAGGCTTGACCTTGGACAACGAAGGATCCATAGGCTCAACAGCAACGACCCTCATGTGCCGAATCTCCTTCCCACGCAACTCAACTTCCGTCGCAACACGGATCCCAGCGACCTGCTCCATACGCTCCAAAGAATCATCCGGCAGAGCATCATACTCAAAGTCGCGGACATACAGAATCGAACAGGTCTCGTTGAAGGAGTCTGGAAACGCGTTGTTGAACTTTTGACATTTAGGCGCCTCGACCTTGGCCCGCCGTGCAATCTCGATCGCCTGTCGAAGGTCGTCGTCGTACTCGGGAATGACTCGCTTCAGAAGGAGGTAACGCAGGAAGCTGGCAACGACCTTGGGTGCGGTCGTAAAGTACTCAGTGTCGTACCACCCCGATGACGAAATCAGGAAGGAGGACAGGAAGGCCGAGACAACATAGATGAGATCAACTTCAATCTCAATGTCATTCCCAGAGGTGTGGATAGAGGCTGCCTGGTTGGGATCCATACCTCCAAAAGTGAAGTAAGTCGAGAGGATCTGACTGGTGATGGCGTTAAAGACGCGTTCCTTGCGGAAGTTCTCCATGGCCAGTCTGAATCTTTCGTCCGCACTCATCGTCCTACATGATAAAAAAAGTATCAATTACAAAAAGAAGCGTATTAGTAGAGCCGTACGCCACCAAGTTTTCATCCTTTATGGTTAAGCTACTATTTCAAGAAGAGCTTAATGACTTACGGTTTGTAGATCTTGGCGGCCTCAGCATCCACTAACTCCTGGTCCTGTTCCGGTTCCTCAATAAGGTCATCATCCGCCATCGGCATGTTCCTCTTTCTGTTCTTTTTCTTTTTCTTCTTTTTCTTCTTGACCTCCCCATCAGCCACATTGTCGCCTAATTAGTAGTAAAGTAAACATGTCAGAAGTGATATATTATACTCTGAGCTTATCACATATAGTTACATGACCCAAATTAACGCACAAGTACATAGGAGGTAAAGGTTACCTTGTGTTAGCACTTGATCCGGAGCATTACCAACACCTTCTCCTCCATCGCCTCCGACACTACTACCACTACCATTGACAATATTCACAACATCTTCGTCATCATCCTGGTCACTGTCGAGCGCAGGGTTCCTCAAGTAATCCAACGTAATCTGCTCACCCGTGTCCTCCATCTCCTCAGCAGCAACAAAATCAGGGAGACTGTCTAGAGTAGCCAGTTTCGATTGGTCAGGCCAGTCATACCATTCAAACTCCTCCTCTTCTTCGTAATTGTTGTCTTCGTCTTCGTCGTCCAAATCCTCGACAACTTCTTCATCTTCTTTCTCTCCATTTTCGTTGTCGTTATCGCTGTTGTCATAGTCGTCCTCGGCATCCGAGTCTTGGTTCAGGGAGAGGCCCATGAGCCGCTGCATCAGTTCTTCACGCACTCGTCTATTATCATCAAGTTTTTTATAAACAATTAAAATGATATTAATTATGAGTTACCAAAACAAATGCTACCAAGAAAAGGCTTGATAACTATATAAGGGAGGGATTGCAAATCGCACAGGAGAAAGAACAGCGAGGCCTGAACATACTCGAGCGTCTCTTCGTCCATGAGAGACTTTGCTGATGTCTCCTTTTTGTTGTGCAATGCGCGTTTTTGTGCAAAAAAGTGTGTGTGTTGAATGGAAAAGAGCCTGTAACGATGTATGGATGTGTGTGCGTATACATGCGTGTGTGCGAATGAAAAAGAAAGAGAGAGGGAACAGGGATGTGGAAATAAAGTCTAAAAAGAACAACTTGCCACCCAAGGAAGAAAGAAAGAGCCCATCCTCAGGGCCACCGAAAGGGGAGATGATAGGCAAGAGGCACGGTCTCTGATTGGCTGGTCAAACAACATTTGAAGAGAGAATCGAATCTTGTAGAAGGTGAGAAAAAAAGGAGAGAACGACAAAACACAACGTGCTTGTTTCGATAAAGGGGGGGGGGTTGGCACCACTGTTTAAAGACAGCACGCGTTCTTGGATAGGGGTGTGCTTCAAAGGATCAACAAAGGGACAAGGTTGTCCACAGCTTTTAGTTATGCTACGCTTGTTATGCTATCCTCCCTTGACAAAAATGTAAGACGCGTTTTTTTTTTGTTCTTGTCTTTGTTAATAATTATGTTAATGAAGAGTCAATAACTGAAACATCAAAAATACTTCTCCTATCATACGTACGTCCGGAAAGTGGGTGACGGAGGAGGACCTACTTATGACCTCATGTGGAAGCCTCACTTCGCCTGGCCCACTTACTCACTCGCTATCTTTCGTGCCCTCCGCAAAAAATGAAGGAAGGAACAATCCTCGGACTGACACCAACAAACAAAAAAAAAAAAACATGAACTCACATTGTCCCCGGATGGATTCACATAGTTAATGCAAAAAACCCACCCTTTGATCATTCCTTCTTTCCGTCCTTTGCTTGCTTACTTCATCCATATCCGTTATCCTAGATATACCTTGTCACTCTTCATATCATCCCTCTCACCTCTTTCTTTTTTTTTTCTCTCTTCCTTTTCCCTCCTTTAAAAAAACCAGCTAAACCAACATACCAACTAACCAACCATCAAACCCAAAGCACAACGCAGCAAAGCAAAGCGAGGGCACAACCAAACAAGTCAAGATGATGTCCAACAACACAGACCAAAAAGACGCCCACGTCTCTATCGCAATCGCCCTTACAGCCTCGCCCACCACAACACCCACACTTCACTCCACAAAAACCCTCAAGTCCTCCCACTCACACCCAGACACGGACTTCAACACCGTGGAAGACCCCTCCTCCAACACAACTATAACAACCGCACCACTCCCAGCACTCCCACAAGCCCTCCACCTCAACACTTCCCATACCGGGGGCATCATTTCCAACACCGTCGGCCGCCATCACCGTTCTAATTCCTTGGCATTCCAAGAAGTCGATATTGCTTCCCTCCATGCCTCCACCTCTGATGGTGGATTCTCGGACCCATTGACGGACCCTTCATTCTTCAACACAACCCTTCGCCACTCCTCCGGCTCCCCCACTGCCTCTTCAAACGGTTTCGTCCTTGAGAGCCCAACAATGTTCTCAACACCCTACGAATTCGAGATGCAACGATTTAACGCCTACGACGGATCCGAACCCTCTACCGTAAAAGTCGTCACCACCATCATTCCTGCTGCCGCCTCAAAACCCTCCACAACAACAACAACAGGAAGCTCATTCTTCACAGGCTGGATGGCAGTCCCACCTTCACTGGCCGGAAGACCCAAACTGTCCCAGGATCAGGAGGATTATATCCGTAAGGAGTATGAACGTGGGCCGGTACCACTGATGTGGGCCAAGAATGATGATCTCGAGAACCAAGTTGCCTCTTCAACAGCTAAAGTTACACCAGAAGCAGCTACTTCATCAAGCTGGTTCGGAAACTGGGGCTTCCGTAGCTCTTCTGCAACTTCCACAAAAGGTGCCTCGATTACTACTCCCCCCAAAGCTGCTGTCGCTCCAACCCCCTCCGACTCTTGCAGACGCGAAACCTCGCAAGCCCTCTAGGAAAAAATAGCACTATTTCAGCCCGAAGTCCATCTTTTTCTTTTACTCCTTCTGTTCACACAGCAACTCTTAATAAAAACTAATCTGTAATATTCTTACGTAAAATTGTATCCAACGAAATCTGCGCACAGGTATATTTTAATACCAGGTGCCCAAGGGTGAAGGCGAACGACCGCCTTCACGAGGCCGCATCACCTCAGTCATCAGCTCACCGTTACGGATCCCACCGTGGCCAGCATCCCATGGTGCATGCGCCGCTCCGCCAATATACCGGACGTACCAGTTGAAACGAGTAACTCCCGGCACACCCTCATCACTATCGCTCTCATTATCCTCCTCTTCCTCGTTCTCGTCCGAGACATCAGTGTATTCCTCGTCACCATCATCATCCATAGGCTCATCCTCATCCTCAGTTTCATTCTCCACCGTGGCAGTAGCTGCTGCCGCGTTGGCTTTCACAGCCTTCTTTGCCTCAATCGCCTTCCGAGCCGCAGGGGTATACATCTTATGGATCCCATTCTCCTGGATAATCGCATGAGTCTCCATGCCTTCTTCCATAAACAGATCGTCCAGCAGGTGAACATCGACATGGACCTTTCGCCGGTTCAACCGTATAACTTTGGGATCAATCGATAGCTCCAAGTCGGGTCTCAGACGAACCCCTTGCTCTTGTCGCTTCTTGGCAAAGTACGCTCCCGGTCCAGTGGTGGGCGTGGTAGCGGGTGCCTTGAGGTCCTCGCGATACTTTCGGACAGACGTCCTCAACTTGGCCCGATCCCAGAAACCCGTGATCATACGCAGCTTTGGCCAATGGGTCAACACCCACTCCAACTCAGCTTCCTGTCGTAAACCATGGGGCCCCAGAAACACAATGTCCAATGTCTCGAGCGCCTCCAGCCCTGCCAGGTGCTCCAACCCCGACGACAGTTTCAGGTCAATATACTTTCGAGGCGTTTCGTTCGATCCCGGTCTCGCAATTCCTCGAATGTAGCCTCCAAAGACGTTGGCAGAATCCATCACTCGGTCTCCTGCACTGTCCGTCGAGACAGGGCGCCCGCCTCCCAACGTCAAACTCACCAATCGAGAAAGCCGTCCCAGTTGTTGACAAACCTTGGTCAGAACCTGTCGAACCTCTTTCTCGGCCGTTTCCTCATAGACCAGAGCCGAGGGCGCATCAAACTCAACGCAAAGCTGGAGCGTGCGAAGTTGGGTGGCAACCCAGTCGGTTTTCTGTGCCGCAATCGTCCTACCGTCGACCGGGTACGGTCCCACAAGAAGATGCTCTAACGCCGAACAAGTCATCAAAATCTGTAGGATCTCGTCGTAGTATGTGCCCTGACGAACCTCGATCTCGTAGGCAGATGACCGCAACTGCCACATCATCTTGGGGCCCAAGGACAGATCTAGACTAGTCAAAGTGGTGCTGCAGCGCTGACTGATAGATGAAAAGAACTTGGACTCGACCTTGCATACATCTGCAGCATTCAGAACCTTGAGTCCAGTATGTGTTGACTGGGGTTCAGAAGTCGTAGAGTCCGCGTCCGATCCAGTACCCCAAAGCTCACAGATCACATCAAAAAACGACTCGCTCATCGCCTCCGAGCGACTTCCTGAAAAGTCAAAAGTGTTGATCTTGGGGCAAAGCGGATGTAGAGTCCGGAAGGCCTTAGACAGAGCCGTGGCCCCTTGTGTGCTCGAGTGTGGCATAGGTGGCGGGACATGCTGCGCAAGGACGCTGCCCATGCTCATCATGGGGTAATGTGCACCGCCGCCACCGCCGCCCCAGATGTCGTCCTCGTAATCGACCTCATCCTCGCTATAGTCGACGTATGGATCATACATAAAGTCATCCTCGTAATCGTCATCCTCATCCTCATAATCCATCTCGTCTTCATCCAGGGCGTGCGGTGAGGTAATGGCTCCTGCTGGTTGTTGACTCTGTGCTGTCGGACTTCCCGCGTCCGGGTTGACAACATGCAAAGGACTGGTCACGGGCTCTAAATCTGGCACATCGTCATCGGAATCTCCTTTCACTGATACAAGGTCCGGTACATCATCATTAGAACCTTCCTCAGGGTCCTCGTCAACGACTTGAGTGTTGTGTTCATCGAATGCTGGGATAAGATCAGGCAGATCGTCTGGTTCCTCCCCACCCACAGGCCCACCTTCAGAGTCGGATTCTAGTCCTAGGGGTCCGCCAGCTAGGGCAAAGGGATTTTGTCCCATGGCTTGAAGTCCACCAAAAAAGTCAGCCGGCATGTCCATATCCTCCGATGCAACAGATTCCGTCTCCATGTCCCACATCATGTCATCATCGCTCCCAATCCCGTAGATTTGCTTCAACGACAGCGCCTTGAGCTCAGGCATCACTGCAGCAAGTCGAAGCAAGAACTGGGTGTTGAGAGTCGACCGATCCAGCCTCAAGGATTTGATGTTGGTCAATCTGTTGAGAGGCTTTGTTCCTGCAAGCGTATTGGCGGACATGACGGCAAAACTAGGCGTCGTCCGCGTGCCTGGGATAAAGTCCTCTGCCTCATTCACACTAGCTTCTCCTCCTTCTACCGTCAACGCCTCTGATCCTTCGGCTGAATCCTCTGGCAATGTTGGTATTGCTGATCCTGCTCCAGGTTGTTCCCGAGTTGTGGATGAATTGCCGATGGCGGCCAAAAGTTTCTTCTGGTGCTTGTCATAGATATGTCTCCACCCATAGAGAAGCACAATGGCAGAATAGCTGACTGTAAGATCCGTCAATTCAATGGACAACTCTTCGAGTGTGGGTGGAGCCGAGACCATCATGCGGAAAAACTCCTCACCCTCATAGTCCACCCATTTCAGGAATGAGAGCGTCTCGAGTTGGGGCATCCTTTCAATCAACTTCAGGATGGGTTCACCGACAGGGAAGCAGAGACCCGTGACTCTGAAATTCCGGAGACTGCTGACGTTGTTCTCGATGACCTTTTCTGCAGATTTGATCATCAGTCGGATGGCAGGTGCAACGCTGAGGCGGTGGTGGGTGTCCCGGAAGTGAGGCAGAGTATGGATTAGGCTCGCGCTATAGTGGAGGTGAAGGTCCGTGAGTCGTTGACAATCAAGGAGGGTCTTGGTCGCAGTGATAGTTGATTTCTCGTTGTCTTCATCGTCGTCCTCTTCTGCAGGGTGTTCCTGTTTCGTTGCTACTGTGGTGGTTGTTCTCATTGTATTGGAGGAAGTTGCTGAAGATTCGGAAGGAGAAGGTTTGAGGAGCTCCTGGTGGACAGTTGTATCGCAAGGCACATAAATCTTTAGATCCCGGACGTGTTGATAGTTGTTGGCAAACTGTGTAATAAAGCCTTCGTCGTTGATATCCTGCGGCGAGATGGTTCTCCACAGGAACGGGCGTGCGCAGAGCGACCAAAGCTTGTTGACGAGACAGCAGGAGGGTAGAGAGGCGATGGTGACATGGTGCAGAATGCGTTCGAGGATCTCTGGTGGGAGTTTGTTGGCTGGAGAGTCGTTCATAGTAGTGATGGTGATGACATCGCTGTCTGGGATGTAGTTGGACGGGAGTGGTGATAGTGGTGGCGGTGAGGAGCTTGTTGAGGATGCCATTGTCGTTGTGGATGGAAGGGGACGAGAGGAGGGAAGAAGCAAACAAAACAACAAAAAAAATAAATAAATTATCGCGCGTCTGGTACAACATGCACGTGACTTTGACACGCATTTGATGCCCACATGTATGAAGCCAACGGGCCAATTGCATCCTCATATTCAATAGCAAACAACGCGCAAAATGCGAGAAGGCAGACGCAACCAAAGGGTAAATCAACGCAAATAGAGCGGTGGGCAAGACCCTTTATTTCTAGCCTTGTCCTGAACAGTCAGATCGGGCCACATCTTTGCCAAAAGGCCTTGGAACCGAGAGATGCCTGGTGAGTCTGTCTTCAACAACGAAACATGCTGAAGCTTGAGCCACGTCTGCTTCATCCACTTAATCTCTTCAGGCCCCATCTGCTCGACCCATCCTGTCACAGCGATATGCTCCAGCTCGCGGAGGGTTGCCAATTGCTCAATGCCACCCGACAAAGTCCAAGGAAGTCCGATCTGTACTAGATTCGCCTTCTCAACATGCTCTCCACTGAGGTCCAGATACTTCAGACGCCTCAACTTGGAGAGTTGATTCAAAAAGGCAACTCGGGCTCGGTCAGCAGTTGCTTCTTGATGCTGTCGATGGTGTTTTTGTTGGTGCTGCTGGTGGAAACGATGCTGAAAGTAATGCCAGCTCTGCTTCTGTTGATGGTCCTGCTGTAGACTATGTGGTTGTTGTCGATTGAAGAGTCGTGCTTGCGTTTCTTTGTCAAAAACCAACGACGACGAGGGTACACCTTGTCCGTTCCCATATCCATGCTCTTGGATGTTGCAGGGATAGCACATCATCTCGTCATCCTCCTGTACAGGCTCCAATGACACATAGATAGAGAGCCTCTCTAGGTTTTGGCAGACCCACTCCTTCTGACTGCTGCTGTCCTGAGGCATGGTTGGGAATATGTAAGTGTTATCAGAGTTAGGCTGGGAAGGTACCTCACTACATCTCCAAGACATCTCCTGATCATCCTGGTGCTCCTTTGGCTCTTCAACTCGTCTTCTTCGTGCCGTGTACACACCATCGCCTCCCCCACTTTCTACCGTTGCGCTTCCTAATCCTGCTCTTCCTACTCCATGTGAGGTTGGTGAAGGTGAAACAAGCGGGTGCAGTCCATCGACAGCAACTGGAACCAAATCTCCTGCCCACATCCTAATCTCGGGCCCGCACAAGTTGACCAAGTTCGGACAGCTCGTCAAAACTAGCTTTAGATCAGCTGGCGTAACTCCTGTGAAGCAGGCAAGGCGAAGACTCTGAAGGTTCTGGCCCTGTTTCGTGACAATCTCGGTCGTCAGTTGGGCAGGTAGTTCGTAATCCGCGAACGATGCGGCGCGAAGGGCGCGTGGGCTGGAGAGGAGGCTGGCTGTACCGATCGATCGCTCGGTTCGGTTGTGAATGAGTTGCTGAAGGCTAGGTGTGTTCCAGACAATGTTGGGTGATGACGACCAGGCGTTGTTGCATTGGACTTGACTGAAGGAAACATTAATGACTACAAGGTCTGGTGCCTCAATTCTCAGCTCAGACATCTGGAACGTCGCGTGAGTCATGACGAGGACCTTGAGGTGCTGGAGGTTCAGTATCGGCGTGGCAGGAGAAGAAAGCGGCTGTAGTTGCGGAGAGAAGACTGTTCCTGCGACAGAAGGGGAGGATGATCGCAACCCGACTGCGACTCCGGTGCCGTTCTTGAGCGTCAGCTTGGAGAATCTAAGCAAGAAAAGATTTCGCGAGTTCTCGACCAAAAGGTTGAGCTCTGATGGGGAGACTTCCCACTTGGACAGGTGCATGATGCGTAGATTATGATGTTGAAGTTCACAGAGTTGTTTGGTGAAGCGGATACGATGAAAAGGCGACATCTCGTCAAAGGATTCCGTCAGCGATTGAAGGTTAGGGTTTTGTTGAATGAGCCGGATACATGCGTCGGTCGACTGGAGGCACCAGAAATCATCTTGAATGTCGTTGTATCGATCTGTTCCAACAATAGGGATCTTGTATTTGGGAATTTGTTCATGAACGCGACGTCGGAAGAGGAGCGATGGGTGGATGTCGAGGGTAAGGAGGTTTCGACAGGCAGTTGAACAAGGAAAGCGGTATGATGGCGACGGACATTTGGTGGCGATGTCTGTTGTTGGAGCGAAGGTTGCTGTTGACGGTGGTGGTGTGCTGGGCTGAGGCGATTGAGGATATGTTTGTGTTGTTGGTATTGGGGGACAGCAGACAAAGTTGGGGTTGAAGGACCCGATGGTCAGCCGCATGGGCTCCGAGAGGACAAGGTGCCGGATCAAGTGGGCGTGTTGGTGTAACGCCTCTTTGGAGATGAGGCGGAGGGTGGCATCATCGAGAGTGATGGACCGGAAGAGGAGCGATTGAAAGTCTGCGTGCCAGGCCTTGCAGACGAGGATACAGGCAAGGATGTCTCGTTGTGGCAGGTACTGGCCTATGAGCATTCGAAGCTCAGGCAGCCTTAACGGGTGCATATCTCTCTTTTTGTAGCGTGTATAATGTGAAGTTGGACAAGAGGGTTGGCGAGGTTGGAAACGGAAGGTAAGAGTGGAGGATGAGTTGAAGGAGGAATGAGCTTATTTGGAGGTGATGGTGAAGTTGGTGATGTAAGTGAGTAATGTAGCCTGAATGAAGACGAAAGGTCAACGAGATAAACCAATAGGATACAAAAATTCGACGACCGAACGGATGGAAGAAGGGGAATAAGGGGAGGGGGAGGGGAGGGGGAAATAAGAAAGAGAAGAGAGAAACAAAGAAACGTGCTTAGTCGGACGAGGGAGTGAGTGGGTGAGGAAGAAGTCAAGGAGAAGTAAAGATTGAGAGAGGACAATGCGCGCAAGTGTATGTTTTTGGGAGAGTGGAAGTTGGAGGGGGTGGGTGTAGTGGATCACGACTTTATTTTTTTTTCTTTTTTTTTTTTTTTACGGCTAATGGTGGCCTGGAACAACGGCAAAATATATTCCCTAAAGGATATTTCAGCTCCGAAAAAGAAAGAATCGAACCATCCGAGAAATGTAAACGAAGGCAAGGAAGGAAGACACTCTTACAGACATACAAGAGCCCTTTGAATACTAATAACTGATCATGCACACAATCAATCCAAAACCATTTTGATAGAAGGTAATATCTCACTCGATAAACACCGCAGTGGCCTCTTTTTTTCTCGTTTTGGTGTTCGCTACCATGTCATAGCACGCGATCACTATAAGCCATTTGCAGACATTCCTATCAACCACAAATGAACGCGTACGCTTCCTTCATTATTATTTTTACTCTCGCCTCCAATTTTTTTTATCTTTCTCCCGTCGATCCTTAACTGCTCAGCTTACAAAAAAAGTGCGAAGGAAAAACAAACACGGATAAAATGAGAACCCGCTTGTTCGTCAAGTGCAGACTTACATTCTTCACCATCACCCCCTTATTATTCATGCGAATCCCTCTGTTGTAACTACTCAAAAAAATGATCGCTCTATGGCTTCCATGGGAGCGGACGACGTCTTCAGTAGCACTTACCCTTGGGAGTAAAAGGATCCGACTGCGCTAAAGACGAATGTTTTATTTGTTGTGGTGTGGATCACCGAGGCTGAATTGGACCGTCGTGTTTTGCGTAAGGAGGCTGCAAGGTAACGTCTCAAGAGTAGAATACAAAGGAGAAACTACGTTGAACGTAAGGAGGCTGTTGTGACCTGATGTTAACCATTGCCTCCAAAGACCTATGATAGTAGTGCTGTTGGGTGGTATCGCAGCTTGTCAGGCCGTGATCGCAAGTGCGTCCATATCAGTTTCAGTCCTTTACTTTCCCTCTCACCACTTGTCCCAAGCCAACTTTAGCCGTCATAGGTCAATGGAGCATTGGGACAAAGTCAGACTCGGTGACATTGACTGTGACTACTGGACCTCCTTCCAGACCTCCAATGTGAGTTCCTATATCCTTGACGCCAAACAACAAAGGATCAGGCAAGACTGTGTCTTCATACAGCAACGTCACCCTTTCTAGATGTGGGCACGCACTCAAGATCCGACTGAGCTGTGCCTGGTCCCTGACAAGATCCGTCCGTTTGTGCGTTGTCGAGAATTCATCGTTGGCGTTGGCGTCGTCGTTGTTGTCATTGTCATGGTCCGAATGGTCATGGCGAATGGAAAGGCGTAATGACTTTAAGGTGTTTCCACACTGCATGAGAGCCTCGGTAAAGTGTGGCTCAAATCCATGGATGTCCGCCGTTAAATGGACCAGCCCTTGTTGCAGTGAATCATCGCTCCAAGGGTTCTTGTCGTAGTTCTCGAAATCCTCCCATTGCTTCATGTCGTTGGTCCTGTCCCAGATATCCCGTCGTATGTCACAGTCATCGTCCTTCAAGGTGCTGAGGATTAGAGCTGCAAGTTGTCGGTCTGGCAGAACGCGGTAAGTGTCGAATAACCCGAAATAAAGTCCATCGATTTTAAGCGTTTGGAGTCGAGGGCAATACTTCTTGAGGTTGTCGCACAGGATTCCGATGTTTGCGTCACAGGCGGCGACAAGGGTGAGCGTTTCGAGCTCGGGACAGAGACAGACCAGGTCGAGGAGAAATTTTGACTGGGTGTATTGGAGGTGCAGCGTGAGGTCTCGGAGACGAAGAACATGTGGAGATGGTAAGGTTGTTGTTACTGAGGACATTTCCGTTGAGAATGCGTTATCGCAAAGAAGAGATGGTGGTGGTAGTGGTGTATCGATGTGATTGGCTGAGTCGACTCCCCCGCTTACGGCGTCAAGGGACAAAGTCCTCAAAGTGGACCGCACAGACACCAACAAGGGAATCAATGCCCACCTTCGTCCCAGATCCCATTCTGACAGGTGAAGGCTCTCTAGAGCAGTCAACCCCTCGACCATGTCCTTCTCTAGAAAAGGGATATCATCAAGGCAGTAGGCTGTCGGTCCGCTCCAGCGCAGTCGTCGCAGTTGAGTATTGTTACGGACCAGTTGGCGTGTCTCGGGGTCGCAACCAGAGATGGTCAGATCCAGCAATCGCGTACAGGGCAGAGGACTAGGTGCAAGGGGAAGGGTCTGATAGAGGATACGAAAGTGGTAGCTGTATCGGACAAAGACCTCGAAGGGCACGTTGCTCTCAAGTGGGGACATGTCGCAAGTGTACCAGAGGACGGGCAGGAGGGCCTGACGAAAGGACCTCGAGACTGCAGCTGCATCGAGGAGTGCCTTCGGCCGAAAGTGAAAGTGGGAGTATGCATCCTGCTGCCAGAGGGGAATGAACTCTCCAATGCGAGCGATGATCTCCGGGATGTCGAGCGGGTGTGTCGTAGTCATGTAGAGGAGGAAGAGAGAAAGGTAGTGCGAAGGTTGTGAGCGGAGGTGTTTGATGTCTGTTAAAAAAAAAGTTAAAAGGAGTTGAGTGGAGAGTGGAGAAACAGAGGATAGCTAAAGAAGGTGTGAAGTGAACAACAAGCGAAATAAAAGGAAGAGAAAAGACGTCGTTGAGTCACATAGGATTTGACGTGTGTCAATATCCTCCACGCACACATGCATGAATGGGCAAACAAGGGGGTCGCAAGAAGAGGAAAGGGCCAACAACGCTAAAGAAAAACCAAAAGTTCCTTGTGATTCGACCTCGATATCATTGAGGGAAAGATAGATGCTTGGCCAACAAAGGCAATTTCTTTCGTTTGTCTCTTTAATACAACTCAGCGTACTAGCGCTTGTCAAGGAACTAGGAAACATGGCGCCCCGCCATCTTGCCCTCTGGCTCTGGCTTTAGTTTTGGCTCTAGCTCTGGCTCATTACCCTCCAATTGATCGCCAGCATCGCCTTCCAGTAAATTTTCGCCGACTTCTTTCTCTGCCACTTCCATTCCCTCTTCCCATTGCTCTTTCTCTTCCTCTTCCTCCTCACTACCTTTCTCTATCTCCTTGTCCTCGCTCAGTTCATCACCTTCGAACATATAGATCCCCCTAAGGTCACGCAGAGTAGGTCAGTTCTCATCAATCCACTGCAACTCCTTCTCCCTATTCGATGTCGCAACGCAGCCACGTCAAGTCGCCACAACTTTTTGAAAGCTTTCAAATGATCCAGTCCAGAGGCCAGCGTCATGTTAAAATCCCTCTCGCCCTCCGAATCCATCGAGAATTGAGCGTCATTCTCCTGAGGCACTTGTGAACCAAAGCCCAGCGTCCTGAGTTCCGTCAATGCCCCCACTTGCTTGTATGCCTCGGTGATCACCTCCTGACGCAGACGATCTCTTTCTTGATCTTGTGCCTCCGTATCAACACCATTATCAGACCCGATTGGCAGCGTGAGGTCCCTCAGGCCCAAACAGACCCAGGGGCTCGATACTATATCCTTGATCTTAAGCAGCGACTCGTGTCCGTCCTCCTGCCAATCCTCCACCGTGAACGTCCTCAGGCCAGGACAATGCGATAGAAGCATCTGGATATCCGCACTGTTAACGAAAATTCCGTTTTCAAACTTGATGGCGTGAAGATGGGCTGCCTGTGCGACCAATGACAAGGTCAAATCCGACCCCACACTCCCGTAGTACCGAATTCTAAACTCGTTCAGCGTTCGACTCCCATTCAAAAACTGAGACGATGACAGTCGTGGTCCTGGTTGCTGATGAGTACACGTCTGAGGGACGGGCAGTGTTCTCGCAAAGTCTCTGTCAAGACAGGCCCATGCTTGACGGGTAATTGTGGAGGTGGTCAAAAGCTGCAAAGATGAACACAGTGGCGAAGAAAGGGAATGACGACCGAGTGTTCGTATCCTGTGAGTGCCCTATTCAGTTTGAGTGTCTTGTCCCGTTGTTAGTTCATCCAGGATGGGTGATATGATGACCTCGGAACTCAAAGTCGTTGTCGCCCTGGACCTCAATTGATCATTTGAGGTCGAGCGTGTTGAGCGTTGGAGGCACGCTCTGGAGAATGGCCTTGAAGAGGTGCTCGGAGACCTTGCTGTCGGCTGACTTGAACTCGAGGTGTTTGAGGCCGGTATGCTGTGGCAGGACCTGAAGGAACTTTTGAGCGACGCCGAGGTTTGATAGGTATGCCGTCAATGAAGAAGGATACTAATTCCTTGTTCTGCTCAACGATGTTCAGACAGGCAAAGACGTCCTGGGGCAGTTCATACTGGAAATGGCAGTCGAATGACCGGAGGTTGCGGCAGGGCGAGAAAAAGAGTAAGAAGGTGGCTGGATTGGAGCAACTGTGAAAGTAGAAGCGCTCGATGTGAGCAGCATTCTTAAGGATGACTTTGGTGTATTCGTCCTAGTTGAAGATGGTTAAGAAGCGTAGTTCATGAGAAAAGGATAGGTTTCACCAGAGAAGGGGTTGGAAAGCAGCATACCACGCTTTGTTGACAAGGCTGAGCTGCTGGAGGTCACTTTGAGTGAGGTGGTGGTGAAGGGAACGAAGGAATTTGTCATCGTTGATGAGTTTGGTGATGGCCATTGGGTTGTTGAATGAAGAGAAGTGTGCGATGATGTGAGTGAGGCCAGTGAAAAGAGAAGAGGGAAAAGGGTGGCCTATCTTCATATTCTTGATGCGGCGTGTTTTTTGGTGGCAACAAGGGATGGTTATCGTTGTGTACGTAGGAAGGAAGAGGAGACAGGAAGTGACCCCGACCGTGTACGTTGATTTATGTGATATCATTGGCTACTAAGTGTTGGCCTCCATCTCCTTCCCTCTCTCTATTCTTGGGCAAATAGGCGATCCACCCGCGAATTTTCGTGGGACCCTTTATCACAGAGCAAATAAAGGCATACAGAGCAAGTGGAACGAAGGGAAGGACGACATTGGTCCGGCATCACCTTTTTCTCCGGCCTTGCTTATTCTTCCCTGTTCTTCTTCTCCTTCTCTTTTTCTTCTTCTTCCCTTCCATTTCTCTCCCTCTTACACTTTTCTCTCTCTTTCTCTCTCTCCCTTCTTTCATTCTTCGTCCTTCCTCATCACAAGACTGATCCGATGTTGATCCCCCTCTTGACCTCAGTACGTCCCCATGGCAAATCTCATACTTCGGCAATGCACTACTCTTTCTTTTTTCTTTTTCTTTTTTTTCTCGAAAGAAATAATTCGCTCTCTCAACCTCTAACGTCCTCTTTTCCAATATTACTCTTACTCTTGCCCACACGATAACGTTATCGCTATAGCCAGGAACAATCGCCCGTTGTCAGCAGCAGGGTCTTCGATATGTAGTAGCATGGGCACCCAAGGACAGTATCTTTCAATCGCCTTCGGATCAATTGGGCCATCAGAACAGTAACCAGCGGACACAAGGACAGGCTGTCCGTTACTCTACACACACCAGAGTTGCACAGTCGCCAGTATTACAGAGCTCAAGAGGCCCAGCTCTTTTTGATCTAAAGAACAACCACTCCACCACCACCACGAGCAGCATTCATAGCAACAGTATCCGTGCACTGAGCACTGAAGCCGCTAGTCCAACAGCAACGGCGAGCAACGTCAACAATAGCACTAGCACTAGCGGCAATGGACCCAAGGCAGGAACTTTCACAGCTACCTCACCAGTGCGTCAACGTCGACCCAACTATATTCGGGACTTTGAGGTTCCTGCAGATATGTCGAGGCTGCCTCCCAAGTTTGGTGACAACCAGCATATTGACATTGATGAGGCGATGTGGCAGCAGCTCAAGTCTGTGGTTGATACAATCCACCACAAGGCGCCGATCCGCTATGCGTTTGCTTATGGATCCGGAGTCTTTGCTCAAAAAGGATACGACGGCAAGGTGAGCCACTTTTCGTTTTCTTTTTCTGCTTACTGCAGGGTGTTTTATATGTTTGCGCATGGGACGACACTTCAAGAGGCCCAGGAGAGTGTGTGTGAGAGAAAAGGATGGTTAAAAAAGACAGCGAGTACAAAAAAACTCAGATCGGAACGGGATTAATCAACAACAGTTTGACAGTAATAATAACATTGCGCATGCCCATGTGGATTTGCAGCAACAAAAGAGTCAAAAGGGAAGGAAGGACGACAGCAGCGAAATGATGAGGAAACGTGAGAGCCTTGTGTTTTTTTGTTGAGGTTTGTTTGTCACGATTAAATGAATTCCCCACACTGGACCGATTTCCTTTTTCTGACTTTTTTCACAGAGGAAAATTAATGAGTAAGAGAAAGGAAAAAAAAAAAAAAAAAAAAAAAAAAAAAAAAAAATCGCGCAAAGCGCATTTAAATTTTCATGGGGCGGATCAGGAACGGAACGGGTCTGGATCAGAAGGATTTATTCTATTTTCTTTTTCCTTTATTCTAATGAAAAACGAATCATCCGTGCTAATTTCTCTTCTCTTTCCACCCTACTTCACTCGGGATGTAGAAAAAGCCTATGGTCGACTTTATTTTCGGAGTGTCACACCCACAGCACTGGCATTCACTCAACCTGCAGGCAAACCCTCACCACTACTCCTTGCTGGGCAAGCTCGGAAGCAAGGCTGTCGCCATGACACAGGAACGATTCGGAGCAGGAGTATACTTCAACCCTTTTGTCGAAGTAAACGGCATGGTAAGTACCATCCTTTTCTTTTTTTGTTCTTCGATCTTCTTTGCTTTTGAAGTGTGCCCCATCGTTTTTTTTTACTTTCTGTTCTCTGTGTGTATTTTTACCAAACTCTAATTTGTGCCACGTTTCTCCCCTTTTTATGTCTTTGTTGGTTCGGATTCATATAGACGATCAAGTATGGAGTCGTGTCGATCGATACCCTTTGTAATGATCTGTTGAACTGGGATACTATGTACCTGTCTGGACGCCTTCACAAGCCCGTAAGTCTCCCTCTCACGCACTCTTGCATCTTCATCGAAAGCCCAAAATGACAATTCACACTGATACCCTCACCCACTATGATTCACCAAAATAGGTCAAGATTCTGCTGGATGATCCAAGGACGAGACTGTCAAACCAAGTGAACCTTTTTAACGCCACCCGCGTAGCACTTCTCTCCCTCCCTGCGAAATTCACCTCGGAGGAACTCTTTACCAAAATCGCAGGACTCTCCTATCTTGGCGATTTCCGGATGAGCATTGGCGAGAACCCTCACAAAGTGCAAAACATTGTCAAGGCTCAGTTATCGCAATTCCATCGACTTTACGATCCGCTCCTGGCCAACCTCAACAACGTCACCACGCTGCGGGAGGGTCATTTGGAACAGGATATTTCACCCCTTGTCCGGTCCAGGACGTTCCAGAAGTTGCCACCGAAGCTTAAACAGGGGACGTTGTATCGGTACCATTCAGCGCTTTCCAAGGCGGGAGTGGAGATTGTGAAGGAAGAAGGGCAGGAGATCCAGTCGGTTGCGACGGCGCCTGATCTGGACAAGTATTTGGCGAGTACCGTGCATTCTATTGTGCAGATTCCGGCGTTCAGTCAGTCAGTCAAGGGTATTGCGACTGCAGGGGTGATCAAGACGGGAAAGTATGGATTGGAAAAGTTGGGCAAGTGGTGGAGTCGTCCTAAGTAGAAGGACTGGTCCAGGCGACTTCTTCTTTATCTTTTATGACTGGACTAGAGACCCAAACACTATCCCATTATTTCACGATTCACCAAAAGTAAATAACATAGAGAATTGTGTTTTATTTTTCATTATGTGATGCAGGAACGTTGATGTAAAAAAAAAAAAAAAAAAAAATAGATAAATGCTACTGTTGAAACAAGCTACGTATAGCGCAGCTGAGGACGGTGAGTCTGCAACCAGCAGACGATCACTTCTTCCTCAAGTTTTCTATCCTCCAACAACGCCTCACCCCACTCAGCAGCGACATCAGCATCATCGTCACCATCTGCAGAGACCTGCTCCTGCCACCGCTCCAAGCTCTTGGCCTTCAACAGCCCCTCAATCATCCTCAACTGTGGCCAGCTTCGACACATCCATTGGAGCTCGCACAGGCGGATCCGATGGTTCATCCTGGCGACATTCAACAGGCGCAAAGACCTCAACCCCTCCATTAATTCAAGCCCAGACTCCAACGAAAAGTCGAGACAGTCCTTCTGGCGACCTTGATCCTGGGGTAGAGTGAAAATCGAGTCTTCTTCGGGTCCGAATCCGAGGCATAGCTCTTCTAGATTTGTGAGGGATCCGAGGAAGCGGTAGATTTGTCTCTGGAGATCCAGTTCGCCGTTCGCCGTTGTGTCCATGGCACTACTGCTGCTGTTATTGCTGTTGTTGTTAGCAAGGCCTCCGATCATGATACGAAGGACCTTTAGGGATGCCGCACAGGCCCATGTGGATGTCGCAGAGGTGTACTGTGTGGGGGTCCTGATCGAGTCTATCAAGGCGTGCGCGTCAAAGATATGGTCCTCCTCCACATAGTCCAATTCCCCCGAAGGTAACAGATGCACCTGCTCCAACTGCCCAAAGGACCTCAAGATCTTGAGCAGCGTGCTTCGGTTAAAATTCTTCTGCAAGTTCTTGCAGTCCATAATACCAAGATCTGTCAACGACCCAGAATGGTAATCTAGGAGCATGCGGAGGGCGTGACTCTTGAGGGGCAGGACAAGGGCATCGAGACGGAGCCGCTTGAGACCCATTGCGGGTTCGATCGGTTCCTCGGCAATGGTCTCGTCGTCCTGACCAAAGGTGTCGTCCATGTGCGGGTGTGAGCAGGCGAACAGAAGTGCAGACAGGGCTGCGTCACACTTGTCGAGGTGTTGAGTGTTGAATTGACGACCATATGCGATTGCCAGGTCTTCCAACCAAGGGCAGTGGGCTTGGAGGAGACGAGCAATCTCGAACCAGATCGGGGGTGGGCAGGATCCAAGGGCCAAAGAGTGCAAGTTAGGGCATCTCTGCAGGAAAGGTACCCAGGCCGGGATAACGTAGTCTTTGCTCCACATAAGGGTGCCGGGACACATGCAGTCTTCGATAAACAGCTGTGTGAGAGATGAGATGGGTCCTGCTCGCTGCATCATCTTGGTCCTATCGTCGATCACGGCGATGGCGTTCTCTTTGTTAACATTGAGATAAGTCGGGAGATAGTTGCGGATAGGAATCAAGGCATCGTGGTGATGGAGATATAGCCATTCCATGGGTCGCGAGACCGTCACATCCATTCCTGATGGGTAGAGGAGGGACAGGCGCAGGGACTCGAGATTGAGATAAGGCGATCGCACGAATCCCTCGAGTCGTCTACGGTATCCGTTTCCCCTGGATGAGGCTCCATGGATAGTGGACCAGGAGAGGTGTCGCGTCGAGCTCAAATAGGAAGGGAACAGGTCCTCGGCCATAAACGCGCCCCACAGGCCCTCACTCTCGCTATGGTTGCCGTAGTCCCTAAAGGTACGGATGGTAGGATAGCGCTGGAAAAAGTCTTTGAGCGTCATTTTAATCCTGTTCACTGTAGATCGATGCACAGTCGTTGGCTCTGGTCTGCAGAAACGACTCAACGTAGGTCTCAGACCAAGACCAAGCCCATATAGAACCGCGCGGAGCTGGTCGATATTTCTCTTTTGAGATCCTTCCTTCTTCTTGCCCTTCTCTTTGTCCTTCTGTGCTGCTGCTTCTGCTGTACCCTCGTCAACCTCCAGCTGCAAGAGTCGCGTCGAGAATTTCTCTTGGAGATCTCTTTGTTGCTGTTGCGCCTCATTGGTCAACATTGCGACGTGCTTATGAACGGGAGGGAGAGGATGTTGTTTGTTGAAGGCCGCAATCTCGTCCGCAACCTCCTGGAGTTTGATTCTCGACTGCCTACGCTTCTCTTCCATGTCCATCATCTCCTCGTCCTCCTCCTCCTTCACGTCAGGGGCTGTTCCTGGCAATATTGTCTCTTGTTGTTGCTGCCTGTATTGGAGGTAACGACGCCAAGCCTGTTCGTAGGCTTTGTTGCCTCGCATTGAGACGAAGTCTTGCATAATTTGTTCTCGTCGCATGGGGTACATAGCCCGATACCGGATCCAGTCCTGAGTCACCGATGCCGATATCGTCGTCGAACTGAGCGTTGCGTTGTCGTCAGGTGCGATGTGTTTAGCCTTCCGTTCCGCATCCCTGGCCATCCGCCCCTCCTCCTCTAACCTCCTCTCCGTCTCCTTCTCCACATCCACGCTCTGCCCCTGCAACTCAAAAAGCGACCACAATCCCTCCGTCTGCCCAGTCAGCGCCAACCCACGACTAACAACCAAAGGAGTAGTCGTCCAGGGAAACTCGAGCGTGTGCAAGTTCTTCATCATGATACCCGAGACAGTAATAAAGGGTTCCAGGCAGGTGACGGACCGGACTCGGATGATATGGATATATTGTGCGTTTTTGACTATAGCCTTGTGCATGTGCCAGCCTGTTGGCTTGGTGATGAATCGAGTCTCTTGGTAGTCGTGTTTTAGCGATATGGTATGCCAGAGACGGGGGGTGAAGATCTGGGCAAAGGCGTGGGAGACAAGGATGCATTGGGTCAGGTCGTGAGCGGTAAGGTAGGTATGGAGGATAATGAGGATATCTGGGGAGGAGATAATGTCGAGGATCGTTGGGGATCCCAACATGGCTTGGTTGACAGTGGCGAGGGAGGAGGTTTGGTGAAGGAGAGTGAAGTTGTCGATGAAGGTGAAGGCAGGAATGAAGGTGGGCGAAGGTGGAGGTTGGAAGTAGAAGTGAGAAGTGGAAAAAGTGCCGCGGATTGCATTTATATATTTATCTTTTTGGTTGTTGTTGTGTGCTGGCTGTTCTTTTTCATTTGGACCAAACCCAAGGCCAATGCACCTCGCCTCTTGCTTCCCGTGCCTATGCTTGCAAGCCTGCCCTCCCTCTCCTTCCCTGCCTTGCCCATGAAAAACTCCGTAGGCTCCATTTACAAGTTTCTTATTAGAGAGGGCAAGCAAAGATGGCCGTGGTTCCTGTCGTCGATTACATGCGCTCTCTCTCTATCCGCAGTTTTCGCCTTCCACCACCCTAGAAGCAAAAAGAAGGTTGGCATTC
The DNA here is from genome assembly GCA_029449235.1 of Linnemannia schmuckeri. Classification (NCBI taxonomy): domain Eukaryota; kingdom Fungi; phylum Mortierellomycota; class Mortierellomycetes; order Mortierellales; family Mortierellaceae; genus Linnemannia; species Linnemannia schmuckeri. Next base: position 632,980 of record JANATG010000014.1, on the reverse strand, counting down.
TACTTTTTACATTTATACTTTTTTCCTTTTCCATCCCCTTCAACCCATTGCCATCTTTTGTCTGCTATGGCGCCGGCATCAGAGACATTCTTCTCCATACCGGAGCTGGTCGACAATCTCGCTCCCTACCTCACATCCCAGGACCTCCTTCAGCTTCTGCAGACAAACCGCAATAGCTACACCGCCTTCACACCCTACTTCTGGACCGATGTGACCATTAACACGTCCAATGCCAATGTTCGCCTCATGGAGTCTCCAGAAGCATGCGAGGCTTTCTACCGGAATATAGGCTTTATACGCTTCCTCAGAACAAAGGCCGACTTTCTCTTGTTTTATATCGAGGGACTCTACGCCTACATCGACTCACGAACAGATGCCATTTTACCTCACCCAAATTATCTCCGCCGCCCCGCAACCACTTGGGGTCCCTCATGCTCAGTCTTTCCTTTTCCTCCAATCACTCAGCTGGTTCGACTTGACGTGTCGACAGATACAGCCATTGACGAACGTTCTTTCCAGGGTGTGTCGACGACGGCGCTTGACCTTGGTCTGTCCATGTGTTGGTTCATTAGTCTCAACCGAGGCCTGATACACCTTACTCTGCGGGATGAGCCACTCAAGGGACATCACTTGGGTCGCGTGTTTGCCAGGACGGTCTCCAGGCTACCCTGCCTTCGACACTTGCGGTTTAGCTGCATTAAGGATATGGCCAGCTCTACTTTCCACATGATCCTACTGACCTGCCCGTCAACCCTTGAGTCACTCGAAGGATATAATTTTCTCGACAACCGTAACGAAGAATACAGTCTCGACCTCTACAACTCCATGGAGATGGACGAAGAAGGCCCACTGGAGGTCCGACAGCAGCCTCTCTATCGCCTGACGCAACTTAAGTTCCCTTGGAACATGCTGGGATATGAGACCGACCAACTTGTCCAAATGATGAAGGTATGTCCCAACGTCGAGGCGTGGGACGTGCCTCTCACTCGCGGGGAGGGAACCCTTGGAAATATGGCTGTAGCCGTCAAGGATATGTGGCCTCATCTCCGGGAGTTGACTTGCAAGGTGATCCATTTCGACTATCATGGACAAGGTGTCTTGCCGATCTTGGAGGAAATCGAGATGAATCAGCTCCAGGTGTGGACGATGGGCACTTACTCGGATTCGTGGCCAACACGGACACTGGATGCTATACAACGGCACTCGGAGACATTACGCGAGATTCGGTTTCCGTGGACTTACTCCTTCAAAAGCTCAACAATTCAAGGTATACTGACAAATTGCCAGGCATTGGAGCATCTGGAGATTGGCGGGACTGAGGCTATCCGGATCAAGTTGTGGTTGGATGATATGGATCCGGAAGTACCATGGGTCAGCACGCGACTGCGGTTCCTGAAGATGGTAGTGGACTGGAATGACAAACGGGACAAGCCCTATCCGCCTCCAATGCCTGTCCCCTCTGTCCAGATGAGCATTAATGTTTGCAACGAGAGGATGAGTGCTATCCTGGCATCTAGGATAAGATTAGGCAAGCCTGCCAGTGTCTCAAAACCGACGGTCAAGGAAGAGGTGACGGTCGAGGTCGATGTGTATGAGGCTAACAGGCGGCGCTGGTCCCGGCTTCAGTGGTTCTACAAGCAATTGGGCAGACTGACCGAGCTCAACGTTTTGGATATCAGGGCTACGACGGGTTTTGCAGAGGAGGAGCCAACAAAGGTGCTGAGGCACTACAGTGAGTTTACTTTTCCACGGTTACTGTCTCTCTCCGACGACGATACGACGATGGAAACGACAGCACAAGAGGGAGGGCGACAACAAGGCAAGGTCGGATATTTGTCTGAACTGGGGCAATTGAAGAAACTGAGGGAGCTTCGTGGGTCTTTCCGAGTTGACCGACCGGCCGTGAAAACGTACATGGGCCAGAAAGAGGTCGAGTTTATACACGCACATTGGCCTGAGCTGAGGGTTGCTGAGTTTCTGCCAGAGGGCTATGAGACTCTGCAGGGCGGGACCATTCCCTCTCACATGCAGTGGTTGATCGAGCAGCGTCCTTTTACTAAACTTTCTAAGACTGGACCTGGCACTCCACAGTACTTTTGCGGCATATAACGGAAATAATAAATGTCGTCGTGCAGTACGCCCACTGCGAACGTCATAACCCCGCCTTCTCGTCCACGTTTACGAGGCTGGTAGCAGAGGAGACACAAAAGTCGGGTTTGAGTGCCCCGTGTTTGTTTTCATGCAGATTTGGTGGCGGACATCACGTTCTTCAGCTGGAGCCGAGAACAAAACGGAGGTTTTGCCGAATCCACTGTTCCTGCTGACACGAAGATCCCTACTATTAAAATCGATTCTAATTCGTCGACTGCATCCGAAAGTAAGAAAGTAGCGTGTGCGTGTGTGTGTGTGCTATGTGCATCTCTGCTCTTTTGTGTGTGTGGTCATCCTTTTCCAAAAAGTCGAATTGAGTGTTTATTAAAAAGACGCCGCCTTGAGTTTTCTTTCTTCTCACAGACCACATCCCCTTTACTCCGCTCCTTTATCTTGCCGTTTTTCGACTCCTCCTACTTCTCTGTACCTTATTCTTTATCTGTTCACCACTCACACACTTCTCATTCACCACTCCTTCCATTGCTACTTCTGCATTGGCATTCACAACCATGCCACCCTTCTCAGATCCCCACTCCTCTTTCCCCCACCATTCCACTTGGTCACGCCCCACCGCAGCAACAACCTTCTTCTCCATCCCCGAACTAGTCCTGCACCTTGGCTACTTTCTTACAACACAAGATATTGCCCTCTTCCGAGCAACCAACAAGACCCACTACCGAGCCTTCCACACCCTCTTCTGGCGTACCATCAACCTACTCGATGACGGGAATTCGGTCGACCAGCCTGACAGCAAAACCATCCGTCTGTTAGACTCTCGTCCCGCGACTAGGGCGTTTGCGCTGAATCAGAAGTATATCCAGTCGCTCTCCTGTCGGTCGTCGTTTATTGTTCACCATTACTATGGACTCTGTGTACTTCTGGATGTGGCGGAGTACCTGAAACCTGGCGTGCCCCTCATGGATGTGTCTTCGAAGGAAGTTTTGCAGGATCTGACGACGACTGTGCAGAATCTGATGGCGACGACAACCTTGCACAACGGGACAGTCTCAAAACGACCAAGCTGGTTGATTCCCAACTCTATCAGCATGCCCTTTGAATGCACATCTACCGTCCCTGCTATTTACACCGCCAATGCAGGATTGCTCTTCCCACCCATGACAAACTTGACTCGTTTAGAGTGTGCCATCAAGATGCGCTGTATTAGCGAGGGGTGGTCGCTCCCCTCAAGGTATCCTTACTCCAAACTGATGACAACCATAATCCTGTGCTGGGTTTTATATTTCAACAAGGGACTGACACATGTCAAACTGGACGGGATCGACTTGACAGCGTATAAACCGGTGAGGATCCTGGCTCAGACGCTTTCGGGACTTGTACATCTGAGATCGTTGGAGCTTTCGACGGATATGACGGCTCAGGATCAGACCAAGGATCTTGTGGGCGAGTTTTTGCTGTTTCATTGCAGCCATACTCTAGAGGTCTTTCATCTGAAGGCTGAGGTTGGGTTTTCGAGTCGGACGGTTCCGGTGGTGGTGACGCCCTGGTATGATCATACATTGACGGAGGAGTACTTTCAGAAGTGTGCACCACTGGACTGGATGAGCTCTTCGTTCTCGGCGGCTGTTGCTGAGGCGGGTGGGGTTGAGATTCCAAGGATGCCGATGCCACTCTTAAGGAGTTTGCGGATGCCGGATAAACCAGAGATAGGATACACGGACGAGCTGTGCCCGATTCTGGAGAACTGTCCTGCATTGGAATCATTAGTCTTGCCCACAGTCGGTCAGCGGCCCCTGAGTCTCAACAGGATGCTGAGTATCATCAAGGATCAACCCCTAAGACTCAAGAGGATCACGGTCGACTATCCCCGAAAATACGACGAGTTCCATGAGGCTCCCGGAAGCGTCATCGATATCCTGGACCAACACACTCTCGAATCACTCAACATCTCGTTCTTCAAGGAGGGGCCTTACACCTGTCTGACCTCCAAGCTGTTCCGGCACTCGGAGACTCTCCGTGATCTCACCTTTGACGCTGTGGAATCTCTCTATTCGACCACCATCCTGGATCTCCTCTGCAACTGTCGCGTTCTCGAGAAGCTGGTCGTGCGTGGGGGAGGAAATAGCGATGACAGCAACAACAAGAACAACTTGGACGACATTCGGTACTTGCAAGACATCTCTCTCGCCGTGACCCACGCTGTTGCCAAACCCTGGGTCTGCCTTCGCCTTTCGCATCTCGAGATTCCTGTCATGTTGGATTGGTTTGCATACACGAATTTATTGGGAAGAGGCGGTACTTCGGGTTGGTTCCATGACTGGAGGCACACTCAGGGCGACTCGAACTGGGAAGCACTCAGAAAGTTCTATCAGCAAATTGGAGCGCTGCATCACTTGCAGGTGCTGGACTTGAAGGCCTGTTTGGTCTACCCGGGTTCTGTCCCGTCTGGTGCCACCTGGAGTGACATTTCCTTCCCTGGCATGTTACTGATGCCTTTCACACCAAAGCCTTCTTCCTCATCTTCTTCCTTGCCAGCAAGGAATAAGAATATCATACCTGGATTTTTGGACCTGTTGAGCGGCTTGACAAAACTGAGGGAGCTGCGCGGATCGGTCCGGGTGGATCTCCCTGTGATGATGTCGGCCATGCGACTGGACTCTTACCGATGGATGGCGAGACACTGGCCCATGTTAAAGGTGGCCGAGTTCTTGCTGCCCGGGTACCAGTCCGCATTAGTGTACACTTTGCCTCCACACATTACTTGGTTGTTCACGGAGCGACCTTCCTTGAAGCTCGCTGCTGACAAGAAACCCGATAAGCCAGTTTCCAAGTAGCTCTGTTCTCCTTTTGCGCAACAATGTACAAAAAAATGCAAAATAAAAAATTTGCGTGTTGTGATTAAGTGTTGTTTGTTTTAATTTTGTCCGCAAAGTAAAGAAGCAAAGGACGCAAGGAAAAACAAGCTAAAAAAACAAATAGCATATAATTTCCTTCGCAGGAGTAGGAGTTCCTTAACCGATCCAGTCGTTCAGGATATGGACAAGATCCACACATGCATCAAACGTCGAAAGAACTTCCTCCAGAAACCCCTCCTCAACAACCTGCTTATCCGCAAATTTCCTTCCAACGGCGAACGATTTCTTCTTCAAGAACTCAATCATCGGGTGATCTTTGTCAAACCCCTTGGGTCCGGTCTTGAGTGGTGTGTGTCCCTCGCGAAGGGCTTCAATACCCGTCTTGCCTCCCGTGATCTTTTTGATGGCGTCGGTGGCGAGGATGGCGTTGAAGCGATCGGCGTGGTCGATGATTCCGTGTCGGACCCTGGTCAGTGCTGCCGATCCAATGTCCCATGCTCCGCATCCTACAAAAGTTTCCCCGTTTGATCCAACCCCAAAGTAATATCCTGCTGCAATTGACTTTTTTTTTTCCAGATTAGACGATAAGCCAGGATGTTAGTTCAGCGCGAATACAAACATCTGCTAACGTAATAACAGGGATGTGTGAAGATGAGAGAAAGGATGTACCTTTTTGCCTCCTTTAGAAAAGAAGCACGAGAAATGGTCCTTGTAGGGTGTCTTATCGTTCGAAAACCGGATGTCACGACTAAAAACAAATACCAATACAAAATAAACTCATCCCTTCAGTAACCTCCATCTTACCACTTTCACGACAACACCATAAAGGAAACATCCATATGCAACTTACTGAATCCGCATCATAGACTGCTTGGGCTCCTGATCCATAACGTCTGGATCAGCCTCCAGCAACCCTTCCTTGACCATTCGAATGAAATCCAAGAAATCAGCCTTAGCCTGATCACATCGCTCCTGGTTTAACATCATGTACTCCCGGTCGTTGTTGAGTTTGAGGTCTCGAAGAAACTCGAGCGTCTCGGGCTGGATCGCGTCTGCGACTGGGTGCCCACCCTTGGGACGGGGGATCTTGAGGGGTGAGACTTGGAATGTCTTTGTTGGCTCTGGTTTTGGGTGGTTTTTATTCTTGCTGCTGCTTTTGGAGCTTGTTGCAGAGGACATTTTGGCTTTTTTGGCGGGGTTGGTGGATGTTTGCTTTTTGGACGACGATGCCTTGTTCTTGCTCGTAGCGTTCTTGCGAGTTCGTACATCGTCCGAGGACTGGAAATCGTCGTCGTCACTATCGTCATCGTCATCCTCTGACTCCTCGCTATCTTCGCCGTAGTTTTTATCGCTCTCGGCTACGTCGTCTTCTTCTTCTTCGTCCTCTTCTTCGTCCTCTTCATCATCTTCAGAGTCCTCCTGCTTCGTCCGCTTGCGTCCGCTGCCCACTGCTGCTACTGTTGACGCCTTCTTAGCGGTTGAGGGTGCTGTCTTGCTTCCCTTCTTGGCTGAGGTCATTGCTGCAATGGAAGACTTTGAGGCCTTCTGGTTGGCTGCGGATGCTGCAGCTGTGACACGGGACGATGTTCGTGTGGGTGTCTTAGAAGGTGCCATTTCGTTTTTGTGTCCGAGGTAGTCGATTTGTCAGTCTGGTGTTATTTGTGTTTAATGAGGTGTAAGTGGAAAAAAAGAATATAAAAAGAAAAGGCAAGGAATGCAAAAGAATGAGAAAAAAAAAAGTGATCAGTCTTTGTCCTTTTGTGCGCAAGTGCGAAGTCGCCTTCTAAGCGGCATCGTGACTGCCGTACGATGATGAAATGTGTTCGCAAGAACACCAGCGCCGCCACTAAACTGTCTTGATTTTTTTTATTTTATTTTACATAGGATATTTTTATGAGGCAGGTGCAAATAAAAGAATAGAAAAGAGGAAAAAACCTAATTGTTGAGATATGTATCAAAATCGAATCCACCGTTGTCATTGCCATCATCACTATCTTCTCTCACTCACAAGGCCCTGGAACACAAAACATATTTCTCCGTGAGTGAACTGTACGCAGCTCTTTGGTCATAGGTACGAACAGACCAATAGCCCTCGGTACAATTTTCGACTTGGTTGTCCTTCGGTGAGTCTGCATTCAGCCAACTATGTAAGGTTGATTCAGACATGCCATCGACCTTCTTTTCTTCAACATAAAGGTGTTTATTTTTTACTAACAAAGGACGATAGCCTTTACTCATTACTTCTCTCTATGTCGATCTCCAGGCAATAGGTTTAGACAGAATGTCGTAGCACAAACACGCACAATCAGTCAGTATAACTACAAGTATGAAATAAAAAGGTAATATTTAATGTCGCACGACTTCAACTTGGAGTGCAGAACGATTGAACCCACGTTGTTCCTGAAGCCAGATAAAAGGCTCATAAACCTTCTCACCTTCTCCAAAAAACTCTGCCACTTCCAGCTAAGACCAATGCTCATCGATCCAACAAGCCTCCTTCCAGCCCATCGTGATACGGGTCTCGTCCCTGTTGGCAAACACAGATCCAAGAAGTTTCTTTAAGTTTCCAATCCGCCCAGCAATCGCAGATAGCCTGGTCATCCGCGTGCGGCATCGCCAAGACTGAGCATACTCGGAAACGAAACAATGTTGTAATAGTACTCAATTGTCTCCCATCCATGTGTAGCAATCAATATCCCGTGCAGTGTCAACTCCTCCAGATTCTGCAACAATCCAATCTGCCGATACAGCTTCTCGAGTGACTGGAAAGCCTCCACCTCTGTGTCGTTAAGAACAATCGGCGGGTCTCGACTGCAATATAGATAATCGGCGAGCTCTGTGGGGGGGGGGGGGGGGAGTTGTAACAGACAACGCTAGCGTCCTCAATCGCGCACAAGCCGAGGGTTTATCAACAACATCGGCCAAAAAAAGGAACTGGCCTGCCTGGTGAAATGACACTCCCCCGATATACAGCTCTTCCAAAGCAACGCATCCCGCCAGAATTGCCTGGATCGCATCGCTTTTAATGTTGTTGACACCTCTAATCTTGAGGCGAGAGAGATTTGTCGTATATTGAAGTAGTGCTCCCTCTAGCATCGCCTTGTCCACGGCCAAGTGTTCCGCACACGTAAAGAAACTGACGTCTTTGAGTGGTTGTTCAGGTAAGGCTTTCGCGATCATGTACGCCACTTGATCCTGTGTGCCTCCCTATCAAGAAAGCAATCCAGCTTTGTGTTCTTGGACATTCCTCTGCAACAATTCTGGCAAAATCACCCAGATTCTCTGCACCATACGTGTTGGGGACGGTGAACTTTGTGACGCTGAGACAGTGTCGGGGAATATACCGCACTCGCTCAACGCCTTTCCTCTTCTTGAGCTCCCACAGCGACAGATCCCTCAACGCATGAAGTGGACTCTACCTGCGACGCGCCGCCTGTGACCCGTCCTCGTTAACAACACTAGGCGCTAGGCGTCCATTCTTGAACATCTCGCTCGAAAGCCCTCATATGGGCAATTAATACTTCGTCGTAGGTATCGATAGGATACTCGACCAGGATATTGAACGTCTGGACAGAGGACGAGTAGGTGAAAAAGAGAGGAATTCCCAAGCTATAATAATCTTTGCGGTGACAATAGATGTGCATATGCAGAAGCTTCAGGCTCGCTAACCATTGATGGCCCTGGACAGAAGTTGGATATCGGAATCGTGGTAGATGACAAAGTGACCAGTAAGGGAGAGCTCAACGAGGCCGGGGTTGAGCTGAGCCATCCAATAGACTTGAGTTAGGGCTGCTCGGTACAACGTAAGGGCAAGTATGGTTATCTCCGAGAGGCTCCAATTGCACGACAAGCTTGGTGAGGGATGTCATTGGTACCATAAGGGTTAATCGAAGAACATGAGGGTCGGGTGCACAGAACCAGTCCGGGCGAAAAAGTGACGACGCTTCCGCTGATGCTTTCACAAGTGCCGGAGGGAGAGTGTCCAGATATGCCATAACGGCGATGATGTAGTAAGCGAAATCGGGCCACCCAAGCGCAGCGACAGTGTATGTTCTGTGCCAGCGACAGTATATGTTTGACAGACTCAAAGATGCTGCGTTCGTTGGCGTTGGTATCGTAAATGAGGTCGACATGGCGAAACAGTAGTGAGATGCAGCGGCTGTGCATTCGTTGTTGGTCAGGAGGAGGGCGACGATGTTGCGCTGCTTGAAGTCGGTGGTAATGATTGCCGCCAGCTCGGGGATGTCGAGAGGTGAATCCATGGTTGTTGCTGAGGGTTGATTTCCGTGTTGGTTTGAGAAAGAGAAAAAGAAAGAGAGATGTATTGTCGCGTTTTGCTCGTTTGTTCTTGGAAGAGGCAAAGGAGAAGGAGCAAACAGCGACCATAGGCAAAAAACTATTAAAAAGGGAGGGTGGTGGCGATGACTTGTAAACCTCATTGGCCGCAAGCGAAGCCGGCCATATTTATTTCGCTTTTATTCAATCAAAATCGAACCCATTGATCTCGTCCACCAGTTCATTCGTCGTACTATCGTGAACGACAACAATCTTGACCTGCGGCAGCTGGCGACGAAGCCACACAATATACGGGTGCGGCGCAAGGTTGTACCCCTCAATATCAACAAAATGCGACGGCAGTACAAACTCGATCGACCGCAGCCGGGGCCAATGGGCTGCAATAAACTCCGCATCCCGTTTCTCAAACTCATACCCTGAAGGCATCCAAGCTTCCGTGTTGAACGACCCTCGAACAACCTCCAAGTTCCCGAGCCCTGCCAATTCCTGCAAAAATCCCCATTGACCCTCATGATCCCTATCATCATCGCCCAGCACCAGCAGTCCAGGGAAGGTATAGTCCCTAAATGCCAGCGGATTTTTCTCCATGTCCAAAACATCAGCACTCACCAGCACACTCAAACAGAGAACCCTTAGGGTGGTCAGCGAGCCAAGTTGACGATACAGCTTTTCAAACGGCAACACCTGCCTCTTCTCCTCCTCTGTAAGGTCCCTCCGCGTCTGGTACCGCGGGTTCTCAATAGTCTCAATATCAGCTGTCAGTGTAAGCTCGACAAATCTGGTGGACGCCCACCTTTCCACAACAAGGTCCCCAACAGAGATGTACAGCTCATGGTCGCATGCTCCCGTGATGACAAAGACCTCCAGGACAGAACAGTTGTACAAGACGGCCTGTACCTGCTCTGGACGGATCCAACCACACTTGATCAGCTTGATGCTTCTCAGCGAGTCGAAATGTCGTCCGAGAGGCGCCACCAGCGAGTTGCTGTTCCTTTCACGATATATGACGTAGCTGAAAAACTGAAGGGTATCCTTGGGCATGAGGTTCAACATCACAAACGCGACTTGCTCAGAGAGGTCATCATAGTACACCTGCAGAGATAGATTCCTGAGTTTTGGACAGAGGTTGAGGATGGTCGCCGCTGCGTGCTCCATGGAGCCGATGGGCGCGAGCAGTGGGGCGTTCATCGATGCAAGCTCAGGAGAGTGTTCTAGCATTTCAACAATATCCGAGAAATGGAAATGGTGCTCGACGGCCATGGTGAAGTCTGTAGGGCGGTAGAGGGGTTCTTCTCGTCGTGTGCGTGGTTCCTCCTGCGAGGTACTTGTCATCGCGCGATATGTTTCTAGGCGGAGGCTGTGGACCTCAACTGAGAGCGTCTTGATGAGCGGTGGGCAGGCAAAGAAAATTGTTGGCGCAATGATTCCTGAGATGTTTTTAGCTGAAAGGATCGTAAGGCGCAACGTCTGAAGGGTGGTGATTCCCGATATTGTCCTTGCCAAATGGTAGGCCCACGACTCCTGTTCGATTCTGATTCGGTGAAGGTAGAGTTCTGCAAGTCGAGGGCTGAGCTGAAGGACAGACCTGAGTTGAATTATAGAGCCAAAACTACTGCAATGACGGCTGCGCGAACCCGGTTGAGCAGGACGATGTAAGGATGCCACTGTGTTTTCTGTGGATATATTGTTGGTATCCTGCAATATCCCCACTAGATAAGCGTAGGCGTGGTACACCTTTACAGACATTGGGTTCAACTTGAGTAACTGGAGATACTCTGAGTTTTTCACCACCGCGCAGAATCCGTCCTTATTGTTGCAGAATTTTTTGTGCTCCTAAACAAAGTCGACCTCGCGAAAGAAGGATGGAAGACAAGTTGCATAGAGGTGTAGAGATGTCCGCATGAGTCTGGAGAGGTCCCTTTTTGTCAGAAACGATGCCAACAAGGTGATGAGCTCGGGCAACTTGAAGAAAGGAGACTGAGCAGACTTCATGGTTGTGGACAAGATAGGGCGTGGGAGTGAGAAACGAAGAATTATGTGTGTGAAAAAAATGAAGCGCCATCCCCATGCAATAAAAAAAGGAGTGTGAACGACTTTTTGCGAGGATAACGTGTCCATATTGTACACACCAAAAAAAAACAGAACTTTTTCTGATAAGCTTGGACACAAATCATGCCATGCACTGTAGCTTGCTTGTTTGTGTGCATAAATTGTAATGTGAAATTGAGAGAAATGTATGTGTCACCACCGATATCAATTTTTCGATGACAGTTCACCCGATGAGTAGAAAAAAGAGTGTACAAGGAGAGGAGGCGGTTGAAAGAGATGCTCCTTCGACACTCGACAGCTCTCCGTACAGTGCGACTCGAGTCGAACGGGTGTGTCGAGAGTAGTGATGTCCGGCAAATGCTTACTCACTGCTCGGTATTGAAGATCTTGGCTGTCAACTAAAGATGCGACGAGGCGGAGTCCTGAATGACGTTAGCTGAAGCAACTGTAGAGGCATGGGAGTATACAGGGTTGAAGATGCTGGATGTCGCCATCGCCATGCGCAAGCATTACGGTGTTGAGGAGGATGAAAGACCTGGAGTAACCGATCAATCGCTCGCCTTTGAGAGACTTTATTAGCAGTCAGCTTCGTTGACGAATCTGAGAGAGATGAGCCTACGGGGTTGGACCAAGGATCCGCATATCGACTGCGTTCTCTTTCGAGGCTAGAAGAAGGCTACGTTTCCTTCCTCGATCAGTCGTGGCAACCACACGACGGGAGGTTTACGACGCTACGTGCATCTGTGGAGGAGGCTGTTGAAGCTACAAGGTCGTGAAGCTCACTTCGACGGCAGTGGTGACGATGATAGCGAGACGACAATAGGATGCATCGAGGCAGAATGGGTCGGAGAGAACTTTTGCTGATTTGGACGCTGTAAACTTTTTTGTGCACCCCCCGGAACTAAACCCGCCATGCCTCTGCGTCTCCCTTATCTTTCATCACTGCATTTTGTTATTTGAGCATATGCTTTTGTTTATGAGTATGAATGATGAACCTAAAAGAGTGTTGTTGTGAAGAAAATCTAAGAGGGACACCAGACACTTTTGTTGTTCAAAGTGTGCCTACGTGAAACATTGCTTTCCTTTTTTGTAAGCTCAGGAAAAGTAAAAAAAAAAAATTAACCTTTTCAATCAGTCAGGTACGCGTGGGTGTGGCCTATGCATGAAGATTGAAATTCGCACGGGGGTATAAGAATACCTGATTCCGGTAATCCTTACACCCCTCTCGGAACCATGAGAGCCCGCTTTGCTTACGTACAAGCCCTTAGCTTTTTGATGACGTGAAGGACCTTCTTCCTTCTTTCCCTCTTTCCCTCTCTCATAAATACCCTCTCCCATAAAAACCTTCTCCTCGCTTTTCTCTCTCTCTCGTTTTCTTTTTTTTCTTGTTCGCCTCATCACCAACCCCCACTCTCTCTCACACATACTTCCCCATCCTCTATCCCATACTCCACCCTAAACAGAAAAATACTACTCCAAAACAAAAAAAAGAAAAAAAACGCACTCCACCGCATCCACCCACTTCTTCCACATGCCTGCACTAGTTTCCATCCTGGTCATCATCCAAGTTGCCTTCAACTGAGTCGACGATGTCTCCCGGCTTATGCAAACCTGCCGCCATCTCTTCAAGGTCTGCCAGCCCATCCTATACCGATACCTGTTTCTCTTTCCCCTCACAGGACAGATCCCGAACACCAAGACCCTACACAGTCCTCGACTCCGTAGTGTCCTTGCCCGGTCTTGCAAGGAACGTTGTCTCCGTCCGTTCGATGACTTGTACCGAGACCCAGCTCGAGTACTTTTTCCGCTGCGCACTGGCTTATTATACGTCCAAGAGGCGCAAGTTGGATTTCTTTTTATCGTCTTTGTCAGTCGACAGACATTACGCTATTATTGAGTCTATTGCAGCAGCTAATGCTGCTTGCAAAAAAATAGACACTATTTCTCGGGCCCTACCTGCAAGGTGATTCCGTTACCGCCCCTGTGCAACCTCGCTTCCCTCATCGTCTTACAAGATGTTGAAAACAAAACTACCACCACCGCCGTCGCAAGTCAAAGGAAGACTGCCTCTTTTTCCAGTATCCCATACAACGGGCTCAAGACTTCCTTTATCCACCTGGCTTGGATCCTCCAAGTAAACCCTCATTTGGATTCCTTTACACTCGTCCCCTGCACTTTGCCAATCAGCAAGACGCTCGCCGTCTCATCGATGCTATTGCCGGTCTTGCCCGACTGCAACAGTTCCATGCAACTGTGGATGCTACCAGCGAGCATCTGTCCCTGTTTCACTGGAGACCTTTCTCCGCTGCTCGCCCACCGTCGAGATCTTTCAGGTCGAAAAGTATGTGGGCAAGGACAGCATTGTTGAAGACCGTCACGTCCATTCCTGGGACGATACCGTTGCCGAGGAGGAGCCCTTCTTGACCGAACTCATGGCCACAAAACCAGGAGTAGCATCCTTCCCGCGCATGGTTGACGTTAATTTCGCAAATATGTTGCTCAGCGCTATCAAGGACAGGGTCTTCGCCGTACTTGAACGATATCCCAACCTCGAACGCATCCAACTCCCCACCGACATCCGGGGTATCAATAACCTCACATCCTTTGCCTCACAAATCACCACGCTCTGCCCGAACTTCACCCATGTCGTCTCCAACCCCTGTCGCTCTGCCCGGCACAGCGAACTACCCCTTCGGATCTTCGAGTCCCTCCCCAACAACCATGTCAAGCACATCGAATGCACTCATTTCGAGCACCCCATCCACGGAGACGCTGCAAGGTTCTTCTTCCTGCGCCACGCGGCCACACTCCACACCCTCATCCTCAAGAACCGCAACACCATCAGCAGCACCGCCATCCGGACCATACTATCTGGCTGTGGAGCACTAGAAGACTTCCAGATCCAGTGGCCAGACTGGAACAGTGGCCGTGATGGTCGTTTCTTTGTCTCCTTGGACAATGCTGTTGCAGCTGCACCCTGAGCCTGCAGAAACCTCAAGCGCATCCACTTCATCATCGGTGTCCAGACCCTGTCTCCCGAAGAGGGTTTCCAACCCTTTTATGAGCAGGTCTCACCTATCGCCCTATCCGACAAGGAGACCGCGCAGTTCTCAGTCCTGGAAACCTTCTACCGCCAACTCGGCCCCCTCCACCAACTAATCGACCTCGACCTGATGCTGGAACCAACTAACGAGGACGGTGAAGCTCCAGAAGAAGGAACCTGAAGCTGCCAAGACTGCACCTTCCTAGGCCTACTGAACCTTCCAGACTTCATGCCCGGTAAACCAGGGTACCTGCACCTTCTCGCCGGGTTGACAAAACTACAGTGCTTGGAGGGTTCTTTCCACGCGGACACGGATGAGATGACTGAGACGATGGGCTGGGATGAAGTGAAATGGATGTCGGTGCATTGGCCTGAGTTGCGAAGGGCGATGTTCTTTGAGAGGGAGAAGTAGTTGAGAACTCCGTTTCGGTGGCTTCAGAAGGAAAGAACCAAGAGGGGATTGAAGTTATACCTGGAGGCTTATCGGTAACGAAACATTTTTGGACTACTTGATGGGTTCTTCTTTTTCTTCACAGTCATTAAATACATATCTTATCTCTTAGTATGTACTTGTGCGTGTATGTGCGTGTGTGCTAATTTGCATTACGCGTAAGCCTCAAACACTCTTTTTTTTTTTTTTTTTTTTTTTTCATAGGTAGTTGGTGGATGGAGGTTGGTGTGTAGAGAAGGAACGAATGTATGAATAAATGAAATGAACAAATGAAAAAAAGAGAAAACGGGGACTGAAATTTATGTCAGTTGAAAAAGGTGGCGTGTAATGCAGCAAAATTTTGGTGGCGTATCAAATACAGGATTTGTAGATGAACATGTTTTCTGCCTTTTTTTTTTTTTTTTTTTTTAGTTTGTTACCTAAATGAACAGACAACAGCCTACCAACTCAATCCCAAAGAAAACAACGGGTTTTCTTTTTGACGATAATCCTCAAGCCAAACAAAAACTTCCCTCGACTCATCAAACCCCTGAAAGAACTCTCCTTCCTTCCACTTTGGCCAATGCTTACTCAACCACGTCGATTCCGGGCACCCCATCGTCTCCAAGGCCTCATCCGTGCTGACATTGAACGACCCCCGAAGCACCTCCAGCTTTGTCCATCCAGCAAAGAGTTCCAAGAATCCTGGTCGACCGGATTTGGTATCCGCTAACGACATCATGGCGGGGAACGTGTGGTTGAAGTAGAATGGGTCTTCGATTGAACCGTTGATGGCGTGGGTGGCCAAGGCCCGCAGGTCGAGGTGGACCAGGTCTTGCAGAGATGCGAGTTGACGGTAAAGGCACTCGAGCTGGGCAAATTGACGCTTTTCTTGGAGTGAGAGGACACATCTGGGAGCGCGCTGATAGTAGAGCCGCTGACCACGCTCACGATGCAACCTGGGGATACCGATGGTGAGACTGAGTCGGGTGAACTTGTTCGACCCCCAGGGCGTGGCGATCGCATCGGCCAGATGAAGAAAGGAGACCACCTCGTCCTCGTGCCAGCTCACTTGAAAGTTGTTAAGGACAGTACACTCTACCAACACTGCTTGTATTGCATCGGAGGCGATCTGCTGACAATCTTTAAAGACAATGATCGTCAGGGCTGCCGAGTGTCTAATAATAGAGTTCTGCACCATGTCCTTGGTCATCTTGTACTTAACCCCCCGGTAGTCAATCTCTCGCAACTGCTGGTCGGGCATGGCAGTCAAAACCTCAAACGGCAACATGACATTCCAACCTCCTTCAGACTCAGGGTCCTTAAACGTCAGTCTCCGAATCCTGGTACAGAAAGACTTGATGATATTGGCCACGGTCTTGGGATCAATGTCATGCTCGAACGAAGAAATAGCAAGATTCTTGACCTTGCAGCAATGCTCAAATAGCCAGACAACCTCATCTTCCGTGATACCCTTGACAAAGTTCCAGAGCTTGACTTCAACTAGCTCCATCAAAGGTTCACATCTGTCCGGTCTTGACATCAGCTCGTCCTCGCTGTGTTGCTGGCTTTCCCAAAGTTGCAGACTCCACGACTCCTCTGGCTGTTGGTCCCCGTCGTCGTCTTCGTCAGAATCCTCTCCCTCTTCGTCGTAGTCCATCTCTTGACGATGGTCCTCTTCAGCATCACCATCATACTCAAACCCCATCTCCTCATCACTGTCGTCGCTGTCCATATCATCATCATCGTCCTGATCCATATCTTCGTCCATGTCGTCATCGGCATGATAAAGGGTATGGTGGTACTGCTGCATCCTAAACTCGTCGTCGTCAGAATTATCACTCTCGTCCATTTTCGCGGTTCCATAGTCCTCCAAATCAATCCGCAGCTTCTGAATCAACCTCGGACAATTAAACACGATTGTCGATCCAGCCTTGTACCACGATCCTGCACTATGCCAACTTCCCCTCACGAGTAGCTTCAGATCCAGCAATCGGAGTCGCGACAGCTCATAGATCGTCTCGCCCAACAGTCGAACCTCCCGATGTTCCTTGATGACGAGATCATGGATTGTCAAGTTGACCAGGCGAGGACTCAGAGAAATGACCCAGCAGGCTTGGGCAACCGTCATCCGTGAGTTACGGAAACTGGGAACACGATAGGAGCTGTAAGCTTGGGCACACACGTGAGTGAGGGAGAGCGTGAGATCTGTCAAGTTGATCATGGGATTGATGGGGACAAAATCGATGGGGTAGATATCCAGCGGAGGTAGATAGGAAGGGAGAGTGAGGTTTGGATCAGCCAAGCTGCCTGGCGACGGCGAAGGAAGCTGTGTATCCCTGTAGGCTGCTGCCCTCAGGCAGTTAAACAAAAAACAAAGGTCGACATGACTGACGGTGAGCTTTTGGACAAGGTATGCGTTCTTGGATATGGCTCGCTTAGCCTGCGTCGACTCCAAGATGTTAAAGCCGCCGTGAGTAAAGGTGAGGTCGAGGGTATGATACAAGTAAGGAGCACAGAGGTCACGCATAACCTTGTTGGTGACCATGAGGTTAGATATGTCTTCATTTGAGAGTTGGAGTAGGATTTGGTGTAGGAGTTCTGGCAGCCTGAAGAGGCCTTCTTGAGGAGAAGACATTGTAGCGGGTGTTGGAGAGAAAAAAATGTTTAAAAAAAAGGGATCATGAATGGAGAAATGGAGGTGTCAATGAACAGAATGAATGAATGTGGAATGGAGGGGAGGAAACTAGTGGCCGGCCTTGGAGTGGACAAAACCTTTTTACAGGGGAGGTGTTGTTGATGAAAGGCTTGCGAAGTGGTGGCGGTATTCGTTGTCGTCGTGAAAGGAGCAAGGAAGGAGTGATTTACTTTGCAAATCATAGTTCTTTATCACAAACCATACAAATAATTAAATAACAACTTATTATTCAAGCCTAATTACTCAATGTACCGTTAAACACCGCGTACTTTCTTCAGTCAAAGAAAAGTTGCGCTAAGGAAAAAATTTGGCCCTCTCAAGTGCCGGAAGCGCACTGTCCATTCACACAGCTTTTCTCGCCGAGACAGTCTCTTTGATCTCAGTCGTGTTCGCAACGAGGTCGAGCAGCGATGAAGCAGAGCCTTGTCAATACCACCTCTAATCCGCTTGCTGTGCACGCAATCAGCGATCCGGATTGTTGTTCCGGCAGTAAAATCCTGATCATTTTGGCAAAACAAAAAAAAAATTCGCCCGCGACAGAACATACAAAGAGTTAATCTTCAGGTCCTTCGGATGCAAGGGGGACAAAGAGGAGATCATCCTCCGCGAGACCTAGCAGATCCGGTAGATCATGTTCACGTTCCTCTGGCAGCTAACGATATTCGTCGAGATCGGGATGGAGTTTGCAGCTATCCATTTTCTTCACTCGACAAGAACACCCTGCTACTTGAGCCTTCAATTGCCTTCGAGGAATGAGAAGATGAGGCGAATTGTTACCGCAAGCCTGATTCGAGGTTCTTCTCGTCAAATATTGTACTGCACCACTGCCTTTTACCACCATCTACGAACTGTAATCGAATGATGAGGTTAGTTTTTGACGTCATTTCAAGTATTTTTGCTGCAGGCATCACAGTTCAAAAGTGTTGCTGTGAGCAGCTAGGCGAAAATGGGCTTTTTATTCTTCTCGTTCCACGAGCATTGGCGAGCCCTTAGATCATGCGGACGTTGCGGTACATCTTGCTAGGATCAACAAGAGGGCCCATTCCGCTCATCATCCGGATTTTGTCCCGCTCTCGGTCCCGCACAGTCTTGCTCTTGCTTGACTTTTTTTTATCAGAGGCAGAGCCTGTTCCTGATCCAGTACCAGACCCTCCAGATCCACCTTCGCCATTGCCATCGACGCTCTCGGCGCGCCCTTCTCCTCCGCCGCTGCTGCTATTGCCGTCCCCAGTTCGCTGAGTTGTACTGCCAGTTGTACTGCTGTCAGATGCAGTCGTCACATCGCTGCTGCCGCCGTCCGAAAGATGCGATATGTTGCGAGTGTACATCGTGGGTGGAAACAATCCTCCAGAGGCGGCACGGGCTGCGGCACTACTGGTGGTCGACGAGGACTCAGTGCTCATCCGGGGGTTGAGTATAGCCGACGGGTGAGGTGATCGCGTGAGATCCAAGATTGAAAGCGGACCTGTCATCCCGAGGTGAGAGTTACTGGATCGATCCGACTGGGCGCGATCGAAAGGTTGAGAGGGTTGTGGCTGCTGTGACTGCTGCTGCTGTGTAAGGAGCCATTTGGACTTGGTCTTGGACTTGGTGCTCTTTCCTTTGCTCCGAGATGAAACCGACGACGGGACCGACGTATGGAGAGCTGACGATGGCTGTCTTTCTCCAATATTCATTGTATTCCCTCGCTGTCGCATCCTGGGGTCGTCATCCTCGTCCTCTGTTGACTCTGGTTGGCGTTGACTGTACCGGCCAACCATCCCGCTTGGCCCTACGCCACCATCGTCCGTGTCAACCTCGGCGAATTGGTCGTGCATTCGCATTCCTTGCATTGGTGTCATGCGAGGAACATCCTGCGGCTGAGAAGGCATATTCATCATAGGGGCGCCTCCATCGCCACCATTTCCGTGGCCGCCTTCGCCTCCAGCGATATCTCCGCTTCCACCGCCCCCATCGCCAGGGTGACCGCCTTGATGCCCCATGCCAAAGTTTTGTTGCCGCCGACTGATCGCCTGTGCCATTTCGACCTGCCCCTGAAGTTCCAGGATTCGCTCTTCTAGCTCTTGGTTCCTGACGGCTTCCATGGACCACTTGTTATGGGCCTGCTGCAACTCTTGGTCCCAACGCTCCTTCTCCTTGGCCATAAACTCTTGCATGGCTTCAGCTCTCCTTTGCTGATCAAAACCATTCTGACTGCTGTTAGAGCGGCTGAAACCAGAGGGCCATCCCAGTTCCATGCCATTGCTGCTGCCTCCAGAGTTTTGATGACCCGTGCCCATGAGCAGCTTCCGACGGACAGACATCTTTCGGAGTGCAACCTCACCCATGCCATCACGGACACTACCGCCCTCACCGTATTGATCACCGCTATCGTCAATGCTCTCATCCTCCGAATGGTCTATAGACGAATCCTCCTGAAGATTTGGCATGCGGCCCTCCATCATGGCAATTTGGATCTTCATATCGTCCATGACTTGCGACTGTTGCGAGACACGATTCCGCAAGATCCTCGATTCCTCCTTCTCTGCAGCAAGTAACAGCTCCAAACTCTGCCAACGACTCACAACACCCTCCAGCTGTCTTTGAGTTTCCTGGTTCTTGGATTGTTCGGTTTCCCAGAGCACAAGTTGGCGGGTCATCTCCTCAATCCTCTTCTCATACTCCTCCATGCGTTTTAGCTTTGGCGAGAGATCTTCAATTGAATTCTTCAATTGGAACGTTCTAAGAAAACAAAATACCTCAAGTGTCAGAAAAAACACGATCAAAAACGAAATACTAAAGAAGAGTTGAATGCACTGAGTGATTAATAACAAGATGTTTACCCTTTACGCTCTTCGGTCAGCAATCGTTCCTGAATTTCCTGGGCCTGTCGTGTATCCTTGATATCTTGCTTCAGGCGCTCGACCTCAAACTGCAACTGCTTGCGCTCGTCTCGGAAGGTCTGGACTTTGGCCTTCAGTTCAGTGTCCCAATGAGTCTGCTTGTTCTTGCGTCTCTCCAGGAGCGTCCGTGTCTCGTGCAACTGGGCCTTCAAAGATCGACAGGTGTTGTACAAGTTTTGGCGCTCAGCCTCGACACTGGCATCCAGGACGTGCGCTCGGTGAACTTTGGAGATCTGCTGAATGTGTTGCTGCTTGAGAAAAAGTTCAAAGTTGAGCTCGTTCTTGGCCATCAAAAGATCTCGCTCCAGGTGGACAATCATCTCTCGGTATTCTCTGTTCAATTGCGTCAAGGCCACAATGTTCGTGGGTTGGGAGATCGATCCTCGCCGGCTGTCTGTTGGCGTCGTCATGGCCGAACTCTCTCCTGACGTTGGTGCCACAGGTCCTTCCGGTGTCACCGCCTCGAGCGCTGCTACAACTGCTGCTGCTGGTGATGACCATGCTCCACTGCTCCGCTGAGATGAACTACGACGCTCCCGCTGTACAATGCCGGGTCCCAATGACTTGCTTTGTGCAACCTCGTTGATGTAGTCTTCCTGATCCAGTCCTCGCAGGGTCGCGTAATTCCTGAGAATATGGCTCATTCGAACATCCTTTGACGTCGTCCGTGATCTGGTAAAAGGCTGACTAGGGCCGCGTAAAAAGTTGGAGTTCGATCCAGGATTGAGATGCCGTATGGAGTTGTCTTTGTTGACCAATCGAGGACCGAAAAAGTCTTCCTGCGCCAAGATCTCAATAGGTGTTCCTTCCGACTCTTCCGAGGCAAAGGATTCGACTGAGGTGCGGGCAAGGGACTGAATGGATGATTTTCGAACATGTGATCCAGTAGTCGATGTTCCATCTGGAGCTCGTCCTTCTGTCGATGTCGTGACATCAGCATCGTTGTCATTGTCATCACTATCCTGATGAGCGACCCCGCGAGGGTCTTCCTCAATAGAGCGGAGTACAGGTCCCATTCCGTAAAGTCCTCCTGCGCTCCAAACATCCAGTCCAACACACATCGCAACAATCTCCATAGGCTCCAGCTTTTGCCACCTCGCCTTGTTGGACAATTCCTGCTCGCATGTGAGGGTTAGCAGATCAGGGTGCAACGAGTGGCGCTTGAGCAGGTTCTGGACGCGAGAATTGAGCAAATCCTCGTCAATGTACACTGGCTTGCTAATGTTCGGCTCTTTGGGCGACATGGCCCCCTCCTCGGGGTTTTGGGCAGAGGAATCGCCTACCCGTGCTGAAGATCCAGTGCTAGATCCTTGCTTGGGCGATCCTACAGGCGATGATTGCTCCGAAAGGTATTTTCGCGGTGCATGCAAGAACTTTAGAAGATTGCAGGGGTACATGCCATAGAGGAAGGAGAAGATGGCAGTGGGATCAGGTGCTCCCTCCGTTGTTCCACCAGGTGCAGTTGGGCCTAAATTTTACATAAAGCGAAAAAAGGCGTCAGACGAAAAAATATAAAAATGATAGCTCACTTACCAAACACATGGATCACATTTCCTTTCGAGATCTCGTACCATATCGTCGCCAACGAATTCCGAGACTGTGGAGAGGAATGTCCTCATACTCCATGTCATCTGGTGAGGAAAGGACGTCTTCTGCTTTTCCTTCCGTGCTATGCGCCTTGTTGGTCGCGGTATCTGTGGTGGACGAGCCGCTCTCCTCAAACTCGTCGAATGACTTCAAAGTCTGCCCTGTTAGGTTATTTCCATCCTGGTACGCTACCGCCATCAACTGCTGCCGAGACCGGGGCCAACAGAGAATCCTGCTGAGAATCAAAAACAATTCCGGGAGTCGGTCGTTCAACGCCGCAGGAATTCTTGGCATCAGCATGATTAGAGTCATCAGTCCCAGAGATACAATCAATGGAGACGTATCATTCTAGCAAAGACGAAGAACACAGCTTTGCTTAAGTTGACGTATCCTACTTTTCACGTTGTTCTTCATTCTTTGAACAGAACGCCATCGTTCAATATACCTTCAACGAAAGCAACAGGGAGTCGAAAAGGGGTGTCGCCAGGATTTGATGCAAATGAACGCGCTAATTAAATAAAATGGCAACATGAAGTCAGTAATGGCCCTTCCTTTAATGTGATCCTTGGTAATTCTGGAAAGACAACTCCCCCCTCCCAGACTCACCTGTCTGCGAATGAACTGACACAATAGGCCCAAAATCTCCGCTCGATATTTTGCTCCGACAAAGTAGGTGTACAAACAGCTGAAAAAGTCTTTGACCCGTCCGACGCCTCCACCATATGCAACCAAAATGATCTCCAGATTCTTGACCAGAATATCTTTCTTCCTCCTGATAACAGCCCTTGCACGGTTGAACAGTCTCTGTTGACTCTCAAGATCCTGTTGGGCTGATGTGTATTCCGGCTTTTGGTGAGAGTTGGATGTCGCTGAGGACGAGAGGGAAGTCGAAGACGCCGAGAAAGCTCCTGCAAACGCCCTGGCGCTAGTGCCACCATGTCCTGCATGGCCTGCAGGTGCTGGGTTCGATCCAAGTTTGGCGTTTCCCCACCATCCTGATGCACTATCTGCTAGGTCTGATTCGTCGAGTCGGTGGTTCAATTTATGCGCTGCCTGGATGTACTTTCGAAGCACAAACTGAGGAATAGGCATAGCGTTCATGGCTTGCGAGTTGTCCAGCTGCCCCTCTTCGTCGTCCGCGACCAGCATTGATCCAGTTCCTGAGCCATGGTTATCCAGAAGAGGGTCACGAGTCATACAGTCAGTTACTAGATCCCTGCAAGCCTTGAGAGACTCCTTCTCCAGTTTGATTTCTCCTTGCAGCGCTGGTTCGATAAGGCGATCCCACCAGTCCAAGATGACGAGTTGGGGCGACAGGAACGGCAGGAGGTGAGTCAAGTAGACAATCATTCGGCTCGCCACCAACGCAATCGGAACGTTGTCCATCCCTTGCTGTGTGTACAGTGTAAGCAAATGGGCTGAGAAACGCTGCGCCGCGAGTGATGTATTTGCTGTCGTAGTCGCACTAGTGAATCCAGTAGACTGAATCGATGGCAATGATGTCTGGTTCATGTTAGGAGCAGTGGATGCTCCTTGTCCTGTTCCAAGCGAAGCTCCTCCGCCGCCCATGACAGGTGAACCGGCCACCGAGCCTGTCTGTGAGGTTGGCATCGAAGATGACGGCGATGAGGACTGGCTGAGTCTGTGGAAGGCAAAAGGCAGGTTGCTGGAGTTGTGGGGCTGAAGATTATTGGTAAGAGTCTGATACCAGAGCTCATTGACGTGACGCTGACCAGCAGCGGCAGTCGAGCCTATTGCGCCTCCTGGAGTTGTTGCGGAAGGAGCTCCTACTGTTGAAGATCCACCTGCAGCATTCCCATGACCAGCGGTAGCGAGGTTGCTAATAGCCGAACCACTGATAGATGTGTGTGCGCTTGCATTAAAAGGCGTCGATGGCGTCGATCCAATATGATGGTGATTGTTGTGGTGGTAGTGGTGGTGGGGTGCTGAAGAGGAGGAGGAACTCGTGCCATTGGCTTTGATGAACCTGTCAAGATAAGCTTGGATGGTGTCACGAGGCTGAGTTGGCTCCTGTTCCTTGGACCGGTTTTGGGCGATATATGCGGTCAAGTCAGCAGTGACCACCCTGTACAGGTCTTTAACCGTGGGAGTAGAGCTGGACATTTAACCCACCAAAGGTAGAGCGAAACACGACGGTGAGAGTGTTGTTGTTGTTATTAATGGTGGTGGGTATCTTGGCTGTGGTGAAAGAGAACCGCGCGGTCTGTCCTGCCTTGTGCTCTTGGCAATGCGTCTTGTGCTGTCAGCTGTCTGTAGGTCGTTACTGTCTTTGTTATGTCGTGAATGCGATTGATGGAGTAAGGAAGGTTAAATGCAAAGTCAAAATGGTTTGGATAGTAAGAGGAAGAGTGCAACAAAGGTGTGATGACGATGAGCGTGAGACAATAGAAAGTGTCAAGAGCGGAAGGAGGGACAAGTGGCAAAAGAGGCGTATGAAGTGTGTATGCGGGATATTATGCGAATATTACGCGGATAAGGTGGAGACTGTCGAAGTGAATGTGAATCCACAATGAAGACGAAGGGAAGTTTAGAAGGGTGAACGAACTGCTGTAAGAACGAGGATACAAAAAAAAAAAGAAAAAAGAAAATGGCGTTTGGACTGGGAAGTTCCTTCTTTTTTAATCGCCTGGCCTGCATCACCATCATCATCATCCTTCACCGTGGCACGTGCCCTGTGACTTAATCATGCCAACCCTTACCTTACTCCCCTCCTGCGCCATTTCCCCTGTGTTGCATCACCCCCTCTTCCTTCTTCTTGCCTTCTCGGATCTGCCTTTTTCTTCTTTCTCTCCTTCATCTACTTCATAGTCACAACTCACACAGCTTGTCACTATGAGCTTGCTTATGCCCTGAGTTTTCTCTCTCTCTCTCTCTCTCACCCTCCTCATCTCCCGCTCATCATCACATTGCACCCTCCCATTCCAGTGAGAAAACTTATCCTCATTTGTGTTCACCCTCCGACCAACTCTACCGAACTCAACTCCAACTCAACCCTAGTTCGGCCCTTTCTTTTCATATTTATCCATAACACGCCACCATCATGACACACTACCAGCCCGTCATGTTTCCTGTCGAACTGGTAGGTAACTCACACCACAATAACTACGTGTCCTCGTCCTTTGCTTGTTGCAAAAAACAGCAACTAGATTTAAAAGAAAACTAACGACATACTTCGCCTCATTGCTGAATTAGACAGTAGAACGGTCCTACCTCAAGGACGCCCTGCGCGCAATTCTACACACCGTTCTCTTCCACAGAGTCTTTGCCAACATCAAGCCCAGGGATATGGATATCCTTGATCTGACCATCGTAAGCATCCATTGGTTGTTTATGGGGAACGGCATGACTCAAACTAATTATTTCCCTCAAAAAAACAAGGATGATCCATCTTACCAGCTGAAGCAAATTTTTGACACTTTACACTTCGTGTGTTCGCCTCTTGCTTAGCCTATAAATGACGATCCGGAGGTGGACAAGCTGGTTGACGAAAAGATCGCCGCCTTCGTCAAAGTTGTCGATACCAATCCTCAAAGCAAAGGACAGGTAGCAATCATACATGTTTCTGTTCGTATGCTCACAGTCTTAGACAAAAGGTCTACAATTGATGTCTTCTTGAACATATCACTCACACTTCGCCTCCTTTTTGGACAATCATCAAATGAATATATAGATCGGGATAATGTTCTACGAAAAGCGGACAAAGCGCGCTTGGTTCAGTTCAACATCCTCCGAGGTGTGTTGGGAACAATGGGCTATTACTATCAACGTCGTCACCAACATCAACGAAAAAGGTATACCTCGCCAGCTCTTTCTCGGGGTTCTCTTTTTTCATTATCGCAGGATTCCTCGGAGCAATTTTTTTTTCTAATTGATCAGGAAATTCTCCGGAGGTGTTCATATGGATGTTCAGGAAGGGGAAGCTGATACCCTCAAGTATCTTCCTCAGGACAAGGAGCCTTGCTTGTTCAGTGTAGGATATGGCCCAGAAAAGGCAGAACCATGGCGAAGCAGGATCGGGCAGCATCTTTGCTAAGGCAATCTTAATGACTCAACCCCTCATCATATTTTTGTTCGTCCAATGACACTAATAGACAAACAACGGTCAATCAAGAACATGGAAAAAGCGCTATCATCTCTCTTCCTCAGTATACTACGAACAGTCAACGAACGGAAGGACCACATACCGCCCATCACCACCAGTGACGGAAACCCCTTCCCCTACCAAGTACACAGGCAGCACATTGCTTTTTTCTGTTAACGGGAGGACCATTATGATATGATTGTTGATAATCGTTACTGACAACAATGTTTCTTTTTCCCAATATATAGATTATCATTCCAACGGCGTCAGATACATGGGGATCCATGTTCAAAAGGATGCTCGACACCTCCGCTTCATCATCACCCATCATCTAAAACCAACAACAGCGACCAGCAAGTAGCAGCAGCCTATGCACTCGCCCTAGCGGATACATAGAAGGGAGGAAGGGAACCTGGGCAACTAATATGACCATACTCGCCAAATGCGCGCCTTCATCGCCCCTTCCATCAAACAATCGCCACTCACCTCATCGTTCACTATTATTTCGACTTGGTGTCACCCTTACCTTGTCCTCCCCCTGCTAGCGTTCACCAAAAATAAATATTCTTGGTGTCTGAGGAAGAGGAAAAATAGAACAATTTTTGTTGCATAATGCGCCAAGTTGCATAATACGACACACCAGCAGCTGACATCACTCTTTTTTTTTTGCTAGTACAGAAGTCGTGCCTTCTTTGCATAGACTTCGTCTCTGTCAATTAAACTGAATGGTGTATTTATTTCGTTATTGTTACAATGGTCATAAAAGTTGAAAGTAAGGGTACATGGTAAAGGGAAAATAAAAAAACTGTGAAGAGATACTTTCTTCTTTTTTGATTTGCATGCTTCATGAAGGGAAGCGCGTGCAAAATGGATGGTCCGCGTAGTTGGGGGCCATCTGTTTCGTAGCGTTTGTTAGACATATATAGTTGATGTCGCACGTCATATATGGATATAAAATGTCCCAAAAGGATTTAGATGCCGCCATGGTGGAGGGGAGACATCATCGCAAAGCTGTTGACACTGGCCTTCGTGCTCAGAACCTTGGGTGACCCGCCCATACTCAACGAATGATGGTGCTGAAGGCTATGGTGCTGGTGATGATGCTGGTTGTGTCCTGTCCCAGACCCTGCGGTCGAGAGCGACAGGATACTGTTCAGCGATCCTGCACGAACCAATCCACCTGCACGATCATTGCCCAGGATCCGTTCCTCCATTCTCATTAGCTCCGTCACGAATCCAATGTTGGGGCACATGCAGGGTCGCTGAGTTAGAACGTGGTTGTAGGCCTTGTTGAGCGACCATTGCAGCTGGGTGATCAAGTAGGCGATCGTCGCCGTCACCGACCGCGACTTGCCTGCCTTGCAGTGCACGTAGATTGGAGAATCCGCAGAGGCAGCTATTAGTAATAGTTGTGCAAATGAGAAAGGTGTTAGTATACTTCACGCATTGCATTTAGCAACTCGACCTAGAAAAAAGAGGGCTTACCAATGATGCCGACGGCTTCCAGGAGACCAGCGCTGACATCGGCTTCAATGTTGTCCAGAACACCGACCTTGTGGTACTCGATAGTGGGATGATTAACGATCAACTGATCCTCGCACTCGCGCGCCATGTTCAGGACGCGCTTGACACCCAAACGCTCCAACTCTTGGACCTGCTCGGCTGTAACGATCTCGGGTCCTAGGTACAGAAACTCGGGCAAGATACACGAGATCTCCTGCTCGCCATCATCACCGCCTTCCTCCATCGAATCATCGTCATATCCATACTGGAACTGTTGCTGCTGTTGGTGTTGGTACTGGAAAGGGCTCCTGTAGCTGGGGTTATTGGTAAAGCTCTCAATACCCTCCGAGAACATGCGAGACTCGCCCATATCGAGAGGACCTCCACTCTTTGCAGGGTTGACGCTTAAATCGAAAAACGACGAAGTTGGGCCAAATCCTGATGGTGTTGGTGGGGGCATGTCATCCCTGAGGTTCTTGCGGCGAAGGCCATTGCCATTCTCCTCTTCCTCCTCCTCCTGGATACCCTTGCCAACTCCTCCGCCACAAGGATACAGAGAAGTGAGCGTGGTCGTAGTCGACGAGAACGACTTTTTGGATCCCATTGTCAGCGCCAGCGGGTGCTGAGAGTCGCCTCCAACAGTTGATACTCCAGAGTTGGCAGACCACGTCAACGCTGGATCGGTAGTGTTAGAATGCGACATGTCCAGAGGATGCCCGTTGCTATTGGTGTGTTGGATATTGAGCGACAAGGATGGTGACAACAATGTGGCACCTCCTGTAGGGACCGTCAGCCAGCTACCCTTGTTGCGAAGTGGTGGCAGCTGAGGGCCTGCACCCATACTAGCACCTTCCTGAAGTGGCTGCAATGTAGGATTGTTGGTCAAGGGAATCGAAAGCGGCTTAATGTTCAGAGCGCTCACGCCGATCGTTTGAGCCCGCGACAATCCTGCTGGTCGTTGTAGTGACTTTGTGTTGAGAGAAAACAAACTCTCACGGCGAGCTGGAGGGCCACGCTGACGGGGTGTACCACCAAGAGAAGCAGTCGTCAACGAGACGGCATTATCGATCGCCTGAGCCGTCTTGGCATCCGTCATGGTGGATGATGTTGTGCTGCGAGACAGGGATAGTGGCATCGAGACAGGGTGGAGATCTCCGCTCTCAAGCTCGGCGTGAGCCATCTCAACATCATCCTGATGACCACTGCCTCCAAACTCAGATCCAGGTCGGCGGATGTACTTTTCACTAGCATCCCAAGCCTGGAAAGCCTCGAAACCGCCCTCCAAGAACCAGAGCTGAATCGGTCCGTTTCCGCCGCAGTTGCCTCCGCCTCGCTCCAGGACGCTGACAAGGGTCCATGCAGGGCTGGCCGACCGGCCATACTCTTCCTGTCCTGACTTCATCTCGTGGTCCAGCACAATAACATCACGGACAACAGCCTCGTCTCCATGGGTATCCCGATCCTGTCTCCATCCATCTTGAATCAGGTGATACAGATCCTTGTCCGATGGGATGGTAATAAACGACTCCAGGGCAAATGACGAGACAGCTCCTCCCTTTCTGTAGCGTCGCATGAGCAGCGTCGGCAGGTTGATGTTGATCGAATGCACAATTGAAGCGGGCTCAAAATCGGGCAAGGGACGAAGATCCAACAGCAATGGCCGAGAACGTACTCCTTGACTGTTGACAGCCCCTTTTTCCAGCATGGCTGCCAGTCTTGCGGGCGTAAGTCCCCTGGCAGGATAAGGCGTCAATTCTGAAGGAGAAGGTGACAGAATATGTGAGTTAGAGATGGTATCGGTTGGAGATGTCGATGGAGAGGTGTTAGGAGAAGAGCCTCCCGATGTGTACGAGGCCGAAGATGATGTTGAGTAGGATGTCGAGAGAGTTGAAAGGGCGAATGGGTGAGGGGAAAGCGACGAATTGGGATGGATGGATGTCGAGTCAGAAATGTTTGATTCTGCAAAAGGTGTCGTAGGAGATGGAAGGATTGTCATCAATGTAGGCGTTACGCTCCTTGGAGGAGCGAGCGTTGGGAGGGTCAAGATTGGCACACCAGTCGTCCTTATGGGAGCAACGATTGTGGGTGTAAAATCTGAAGCCATTATCGAAAGCGGTGGAGGCTGCGGTATTGATGGTGCTGGTTGCAGAGGCGTGGATGTTGTTGCGATTGCGACCGGAGGCGGAGGAGGTATCAAACCTAGTGCCCTTGGCCCTTCAAACCCAGAAGACATGGACTGCCTTGCCGTTCCGGTGTCTAGCCTTGAAAATGATCCTTGGGTTGATATGGGTGGCGAGGAAGACGCCAAAGCGGGGGTCTGCATATTTGATGGCGAGGATGGAGATGGAGATGGTACTGCAGTCATGCTGTTCCGAGGATAGTAGAACTTTTGAAGAGAAAACTTTGACGGTGACTTGCCAGGCGAAGAGTGTTGTTGGTTGTCATTAAGATCAGATCCATGGGCGTTGCTGGCAGGGGCTGGAGACTGAGCAACAGTAGCAGGGGTGAGATGAGGAGAAGAGACTGGCGAGTTTCGTCTGGAGGAAGAGAGGAATCCTCGGAGATAGTTGCTTCGAGAGGAGGTTGAACGATTGGATGAGACGGAGTGTATTGATGCTAATGATCCGTGGATGCTATTGCTGTTGCTGTTGTTGCTTGTCGACTGTCGACGGTGGTGTTGGGAGGGCGATGAAGGCCGGGAGGGGTTGTTTTTGAGAGGACCTTCGAAGCCTTGCTTTTCCAGGCTAGCATCTGTAGGGTGTTGGTAATAATAGGTAAGGAATAGGTTATTTTTTGCACGCGTTAACGGTTGTGTGCTTTTTGTTTGTTTGCTGTTAAGAATGAGATCACGGGTGTGGCCAATGGTGTCGGGCCAGTCTTCTTTTGGCAAAGTTCGGACGCGTCCCTGGACTGGACTGCTGCTGCCCCTTTTCCTCTTCCCTATGGTATTCACCCCCAGTTCTATTGTTAGAACATCAACAGCAGCAAACGACGGCGAGAAACAACAACACACATCACACACATCACACACACCAACACAAACAACAACAGCTAAAAAAAAATATTCGCGATTGTTGTTGTTGCTGCCGTTGTTGTTGTCATAGATAGACACTTCTTCTGTTGCTGTGGAGAGAACAAGGGGCGCACACATCATCGTCAATTGTTTAACCATTCCATACACTCACTCTCACACACACACTCTCTCTCACACATTTCAGACCCTATATATCTACTGAACTCTTCGCTACAAGATCGAAAATGGACCAAACAAAGACACCGCCCGCTATCGTTCACATTGCAAGGATACAATGGGTGGAGGTGCGAAGAGGGACAGTCGGAAGTGTGGTGTGTATGTGTGGTGTAGGTTGTGTAATGAGTTTACTGCATCGTTTTGGCTTTTTGTTGAATGTGTCAGAGGAGGACCATGAGAGCAAGGGTGGAGTCGAGTTGGGTTAAAAATAAGCGTTTTGCAGAAGTAGGAGGTGTGAAAGGAGTAAGACGAGCGTCGGAGGGGAGAAGGGAGACAGAAGAGACAAAGAAGGAGTTGGGTGGGGGAAGCAGACCTGGGCGGGAATAGGAGATGCTTGTTCATCCTTGGAACACTTTCTCTTTGGTTTGAATGAAACCCACAAACCAAGAAAAAGAGAAGGAAGAGAAGGCATAAAAAAAAAGGTTGCTTACAGTCGTTGTTGTTGTTCACAAGCTCTTGTTGGTGAAGGTGACAGTCGGTTGCTGTAGTGGTGGTGGTCGTTACTGTCTTTTCGTTATTGTTGTTTGTTGTTGTTGATGAGTGGTGGTTGTGGTGGGCGGAGCTGCAGGAACATTCCGTTGTTGAGTGTCCGTTGGAGGGGGAGATGGGCGAGGAAGGCGGACTCTGCTGTTGAGCAGACCAGCAGCAGAGACTGTGGAGCATGGTTGACTTTGGAATATGTGTGAGGTTGAAGGGAAAAAGGTAGGAAGAGGGAAAAAGAGAGAGACCGAGGTTCAGGGACAATATTGGCGTTGTGTATGTGAGTGTCGGTGTCGAAGTTGTGTGAGCGAGTATATGAGTGAGTGTGCGAGTGCAGTCGTAAAGAGTGGTGGTATATAGCTAAGGAATAAATGGAGAAAGTGTGTGTGTGAGAGAGAGAGAGCGGCAGAGAGATCGAAGAAGTGTGAATGAGAGAGGGAGAGAAATAGCGAAAGTAACTAAAGAAGAGAGGAAGTTGTGTTTCAAGGGAGAAGGCAATGTGAGGAGAATGAATGCAGTTACAGGTTATTGACAGTGTGCTATTGTTGTTGTCGAATGAGAGTAAGAATAGTCGTAATAAGAGTAGTCCAAATGGAGGAGAAAGTGGTGGTCATGTGCAAGAGGATGAAACGAGGAAAGGCAAAAATAATAGAGGCAAAGGAGAAGGCAATAGCGTGTGATGGTATGAGTGCTGTGAATGAGTGAGAGAATGAAGTGAGTAATGAGAATGAACAAGAAGTGAGAAAAAAAGAAAAGAAAGAAGGGCGTGAAAAAAAAGAATAAGAAAGAAAAAAGAGAGAGAAAGGGAAGGGTGGACAAAGAAAAGGAAGAAGGGAAAGAAAGGAGTGGAAGTGGGAAAGGGAAAGGCGAGAACACAAGAACTAGCGATCTATTTGTGTGTGTGTGTGTCTGTGGGCAATGCGCCTTCTACTCTCTACTCTCTACTCTCTCCTCTCTACCCTCCTGCCTGTGGGCATTGCCCCTCCTCTCCCTCTGTCCCCTTCCCTCATCCCGGCATTGAATCTCACACCTCCTCCCTGACGCCCTGATGGTACCAACACTGCCCTGCATTTGCGACTTAAACAAAAATCAACATCATCATCTTTCATCAGCAAAAATCAGTTGTCATTCAATGAACAAGTTCCAGAACAGCTATTTCTTCTCACACCCAACATACATCCATGCTATGTCCGGCACTGACTATCTCACTCGTTTGTCTCGTTTCCATCTATCTCCTGCTGTTTGTTATTATTACCCGCTCGTTGCTCTCACCCAGCGACAAAACGAGTCCAGCACTAATTGAATTGCTCTCAACGTCGCACACGTTTTTTTTTTCTTTTATCATTGTTTTTGTTTCTTTTCTTGGTCAATTGAAGAAAAAAAAAAAAAAAAAAAAAAAAAAAAAAAAGAGGAGGTAGCCCGACAAACAGAGAGAGAAAAAGAAAAAGACGAGACTCCGTTCACACAATCTCAACAACCAAGAGTAACAAGATGATCAACAAGTCTGTTTCTGCCCTTTATATCCATGCTTGCAGTTGCAAAGAGAAAAACCTAACTTGCGCGTGAGCGAACCTTGCATGCCAGTTGTATTGTCATCGGCGTCACCTTCTCTCTCCTCCTCGAACATTTTTCTCTTTCTTTCGCATCCTTGAACAAAATAGTACCCCTTTTTGCTCCTTTCTTTCCTCTAAAAAAAGAGGCAACTAACAGTCCAAGAACCATCTAATTGAATTACTCGCCCAGGGGTCAATGAAATGACCATGATGACCTTATTGTCCTGCCCTTCCCCTTATTTTACGCATCATTGCCCGCTCCTTTCCACTTTTCTTTCTTTATGTATTACCAAAAATGTGGTTCCTCACCCCTCCTTCCAGGATTATCTTTGACCTTCGCGCTATTCTGGGACTGATCTGCCGCCGAGATGATGGTCCCTGAAATAAAAAAGTATCTATTCTTTCTTCTTCTTTGAAACCCAGGGATGGGGCCTTTTTCAGCCTAACGGTGTAGATCATTACTCAAAACCACCCCATGGTCCCCGTTGGTTCCTGCTTCTTTTTGGTTTTGTTTTGCTTAGCAAAGCACTACACAACTTGAATATTGGTGATGATTATGTTGATGGATCGAGGATGAAGTTTAACTTTGCAAGGACAGGTAGGTGCACCGTTGATAACGCCAGGTCCAGGTCCATTCATCTCAGTTAATTGCTCTCTCTATCTTTTTTCTCTCTCGCTGTTGGTCACTACTGTCTATGTTGGCCAAGAGTACATACTTCTCGACAAAGGGAGTCGGTTCCACAATCACAATCAACCTTTTCCTTTCTTTTCTTCTTTCTGTTCTGTTCTATTCTCTTCCTGCAGGCTCACTTCCTAATGCAATGCACTTTCTCTTTTTGTTTTCTTTCTTCTCTATGAGTGCTGAGAGGATGTGCGAAGGGTGAAGTCCAGCTCCAGGTGTTGCCATATGGCTCTTTTTTTTTTCACTCTCTCTTCTCTCTGTCTGCTTTGCCTTGCGCCACATTTTCATTCGGGAAAAGAACATGACATGGCTCTGAACCTGAAATGAGCAAAAGGGTTGGTTCGTGCTTCTCTGCCATGTTCGCTTTGCTGCTCGCCCTCTGGCCGGTTATTTCAGTTGCATGTCATGTCTGCCATCTATGAAAAAAAACCAGGCTCAGTGCCCAAGAGTCGAAAAACGACAACAAATGGACCAACTGACCCAAGCCAAGAGGATAACCGAAACATTTGCTAAATAACCATGCTACTCCCCGTCTCTCCCTCATTTGGCCTTGGACAATTAGGAATAAAAGAAGCTATCTATAACGTCTCACCTTTCTATCCCTTACCCTAGTCTATCCCCCATGCCATGCCATGCGCCTTCGTCATCTGCTTTTTTTATTGTTAGCTCCTGGCAGCTGCTTTTAATAAATACACATCTATGAATTCTGTACGACGCTCAATTTTCGTTCATCTGGACAGACCAAGAGCACGCATAACAAAAAAAAACATATCTCTGTGCCCAGAAGGCGGCGTCATTTCAGAAAGGTAGGGAAATAAACCCCCTTTACAAGAGAGCCCTTTCTTCTCATTACAGAAAGATACCAACAACATATCATTTCAAGAACAAACTCCCCCCCCCGCCACCACCACCACTATTACTACTACTACTACGCAGTCATCTCATGCTGGTCGGAGATAATAAACAAGCCAACTAGCGATTGGTGAGACACCTTGTTCGTCATTCCTCTTCAACATGCCTCCCTTTTATCTCGCTCACTTTCTTCTCTCTACTGTACTCTGTCTTTTTTCTGGTAACTTGGTGATATTCATCTCTCTCCCCACTCATATGCCGCATGTGAAGAGCATTGAAAGGACATTTGCTAACGCCTCATCTAGAACGTGGTCCTGCGACTGCCACCGCCATTGTTCCAGGGTAGAATTAACTGTCGAACGGCGAAGGGTCTGGGTCAGGATCGCCCAGTCAGACGAGAACGTATTTTCAGGGTCTTATTTCCAGCGATGAACTTTTAGCCTCCGAAGTGGAAGGCATTTGTCTGGATAGTAATCTCTCGGGTATTTATTAACGAAGAGGTGGATCCGTGGAGGTGAATCCAAGTACTCGTCCAAGGCTATGAACAGAAAAATCGCCGATTGGTGCCATTGCAACTAAACTTAGTCCTTTCGCTTGTTTGTTGGTGTTCCCAGCATTCAGCAGCTTGTAACAGGAGAAGTCTGGAAGGGCTTTTTCCAGTGCTTGGTCGCCTATGTATTTGCGTGACGCCTACCGACAAGCTACGCTTTCGCGCTTCATTATAGTTACTCCGTTCCTTTTTTGTACATCCACTGCAACGTTAATGTTCAAAGCCGAGTCGTTTGATCAATCTATTAAGCCATTTAGTCTATCCATACTGCGGTGCCAAAGCGCACAGACCTTGAGAATCGATTCTGATGAAGGAGCTCCTATCCGATATGGGATGGTAATAGGGATTTGGCGTGATAGGTCGTAGAGTAGTTTACAAATATCCATACTTGACCAGGACGATCACTGCAACGAAATGAGTAATGTGGAACAACTGATATCCACTCATCCCCATCCACCCCACAAAAAAGTTTTCGATTAGAGCCCTCTTCACTATTCACCACCACGCCGTAGCCTTTTTTTACGAAGCTTTCATGGAACTGTTATGGAACTTTCATGGGAATTTATCGAATTGTCTTTTAATCAATGTTGAATTTTTCTGAAAATCATGAGAGTAGCATATCTCCGTCCTCAGCGCCCTTCAAGGCCATCATTCAATCATTCCTTGCCTGGAAACCGCTACGTATGCAGACTTCTCAACTTCTATCTCTTCTTAGTCTTACCCACGTAAAACCGTCTCGCCATACCCTGCTGACTCGACCCTCCGCTTCTGAGCTTCTAAGGAAAGTCTTTTTGTTTGTTGCCATAGGTGCAGGAATAGGAAGCCTGTTCTTGGGAAATGCAGAAAGTGCGATCTGAAATTGATCGGTGACGAGAGGTATCATGTGACTCTCCAGCAATCATTCAGGTTGTAATGTTTTTACACGCTGTAGAAGTCTAGATCCATTGAGCGGGAGTCTCCGCTCCGCATTGTTATTTTGCTTCCCGATCGATTTGATCTCTTTTTTTTCTCCCCTCTTCATCCCCATCTCCCTCCCATCCCTCCACTCAGTCGCCATGTTCGCCGCCCGCCGTGCCCTCCAAGTAATACCCTGTTGCACCTCTCTATCCATCCTTCAAGCGCGCTCACTCTCCCTTCGATCGTCCACTCTTCACCTGCCAACAATTCAACTGCAGATCCCCCGCCACTGCCCGGTTTCTCCTTTTTGCACCTTCAGGAACATGGCCTCTGCAGCCTGTGCCTGACCTAATTCCTTCACACCAACCATGCACTCTTCAACAACATTCATTCGATCCTCCTTGACACTCTTCAGATACATGTCAAACTCTTTGCTCTCCCCTTTTTGCCCTACCAATGACTCTTCCGACCATCCACATCCACCAGCAACCATTTCTTACACAAATACACACGTCCCTTTTACACTTCTCCTCTGGACGACAATCTAACATGGTGCCTATCACATTTGTTCTCGTATCTCTAGGCCACCCGTGGCTATGCCACCTCTGCCAACGTCCAGGTAATGATCCCTCTTTCAGTCATCCAAACAGGAGGGCGACGCTTTATTGTTCAGGAGTCGCAACACTCGGGGACCTGACAGACACGTCGTCTACTGTCTACGCACCAACACAAAGTCCTGACCGTGCATCATCCAAGACGGAAAGAAATTTGACTACGGGATGATCTCAGGAACCTGAATCGAATCATTCAACCTGGCTCGTGCAGATCGACCCAACAGCAACTTCTTTTAACTCACCATAACAACATGATCCTCACAGCCTCCTAACGCCTTGACGCATCCTTTTCTATAACCAACAATAAACAGGTCCCCGCTGTCCTCCACGGAATCGAGGGTCGTTACGCCACTGCCCTTTACACCGCTGCCGCCAAGAAGCAGGCTTTGGATGCCGTTGAGACCGACTTGAAGCAGGTCAAGCGCGTTGTCGAGAAGGACTCCAAGCTCCGTGAGTTCCTCGAGAACCCTACCATCAACCGTATCGAGAAGAAGGCTGGTGTCCAGCAGTTGCTCGCTGCCGGCAAGTACAACGACTTGACCAAGAACTTTTTCGATACCTTGGCCGAGAACGGTCGTCTCTATGATACCGTCAAGATCATCAACTCCTATGGTTCTTTGATGAGCGCCTACCGCGGTGAGGTCCAGGTCACCATCACCTCTGCCAAGGTAAACTATTTCTTCTTGGCTGGCATTTGTTCTGCGCGTTGGACTTTGAGCAATTGCTCGTCCTATGAAGATTACAGAAATAGCATTTACTGACCCTCTTCTGTGTATGATTGTTTGGCACATTGATTAGGAATTGGATGCCAAGGAGGTCGCCAAGGTCAAGGGTTACTTGCAGAAGTCTTCCTTCATCACCGCCAAGCAGACCCTCGTTGTCTCCAACAAGGTAACACACCATCAGGATTCAATTGCGCGGTTTTTGGCATGTGGACTCGTTATATTTTCGGGAAAGCAGTTGCTAATATGGATCGAACGTTACATCAATGAATACCTTAGGTCAACCCCTCCATCCTCGGTGGTTTGGTTGTCGAGTTCGGTGACAAGACCATTGACTTGTCCGTCTCCTCTAAGATCAACAAGCTTAACCAGTTGCTCCAGGGTTAGTCACTACACATTTTTTATTTCTGGATGTTTCTCTACGCTTGTTCATCCCACAGCTATGAAACATGTTTCCCTGACCAATTTTTCTTTTGTCCTTTGGCTGTTCAACTTCAAATAGAGGCCATCTAAATTATGCATCTCCTTTAAACAACTCATTTTGGAAACGATCAACAAATACAAAAACTACACATCCAAATCTAACCCGAGGATAACTTCATCTTTTGGTCCATGATAAAGAGGCGCAACCCACCTTTCTGTTCTTACACTTTTTTATTTTCTTGTTCCTCTGCAAACCACTCTCCCTTCTCCTATCATAAACGTACACCTCTCACTCCCCTCAAAATAAAAACACCAACATGGCAGCCCATAATACCTGGGCTGATCAATTATTCGGTTTTGTCTACAATCCTATTTTTTTTCCACTTCACACGCACGCGTAAGAGGGACAGAGGTATGAGAGAGCGATTGATTCATAAATGGTACTTTATGCCTTTTGTGTTTTTGTTTGTGACTCGTTTCATATTTCATTTATTAAGATAATAACAAGACTAACGCGACACCCTGTTCGTTTCGCTTCTTTACATCAACCCTTCACCACGCAAGGAAGAAAAAACCCCCCCCCCCCCCCCCCTCAAAAATGGATGTGGACGACTTTCCCGACGACATTCAACTGGACAACGAGGCCTTCGAGCAGTTTGACGACTATGACGCCTTCGCGGATGAGATGATGGAAATTGCCGAGAAAGCTGACCAACAACAGCAACAAAAACAGCACCAGCAACAACAACCGTCAAGCACGCAATCCCTCCCTTCTCGGGCATCGACATCTTCGGTCTCAACCTCGGCGACAAGAGCTGCCAGCAGTGGGCTCGGAGCCTTGCCGGCGCAGCGGGACTACCTGGCTATGCTGAACGCTCAGTCGCAGCAGGTTGAACGAGAAGTCGTGGCGAGTCAACAGCAACGTGCCGCAGCGACTACTGCTGCTGCTACTACTGCTTGGAAGGGTGCCACCAAGAAGGGAGGTGGTGGTGGTGGGTGGAACAGACCTATCGGGTCGACGAGTAATGCCGGTGCTCCTGTGGAGGGGGATCTTGCGGCTGTCAATGTTGCAAAGAAGCGGGTTAAGATGGTCCGTCTGGATTCTGAGAAGTATGTCACTCGAAGGAGCCTGGATTTTGTACTGATGTTTCGTAGCGGTTTTCAAGACGAAGGTGCGGTTCAACTCACAATTGTTTACACTGTGTGGGTCTGATAGGTTGCTTGGCATTCAAGGATTTCCGATGCTGATGGCTCAAGGAAAGCGACTTAAGATCCGGAACAAACATAGGACATCTGCAGAGAAAGACGCCAACTCTGTAAGTGTATTCAGGACAAGATGCGCGGTGCCATAGTACTTTGCTATATGCACGCTCATTCATGTTGTTGAATAACAAAGAAACTAACGACGATTTTATCTATTGCATTGATTCAACATGGTAATAGAAAAAAAATCTGGCGGATCTGATGCTTCTGTACCAGACCTGGGCACACAACCTGTTTCCCAAATCGACTTTCCGGGATTTCATCCTTCAGACGGAGGCCAAATGCAAATCTGACAAGCAAATCAAGGTACATCATGGACCTCGCTCATTTTTACAACCAATTAAGTATGGCAATTGATGCACAGAAAAAAGCGTCTGATTTGCCATTCTCTTTTTTCATATTGATAACACAGGCATCAATGAACGGTTGGAGGGATGCCTACTGGGACGAAGTGAGGGAGAAACAGTACGTGATTGATGATACAGAGCGAGTAGCCAAGGAGGCTGAGGAGCGAATGAATAGTGTCTGGGACCGGCATTCAGCTGGACGTACCCAGGGAGCCACAGAGAGTATGGAACAGGATTCATTTCTGGACACCGAGAAGGGCGACGGACAGCCATCATCGTCCAATTGGAGCTTTGGTAACGAGGGTACTACTTTTACTACCACAGGAAGTAACTCAGGCGGATCGAAACCTGCACAACTGCGAACAAGACCCGTGGTGGCTTCCAGAAAGGGCAAGGAGAGGCTAGTTGATAACCCATCAGCGGCGATGCGGTTGCAGGTCTCGGATGATGAGGAAGAGAGTGGTCAGGATGATTACGAGGTTGCGCTGAGCAGGATGAGGGACTCGATGAACTTGAACAGTCGGTCACCGGTCGTTCAAAGGACTACGTACAAGGCCCAGAAAAGTCTCTCGGGTGTTGAAGCTAGGGATGAGGATCGTCAGGAGTCTTTCTCGCGGATACCTACTAGTAGTGGCGTGGGTCGTGCTGGCAGTATCTTTGATGAAGAGGAAGAAGACGATGATGAGGCACCGTTGTTCACACATAGGGCGCTACAGATGATTGGGGGGTTGAGTGCTCTGAAGGAGAGGCAGAAGGCGACAGCTGTTGAGACGGAGAGCAGCAATAATAACAATATACCCGGGAGGAAAACGCCGGCCTTGACCCAAAGAGCGACATTGTCATCAGACGAGGAAGATTACGACAACAACAGCAACACCTTGAACCAGGCTGACCCAAGTCCTGTAAATCTTTCCTTGGGATCGCAGTGGGGTATTAGCAGTGGTGGAAGTATGTTTGCAGAGTTCGAGGACGGCGGTGATAGTGGTGGTGTGGTCAAGGGAGAGAATAGTCTGATCCAAAATGATGATGAGGATGATGAGGAGGCTGCTGTGATTGCACAGCGTCGTCCCAAGGCCAGGAAGGCTATTATTCTTGAAGAATCTGACGATGAGTAAAATAGCCTCTTGTATTGTATATATACACGCATGCATGCATTTGCATTTTCAACCCTTTATGCCAGAGGCTCTCTTCGACCCTTTCTTCATACAAAAAAAATTGTTTTATGCGACTTGAGGACGAATCTGGTGGTATCTGGCCCAGGGGCGACTTTCGACGATGGACATATCCCTGACAAGACCTGGGTGTGCTAGGGGCAACATTCTTTCCAAATCCGCAATCATCTCGGGATCCTCCAACAGTCCCGCACCTAGATCCAGTCTTTTCAGCTTTGGACAGAAATTGCTGAGGGTGTTGTTTGATGCTGTTGTTGGTGTCGAGGTTTGACCAATCAGGAAGTGGATTAAGGCTTTGTTCTCAACCCATTCTGCATCGACCGCCAGTTCTTCGA
Organism: Linnemannia schmuckeri; assembly: GCA_029449235.1. Classification (NCBI taxonomy): domain Eukaryota; kingdom Fungi; phylum Mortierellomycota; class Mortierellomycetes; order Mortierellales; family Mortierellaceae; genus Linnemannia; species Linnemannia schmuckeri. Next base: position 592,286 of record JANATG010000014.1, on the reverse strand, counting down.
GTCCTTCGAGAACCACACCGCCTCCTTTGCTACTCTTGTTACTGTCGCCGTTGCCGTCAGTGTTGTTGTCATCAGGAGAAGATAGGTAATGATCAGAGTCTGATGGGAGGTCCTCGAGTCCTTGCACACGCTGGAGGGTCAGTCGACGGAGGCTCTTTGAACACGTCTGAGTCAAGACCTCAATTAACCCTTTCCCTCGCCTTCCCCTCTTCATCCCGCCCTCTCCTTCCCCGTCGCCACCATCGTCCCCGGCATCATTGTTGTCGACATCATAAAGTTCCCGCGGAGATACATCCCACTGTGCCAAAACCAACTCCTCAACCCGCGTCAATGTCGCTAGGCACTCCAAATCCAGAGCCTCCAACATCCCCGAATAGGGCACGTTCCCCACCCATTTTAATCGTCTCAATTGCGAGCCGTGCGAACGGACCAGGTGTGCTAACCCCGGGCTTGATCCAAAGATGGTGAGGTCGACTAGTTTTGAGCATTCGTATCGACGCCGGCCAAAGAGGCGACGATGGTCGTTGAGGAGGATTTGGATATGGTCGCTGTTGGCGAGGACGACATCGTCTGGGATCCAGTATGTTCTTCTTGATCTTGTTGTGATGGTCGTCGTGATGGTTGATGATTCGTCATGAGAGTTGCACGCGGAGGAGGAGGAAGAAGAAGAAGAGCGGAGTAGAGGGGACATTGCATATCCATCGTAAACGGTCCAGAGGTCTGGGTAAAAGATCGAAAACCAGGTACGACAAACTTTTGAGCATACGATTAAGGTGGTAGGTGTGAAGCGGTACCGGGTTGAAGGCGAGTTTGAGAATTGGTCGACATGGTCGTGGTTTGAGGAGGTGTTGTTTTCGGTATCGATGATAGGTTCCCAGGCGGGGATGGCTAGACCAATGCGGGAGAGGATCTCGGGCAGGAGGAGAGGATGGAGTCTGTAGTCTGCAAGCATTCTTGTTGTTTTTGTCGACGGATTGCTTGAGTTGAAATGTTGAAGAGGAGGGAGGGGAAAGCAAAAGAAAGAGAATGGAGGTGACAGAATAAATAGCAAACGAGGAAGCCGAATGATAGATGAGGAATACGTTGTGCTCTTTGACTTTTTCCTGCGCATAAAGCACAAAAGAGACAAGAGCGCAAGGGGGTGAAGGTGAGCTCAGCCCCTTCCTTCAACGATTGCGATCGCTGGCGAGACGCCGCCACCAAAAACGCGCTTGTGGTGACACGGGATCCAGGAACTATAAAAAGAAGCCATCTCCTGCGAGGAGTTTGTTAGGCTGTCGGCGTAGTCGTTCGATGCCTTGGCGTTTTACTCAAAGGCGTACACGCTGTGCCTGCTGGTGTAACACGTACAACAGACCATGGGCTGATGAAATATGAAATAGCAAAATACTCCTTGGCGCAGTCTGCATTCGATAGGTAGAACCGACACACTTCCTTTGGTTACTCTTTCTTCCTAACTACGCCAACTCACTACTACATACACTTACACCTGCACTCCCATTCACAAACAAACAGCCAACAACAACAACAACAACAACAACAACAACAACAACAACAACAATCACGACTCATCCATTCACTTACGTTCACAAAACAGCTAACAATAACCCATTAACTTACTCATCGCTAGATTCCCACCCACGCACACACACACACACATTCACAATGAGCCGACAGTCTCAACGGGCTCATCCCCTGGAACTGCCTGCGATTCTCGAACTCATCGGGGCTTATCTCGACGACGACTCTAACCACATACCCACGCTCAAGGCCTGTAGCCTCGTCAACCACGAATGGCACCGTCACTTTGCGCCCTTTCTCTGGTGGCGAGTCATCGACGACTTTGACAGGGTCCTCCTCCGACTCCACAAGATCAAGTTCGCGCCCACACTACCCTACGTCGACCCTGATGCTCGCCTTGAACCAGAGTTCCTGGCACTAGTCAATAACTTTGTCGCTAAAGTCGATGACCCCACAATCCCTATGGCCATTCATCGCGAGAGGAGGACCAGCATCAAGACCTCGTCCTTGATGAGCTTTATCATTCTCGGATACCTCTGCAAGCCCACTCGGGCGATCGACTTTAACTTTAATATCCCACCCCAGTTTCAGATATACGATGCCAATGTGGGCCAATTGATCGCACCTGAGAACGTTCGAATGTCAGACGAGTACTGGAATACAGAGCAACGGATTGAAAGTATCCTTACAGTGCTGGAGAGCAGCCCATTGTTGGAGATCCTCCGTCTGTGTGATTCTGCTATATACCCGCGGAATATCCCACACCAATGGCGTCAACTTGCGCTCCCACTCCCGGCGGCTGCACGGTGGTCGCTCACAACATCGACGGAAGCGTCGAGTGAACCCCCGAGGTGGCCTAAGTTGCACACTGCAACCTTTGAGAGGACAAAGGTTGACCGCCACTACCTCGAAATCTTTCTTCACAACGCTCCTCGCCTTCGGACTCTACACCTCAACCACATTAAGGTCATTACTATCCAAGGAAATATGATCAAGCAACATATTTTGCCGGATCCGGCCGCACTCGCACAACAGAATCGGGACTTTTACAGCCCGGATGACTCCACATATCCTTACGCGGGCATTGGGGAGCTCTCCATGTTGGCGCTCCAAGGCATCTCCCCGCAACAACAGCTGGGGTTTGCTCTCGGTCTCCCGGACCTGACGAGTTTTACCTTCGCGCTGGACCCAAAAGTCGGGTCTCTCCACCTGGCTTACAAGCTAGGCTTTGCTCATCTGGTCTCTCTGACGCTCACAGGCGACTTTAACCACGAGGTCTTGGTCCGTGCAGCAAGTCGGCTCGAGTATCTCCAATTAAGTAATACTAGCTTTGTAGACGATGACCTGTTCAAGACGATTTGTCAACACAGCGATACCCTCGAGACGGTCTCCATCCGCTCCAGGACCGCAACTTTGAACGATGGACCTGGACCACACCGAATCCTGAGGACCTGCCATCGACTTTTGGAGTTCACGCTTCAACTACCTCGCTTCAACTGTGACCCAGAGATGTTTAGAGAGCAGCCCTGGGTGTGCACAAACCTCCAAACACTTTTGCTGGTCCCCGATTGCGACACCACCGGTTCGACCTACACACCCCTCGAGGCCCAGACGGCGTTCTTCGAACAGATTGCCTCGACATTAACAAAGTTAACAAGTCTCAGTTTCGGTGGTGGGACGGGGAGCTTTGGGTTCAAGCCTCATGAAGGTCTGATCCTGTTAACGCCCTTGAAGGATCTGGAAGTGTTGAATTTAAAGGCCAGGTCGTTGGAGACCAATGCAGAGTTGACGGTCGAGCATGCCAAGTTGGTTGTGAGCGAGTGGCCGGAGCTTCGGGCTGTTGAGGGGCTGTACCATTATGTGTGCCGAGAGTTTATCGATTATGTCCAGGAGCATCGCCCCAATGTCGATTTTTCATTTTAGCCGGTTCTAAGTGCTTTGCTTTTTCATTGCAGCAGGACACCCCTTTGCTCCACACCCCTTGGAGTGAAATTGAAATATTAAAAGTAGAAAAACGTGAATGTCATGAAGTTTTAGTTCGAGTGACGTCATCCTCTTCAATGAAGTAGGAGGATGGTTTTTTTATTCTCCACCTTCCCTTCCGTTACTGACAGCATCGTCGAAAAGTCATGTCAACAGAACCACCACCACCAACAACAGCAGCAGCAGCAACCGCACAGGAGGATCGGGATCAGGACCAAGATGCCGACACCTCTATGACCTCGGCCTCCTCTCCAACAACAACAACAAGGCCAGAGAGTCAAGACACTATTGCAAGTCAACAGCCTCCACCGCAACGTCAAGACGACGAGGAAGTAGAGGACGAAGTGCAGGTGCTGAAAAGCGAGGAGCAGGATGAACCGCGAGGAGGCGTGAAGGAGGAGGAAGGCGGTGTTGTTGGTGAAGATGAGATGGAGGGTGTTGTTGTGAATGAGGATGCAGGAGGTGCTGCTGAACAACAGTCAGAACAGGAAGGTCATCAACAGACTGTCAGTTCCACCACCACCACTGATGTCACAAAGCGCACCAAGACCGCTGATTCAAAGTCCAAGAAATTTGCAGCAAACACCACTCGCAAAGAGGAGGACCAAGAAGGAGAGGAGGAGGAAGCGGAAGAAGGCGACGATGACGAAGAGGAGGAAGAAGACCGGAAACCAACCACAACCAAGTCAGAACGCACCGGCGAGGAAGACGACGAACTTCCATTATCGTCAGACGACGACGACGACGGAGACGAAGACAACGAGGATGAAGAAGGTGGCACCGGATCAGGTCAGCACCCGAACGATGATGAGTACAGCAACCTGCCTGAGGAGACCTTGTGTCGGTGGAAGGATTGTGGAAAAGTCTTGCCGTCCCTTGCAGCGTTGGTGATCCATTTGTCGGATGAACATATTGGTTGGAAGAAGACGGCTTACACCTGTGAGTGGCAGGGGTGTGCTCGCAGGCCTATTGCTCAGACGACTCGGTTTGCGTTGATTTCACATATGAGGAGTCATACCAAGCATAAGCCTTATGATTGTCCTGTCCCAGGTACCGTTTCTGTGTCTCTTGGTTGGAGATTTAGCATTTGTTGTTTCACATGGTTTCCATTCAAGACACTGACCACTTATTATTTTTATCCATTTTTTGTACTTCATTAGAGTGTGACAAGAGCTTCAGTCGCTCCGAGTAAGCTTTTCTTTCGCCTTGTTTCAATTGTTCGATGGTTGACTTCTTCATAAAAGAACGCACAGCTGAAATCTCTGCTCCTTTTTTTCATCAATTAGCGCGATGGCGAAGCACCTCAAATTTCAACACGGAGATGTACCAGAACGATTTACAGGACGGAAATCCCGAGGCCGATATACCATGAAAGACCCAGCAGCCTCGTCAACTCTCCTCCACTCTTCGACCTTTGGCGCCAAGAAGCGGCGACACCCTGACTCTTCCCGATCCGAAACCGACCTTCCTTCCTCGTCATCTAAACATCGTCCGACAAAACTCCGGAAATTAGGCGCTGGCGGTGACGGTGGCGAGGATTATGATGAGGATGGGTACTATATTGGTGATCGACAGTACTCTGACGGCAACAGTGAACATCGACATTATCATCATCGGTCACATTCTGATCGTGTGATCCTGCGGCATCTAGAGAACGCTCGGCGAGGAAAAAGAGGAGGAACAACAACCTCAGCAGCGGCAGCAGGTGGGGGAGGGCGCAAAAAGGAGCGAGTACCAACCAACAACGGCCACGATGACGACAATGATGACGACGCAAGTGGGGACGACGACAGCGATTTTGAGATTGACAATGGACAAACCCCGCGGCAACGGTACGGGCTCCTGAAGGCCAAATACGACTACATCCATAATGAGCGCGAAGCTCTGGAAGCCGAGTACGAAGATCACAAAAAGAAGTTGCAGCGACTTCGTGTTGAACGCGAGCTGTTGCTCGATGCCCTCCTTGCCAGTCAGGAGGATTTACAGGACCCTGCTCTTCAAGCTATTGAAGATAGCGATTAGTGTCTTTTTCTTGTTTTGTTTACTTTTTGTCCGTTGTTTGTATCATAGTCATTGTAAAAATCAAGAAAAAGGTCTAATAAGACGCACAACCACATGCCATGCTCTCTCGAACTCGTACAGTCACTTCAATCACATCACACACTTGACAAACAACAACTTTCTGTGTTTTCGTTCCCCCCTTTTTTTTATTCCAAGCAACATCGCAAATCCCATCCAAACAAGACATGAAGTCAAAGGGGTAACTTATTTGTTCATTCCGGCGACGGTCTTGGGTCGGGCCTCCTGATCCGATATTGAGCGCAAGAAGATCTGGTCTGGTGCATGGTCCTTCTCGCCCTGGTCGAATGTATAAGAGCTGGCCACTGCCAGAGTCTTGCCGTCGCAGGACCATGATAGCGACGAGACCGAGGTTGGGTATCGTGGATACTGTCGTAACCTCTTCTTGTTGTATCCGTCCCACATTGTCACGCCTCCATCCGATCCTCCTGATGCGAACGTTCCATGACTAGGTTATTTCAAGAGTGAAAGTAATCACGGTCAGGTACAAAAGCTGCACATACATATCAAAGAACAAAATAAAACAAAAAAATGCCTGCAACCAAAAAGATCAAAGAAAACGTACATGGGGTGGAAGGCCAACGCGTTGACGGGATAGATCATCTCAACACCATCCTCATTCTGGCGATGACACTTAAAGGCATATTTCTTGGCCTGACTCTGTGGCGAGGGGTCAAAGAACTCGACCGCAACACGGCCCTCGATCGATGAAGACGCATACCCCTGCCCGTTCCGCATACACTTGACAAACCGCGTCTGATACTTTAACGAGCTCTCCCGACGCTGTAGGGTTTCTTTCATATTCCGGAGGTCGTAAATAAATACATGTCGTCCTGCCATTGCGACGACTAATTTTTGATCACAGACGTCGAGGGAAAAGATCTTTTCAGGTTGGTGGTATATGCCCAGGTTCGATCCGTGCTCGGCTCCTCCTGCGCGGTGATCCCATGTCCCGATCGTCTTGTCCCATGATCCTGTCACCAAGAAGTCTACAACAGCGTGTAAGATAAAAAGATGTAAGTTTCTCCTCATGACGTGGTGCGAGTTCTTGTCAGCAATGTGCTAATCTGTTTGAGAAGCAGCCGATTGTGAGATATCCAGAGTACGTACTATTGGCGGTGCTGAAAGCCATTGTGCGCACAGCATCGTCATGCGTTCCCAAGACAATATCCCGTCCCGTTGAAAAGTCGTGCCTAAAACATCCAAGCAATAATGACATTAGTTATTTCTCGTCGTAAAAAAATAACGCAACTCCTTGTCATTGTCCTCCTCTCTTGATAGAAAAGCTTCATCTCCAGCAACAGTAAAGTCTCGTCGCTTACATCCTGACGGCTTTATCAAGTCCTCCGCTGTAGGCCTGCATGCCTTCTCCGAAGCAGCAGTCCAGAACTGCCGCGTTGTGGTAATATTTTGCCGTCTGTTGGTTCTTGACAATATCGTACAGCGCCACACTCTAACCAAGCCGGGAAGGAAAAAAAGAGAGTGAATAGTAGTGTTGTTAGTAGTTTTGCTTTTTTTAATTTCTTTTTTTGTACCTTGAATTCGCTGCTTTCAGTAGTCGGCTTCCTGATCCGCGCTCGTTGTTGAAAGCATGTCCAGAAGGCTCAGTTGTCGCTGTCTGTTGTATGATCTAAACAAAGGGATGCGCTTGTTTTTGTTTGTGAAAGAAGTACCTTATCCCAAGAAGAGACCATCAGCACCTCTGGTTTGGAGGGATGAAAGGTGACGGTCGAGATTGCATCGTTTGGGGGTTCGAAGAGTTCGTATTCGGCAGCCATGAGGGATGTGTCTGTGTTTGCTGTGTCTGTGTGCTTCCTTGGTTGAGAAGAGAAACGTTGTGTCGGTGTGAAAGACGAATAGACGGACGCGAAGGGCGGGCAGATCAAAAGGTGGGTCAGTGGCTTTGAAAATTTTGTGTTGGCTAAGAGGCAATTGATCCACACGGTCGTTCTTGCAAGAATGCGGCATGCGAGGTTTGTTGATAGGATCAAGGGCTGTCATTTTTCTTCTTCTGTTGTCGTAGGTGAACTCGCTTGACTCAACAAAAACAGATATAGCTTCGCATGAGTGGCGTTTAATATACTGCCATGTTGTAAAGTCTATGGACGGAAAGGCTGCCGACAACTGGTCAACAAAGTCCAGCCCACTCAAGAGAGTCATGATTTCAAGACGAGGGAAAGCAGCAATCACGACAAGGACTTCGCTCAAAGACGTCTCATCTGCAAACCCATTTCTCTGGCAGCCACGGACAAATACGAAGGGTCGTCACTGTGGGAAATGTGACGTCCATCCTTGATCCACCCAACTCGGCGCTGGTGACTATCAAAACTCGGAGGTGAGAAATTGCGACAAAGAAAGTCATCACGCTGGGTAGACCACCAACAAGGCCAAAGAACTGGCGCAAGATCGCGTCGCTCGGGAAAGCAATAAGCGTCACGTCAAGCCAAACCAGTCTTTCCTGGCACCCCCAAGGCGCCGTAAAGTCGCCCGGTGGTGTTGATGGTACATCTTGTATAGTAGACTTGTAAAGGGTATGGGTGCTGCCTATGGCCAGAGCTTCGAGTACCGGGAACGCGGTCAAGACGTACATGAGAATAATATAAGCGCGTTTGTTGGGTCCTGTGATGGTGAGGGATTTTAACAATGGCGGCTTCTGTACGCCGTAGGCGTGCTTGGGGGACAGGAAGAGCTAGATTGCAAAGTAAATGCGTCCCAGTCCTTCGGTACTTTTGCTCAGACGGATATGGTTTCATGACATAATCAATCTCTAGCCTTTCGGACTGTCGCTAGAGCTAGAGTTGCAGCACTGAGATCGAGAGACGTCTGGAATTTCAAATCTCGCAACCCTCGAAAGAACTGCCGTACGGTGATCTCGTCTGAAAAAGGTATCAAACGAGGATGGTGAATAAAAGTTGTTCGCCCAGGAAATAAGGTGAATGTGGGATGCAGTGCAACCAATTCTACTCAGCACTTAATCTATAGGCCACAGACTTGGCTACACATCTTTAAGGCGTAAAGAGGGAGATATGCTTGTATGAGGTTGAAGAGTTCCGGGGCTGCCATGATCTTGTTACAAACAAGCACTTGCATTTATTTTGATTATCCAATTTATACAGGGTGTATGAGAGTGGACCTGGATGTCCAAAAAAAATAAAAAAGCAAAGCAAAAGATGCAGAACGAGATGAGTAAATGTTAGCTGCGGAGGGATGGATATGAGTCGAGAGAAGGACCAGTTCTGAGTGCACCCCTGCCCCTCCTTGTTTTTGCTTTGCGATTGGCTGCTTAATGTGACTCCACATGCTCGGTCCACAAAATAGTGTTTAACCGCAATCTTCTCCTCGGACCTCAGCTGCATTGTGAAAAAAAAAATGGAGGGAAATGCAAATAGAATTGGAGAATGGGCGGGGGCCCCTCGCCTCCCTCGCTTCGTTTTCTTCTCTTTCGAAGAACATAACCACAAATCTAACTTCGCCATACTCACTCCCTAAAACAGTAGAGAAAGCCATCCCCCCCCTGAATCCAGTGGTCATATTGCCTAACCCCCTTGCTCGTGAATGCATCTCGCCCAGTCGATAGATGGATAGAATGCAACTGTAAGACATTCTTTGGATGTAACTTGTATATTTTTTGCCACAAGAAGTCGATATTTCTCCTTCTCTCACTAATGCGTTATATATTCATGTACAGGGGAAGGAGTTGGTATGAATTGCATTAGTCATGGTTATGGATCTCGGACTTGGCCATTGGAGACGAAAAAACGGTTTATTTTCTTCGCCTCTTGCGCGTTATTTCAGTTGTTGGAACGTCGTTCATTCAGTCATACATGCCTACCAACTTTGTGTGATTGCATTTTGAACCTAAGCTTGAACTTGGACCTGGACTGAAAAAAAAAACAAAAAAAAAAACAGTAGACGATTCTGATCTTCTTGGATCCACAATCATGACTTACATCCCTGCCATTGTTGGTAATGACTGACTGACACATCCATCGATTGCCCGTATTTCTCGGTATATAAACTTAAATGATCCTCCCTCCACTTTTTGTCATTCATCCATTCCCTCTATACCCTACATTAACTTTTTATTTTCTTCATTCCCTTTTTTCGTCAAACAACACCCACTTTAGCCTGTACAGCAGAAGCACCAAATGCCTCAAAAGTACCCGCGGATTAATAGAGAGGGTATTGATTCAGCACACTCTCTCTTCTTGCCGGATGTGATCATCTCCTACGCAAACATTGAGGCACCCGTTGAGCCGATCTTGATTGAGCCACCCTTTCCCGTCCCTCCTGCACACCCGCTTGTCCAAGGCCATGGTCACCAGACGATCTTTTCCTTTTTTAAATGTTGCCCTGTCTCTCTTTCTGCAATCATCAGTCTCGCTCTCTTCTGCACCTACCTCGTTGCACTTTCTTTACACGGGTTTCCACCATTGGCAAACACTATTTGATTACCTGATAGATAGACTGACTCACTGGCTGACTGACATGCTGAGTTCAGTGTTTCCCTCTCTTTTTTGCTTTTGCTGTTTTACCTTTGAAAAGAAACAAAAATGTGTGGCCTGAGCGCATCTTCTGCGGGAACGAAATTAGTATTCTCAAGGGGGAGGGGAGGGGAGAGAGCGAATAGTGCAGATCGCACACACCACTAATAATAAGGACAGACATCCAAAAGAAATTATCATTACTGTTCAGCAGACGATCGTTCCTCTATCAACTCCTTCGCTAATTGATATCGCGCCCTTACGAGGGTATTTTTTACTCTTGTGGGTCCTCCAATTAACCAATATGATATCAAACACGATATGAGAAATAAAAAATCGCGCAACAACGCTCACTTACAACCAGAGGTGAAAGAAAGTACAAATAGGTGCCATTGAACAATATAAGTGTTCAACATATCTTGCTCTTCGTTGTAATAACCAGTACAGCATTTACATCCATTCTGTTCATACAGCATTAGCATCCTTTTATTAATAATCTGAATGATCGTAGATCAGGCCAGATAATTCATTCTGGAGCCAAAGGAACTCTTTTGTAATAGGATAAGGACGCTCTGCCTTGGCTGGATAGAACTCAGCTACTCTCAGCTTGGGCCAATGCATCCTCATCCACTCCGCCTCCTCCCTTTCTGTCGAATACCCATACGCGTCTCTCGGACTGACATTGACCGAACCCCGGAGTTCCTCCAGCTTTGACAATCCGCCTAACAACTCCAAGAAGCCTCTACGAAGATGAATACCTTGATCTGGGGGACCACCGTCTGCTCTGTTGTTCAGCGTCAAAAGACCCGGAAAGACTTCGTCGCGATATGTCCAGCTATTTCCGTTCCGATAGGTAATATGCCGTGGAAGTGCAACCCTCAACTCCAAAACTTGAAGATCTTTTTGCCTCCCAATGTTAGCCAAACAACTCCCAAGACTCAATATCATCACATCGACAATTGTAGTAGGGAGGGAAAAGGGGCGCTGGGGGCCATTTCTCCTTGGAGGCTGCGACAAATGACCCACATTCACCTCCAGTCGGAGTTCTCGCAGTCTACTCGTTGCCCAAGAGACGTCGCTCAAACGCTGCACTGGGACGCCAAACGGCGCTTCCCAGTTTTCTCTAGTACCATCAATCACAAGCGATTCCAGAACTGTTGCAAAGTTCAAAAGCTGGGAGACCGAAAATCCGCAGAGATTGCGAGTGTTCCTAAGATGTACCTGCGTCAAAGACCGCATATGTCCAGAAAGAAGAGACATCAGCCTGGTTCGCTGAAATTCGTGGCTCTCATAGTACCCATCGTAATAGAACGACTCTAGCGTGTTCACGGGCATGGCGTCGGTGGTGAGATGCAACATGACTCCATCGTAATTGCCATAGTCAGATTCCTCTCCGTCGTCATCATCAATGTCAAATCCGATGTCAACGCGTGAGAGCCGTCGGAGCTTGGGGCACCGGGTGACAATGAAATGAGCTAGTATCTCTTCATCATCGCGGTCTACCATCTGTGGCACCATCACCTGCTCGAGCTCCGGACAGTAGGGAAGCATCAAGAAATACGGCTCGGGGTCGTCCATGAGATGATCCTCGCAAACATCAAATTCTCTCAGCTTACGCAAAGGCCCATCTCGCTCGTAGACATTCTCGGTCGCTAGTGTCGCCTCCACCCCTTCAACAACTTCCAGCCACGCCGGCTGGTACCCCAAATCCTTCGGCCGGATCATAAACACTTGGATGGACGAGGGCAATTCGAAGAAGATCCGTGGGACGACATCCTTGCGCACTTCCTCTGGACGTTCAATACCCAGCCTCAATGTCTGGAGGCCAGTCATCCCAGCAATAGTTTGCGCCACATTATTAAGTTCTCGTTGGTGCTTGATCCGCATGCCGTTCAACGTCAGGCTCTGGAGATGGGAGGCTTGGGCGGGTGGTATCATGAGACAGAACTTGGAAAAGACTGGTTCTGCTCTGCCAAGGCGTCGAAGACTCGGACTATTCCATTCCTCGTCAGGACCAGGAGGATTATGCTCGAACCGAATCAGTTTCGTCATCCTAGGGATCATGACCTCCGTGAGACTGGTGGCAGAGGAGGCAGAAGTCACAAATTGTGTGTCGACAGTTGTCTGGACGCCCATTGCTGCTGCTCCTCCTGCTCCTCCTGCTCCTTCTGCTAGTTCTCCTGCCTCTGTCGAGTCAACTTGTCGCTGCTTTGAGACAGCGGCAGAAGCAAGGCAGTTGTAGTAGTGGTCAAAGAACTCGGTGTCCACGCGAAGATTTCTGACTAAGTGAACGTTCCGTAGAAGGGCCGCGATTTCATCGGGGGCAGAGAAATTGTGTTGACTGGAGAGGGCACGGAGGTCGAGGCTGTGGTATTGACGAGCGAGTCTGAACAAAGGCAAGGAATGGGTGTGGACGAATCGATTGGTGAGAATGAATCTCGAGAGGTCTTGAAGTTCCATGACTGAAGCGAGGATGGCGACCAGCTCTGGGATCCCAAAAAATAGATCTGCTGCAGAGGTCATAACGGTCCGGTAGGTGGGTGAGAGGCGATGGTGTCGGAATACGTAAGAAATAAAAGAAGAAAGGAGGAGAGAAGAAAGAAGAGAAAAAAAGGAAGGTGAAGAAGGTCTTTAACTTCGTTCTCCTGTTTAATTTCGTCTTTCGTTTTGTATGAAAAAAGCAGTCTAACAGACAAAATCCCAACAGCAAAAAAGACCGCAATTGATCTGATCCTTCACTGCCCTTCTTGAAGAAAGATAAATAACAACTAGTGGAAAGAAAAAGCAGCACAGCAGTCGCATTTTATTACGCAGAGTGGTCGTCGGAATAGATCAGCCCAGGTAAAGCCTTTTGTAACCAAAGAAACTCATCATCAGGATCATTTGCGACATGTCCCCCGACAGCTGGATAAAACTCAGCGATCTTCAGTCGAGGCCAATGCATCTTCATCCACTCGGCCTCCTCACGTCCTGTGCTATATCCCTGATCGTCCCGTGAATTGAGGCTAACCGAGCCTCGGAGCTCTTCCAGCTTCGACAATCCAGCCAACATGTCCAAGAAACCTCTCCTGAGACGACCATCCTGATTCTCAGGATCGTTGCCTGCTCTTCTGTTCAATGTCAACATACCCGGAAAGGACTCATCCTGATACACCCAAGGTCTTCCATCCCGATGAAAAAAGTGGCGAGGAAGCGCTACCTTCAGATCCAGTACTCGAAGATCCTTCTGCTTGCCAATGTTCGCCATTAAGCCTCCAAAACTCGTAGCCGCCACATCCTGATGTAAGCGCGGAAGAGAGAAAGCCTGATGAAAATTGTTAGGTGGCAAATACGACAGGTGGCCGATATCCACCACAAGTTGGAGCTTTCGAAATCTGCTGGAGGCCCATGACACGTTGCTCAAGTGTTGCAGTTCAAGGCCAACGTTGTACAATATCCCAGGGATACCGTTCTCAATTACAAGCGACTCTAAGGCTGGGGCAAAGTGTAAGAGTTGGGTGACCGAAAATCCACAGACACTGTAGCAGTTCCAGAGATGGATCTCCTTTAACGATAGGAAATGGTTCGACAGGAACGATGCCAACTTAGCTCGGTGCAACTCGCTGCTCTCGTAGAACCCTTCGTAACAAAACGACTCCAGAGTATCCTTGGGCATGGCGTTGCTGGTGAGATTGAATATAAATCCGTCGTAGTTGCCGAATTCTGATTCATCTTCGTCATCTATACTGAATCCGAGGTCTACGCACGAGAGCCGTCGGAGTTTGGGCAGCGACTGACAATGAACTTGGCGAGCCTCTCCTCGTCGTTGCGGTGTTCCATCTGTGGCACCATCACCATCTCGAGCTCCGGACAGTATGCAAGCATCAAGAAAAAGGGCTTGGCACTGACGAGGTGATCCAGATCCACATCAAAATCCTTCAGCTCGAGGAAAGGTCCATCGCGCCTGTAAGCCTCCTTCGCTGTCGGTGTGGTGTCGTCTCGGCCCTCCACCTCGCACTGCTCGCTGCAGCCCAGATTCATCATTCGAATCACGAAAACTCGTATTGACGACGCCAAGCCGAAGAAAATTCGCGGAACAAGGTCATCCAGCAATTCTTCTGAGTAATCGATACCCAGTCTTAGTGTCTGAAGGCTAGTTAGTCCCGCGACAATCCATACCAAGCAATTAAGGTCTCTCTGGTACTTGACCAACAAGCCATTCAAGGTGAGGCTCACGAGATGGGCAGCTTGAGCAGGAGGTATCATAAGAGTGAACTTGGAGAGGACCAGATTTGCTTCGTATCGAATATTTATATCGTGCCAGTCCCCACCTGGAGCAGGAAGGTTGTAATCGAACCGAGAGAGATTGGTCATCCTCGATAACGTGACGTGCTCCAAGGAGAAAGCAGCAGTGGTAGCGAGCGGAAAGGGTCCGTCGACAAACCCCTGGTTGTTCGTTGCTGGCGATCCTATTCCTACTCCTGCTCCTGTTCCTGCTCCTGTTCCTGCTCCTGTTCCTGCTCCTGTCGTGCCGCCTTGTTGTTGTTTCGAGGCAGCCGCAGTGACAAGACACTCATAGTAACGGTCAAAGAACTGGCTGTCCATGCGGATGCCCTTGACGAAATGGGCGTTTCGCGCCAGGGCTGTGAGTCCGTCCCGGGAATAGGCTAGGCGACGTTCAGGGATGGCCCTCACGTCGATGTCGCGCAAAAGTAGAGGTGCGATGGTGGTGTACATAGAGTGACTGGTGCGCATCAGACGCGAGAGGTCTTGAAGTTCCATGACTGAAGCGAGGATGGTGACCAGCTCTGGAATCCCAAAGAATTGATGTGCTGCAGAGGTCATGGTGAGGTTATGGATGCAGTGTGGGAGGTGATACATTAGAAAGCCCTTTTTTTTTCTTTGAACTAGTTTTTTTTGAAGATTTTGTCTTTTTATTGGTGGCTTGCGTCTGTAGACTTAGTTTGATAGTTTTGTGCGATAGTTTTGTGTATTTCTTTGGTGATGATGTTGGAGATATCGTCCCAGGACTGAGTCTGTTCATACAGAAAGAGAGCAATGTTGGCTGTGTGTATCCCAATCAGGCAGCAAGTTAGGAGTTGCGGAGCGGAGATGTTGTACTCGGATTTGATGGAGAACTCCGGAGACTTGAAAGAGAGGAGCGAGTGCAGATCCTCGTCCGACCAGAGAGGCTTGTCGGTATACTCCTTCAGCGTGGACTGCCATGCCAGATATTTGGCAGAGCATTGAAAGACGTAGTGATTCTTGTCTGCTCTCTGTTCTCTACATCCTCGCATCTCGCCTTTGAACTAGAATGCAACCATGAACAAATCCACACGAATTTTTCGTATCAAGAATCAAAAAAGCGGTCCAATCTGACCATGAGATAAAAGTTAAGTTGTGATAGATGAGGAATATCAAGAGACGCGACAGATAGAAAGGGGGTTTGAAAGACGGCCATACAGCAAAGATTCATATCTATCCCGCGTTCAGGTTGTAAAACAAATAAAAAGAGACAAAAACAAAGGACCCTGTCTGTAGTTACATTTTGGTTCAGGAATATCATGCTCTATTTATGCGAGGTAGAAAAGTCGTGTTAAGGATGCGCATGTGCATTGTGTGTAGGATATAAGCGTTGATATGGTTCCCCATTGCTCATAGGCATCAGCTGTCAGCCGCTCAAGGCAAAGACCAAGCTCATTGATTGTTTAAAAATCAAGCCCAAAAGCCCAATGCCTCCCAGTATCCATAGCGTGCATGATCTCCTTTTGATATTTCGTATCTTTTTGTTCATTTCTTTCTTTTCTTTCTTTCTCCAACCTTTTTTTCCTTTCCTCTTCACCCTTCCCTCTTCATACTCTCAACATCCGATCAGACATACAACACCCTCCCGCTTTTCCAACGCCAATGCAACAAGCAACCCGCAATCACAACCTCGACCGTGCCCGTAACTCCAACAACAACGCTGAGCCATCAAGCCATTATCACCGCAGCAACAATAGTAACAATGGCGATGTCTATATGCTCAACATCACTGAGTCTTACCCCGATCCCGATGAACAATCATCGTTCATGGTCTCCTTCGTAGAGGGAAAACGCTCCGTTCAATACCAACCTCACGATGCCGACAAAACTTGTGTCACCACCACCTGCGACTCCTTATGGCCCTATTGTGAACAGTCGACGACCAACCCTTCTCCTCATTTCCTTCAGCGAGTTTTCTCCTTTCTTCAATGGCTCGTCTTCAAGGCCGTTGCTTCGTGTTACCATCAACGCGAATCCGCCCCTCCGATTCAGCTCTAAGGTGGCTGCCATCATTGGACATTCCCTACCCTTTTCGCGCTTGAGATCTACGTTCCATTTTTTTTTTTACCGATCAGCTCCTTCCACTCCCTGTATCATCGTTTTCCTTTTTTTTTTTTTTTTTTTTTTTAATCAGGCGTTGCTGGCTTCTCTTCTATCTCTCTCGTTCGATTTAGATTCTATAACAATTTTGCGAAATAAATCTCTCTTTCTTACTAGGCGAAAACAAACAAAAAAAGAAAGAGCTGACATTTCGTACTCATATCGAATCTCTGGACTCGAGTAAAAATGTAAAGGAAGGTATGTCCTCGTGCGCGTGCCACAAGGAGCCTAAAGATTCGATGGGTGGGATCAGAACGTCCTGAAAATCTTCAACCCCCAATTTCAACCAGTTCACTTGCGCTCCTCCTGTCACACGCTACCGACCTTGTCCTGTTTTTAGCCCTTCGCCCTTTTTTCCATTTCAACCCCACCACTTTTTGAAAACAGGCGACATGGACTAAATGCGCGCAATGTTTTTTTCGGTCAGGGGTCGCACAGGCCGTTTTTTTCTGTTTCGACTCACCACATGTGAATGAGGAAGGCTAAATGACCCACATTCCATATCAGGACAACAGTGTTTTTTGAACGATTTCCATGATGATTTTGGTTTGTTAAAATGTATTTTAATAGAGTAAGAAATAATGCCAAAAGGGAATGTAGATGGGGGATATGCGGGGAAAAGTAGTAAGGAACAAAGAAAAAAAACATGCTAGATTGTAAAGAAGGAAAAAGAAGTACAACGGATAGAACCAAAGAATGCAACCAAAACCCTTCTACCTCCAGTCGGTCTTGCCGTTTCCACGCTTGTTCGAGAACAAGTGCTTGGGCATCTTGGTCTGGACAGCTCTGTCGGATTCTCCTCTCTTGGCAAACAAATTGGGTGTACGCTGGGCAAGTTTGCGGACCTTCTCCGATTCGAGCTTCTGCTTGACGTTGCGCACTCCGGACATGGTACGGTCCCGAACAACACTGGTTTCGGGGCGAGCAGTCGACGACAAACGGGCGATGATCTCTCCCCGGCTTTCTGAGCGAGCACGCTTCGAGATTCTGCTGCGTGCACGAGCATTGCTCGACTCCAATCCCAAACGTTCCAAGTGGTTCGACATCTCTCCAACAGTGCGCTTGATGGCTGTCTTAGGCAATGTGGGGCGGTTCTTAGTAGTCTTAAGACGTGCCTCGATGCGGGTAAGGCGAGTGTGCTCTGTGATAGCGTTGGCAGTAGCTTCCAAAGCCTCGTCTTCCGAGTCCATCTCCTCGTCCTCAGACTTGTAGTATCCCTCGGCCTCGAGTCTCTCCTCCTCACGCTCGAGCTCATCCAGCTGCTCCTGAATGTCGGCATCAATGAAATCGGCAACGTTCTTGCCCTCCCAGATCTCAGGAATGACATCGTACTTCCACTCGGGGTTCTCCAAAAGATATCTCTTCTTAAGATCAACGTTGAACACACCAGCACCACCCTGCTCGGCCTCCAAATCACGCTCCAGTCTGATACGGTTGGGGTCCTTGGGATCGTACTTGGCCTTGTTCTCGGCTCCAGCAGGGATGAAGGGCAGACGTGGGTTGTCGTCACGAGGCTGGGGCTGAGTCAAGTGGATCTTGTTGAGAATGTCGTTGATCTTGTGTCCCTTCATCTTGGAGTCAACACGAGCCTGCAAGAGGCGATCGCAGGCAGACTGCTTGACGTTCATAACACCCTCCTCGGTGTAGCAGGACATACCCATCATCTCGACCTTGTCATTGTCGACAATGTTGTCCAAAAGAGCACGGTCCTCGGCGCTGATATCCTCAATCTTCATGGCATCAATCTTGTTGATGACGAGCATAACGGGCTTGTTGGCAAAGAGGGGCTTGATGCTGTGGAAGAGAGAGACCTGCTCCTTGATGCTGTATCCACAACGTTCCGAGAGATCGATAAAGTAAAGGACAGCGCAACGCAAATGGGCCAGAGCAGTGATCGATTGCATCTCAATGGTGTTGCGGTTCTCCAGGGGATGATCCAAGATACCGGGGGTATCGATGACTTGCCAGCGCAAGTACTTGTAATCCATATGACCAACAAAGAGTGACTTTGTCGTGAAGGCATAGGGCTGAACATCGACATCGGCACGGGTGATCTTGTTCATAAAGGACGACTTTCCAACATTGGGGTAACCACAGACAAGAAGGGTGCGGGTGTTGGGGTCAATGGAGGGGAGACGGGCCAAATGCTGGCGGACCTGCTCGAGATAGGCGAGCGAGTCCTTTTGACGGCGCATGATGGTGGCCATTCTTCCGAGAGCTGCCTTCTTGAGCTGCTTGCAACGGTAGAGCGAGTCACCAAACTTGAGCAAACGGACGTAATCCTTTCCGACCTGGTCAATCAAATGGCGAGCGGTGTTCATCTGTCCCAGAGCCAACTTGTAATGATCCTTGTCGTAAAGGACGTTCATCAAGTCTGCGTAGAAAGGGTGAATGTCCTAATGTGTTGTAGGAGAGTGGTGTTAATACTATGTGCGATAAACACTCGTTGTCTAATTGGTCAGCGATCAAAGGCCTTGAAAAAAAAAATAAGGGTTGAAAATAATTCTTACATCGAGCTTAGGGAACTCGTCCAAGATGCCCTTCAGGCGCTCGTCAAAGTTCTCCTGGGTGAATTTGACCTTGCGCATATAAAAGTTACGGATACGGCTGATAGCAAAGTTGGCATGGATGACCTATAACAATTCAAAACAGAAGGAAAAGAAGGATGAGTATCGATGTTCAGCAGAGTAATCAGGACAGAGTGCACAGAGGCATAAAAGTAAGTATCCTTACGGTGGGGGTCTTGCGCTGGGTCTTGGAGAGGATGATGTCGAGGAAGTCACCGCCTGTGGGGACAGGAGTGATCTTCTTGAAGTTATAGATAGAGGTCATGGCTGTGGAGTCCTCGGACTAGTTATCCAGAGCGTGGATTGAGGTAGAAGGAAAGGGGGAAGAAGGGAACTGGAGAGACCTGTCTGTTGCTGTAGACAAACAAGAAGGGGTATCAAGGTAAAAGACGAAGTGGGATGGCGTGAAGGGTGGAGCGAATGAAGGTGATGGAGAAAGAGAAAGAAGGCTCAAGAGGGAAGGGAGGAGGAGAAAGAGAAGGTGCCTTTTTTGTTAAAAGTCAAAACTGAGCCTCACTTTCGCCAGAAGGACAAAAAAAAAAAAAAAAAAAAATCGGACTGCTTGTTGGGCTTTCCAACAACAACAACCAACAAACCGTCTTTAACAGAGTGTTTTTTTTTTAAGCACTTTGATCGATAAAATTTATGACATCATAGAAGTACGATCTGATCGCATCAGTTGCGTCGTGAACAGACTTTTTTTTTGCTTTTGGGGATAAGGATACAAACAGGCAACAACGACAAAAAAACAATCTTCTTTTCAACCCCTCCCTTCGTCTGTATCATATTCACCACAATGGAGTCTGTACGTGCGCCTTCCCACTCACTCACACTCCCTCGAATGCCGCATGCCCTTTCTCACATAACGCCCTTCACTTGGCAATAATGATGACCATTTCACCCCGCGTTCGATCGCACAGACTGAAAGTCTACAAAAGGAAGGCCAGAAAACTCATACATTGAACACTACTCGACTTGCGACTTGCACTTTCACTAGGTCGTTATTGGAATCAACTTTGGAAGCACCAACAGCTCCATCGCCGTCTTGGCCCCCAATGGACACTTCAACGTCATTGCCAACGCCGACGGTGAGCGCATGATCCCCTCCGTTGTCGGTTTCTCGGGTGACGAGGAGTTCTCCGGCACCCAGGCTCTTCAGCAGGCCGTCAGGAACCCCAAGAACACCCTCGAGGGTTTCCGCAAGTTGATTGGCAAGAAGTACGTGTCTTCTAGGGGCGTTCTTTTTTCATAGGGCGGTTGTCGACAGTTTTGGATATGACAGAAGCATGAACAGCGAGAAGCAAAACGACAGCAAGCCTCGGCTATCAGGAGTTCGTAATTCGCTGGAATGGTGATCAAGAAGGATATTAACTTATATCACAATATCTAATTTAACCGATAGGTTCGAGGAGGTCAAGATCTCGTCGGATGTCACTCACCCCGACATGGTCTCTAAGGATGGTGTCCCCGCCTACAAGGTCAACTTCAAGGATCAGGAGCACATCTTCACCGTCCCTGAGGTCGTCACCAAGCAGTTGAAGCACGTCCACGAGGAGGCTGAGGCATACCTCGGAGCCAAGGTCACCGGCGCTGTTCTCGCCGTCCCCACCTACTTCACCGAGCACCAGCGTGAGGTTCTCTCCCAGTCTGCTGCTGCCGCCGGCATCAATGTCTTGCAGATCATCCAGGAACCCGTTGCTGCCGCTCTCGCCTACAACTTTGGACAGAACCCTGCCAAGGGTGATGCTCAGGACAAGACCGCCTTGGTTCTCGACATGGGCGCTTCTTCCTTCGATGTCACCGTCCTCTCGGTCCGCAGCGGCATTTATACCATCTTGGAAACTGCTCACGACGAGGCTTTGGGAGGTGCTGCTTTCACCGAGCAGTTGGTCCAGTTGGTTGCCCAGGAGTTCAAGAAGAAGACCAAGGTCGATGTCACCGGTAACAAGAAGGCTCTCTTGAAGATTGCCACTGCTGCCGAGATCACCAAGAAGCAGTTGTCTCGCTCTGCCATGGCTCCTTGCTCAGTCGAGTCTGTTGCCGAGGGTTTGGATTACCACGGATCGATCAACCGTCTTCGCTTCGAGTTGGCCTCGTCCAAGCTCTTTGCCAAGTGCAATGAGTTGATTGAGCACATCTTGGAGAAGGCCCAGTTGACTGCCGGTGCCATTGACGAGATTCTCTTGGTCGGAGGTGCTACCCGCATGCCCAAGTTCCAATCCCGTCTTCGCGATATCTTCCCCGAGACCACCATGCGTCTGGATCAGGAGTCTGATGAGGCCATCACTGTCGGATGCGCTGCCCAGGCTTCGTTGATTGCTGGATTCGACAAGGAGGACATTGTTGCTTCGACCAAGGAGAACATCACTGTCACCCCCCACACCGTCAAGCCCATCGGAGTTGTCGGCTCCAACGACGAGTTCATCACCATCATCCCCAACCACACCCCTCTCCCCGCCAAGCGCGTCTTCGAGTTTGGACAGGCTGCCGATGGCCAGCAGGAGGTCTACTTTGCCCTTTATGAGGGTGAGCAGGATCCCCTCCCCCCTAAGAAGGAGAAGGTCGAGAAGGTTGATATTGGATCTGATGATGATGATGAGGAGGAGGAGGAGGAGCTCCCTGCCAAGCCCACCTTCCACAAGACCACCCTCTTGGCTGAGGTTGTCCTCAAGGAATTACCCGCTGGTGCCAAGGCTGGTGAGCTCAAGATTGAGGCCACTGTCCACGTCGATATTACTGGCAAGACCACCATTACTTTGCGCGAGAAGAAGAGCGGCAAGCAGGTCCGTGCCGAGAGCGCTTAAATTATTCATTTTGCACAAGGGAGGAACGGTGGTTTGGAGGAAGAGAGAAAAAGCAAGCAGCGTTTGTTTTGGACATAGAAAGCATCAATGAAACATGAGTTTTTTGTAAAAGATAAAAAAAATGAACATACAAAAAAACAATCGTAAACATTACTCTCCCTCGTTCTTGCAAGTTGAATGGATGGCTAGCCGTTTAGATATGTGTGATAGAGAATCGCCAGGGGTAGGGAAAAAGGTTGCATGTATATGTGGGTTGAGCAGTGAATTTTCAGCAAAGCCACAGACTGATCAACGCACACAGAACGGGACGAGATACTTGTCCAGTTCACAGTCAATTTCTCAACACTCTGCAAAACACCTGTGTAGCGTTTTCTAATCTACACCCTTCTTACTTCAAGTAACCGGACAAGCAGGACTCGACCCATTCCGCGTTCATTCACCGCAATCAGGACCAATCAGCTTTCAGAAACACTCACATCACACAACAACCACACACAGACACACAGACACAATGCTCAACTCTCTCAAGAAGCCTGCCGCTGCATCAAGCACAGCAGCTCCCAAGAAAACCATGACCCCTGCCGAGCGCGCCGAGGCTGTTGCTGCTGCCGTTGCTGCCGCCCAAGCTGCCCAGGCTGCTAAGAAGGCTGCTGCCGCTCCCAAGTCTACGCCCACATCAGCAGCAAAGACGAATGGCAAGGATACATCAAAAGATAGCACAGCAAAGGACGCTAAGGCGGCAGCGACGAATGGGGAAACAAAGGAGGACGGCGAAGCAGGAGCTGACGATAAGGACGAGGAGGAGGAAGAGAAGGAGGCTGAGAAGGGACAGAGCGGTGAAGCCAAGGCTGCGATGAAGAACATGACTGGATACCAGCAGGAGACTGAGCGCGAGGGTGTTGATTCTGATAAGCTCGAGAAGGTATATTTGTCTGCCCCTTTTTGTTCGCTTTTTTTTCGCTTTCGTTTTCATTTATGGCCTTTAATTGTTTACGGGATCGGAAGCTGCCTCAGGACTGGCGAACCAGTTTTACGCTTTGGCAATTGCTTCATTACCCATGTTTTGTATACATGGTACTCCTCACAGGACTAACACAAGTTCATTTTTTCTTTGTTTCCATTTATTTTGATCAGGCAATGTCATCGATCACGGATATTGTTAAGAAGCAGAAGGCAGACAAGGCATCTTCAGGGTCGAAGGAGGTCGAGAAGCTTGTATTGGCCAAGGAGGATGTCGAGTTGGTGATGGCCGAGATGGACTTGACCAAGGCCCTTGCAGAAAAATACTTGAAGGAGCATGGTGGTGATGTCACGAAAACTCTCGACGCCTTGGTCTCTGCTTAATTTTTCTTTCTATTTTTTTAGGAGGGGCGCACACAGGATGGCTATGGTGTGGTTGTGGAGGAACACCACGGAAGTGATTGGTGTCGGTGGAGCGAGATGGAGGTGCACTTTGGACGACAGCCGACCCTCTTGCTGAGGAACTAGGCAAGGGCCGGGGTTACTTTGCGCTCCACCAATCAAAAATAAACTACTCGCATATCAGAGAAAAAAAAAATTCGTCTCGAGGTTTTGTTTGTTGGACGCACATACAGCAGTGAACATGCACAGCGAAGATCGTCAAGGGAAAATTCAACCACTTCCAACCTCTATGCAATAGTTTACATAATCATGCCCTACCGAGGATTTCTGGCAAGATAAGTTCTTTATTTTTGATGTTGAAAAATATATACAAAGCATGAACGAGAAAAAAAAACTCGTTTCTACTAAAAAAGTAAGTTCAGAGCATTAATTTGCTTTTTTAGAGGGTGGTCTGCGAGGCCTTGGAGGCAGCGTTGGCGGAAGCCAGCTTGGACTGCTGAGAAGTCTTCTGGGCCTGGGAAGCGGCGTTGTCGGCAGTAGCCTGGGTGTTGAACTGGTGTAAGTCGCCAAAGGCGTCGTCTTGGCTGCTCATAGCCTTCTGGGGGACGTTCTGGGCCTGGGCTTGGTGTTGAGTGCCAGCGATGGAGCCGGAAGTGGTGTTGGACTGCTGTTGGGTGCCATGGGTGGTGGATTCTTGGCCTTGGGCCATGGCATGATTGAGCTGCTCTTGGGCCTTGTGTCCAAGGACTTTGGCCTGCTCGAGGGCTTCGTGACCCTTGGCCATGGCGACGTTTACGTAGCCCTTGAGGGTATCTGAGAGCGAACCGGAGTTTCCGGAGGGATGGGAGTTCATATTGGATGTGTTGTAGGGTGAATGAAGGAGGCTGGAGGAGAGAATGGAGAGTATGTAGAAGATGTAGGTAGAAAACAAAGAGAAGAAAGTATTTTAAGAGAACGAGAACTTGGAATACTTATGAGGCTTTTCTTTTCCCTTTTGAATCTTTGCTGTAAGGTTGGAAGTTTGGTTCGCACGATAGGATTGTTTGTTGCCTTGTGTGATTCACAATCAGAGAGGGTAGCGTGCAAGACAAAAAAAAAGTTTTTCTTATCCTCTCGTAGACTTTTTGATAGTTAATGCACTGCGGTTGGGGCGTACGCGTCGCAGATTCTACTTTCATTTTTTGAAACGGAAGGTAGCCAACGAGATTAGAGTCCCCAGGGTCGGTCGAACACAAACAAGTGATCAAAACCACTTCCTGCCCACCAGTGCCTCCCCTAGGACGAGGAGGGAGGGAGCCGGGCGGGCGACGGAGACAAATTGATCGTAGTAGCTTTATACTTGCAACAACAGTCACGTATCATGGTATCATGATGAAGAAAAAAAAAGGTGTCTCAGCTTGACAAAAAAAAAATAAAAAAATAAAAAAAAGAGGTTAGCAGATGACTGACCGGCTGCCCACTTCAATATGGCGTCTTCGGGAATTGGTCTCAGAGGAGGACTGACATTTCGATGCATGAAAGAGGAGGTGTGCGGAGAGCAAAGTCAAAGTAAGAAAGGGGGAAGCCGGTGTTGGCACATGCTCACTTTCTGTCATTGCTGTGGTGCAGGTTCCCGTAGAAAAGCTTGCGTTGTAGAAAGGCTAGGCTATGAGGTGCCCACTATAAGATAGAATGAACAGAGTTTAAAATAGATTAACTAATTCAAAAAAAAAATAAAGCAAAAAAAATAAAGCAAAAAAGAAAAAAAAGAAAAAAAAGAATGAAAGAACGAAAGAAAGAAAGAAAGAAGGATAAAAAAGAATGAAAGAAAGAAGGAAGAAAAAGAAGGAAGGTCGAAGTGAATGTCTTGGATGGATTTGATTCCTACAAGATGAGCTCTCTGCTCGTGTGCAATTAGTGATAGATGCGACGCGTATTTGCACACCAGTCTCGTTCTAGCCAATCAACGGATAAACAAAGGAACAACGGAAATGAACAAATTTTTTTTTTTTTTCATTCTCGGCGCTTTTTTTCTTCGGGGGAAAATGGTCAAAAGGTGCGCCTGAATTGCGTGTACAAGGGTGTGTGGGAAAGAACGTAAAAGTGAGAGGGACGACCCACACCCTTGTCAACGTGCTCTCTGAGTCTGCGGTAGGGTCGTGTGTATGGGCAGTGTATGTGCACTGTGAGAGAGTACATCCCACCCACCACCCCCCAGAGCAGACCCACTCTCGCTCTCCTCCATTCTTCTCTCATCTTCTTCTCCTTCCCTCTCCTCCTTCTCTACATTGATTGATCATCCACTCTTGACTCGGTCCATCAACCCCACACACAAGCTTCCTTCTACACCTTCATCTTTCTTCCCCTTTTTACATCCTTCTTGTCTTTTACATCCCTTCACATCTCTCTTTCTCGATTTCAGCTTATTTTCATTGTCTGATCTGATTCGAAGATCCTATTTGTCGTTCTCTTCCAACCAACCACAGTGCTTTCTTTTTTATCCCTTACCCGCCACTTTTTTTTTTCTCTCTCCTCTCCCTTTGCTCTCTCTATCCCTTTTACCAATACTTTTCGTCGTCTACTTTTCGACACTCTTATTCGCTACTCACTTTGTCCATCCGACCTTTGCACTATTGCAACACCGTAGCACAAGCACACACAAAAGAAATAATCCCTTTACGCAGGAACCACTTTTTCGTCTCAAACACTCAGTGAGTCCGTCCGTCCTCTCCGACCGACCGTTGGCTGTCCACTCATATCATACACCCATTCATATCAAAGCATAGCATATACAGCGCCCCCCCCCCCCCCTTTTTTTTTTTTTTTTTTTTACAACAACAAGAGGCATTCCAATCCATTCTTACTCTTTCCCCTTCTCTCCCCTTCGACAGTAACAATAACGCAACTGCAACAACAACAAACAAACAAAATATAACAAGCAACCAAGTGCAAACAATCAACAAAAAAAGTAGACCGTTGCTCCTCCGCCTTCTCCTTCTAATCCCTTCCCTTTCCTCGATCGATATTCAAATCAGTCAACCCCACTCCCGCCTCTATTTTTCCCTTGAAACGCCGATCAAAAAGCACAACGCTACTTAAAAAGAAAGAGAGAGAGAAAAGCCACTCACTCTCCGCCCGACTAGAACAACTTACAACTTACAGCCTACAACGTACACCACAACAACACGCAGCATGGAGGATCACCATCGCCACCAGCAACAGCAACAGCAGCAGCACTATCAGGCAGGCCTTGTCTATGGTCAACCCCCTCAAGGATCTGTAAGTGCCTCCCTGCTTCCTACCCCAACCTTATTAATTTTCCATATTAATTTTTTTTTTTCCCTTTTTTTTCCCTTGTCATGAAAGGCGGGAAGAGTAGTCCTGTTTTTTCCACACTAAATCTTTTCACTTTCCTATTTTTTTCTCATGATACTAGCATGACGATCAGGCGAGATATCAGGGTTACCAACAGTCGTTCCAAGGGTTGGTACGTTTGTTCCTTCTCTATTCTTTTTTTCTTTCTTTTCCTTCTTTTTCCTCACTTCATTCCTGTTTCTTCTCCTCCTCCCCTCACCCCACCAAACGGCGAAAACACCAAGAGAAGAATTGAAAAACGACAAGGTCAATTTAAGCTTACTGACCCATACGCTCTCATTTTCGATTTGCTCTTCTCTCGTTCACAGCCTGGGATGATGCCCCCACAAAGCCCTTCAGGATCTTCGCCCACCTCATCCCACTCCAGATTGACACACGACCAGGATCAACATCACACAGGAGCATTCCAGCCAGAGCTGGGTGGCCAACCTGCCCAGATGGTCGGTGGTGAAGGAGCCATGGGTCACGCACCTGCTGCTCCTGCCGATGAAGAGCCTCTTTATGTCAACGCCAAACAGGTACTTTTTTGTTCTATGTGCTGTTTATGCATACTCCTATTTGTTTTTGTTGGTCTTGTTATCTTATCTGTTAACCACATGAATTTCCTTTGCTCATTTGTATCTGTGGTATTAGTATCATCGTATCTTGAAGCGCCGCGCAGCTCGTGCCAAGTTGGAAGAGTTGAACCGCATGGCCAAGATCCGCAAAGTATGTGCATCTGTTCATATCGTCGTATGGATGTCTACTCAGTAAAGAATGCAGAGATTGTCTATTTGTTTTGTCGCTCACATCCTTCTCGCTTTCCACTTTTCAAATGATAGCCATACTTGCATGAATCTCGTCATAAGCACGCTATGCGTCGCCCCCGTGGCCCAGGAGGACGCTTCTTGACATCACAGGAGATTGCAGAGATGGACCGACTTCAGGCAGAGTTTGAGGCACAGGGAGGAGTTGGACCCCTTGGTGGCGATATGCACTTGGCCCATCATCAACACACCCCACAACAGCAACAGGCGTTCATCCAGCAGCAGATTCAAATCCAACGTCAACAGGCTCAACAGCAACAGAATCCTCAGCAGCAGCAGCAACCGCAGCAACAACAGCCACAACAACAACAGCAACAACCACATCACCCTCAACAGCAGCAGCAGCAGCATCAGCAACATCATGGACAGAACCCTCAGGATGGACAGTTGGCTATGCCGCTCCAGCACCATATGGTTTCTCATCAGCCTGGACAGATTGACCCTCAGCAGCAGTACCAGATGCACGCTTCTGTCCTCCAGCAGCATCATGAGCTGCAACAACACCATCAGCATCAACAACAACACCACCACCAACAGCATTTCCACCCACAGGACCCTCAACGGTATCAACCGGACGCATACGGGGCTCATCCACAACATAACCTGTATGCGGGAGGACCAACGGGGTTGTACGATCCTAATGGAGCCGTGACGGGTGGAGCTCCTACGAATGGGATCTTGAAGATTGAGGCCCAGGACGATCCCACGTTCTCGAACAACCTCCTTCACAGCACCAGCGGTAGCGGTAACCAGAGCAATCAACATATTTCTTTGTCGACGAATCAGAACTCCAATGGCAACGACAACGATAAGTCGGATGGGTCGCAGGGTGGTAAGGGTCAGACACCACCCTCGAACGAGAAGAACCACACGAGTTGAAGACAGTTCTTAGTCTATCCCTCTTTTGTTGTCTTCTTTTAGCATTTGTTTTTCTTTTGTTTCTTTGTCAATGTATCGCTTTATTTTCTTTTTCGCCTTTTTTTCCCTCGTCGTTTTCTATGTGAATCACAATGGACTTAAAAAAAAAAAAAAAAAAAAAACTCTTACGTTCATTCTGTCTCACTAGAAAAAAAAAAGTTTGTAGTGCACCTCACACATTTCTATCTCAAAAAATAACATCATTTGTGGTTTTTTTTTTCTTATATAGTATTTCGTTGTGACATTTTTTGACATGTTTAGGCTCTGGTTAACAAGACATAGAAAAATCTAAGAGGAGGAAGTAGCGGATGATTGGACGAGGAAGACTTCATACTCTTGGACACGGAAGTAGAGCGATCCTGCGAGGGCTGCGGTTGATGCACCTGGACCGTTGTAGGATGAGGGCATCGTTGATGATGACTGACATGTTATATCGCAGTTCTGTTTTCGAGATAGAGGGGGGGAAATGGAGGGATAAGAAGGGGGTGGGAGGCAGAGGAGTAGTAAAGTGAGAAGGAAGGGGGGGGGGGAGGGGGGAGGTTAGCAAATCATGCATGTTAAAACTTCAGACCTGTCTGTATAAAGCAACCACGGATGTAAAAAAAAAAAGAGATAAAGAAAAGTATAAAGAGCTTACCGAAGCAAGGTAAAGATCATGCCCAACTCCAAAAGTTGGTCCACAATCCGCCTTGTTATAAGCAGCCGCGTTCCCATCCCCTTTAATCCCAAACACTGTGTTCTCCCTCGTCAACTGGCCCGACCCCTTCAACGTAAACAAAAAGTTTACCCTCGAAGTCGAGTACACTCCAGAAGGGTGGCTCGACCAGGAGGAACTGTTATAGCCTCCAAAGATGGTCCCGTTGTCGGCTCGGACGACGGTGAGGGTGGGTCCGCGCTGGTCGCAGGCCATATGGAAGTTGTGAGCGTCGAAACCGTCGCGGGAGGCGCGGTATTGGAGAGTCAATTTTGGAAGGGGTAATTGGCTTTGGACGTGTTGGGGCGTTGGAGAGGATGATTGGGAGGTAGGGGAGTTGGTGATGTTGTTGGGGTAGGTGGTGAAGGAGCCAGGATGGGTGAGGGTCGAGTAACCGCTTCCGGAACGAGTTGAGCGATGACCTAGAGTGGAAGTATTTGTACTTGAAGTGGTAGCGGCGGGCGATGACAGGCGGTGGGAGGCAATCGTGCCGTTGGTGGTGCTCATGGATCGAGACCAGTATGCTGGAGGCGAGTTACTGGGCACAACTCCAGATGCGAATGATGACGATGAAGGTGAGGACGATAATGAATTCGAAACACTACCACCACGAGGAGAGGTCGCAATAGCCGTCGTGGGAGAACTGCTGGCAGTAGTACTCCTGGATCGATGCCATCCGTATCCTGCAGTTCCCGAATGTACACCCTGGATCGCTGCCTGGAGCCATTCCAATAAGATTTCCTTATGGTCCTTACTAAGGATAGTCGAAAACGCCATCCTTCGTCGGAGTGAAGATTGGTACGGGTCAGACATTGAAGGGACCGAATGATGTCGATAGACTTTTGCACAGAGGTACATTGGCAGCAGTCCTGTTCCCTCAATGAGTCGCAAGAAATCAATACTAGGGATCCGCAGGAACCGGATGGAGGAGAGGAGCGGCAGGATCCTGCGGGCGAGGTCGTCGTGGACCGAGATGGGGAGGTTGATGATCTTGTGGTAGGCATCATTTCGTTGAAAGACTGAATGGGACGATGGACGGAACCCGTCTTCGTCAAGGTCACGCTGTCGTGCTGATGAGAGGTGGACCGTGGTTCCCTCGAGGGGTACACGTGCGTCTTCCATCTCGTCATCTGACAACGACGACGATGAGAGTGATCCTGGGGAACCATTCCCTGAAGCCTTCTTGTCAAAGAGCTCTTTCTGTTGATCCTGATGTAGCGAACCAGCGTCGCTTACACAAGATTCCTCCTCGGGGTCAGGAACAGGCTGGACGACAATACACCCAGTGCCCTTTGGGAACTCGGTCAATGGACAATTCTCCCAGTCCAATCCCTGCTGGAAATAGGCCCACCTCACCGCAATCTTCCAAATCTCCAACTCATCTAAATCCAACTGATCCATCGACAAAATATCCTTCAAAATCCCATCCTCCACCTGACAGATCCCTCGTCCACGCTTCAAATGGTCAATGTTAGCCGCAATAAAATCCAGACACTCGGTCTTCAACTGTCCCAACCGATGTCGACTCGCCAACTCCACCATCTCGAGTACATTATCCCGACACAACGTCGTCAACGCAAACCGTTCACATCCAAACAACAAATCGTCCAGGCAGAGTTCATCGGCCGCTCGGATAAGATCCATGATGGTGGTTTCGGAAAGGTCGATACGACCCGTGTAGAGGAACTCAAGGATTTGGAGAAAGATTGAGGGGAGGATGTTGGGTTTGTGGATGATGTTGCCTTGATGAGATTCTTTCCAGTCTGCGGTGAGGGCTCGCGCAAAGTATTCGCTGCGAGTTTGGAGGATCAGTGCGTGTCCGTGCATCACCACCTTTTCTTCTCCTATGACATCAAAGTGAAGGGTGGAAGAAATATATATAAAAAAAAAGCATAAGTATTTGTTTGTGTGCGGTCATCACTGTCTGGTCGACGTTTGCAAAAGGAGAGAGGAGGAAAGAAGAAAGGTGAAGGAATCCCCCCCCCCCTCTTTTCGTTTTTATCTGTGTTTTTTCCATTCTTTGATTCGCACAGACGATGAGGAGAGGGGAAGTAAGAGGAAACCTCAGAGGAAGGGGAAGCAGAGGAGCGAGAAAAGCGGGTAAGTACCGATGATGAGACGGACATCTGCGCCTACGGGTGAGTTGACAAGGCGGAGGAGATCTGCGCCCAGCGCATCTGGGTTCGAGTACACTGGCATATTGTGTGTATTTGCTGCTTTGTAGGGGGGTGATGGATACGAAGTAGAAGTGGGGAGGATGAAGATGGTAGTTGTTGTGGTAGTAAATATACTGCTTTGAGAGTTTAGGATGTGACTTGGATGTGAAGATGAATGAAACTGGAAGGAGAGTGGCCGAGGCGAGTGTGAGAGTTGTGAGAGTTATGTGAAAATGGTGGAATGGGTCGTGAATAGAGGAGGAGCGCAAAATAAGACAATGGGGTATAGAGATAGAGACGGGAGAAAGTGAACACGGAGAGTTAAGAAAGAAACAAAAAAAAAAAAAAAAAAAAAAAAAAGAAACAAAAGGATCGGTGAGACAATTTAGGATTCACAAAAAAAAAAAAAAAAAAAAAAAAAAAACCAGATCACTTTGATCAATCCTTTCGACTGATAGAATGAGGGTAGAGAACAAAGGGAGAACGAAGGGGATGGCATACATGTCATGCTGTCTTGGTGTCCAGTGTGTGCTTTTGTATTCATTGCTCTCAAGATGTATGTGTATGTGGTCACACGCTCCCTTCCCCTCCTCTTTATTGCCCTCCACAGCAGCCCGCATTGAAGGAGGAAGGAAGAAGGAGGGAGATGCGACATTGAATAATAAGTGAGCACACCATTGCGAAGTGTCCAGTACAAAGTGTAGAAATAGAAACGAGAGGACGAAAGCGAGCAACACTGACAGACCTTACACTGATCAATAATCAACGTGCAAACAAATGATTGAATGTCTACGAGTACTCGTGCTTTGTCCTTTCTCTGTCCCTCTCCTCCCATCCCTTTAATTACAGATTTCCTTTTTTTTTCTTTGTCTCTTTCGCAAACTCATACTCCTGTAAATGACAATGACCCCGAGCTGTGGTCTGTCAGTCCAGCGTGATCTCTTCCTTCTTCTGCTCTGCAGGTGCATCCTGTTGCACTTGCATCCCCTTATTTCCCCTTTTTTGTCCATTGCACACACATACGCCCATGTGCAGAACAAATCATATTGCGCATAAATTACATGGCATTGCATGGGCGGACAACACTTATTGTAAAATCGTCCTTTCTCTTCCATCAAAAAGGGAGTGCCTTGCCACATTGAAGAAGGAAAATATTTGACGACGATGAAGAAGGAAGAGAAATATAGAGATGTGCATGGCGGTATCCTGTTTATACGTTTCTGAACGCTACTAAGAAGGTGCCCATGGCACCGCCACCAAGGTACCATATCAGCTAACTTAAAAGGTTAAAAATCCAACTCGTGCTCACACCACCCGCCTCCACTTCGCCCAAAAGCACATCCAATTAAACACAACGAATCAAAGCACCTCCCATTCGCTCTCTCCTCCCCTTGGTCAGTGCACACGTGATAAATTCTTATTTTGCTTTGAATAAGCCCAAAGACTTTCTATCTTATCTAATCAGTGCTTTTCTCCAGAGCTTCAAGCAGTAGTTGGTGCCATCCAGTAAGGCACAGGCGGACGTTCACGGCAGGCCTCCATCAACGCAGAAACCCATCTCTGCCCCAACTCTGTCGTCTCTGCATAAAACTCCATATCGAACACCGTCCTCTGCCACTCGGTTGAGTTCTCTTGGGCCATGCAGAGGCGGAACCCGTTTCTGACTGGGTAGTAGTCTTCACTCATATCCTTCACTCGACTGGTGCTAATCCTTTGTTGTTGTCGCTCGTTGGCGTTATTGTCGATATCGGCAGTTTCGAGGAAACGAGCTTGGGCGTTGAAGTACCCAAGGCTAGTCTCGATTCCGTGCACGAGCGACAAATCCAGGCACCTCCACCTCTCTTCCTCTTCCTCAAGTTGTTGCTGTTCATGCCAATGATGACGATGGCTGGCGCCGCGAGGAGTAAGAGGACGACACTGCCACAGGACAGATCCAACAATACAGAACCTCCCTTCTCTCCATCTTTGTTGCTGCTGGTTGCCAGTCGAATAAAACAACGCTCCACGGAAAGAGACTCGATCCTGCCATTGGAAATACTTGAGTCCCACATGACAGTCGACCAGATTCTGAGGCTCTGATGGAAGGGTCGCTTCTTCATAGATCGCGTCCTCTGGATCCATTTCGGGACCCGGAATGAAGCAGACTGTTGTCTGGATATTCGCCACCATCGCATCTCGACCCAACGACCTCTCCTCTCCTTCGTCTCCCTCCTCACCGTCCGTATCGTCATTAAGGTGGTTATCACTATCATCACACCCATCAGTAGCGGGCGCAGGAGTCAAACACCTTCCAGAATCTTTGTCCATTCCCACCGAAGGCGACTCGGAGTGCCGACCAAGCTGCCCTTGAACTCTCGAATAATCATTTAAATCAATCCAGTTGTTGACTGTCTGGAACTCAATATTGACGATTTGGTTCGTACAGGCGGCGCGGATCTCTTCAAAGACAATCCCAGTCTGGGCAATACACAGCTCGTCGTCAAAGAGGATGTGGCGTGAGAGGATTTCGTGGGGCGGTTCTGTGGCACGGATTTGGGCTTGTGTCAGTTGTGGGAGGTAGGGAACTGGTATATTGGTAGTATTGATGTTTTCGGTGTTGGTGTTATCGATGCTGTTGTTGATGTTGATAGTGTTGTTGTTAATGGTATCTGGCAATCCTTGGTTCGAAAAAGGCAGAGATGAAGCAGTCGAAAAAGGAGCCGTGCCACCAGTGGCCATATGGTTGGTCACCACCTTCGAAAAGGAAGAAGCCTGATGTGAAAAGGATCGGTCAGTAGTGGTGGCTCCAATCGAGTCTCGCCTATGCTGCTCACTCAACTCTTTCCAATATGAGAGCCATTGCTCTTGATCCACCGAAAGCTGCTGTTGCATTGAACCTGTTGTTATCGCCGGCGAAGGCAGCACTGACGTCGCTAGCCTTAATGACGAACCATGACCAGCAACAGGAGATGGTTGCTGCTGCTGCTGTTGTTTGGACTGTGGGCGATTCTTTTTGCGAACGTTGAGAAGACCTTTCTTCCACTTTACAAACGTGCTATCACTCTTCCTTTCACCTTCAGGCGTGTCATCAGGGGAGCCACAAGACGAAGGTGAGGTTGACAAGGACGATTCGGATGCTGATGTCGAAGCTGATGCCGACGCCGTCGACGACATGGACCCCGAATGCTGCAAGAAGCGAGCGAGCGGCGGTGTTGATGCTGCTCTTGTTGTCGGAGAAATCGGACTTGAGGTTGGAAGAGGTGATGGAGTGGAAGGACGGCCGATGGTCGTCGAGGATGAAGAGTTGCTATTGATCCAGGGGAGAGAGACAGAGTTGTCAGCTGCGAGAGCTGCGCGGTTGTTTGATCGGTGACCAAACAAAGATGTCGTTCTTTCCCCAGTGCCATGCAACGAGGAATCTTCACTCAGCATGACTTGAGGGGGAGATAGTCGTTGCCATCTTGAGGGTCCCGATCGAGAAAGCGGCAGCGCATTGTTGTTGAATATGTCAAAGATCGACGATGACGGCGATGATAGTTGAGAACGCTTGCTGAACAGGGACGACAATAATGACCGTTTCCCGATCGAGTTGAACACACTTCCACTGGTGGGTGTGCGAGGTTCCTGCTGTTGGTTATGAAGAGGTTTTGGAGGGAGTGCTGGCAGAGACTTTTGCATGTACGGTGACGCCGAAGTAGGGCGATCTAATGAATGTTGATTGAGAGTGTAGGTAGCGTCGTTGCTAGTGACACTCGCACAAGTGGGCAAAGAGCACGCAGTAATGGGTATGAGGTACTGCTGGTGGTATCTTGGCTGAAGATGCGGAGCCTGCATCAAATGCAACGTGATCGTAAGCGCCAGACCAGGGCACACGGGTCTATTATGCGACAAGTTTAGAAGAATATCAGTACACGACTATATCTGCAAACGCACATAGATGTACTAAGAGAGTAAAATACTTACAAGCAGAACTCTTGGTTGATGGTCATATCGATATCCTCGAGGGGGAAATAGTCCGTGTCGACCTTCTCGTAGCCAGTGTCGATGCGAATGGACATCATTGTGTTTTCTGCTGGTAGCGGAAGCGAGAAGTTGCAGACCTTCTTGACTATCGACATCAAAGTTCAAAAAGACTTGAAATATGAGTGCCTGAAATAAAGTTTCATTATTAGCATTGTCAGTGTACCATAGAAAAGCAATAAGGGTGAAGACACTTACATCGTATGTAGAGAACGCCAGTCTGAGTGATGGAAGGAGACTCGCAGTTTGAGAGGGTCGATCGTCGAGGTCGTGACTCAAACTCACTGACATCCATCCAAAGACTGGCATATCGTTCTTGGTACACAGGCTGAGGAGAGGTATCTTGCAAAGGCAATATCAATGAAGAATGGTCGACATCCGAGAACCGCTCCACAACGGTCGATTGACGCAAATTGTACTTCTGGATCTGCGTGACATCGTTTTTTTTTTTTTTTTTTTTTTTGAAAAGGGGGTTTATAATTAAGAGAATGTTGGATGGGACGAAAACAAGGAACGCATGTTCAACGTGAAACAAGAAAGATTACAACAAAGCGTAGAAATCAGAGCGACTTACTTCAAGGCCGTGGCCGATGCCTTGGATGTTAACCAACACTGCTCCCATCAGTGAGCGTTTGCTGTCACCCGGGGTATCAGTAATGAAAACTGAGGACGTGGCATGGGTGATACCATGTAGGTACTCCATTTCAAGACTGTCGGCAGAAAATACTAGTTCAGGGAGAACGTATTGGGACTTTGCCTTGGTAGCTAGTTCTGTCGATTTTACAAGCATGTTTTGATAGTGCTTGGTACGAGAGTCCTAATGTATTCAAGACAGCAATGGTGCGTAAGTATAGCTTTTTTTTTTTTTTTTTTTTTTTTTTTTTTTTTTTTTTGAAAGAGTTATTAAGCAATATTGACGCACAATAGACAGATAGTTGAAGTATCGTACATTATACTGAAATAGGGATAAGGTGGCGTCAGGGGAGGCAGGTGTTGCAAGTAGAGACTCCGTGTCCGACAAGATAATGGCATCGAGAACTTCAACAACATCAGTTTCAGCTCCATCGTCAACATCACAGATCGGAATCTCCTCCATGTCCAATTCCTCAACAGTCGAGGTCAGATCCTGGTCTTGTTCCGCTGGCAGCACAAGAGCAGACACTGAGCCAGATGGCAAGGAGGATTTCCTTGGAGGACGAACCACAGCAACCTCCTTGCGCTTTTTCCACTTTTTCCAGTTGGCGTGTTTCGTCACAGACGTCTCGCTAAGTTTGCGGTGGTGGGATAGAACTGCGGTGGAGGTGCCTTGCGATTTCTTGGTCTGTGTCTGCGCTTGTGACCACGGCAATAACAGCGATGACGACGATGAACCAGACTGACTGGGAGGTCGTTCAGGCAGTGCTGGTCTGTTGGGACCCTCTTGGATCTCTGTTGCCGAAATATGGGATGTAAGTGCGGCCGCGTCGGTGTTGCTGAGGAAGTGGTTTGCAATACCTATGAGAGACAAGCGGCAATCGGCCGATTGGGGCGCAGCCTGAGAAAGCTCTCCCGGGGAAGGACTGGCTGCTCTTGGTTCAGGAATCAAACGATCATGTTGACCGTCTTCGAATGTCTCAGCTTTTGTGTCCTCAGAGTCAGACCTTGGGTCTTGTGCTGTAAGAGGACAAAACTGCGGCGACCGAGTCGTCGATCTTGAGTAGGAGACTCTGGCAAGCGGTGATGTGACGCGTGGGATGTGTGGACGGACGGTGTCCAATTGATCCCTTGCGATTGCCGAGGCGGTGGGCCGATGTTGGTGCGGAGAGTTCAGTGCCTTGTCACCTTTATGTGCATCGTCACTGGCAGCACCTGCATCCATGTTGACATTGAAGTTATCGTTGCATTGACTAAAAGAAGACTCGTGCGCTGGAAACTCGAGAAATCTTTGGCTAAAGAGACTGGTACTCATAATTGGACCGGAGGGCTCAGAGAGGGACTGGACCACAGGAATCTGCGAGAGGATTGGTGGCGTTGACGCACGGCGTGGGATAGGTGAAGCCGCGCGAGGCGGGAAGGGCGAGGAGCTGAATTTTCCTTTTAGAGTAGATTTCAACTGAGCAAACATCTTTGGCGTCGCTGCGGTGGTGGTTATCAGTGACGAGGACGGCACGGAACCAGGAAAGATGGTATCGTAGTCAGCGATGGTAGGACGCTCACCGTGAAGCGACATATCTGAACTGATGGAAAATGGTGCTGCTTGAAGCAGCATCTCCTGCACAGTTTGCATCCTTGGGATCGATTGCGAAGAGTCCAAGCTGCTACGACTCCTGGCCTTGGAAAGGGAGTTAGGTGGAGAAGTGAGGTTTCGGAGCACCCGAGGGACCCACTGGGATGACTCCGTCACCAAGGGAGGAGCGGCCTCTGTAGAATCTCGTTGCCCAAGAACGACTGCAGATCCTAAACAGACGCTATCCGACGAAGAGGCCACCGTAGGCAATCGGAGCTGACTGTCGCTGGATGAAAACGACATCTTGGCAAAAGGAGAGCCAGGGCGCTTGGAGTTCCAGAGCAGCGAGGGAGCCGAGAGTCGTTTGGAGAAGGGCCGCAATGAAGGTGATTTGGCTTGCTCGTCCTCTTGGCTTGGGATAGGAGACGCCGTTGCTGCGAGGATTGTTTTTGCTTTGGACAGAAAGGAAGGAGGAGGTGGAGTTCTCTTGCGGTATCCAAAGAAAGCCAACTTGGTAGGCTGCGGGATCTCTGGGAGAGGACGAGTAGAGCCACGTGGCAGTGGAGAGGAGATCCTGTCTACGTCACCAGCACTTGACAGGTTGAGAGAGCTATTGTTAAGGCTCATGCTAAGGGCATGACTCCTAGGATGGACAGGCGTAACTGGTCGGACAATATCATATGGTGATGCGGTGGGGATGAAGCTGTCGTCGACAGGCTCATCATAGGGCTCAGAGACGAGGAGGCCATCCCAGCCATCCATATCCAGCTGGCAGTTCATGTGGCGCTGGTATTCGCGGACTTGCTTGATGTTGTCCCACTGAACAGACTTCTCATGCGCAGGTTGGTGGCATGAAGCGTCCACATGAGAGACAACTGGCTTGCGTTGGAGTTGCAAGCACTCGGTGTAGGCCTCGTAGGCTTTAAAGGATTGGGCATGCTCGATGGACAGTTGCTCTGGTTTCCAAGCTTGGCGGTTCTTGAGAATCGAGACCAGGCGTGTGCCGTTGGCAGCCAGGCTGCGTCCATCCGGTCTGATTCGAAGGAAGCAGGTAAGGTCCTCATGAAGCTGAGTTTTTTGACTTTCAAGATCATCTAGCTCAAGCTGTTCCTGCAAGAACTGGAGCTCCAGTTTGTTCCGCTGAAAGTAATAAGGGTCCATGTCTTGGGCATCACTCTCCACAAGGTGAGCGTTGTTGCTGCCGCTGTAGCCGTCCAGATCGTCACGGTCATAACTATCTGCAAAGACTTTGTTGTCACAAGCAAGCGACCTCCCGAGAGCATCCCTGGAGGGAAGGTGATTGTCAAACGAATCTTCGTCACCGAGATCTGTCTGTTGGAAGACTTGGGGGCCATCGTCTAGATCTAGCTCGAGCGAGTCGTTGTCGCCTAAAACCTCGCACTCTGCTGTGATGCGGGCAGGCGCTGCTTTCTTGCACCCAGCCTTGTCCTCGTTTTCTATCTCACTATGGTGGACATCCTCATGAGCCAATTGAACAGTGGCAGTCGAAGAAAAAGCCGGAAAAGTGGAGTGTGATCCTTTTGAAGAGAGGGCTCTCATGGTAGAGGCAACGGAAGCAGCACGGGTTAGAGTTGTGGAGGCTGGTGCCATATTTTCCATGAATGAGCAAGAAGGGTAAGATGCACGATGAGAGCGGAGACTAGTAGGTGGGGCAAGTCCTTCTGGAGTGACTTCGAACAAGATGTCAAAGGCTGACAGACCGAGGCCATTCTGAAGGAGGGGGTTGCCTCCATAGGCGATGAGAAGGTGGAGGGTGGACTCCATGTTGAGAAAGGCTGCCAGGTGGAGTGCGTTGTTGTCGTTTCCAAAAAGCTGTCCGTTGATCTCCTCGGGTGACAAGCTCTACGTACGAGGAGTTAAGGTATGAGGGTCAAAGGAAGGGGAAGAGAGGGTGGCTGGTCAGTGCTTCGAATTTGATGATGATGCATTCATGCAGAATAATTTTTAGAGTAAGATCTTTAATGAATGAGAAACAAAACACAACAACAAAAGGCTTGCTCTTCGTGTTTGTGCAACTAGTCAGCATTGCTCATTCATTCTCCTCTCGATGTATATGTGTGATACAATACCTTGACAAGCATCTCAATGACAAGTTCACGCTGGTCGGCATCCTCAGGATGTCCAGCAAAGAGAGATAAAATACTGTACTGGAGCACCGTCATGACCAGAAACGCTGACTGGCTCGAAGAAGACGACAACAGTGAGGATGATGAGGAAGAAGGAGAGTCCGAGACTGCTGCAAAATCAATACCCAGCATTGCTGTAGCTTGCCCTCGTTGACCGGGATGGAAACAGTCCTTGTTGACCTTGATGGTGGGGATTTCAAAGGCTGGGTTGTCGGACTCGCGAGCCTCTTGGACCTGAGAAAGTATGGTCTCGAGGAAGACGAGGGCGGGTTGTTGAATGAATGTTTTCCAAATCACCCCTGAGGCGCATGGAGCAGCCATGATGATTCTTGTTTTCTTGTTTGATTGAGGGGGAGAGGGTGAAGTAAGGATGGAGGGTAGTGTGTGTTTTCTGTACAATTGTCTATGTGTACCTATTGTGATGTGATGCTGTGTTTCTGTCTATTGTGTTGTATGTTATGTGTATGTTGTGTATGTGATTGTTATGGTACAGGTGGCTACTGTAAAGGAGAAGAAAAAAATGTAATAATAGGGCAGGGATGACCGTTGATGCAAAAGGGGGAAAGGGAGGGATGTTGGATTGGAGGACAGATACTCAAATATCAATCGACGATCAGTGATGATTGATATGGGACCAGGGGATGGATGGAGGAGGAAGGAGAGGTGGGGTAAGGAGGAGAAAGGAGAATGAGAGAAGAAGAAAGAAGAGAGGAAGGAAAGAAAGAAAAGACAAGAAGTGAAAAAGAAAATAAGGAACGAGAGAGGATGCAAAAGTAGAGGAAGAAACAGGAAAAAGGAAAAAGGAAAAAGGAGGAAAAGAAAAAGAAAAAAGGAAAGAGGAGAAAATGAAAGAAAAAGAAAACGGAAAATGATGAAAAAAGGGCGATGGAGATCGTTATGCGACGGAGGAGGGGTGAGGGTCCATCTGGGGAGCAACAACAACTACAACAAAAGATGAAGAACAGAACAAGGAACGCCTTTTTTTCCTTTGAACAATGCAAATAGATTTTTTGTCTATTTTAGTTATACTTGTGCATTATTATGAACCATCTTTTGTCTTTACGACGGTGGGGAAAGTGGGAGAGGAGGTATGTCGCTTTTTATTATCGTTGCTGTTATTCTTTGTTATTATTGTTCACTGGGACGAAACTATGTCGCTCATGTCCCTGACAAGATGGACAGCAACGGGGTGGTAAAAGAACGTGGGGCTGAACTATCAGGGACAGGGTGTAGTGCAACCAGCCCAGTCAATTTTTTTTTCTCAAACACCTGAAACGCGCTTCTCTTCCGTCTTCACGTAGAGGGCTTAGAGGGCTCAATTTTTTTTTTTTTTTTTTTTTTTTGGCTTTTTTTGTGCCTGGATTATGTCCGA
This sequence comes from Linnemannia schmuckeri, assembly GCA_029449235.1. NCBI lineage: Eukaryota > Fungi > Mortierellomycota > Mortierellomycetes > Mortierellales > Mortierellaceae > Linnemannia > Linnemannia schmuckeri. The sequence continues at coordinate 551,450 of JANATG010000014.1, read as the reverse complement.
GACATTTTCACACACCTTCATATCGATCGCAATTGCTTGTGTTTACATCCACTAGTGTCAGCTATCAATGAAGTGTTTATTACTGCAAGCGAGCAACTTTTACTCTTTCTTCTTCTTCGATGATGCATTGGCCTCGTTTGAACTCACGAGCACACTTCCAGCAACGATCAAACTGGCCCCAAACCACCACTGCAAAGCCAATGGCTCCGAAAAGAGCACATACCCCAAAACAGCCTACATATTACATCCAGCAATATCCAGTAATACATAACAAAGAAAAAGGTAAAAAAAAACTGTCAATTGAAGAATTCCTTGTTGTTCATACTTTGTTTCAACTTTATTAGTACAAGACACCAACAACTGACAGCCTACTGTGCTTACCGTGATACAAAAATTTGCCGCGCTGTTGATGACAGTGACAGTGGCGGAAGACTTCGATCGGTTCAAGGCCTTGGTGAAGAGGGTCCACATGGCAGCATTGCAGATAAAGATGAGTGCAAAGCATGCTGACCTCACAGCGACCACCACCTAGTACCAGCCCCCATTCGAACAGCAAAAATGAAAGATAACGCGTTAATGGTCCGATTTGATTGAACACGCGACATCTGTGCACCAGCATTCAACACGGATCGGTATTGTATTGATCTGTGTGTGGTTCCTTACAGGACTTGTTTCGTCTTCCTTGGCAATGAAGAAGGATGTGCAGTAGGGTGTGGTGGGTGCGAGGACAGTGTTGCAAGCATACTGGAGAAACTCGACTGTCCTGGCGTCCAAGGTCAGCTTTGCAAAGACTGAGGCGAGAGCAGCAAAGGTTCCTGCAAGGATGGCGGTTGGAATGGCGGCTGATGATCCTCCTTGGGCAGCCAAAGCTGCGTTCTGTCGCCTGACTGCTGCGGTTGTCTTTCTTGGTCTGTGTCCTGACATGCTGTATATAGGTGTGAAGATGGTGATGGTGCCAACCATCACCATCTTAAAAGCAACGGTTTGTGACGTCACTTGAATTTTTGACCCGCTTTATTAGTATTGCATACAGTGATCACTTTTTTTTCCCTTTACTCTTCAGCCTTCACATCACATCGCCTCCTTTTGCTCTCGACCGTCCCTTGCCTCCTTCCTACAGACGAGAAACAAGAATCCAACAAGGAGAACACACAGGAGTAAGAAAACATGTCACAACCCATACATCAACCCATCCAGGATTCAAATAACTGACCTATGATTCAAAGGCAAACACCTAAAGGAGAGCTGATCAGGACGCGTTTACAACAAATCACTCCAAGAAAAAGCAAACAAGAGAGACCGGTAACTCTAACCAACCCTATTTTTTCACTAGACAAACAACACAGTATACCGATATGTCTGGATTCTCGTTTGGAGCGCCTGCGGCAGCACCAGCAGCAGGAGGCAGCTTGTTTGGTGGCGCTGCACCAGCAGCAACTGGATCCCTCTTTGGCGCCAAACCAGCAGCACCGGCAGGAGGACTCTTTGGAGCGGCAGCACCCGCAGCACCAGCAGGAGGAAGCTTGTTTGGAGCACCAGCAGCTTCAGCACCCGCCACTGGATTATTTGGAGCCACGTCATCTGCAGCGCCTGCCACTGGAGGGTTATTTGGAGCGGCATCAGCTGCGCCTGCCGCGGGAAGCTTGTTTGGAGCAGCATCAGCCGCACCTGCTGCAGGTGGATTGTTTGGAGCTGCGTCGGCTGCACCAGCGGCATCAGCATTTGGAGCATCAGCATTTGGAGCGAAGCCAGCTACGACAGGATTTGGAGCATTCGGTGCCGCCTCCACCGCTACCGCACCTGCCACAACAAGCTTATTTGGAGCACCCAAACCCTTTGGAGCGCCTGCCTTTGGAGCTTCTACTACGGCTGCTCCCACACCTGCCGCACCTAGCTTTGGAGCTTCTCTTGCTTCTGGACAGCGTCAGCAGTTCGTTATCGGTAAGGCTCTCACGGACGACTTTTTTTTAACTAGGAATATATCTCTTGGTTTGTTTAGCAATTAACTTTGATTGATTTGTCATACGACTCGGATGATTAGGCAACTTCAAACCTCAGATCCCAGTGTGGCAGCGCCTCATGTCCATCAAAAACTCATGGGATTCTACTCATCCCAACTGTCAATTCAAGGTACGGAGGCAAAACTATGGTATCACAGGAACAATACAATTACATGGACGTCAAATTGCTGCATTTCTAGTTCACAGATAATTAACCCTCGTATACGTTTTACCTGGACTGTGTAGCATTTCTTCTACAACTTTGTGCACCCAGATGATGTCAACAAATACGGACCACCACCAAATGTTGACATTTACGACTGGAACCAAGCCTTACAGGAGTGTCCCGACAGAGAATGGTAAGCAAGAGGACATGTCAGCATGTCTTTATTCCATTGGCAAGGCACCGCAGGGCATATTGATTTCGTCTCTAACCGTCACTGTTTGTTTCCATATGTCACGTTGTAGCATGGTTCCTGCTCTTGCTGTTGGATTCGATGATTTGAAAAAGAGAATGGAGGCCCAAAACGACATGACCGAAATGCAGAGGATAAAGCTGGAGGAAATTGAGGCCAAGATGAACCAGATCATGCAGTTCCACATGCTTCAGACCGCCAACAAGGTCCGGGAGTTCAAGAGACGCCACATTCAGCTCGCCCAGCGAGTCCTCACAGTAAGCTATGACTCTCTCACTTAACAGCTGTCATTGAGAGGTTGTTGGTGGTTGGCATAGAAACATAGACTGACCCGCTTGCTTACATTTTTATCTTATAGTTGATGAAGCGCGTCCAGATTTTGAGGAACAGGGGCGTACCACTTCGCGCGGATGAGGAAGTGTTGAGAGTACGACTGGAGAATGCATTGGAACAACTCAGGAACCCAGCACACTTCCGAGGCAAGATCACAGAACTGTGGGCACAGCTTCAGATTCTCAAGGATTCTAAGCGACTCCACCCTGCCGGCAACTATGAGGTCTCTGATGAAGCGCAACTGGAGGGCATTAGCAAGGTAAAGATGGTATCTAGCAGGTGACGCTTTAGCTACTTTCCATTGCGCTTTTTTTTTTTGTCGCTTAGCACTTGTTTATTGACTTTCTACACTGTTTTTTATTCTGTTGGGTATTATGACGACGATAGGTGTTGCAAGATCATCAGGCTGGACTACACCAGATGACGATGGTCCTGCAACAGGATATGCAGGATATCGAGACGTTGCAACGGAAACTGGAAGAGATGGGATCAGGCGCCAAGTCATAGAAAAAAAGATCGCATTGTCTGACACCCACTCACTTTGAAATTTACAAATTGCAAGCACCTTTGCAAAAGTATAATAAAAAAAAAAAATGAATCCTGGCGCTTTTGTAGTGCATTGCACATAGTGACTGCTTTGAAACCATAGTGGTTCATAGAGCCCTCATTTTGAAATGGCGAACGCCCTCTTATTGCTTTATTTTTCTCTTTCTTCAGGATCGATTCGCCCCATCTCTTCAACCTCGCACTCGCATCCTAGGCTTAATTCTCATCAGGACCGCCAACACTACGCTGTTTTGTCGCTCTTTTTGTACATTATCATCCACATCCGCCCTTTTCGGTTACCATTTTCTTACGCGAATCCATTGTCGACGAGAGCAAAAAGGTAAGCAACATGTCATGACACGTTGGACGATGTCGCAGCACACCATACACTTTCCGGCATGGATAATGCTGGCTGGAGTGACGGAAAAAACAAGACACGCCGGACATGGGCTATAGAAACGAGCTATGGGTCTTATATCTAATTTTACAGTGCTCACACTCTGTTTACCTGAAAGCAGCCTTGTGCTCGCCCTGTACACATATACACACGCACCTCTACATTTGCCATGTACCCTTGCAGAGTATGAGCATTGAAGACCGAGGCGACATTTAGCAGGTCTAAAGAGGCAGAGAATTGACATGTGGGACGATCGTAGAGTCAAGTTGTGTGTATGTAACTCGGTGTGAGAGGGAGAGGGCAAGAGCGAGTGTGATTATTTGAATGACCTCGTTATGCCCTAGTTGTTTCATCACCACCACTACTGCCCATTATCCTTTCGCCAATTCCATTTGAATTTCTTCTTTTTCGTCATGCTTTGTATCCTTTTTCTTCACCGCTCTCCTTCCCACACCCACATCAGCCACTACTTATTACACATAGATCCTCCCACATCTTACACCCTCCTCCCCGTCTTTTTTCGATGCTCAAGGCCACAGCAGCCTCGAACTACAGGTCTATTGTTGCATCTGTCGATCTCCCCTTCTTTTACTCATTTGTTCTTTACCATCTCCTTTCCTATTACCTTTGCCCTCCTTCCTTCTCCCTCTCTTTCTCTTCTTTTTCTTCTTTTTCTTCCTTCAGTCCTTCTTTGTCTCCTTTGCCCTTCTGTTTTTCTTTCCTTCTCGTTCGCGTTTTACCATCTCTTTTTATTACATTCCTTTTTGTCCTTGTCTCCTCCTCTTCCTCCTCTTCGCCACTCAATATGTTCACCCTCGCTGCAAGTCTATGGGCTCACAAGTCAACAACATCTGCTACTCCTGCTGTAACTACTTCTAATGCAGGCGCCACCAAACACTTTACAACAACCAACAATACTGCAGCTCCTATCCCCTCCAAGACAACTGTGGCTGAGACGACGGCCGTGGCGAAAACTGCCACTTTTACCGCGACATTTTCCACAATTACTACTGCTCCTTCAGAGACCCCTGCCATTGCTCTCACACCCACACCAGCACTGACCATATCGACATCGCTCGTTGCTTCTTCTGTTCCTCACTCTGATCAGCCAACTGTATCTAACTCCTCTTCGCGACTCCTATCTCCCTCTCCTACTCCGCTCCAGTCCTCGCCCCCATTTTCTCTCACAAGAACCTATCCATCAGCTCCTTTGATCAGCAAGATCAACGCCCAAGCACATTCCACCTCTCAGTCCGACGACAACAGCAATAGCCCCAAGCCACCTTCATCACTCATCCTTCTCGCAGCGACCACCTCAACCACTACTCCATCTCCTTCAGCAACACTCTCTCGGCTTCCCGACTTTCCTCTCTCAACTCATTTGCCCACCGCCGTCCCGTTCGTCCCTGCAGCGGAGCCTGCAAAGCAAACTAAACAGGCAAAACAAGCCCAACCACCTTGCGCCAAACCCAAACAAACTACGGCAACCCTCTCTTTCCTCTTCCCCTGGAGCGACGTTGAAACCACCAGCGTCGACGCCTTTTTTGGAGACACTGACGACAATCCAGTCGGTATTTCGTCAAAGTCTGCCTTGACAAACCGAACTGTGACTGCAAGTCCAACTACCTCAGAGTCTACTCTCGCATCAGAGCCCTCAACAGAAGCAGCCGGAATAACGCCGGAATCTTCGATAGAAGCAGCTCAAGCAGCACCAGAGCCTGTTACTGTCCAGTCGTCTGCTACCATCGCGTTCATCTCTGCCGCGAACGCCGCCTCGATTCGAGTTTCAGCCTCATCCAATTTGGTTGTCAAGCCCAAGGAGTCGCCGAAGCCACCTCAAGACTTGAACGAGGCCAGTCCTCCTCTGCCGTCCCCACAAGGGCAGGAACAATTACAACAGCAGACACCTCCACCGCCGCAGTCTCCTCCTTCTCCTACCATCTCTGAACCAGATCTTATCATCCCTACTGCCGAAAAGGAGTTCATTTCTACAATGGCAAACCCCAAGAAAAAGGTGGACATGCCAGCTGTTAACCCCTACGCAGCCTTTGTCGCCGCGTGCGACCCCGATGGCACTATTCCCGATGGTCGAGTCTACGTCGGCACCAAGAGTCATCATCTCGACAGGCCAGCTCCCTCTCGTTCCGCTGCCCAAACAGCCAAGCACACCTTTTCGTTCCCTCAGTCCCAGGGACGATCTCAGGGGGCTCCTGGGCCTCCCCAGTTCCAGACTCAGAGCTGGCCGCAGGCTCAAACTCAAGCACAAGCCCAAAACAGGCCTGCCCAATCACAGGGGGCATACCGTGCTCCGCCCAACATGCCTCCTGCATGGAAGACTAATTCCCCACAGTAAGTTTAAATTTCCATTAGTCTTATCTCTTAGCGCGCCAGTGCAATTTATCACGCGATACAATCGTTAGGATATAAAGTACCAAACTGAGCTTGTTTGTATGACAATAGGAACAACTATCGAGGCAACCAACCGCCTACGCCTCAGTCTGGGGGTCCGCAACAAATGCGGACTTTGGCCGACTCGCGTTGGTCTGGCAGAGCCCTGGCCACTGCCGCGGACTTGCCCGATGGCTTTTTTAGCACTGCCAAGGCTGGAGTCACATCACCAACGCCAACTCCCCAAGTCAGACCGCAGTCGACCAACTCTACTCCATCTCCTCAGCAGCAGAAACGCCAACTGGCGTCCAATTCCGATCAAGGATACAACAACACACAGAGGACATTTTCTGCCATGAGCATCTCGAGTCAAGACAAACCCAAGCCTGCGAGCTCCCCTCGCAATGGTCAGGCACCTGGCCCTCATCAGAGCCCATATCAGCAACAGCAACAGCAGCAGCAACAACAACAACAGCAGCAGCAGCAACGCCCGCAGCTCACACCTGTCAATGGACGCTCTGGTCCCTACATGACGTCCTCCTACCAAGGAGCGTCGAACCGACCTGCCCGGGAAGACGACTTCAGCGACGACGATCGGACGTCGGTGTCCTCCAACCGAACAGCCCGGCCAAGAATGCCGATGGCTACGGAGGAGATCCCCGGAGACCCTCGGTTCTTCCAATACAATGTAGGAGACGGCTGTCACATGGTGGTGGCCATGTACATGGAGAAGGACGCCTCGACAGCTCTGGCCCGCTTCCCACAACTGGCTCGAGTCCGGAATGACTCGAGCTCCAGCGTCAAGTCTGTGGATGAGGTGACGCAGATTTTCAGAAGCGCGGTTATTGAGGAGAAGAAGAGCCTCATGGGCGAGAGGGATTAGAGGGTCTACCCTCCTCTTTCACTCTCACTCTCTGTTTCGGACGAGCTGTCGTTTGAAGAGAAGGAGGATTCTTCGTTTTTAGCGAATGTTGCTGTAATTACTGTAATTATTTTCCTTCGCCCTCTTACTTCACATTAGTGCTTAGATAGCTCTCTCCTTCTTTTGCATTTCTCCTCGCCAACCTTCATCTTAGAAAATAATAAGAATAATCATAAAAAAATGCAAAGAAAATGCTCAGATTGAGAAGAATCTTGTAGACAACTGCGAGATTGTGGTTTATTCACAGTAATAGTCAATTTCATCCTGACGACCACCACGGCCCTTGGTTGATACCGACATGTCGACATCCTCACCACCTTCAACATAGTAGTAATCTCCCTCCACCCCCTCGTCTTCCTCGGGTGCGATCGCCAAATCGCCAAAGTAGGCCGTCCACGCCTTGCAAACCTTGTTCAGCATATTCTTCTCGATCTCACATGTCGGCTCTACTTCCTCTTCTTCTTCCTCTTCTTCCTGAATGTCGGCGTCAGCGTCAACATTGGTGGTGTCAGAGTTAATGAGGCGCCGTTTTGGTGTCTTGGGCATGTTGGTGGCGAGACGACCGATTTGGTCCGGGTCCGAGTTTCGAGGGAGAAAGTAGGCGATGTTTTTCGTAATCTTGCATGTTTCGTTGAACAGGTGCTCCCTATTTGAAATTAAAAAAAAAAAAAAATTGAAGGCGAAGGATTAGTAAATAGAGAGCCAAGATGGGGGGGAAAAAAGAGATGCAGCGTAACTGTAGCATGGTTAAATGGGAGAGTTTGGGTAAAGGATGACTATAGTTTTGTTTTCTTACCCGTCCATGGGTATATCCCGCTTGATATCAAACATATCTTGTGCCAAGTATCCAGGTCCTAAAGCACATAAAAATGACAAAGAAAAAAAAAACACGAAAAAAAGTAAATCGTCAGTAACATGACCAGCAAAATACCTCTTAGATACCAAATGTAGCTTCACATATCCAATTATCACGCCAAATGCTTACCTCCCCAAGGCGGGCTCAAGAAGACAACATCAGCTTTAAGTCGCGGCAAAAGCGTCATATAGTCGCCACAAATAAACTCAATCCGATCCTCAACTCCATAAATCCTCGCATTATGCCTGGCACATTGCAGCCTCACTGGATCAATATCAATCGCAATCACTCGATGACAAGTCATCGCAAACTGAATCGTGTTCCCTCCGACCCCACAGAAGGCATCAATAATCACATCGCTCGCACACCGTTCTGCTATATGGGCTGCAATCTTCTCCGGCGTCACCGAGTACCATCCTTCCTGGTCCATCTGGATTCCCTTGTCGTAGAGTGAAAAATAGCGGTATCGTTGGGCCCAGTATTTGGCCATGGTTTTAGGCAGTTGGGAGGCTGCAGTGTAGCGGACTTTGCGGGTGGGGGCGTTGGTGAAGGATTGTTGTTGTTGGTCATAAGCTTGGCGGGCGTCGAATTTTATCCGCTTCTTGGGGTTCTTGCTCGTCGATGTTGCTGCGTCTGAATCTGATGCTGATTCTGCTTCTGATTCTGAGCTGGAGTCGTCGCTACTACTGCTGGAATCGCTTTCCTCTCTCTTTTTCTTCTCCTTGCTCTTCTTCGTTTCCCTTTTCTGGTCCTTTTTCTGGTCCTCAGTGTCACCGCCAGAGTCGTCACTCTCATCCACATCACGACGCCGCTTGTTCTTGGCTGAAGGCTTAGGGGTATGAGGCTGCATCGTCGACAAGTCCAGCCGCTCCCGTGACTGGATCTGCTTAAACAACAGTGGGAACTCGCTCCCATCCTCCTCCCCTTCCTCATCTAGTGAAGATTCCGATCCTGATCCTGATTCGGACTCCACGGACGCATCACGCGCTGCAGGCATCGTCGGGGTGGTGGCGACAATGGCGGGCGAAGAAGATGACGCGGAAGAGATGGTCGACTTAATCCTGGCGATCGGATTGGTGAACGACGCCATCATACTCGCAATCGATGCCGCGAATCCAAAAGTCGTTGCCTTGCTCGTTGGTGCCTTTGATTTTGTCGCTGTCACTGTCGTGGAAGATGTGTCCTGGGTTTGGAGACGTTTCTGTTTCTTCGGCTTCTTCTCCTTCTTGCTCTCCTTTGCTGATGAAATTATTGACGTTGTTGCTGTGAGTGCGTCCATACTTTGAGTCTCGACTTGGTTCTCCTCCTGCTGCTGTTGCTGCTCCTCTGCTTCAAACCTCCGCTGCTGCTTCCTTATCCGCCTCTTCTGTGCCGCTGAAAGACCTCCAAACTTGTCCGTCGCCACCGAGGCCGTCATCTTTGTCGTCGATACTTTCATAGTACTTGTCGTAGTGATTTGTTGTTCTGGCTGTTGTTCCCATGTGTTGACTGACTGCATAGCGGCGGCGGCAGCAGCAGCAGCAGCCTTCGCGGCTGCGATAGTGCGTTTCTTGGTTTTGCTCTTTGTCATGCTCGTACGATGTCTGTGTTCTGTGTGCTGGGATGTGTGAATGCTTGACGACTCGGTCCCTGACTTCTTATATTACGTCGGTGCTGTTTGTAAGACGTTGTCGCTTTGTGCTGTTTGTCGATGGTAGCGACGAATGGCAAGAGGATGTCGAGACGAGAGGTACGAGAAAAGAGTTTAGAGCTGAAGGACATATGCTACAGTGTTGTTGTTGTGTGACTGCGTGTTGATTTTATCAAAAGGCATTTCGTGCCTGAGCTAACCGCTTGTGAAAAAGAATCGATATCCGGCGAAGCACACAACAACGTTGATTAAACTGGATACTCACAAGCTTGCAAGGATATATATTGTGTTTTTCATGTTTTTATTGAGGGATGACGAGTAAAAGTACAAATAGGAAAAAACATTGGACGTGAATGAGAAAAAAGAAAGGAAAGTAAGGGAAGGATGGACGATCGAATGTGAAGGAATGAAAGGAAGACAAGTTCAGGCTGGCGGGGTCAATCCCAGAGAATCGTGATGGCAGAGTAAACATCACATCATTAAAGTCCAGTGTAGTTGTACAATGCTGTTGGTAAACATGCCCTGCTGTCCTGAATTTGCTCATCTCACTTCTGCCTTAACTTTTTACTTCCGTCCTTCCTATTATCGTTCTGTGATCTAAGAGGATGATGAGATGTTGGTCAAAGCTGTCCGAGTGGTGGTATGAATAAGTCGCACCTAAAAGCAGAGGAAAAAAATGAAATAAAAAAAGGTCAACGGCAGGACCTTCCACCCTCCAAATATCCTCCATATTTACAACGTCTAACAGAATACAAACTCCCTCTCACTTACAATAACCAAGAGATTTATCCCTGTCTCTGCTTATGCTTCTGGTTCTTGCTACAGATAATGAAGACACGGCCACGACGCTTGACCGACGAGCAGCCTTCGCAGATCTTCTTGACAGAGGCCCGGACCTTCATTCCGCGGGCTGCTCCAAATGCCGTCGAAGCCTCCATTGAAACAGCGACGTTGTTGTTTTGGTTCTGGAAACGAGCCATGGTGGTGATGGCGGTCGCGGGGGCGGGGCGCGAGATCACCGAGGTCAGACGGGGGGTCATTGACCGGGCGAGGTTGGCAAGGACAGACGACATGGTATTTGCTGTTGTGTGTTGATTAAAAGATTGACCGGAAAGCGACGGACTGATCTTGTAAAGGAAAGAGGTTAGGTGAGCAGTGCCAAATGGGAAAGGAAAGCGCAAGAATTGCGATGTAGATCTGTTCTAAGGCGTAACAACTTTTTTTGATAGCCTTTTTTTTTTAAGAAATTTATCTAAATTTAAGTTTTATAAGCTAGGGTCCATGGTAACTTCCGGGGTCGTAAGCTTGTCTACCTTTGAGGCACCGCCTGCTCCTGAGACACCAGCTCGGTCAGCAGCAATAGTATTGGTAGTGATTGTTGACGAATTATTTAAAAGGTGAGATTGTGGCGCCGAAGCAGTGTTTGAATTAGATTCTCCAGCTCCTCCTGTTGCTGATCCTGCTGCTCCCGCGGTGGCCACGCTGCCGTGAGCCGCACTCTGACCACCACTCGAGATGTCGCTCATCCGTGAACTCCGATCTCCAGGCAAAAACGCCTGTAGGTTGTGCGCAGAATTTATGCCAGTTGGTACAGGTGGGTATGACACTCCGCTGCCAGATTGACTAGCGCCGTCATCCGAGAAGCGCTGTTGTTGCTGTTGTTGCTGTTGTTGTTGCTGTTCTTGGTAGTTGGGGAACAAGAGAGCCGGGAGTGGAGGCTGCATCGTAGGTCCTGAATACATGTTAGACGGTGGACGGGGACGAGATCCAGCGGTACCAAGGGATCCATGCTGCTGTTGCTGCTGCTGTGCGTAATTCGTTGGGTATGGGTTGCCACCTTGGGTTCCTGGAGGAAGTGGGCCCGGTCGCATGGGTCGCATGTGCATAGGTCGAGGAGAAGGTGCAGGTCTGTATCCAGGGCCAGGACCTCCATGAATGGAGTGTCGAGCTTCCAATCCAACAGCTCCATTTCCTCCAGCAGGTCGAATGCCTGAGCCGTTCACCGGTACGTACGAAATATGTCTCTGAAGTGGTGCTGACGTTGGTTGCATAGGTCCCAACTCGAACGACTGGCCATCAGGTCCCATTGAGGCTCTGGATCCTGGTCCTAAACCGGCCTGTTGAGGACGAGCCACCACATGCGGTGGAGGTGGGCGTGGTCTTGGAGGTCTCGCGCCACCAATCATACCCATGGACTGCCTATGCTGAAGTTGCTGTCCTTGCTGTGGTTGCTGTTGGGGCACAGAGGTGATGTTAGGTGTCGATGTCGGCATAGGATGATGCGTAAAGTGTCGTTGTAGTCCTCCGGTCGTTGAAGTCCCAGTTCTCAACGATCCCGAACTTCCATTCAACGTCGATCCCAGATTAGGAGTCGAAACCACCGCCGCGGCAGCGGTCGATATCCTCCCTCCATTACCACCAGGTCCTGAAGACGAACCTACGCCAACTTGTTGAGTCGAAAGCTGAATATGACTTTGGTTCTTGGAACGAGGTCCAGTCAAGTTCAGCGTGGATCCTCTCGTGTTGGGAGCCTGGTGAAGATCCATAGTGCTCGCAGCCGGCGGTGGCAAATCGTTGATCCCGCGATCGGCAGAATGACGCTTCTGGATCCTGTAGCCCATAGCCTTGAGCCGCTCCTTCTCCCATTCCTCCCATTTGCGCATGATGATCGATCCTGACTCAAAGACTCCCTCTGCGTCCCCATGGTCCTGTCCTGATTTCCGCTTCTGGTTCGCCACTTTCCTGGTCTCGCCCCAACTGAAATCATCAAAGTGCCAGAAAGAGTACAGTGGCAGAATAAAGTTCCAGATTGGCAATGAAAACAAATACACTAGACACAAGGGATGATTGAAGAAGAAGGCGGAAGTTAGTGCTATCTGATTAATAATGACACAAAATATACTTGAAATAAGCACACAAGCGGTTACTTACTGAACATCCAAAGGACGTAAACCCATTTGCGACTTGTCAAAACGATGAGAACAGCAGGGAGACCGATGATGACGACAATGAGGATCAAAGGAAGGACAGCCAGTGTTTTTGTGATGATGGCATATGTGATCATACCGATGGTGAACACTAATGAGAACAATCAAATACACACCACGGTTAGCTGTAGCTTTTGCCAGCAATTTTAAGCACTCTGAGAGCTTAGTACAAATTATAATGAAACTTACAAATGGCGGCAGGAAGGACAACGGTGCCAATGAGCTCGAGCAAGACGACAAACTGCATACTGAGGAACGCAATTCCACAGAGATCGGTCACCAGGACCAGCTCCAGGAGGTTGTGGATTGTCGAGTTGATCCAGCGACGACGTTGACTCAACAGCACGCTGAACGTATCCGGCACCACGGTCTTGCACTGAGCTTGTGGGACAAACACCATCTGACGCTTTGGATACGTCCTCAGCATCAGGGTCGTCAGATACCGATCCTCTCCGAGCAACAACAAGTTCTTCTGGTGTAGGGTCGACACAACGTTCTGGTTGTACTCCTCAATGATCTCTGGGTTGGCAAGAATCGGGACCCACGAGTCGTACTTGGGCGCCTTAATCCTGTACATACAAAAGCATCCAGGAAGACAGGTGACTCCTCCAAAAACACTCTCAAAGGCCTTGCCGAGATGGTGGGAGATATAGTACTCAAAGACCTGGATCGCCGTCACCCATGAAGCCGTCTTGTTTGCAATCTTGGTCTCGCCGCAGAGTCCCATGATTGTAGTGTCGTTCTGCATCGCCGTTACCATGTAGCTGAGTGAATCTCCCTTGACCATCGTGTCGGCATCCACCATTAGACAAAGCTCAAACCTATCCGGCCAGACATTCATCAAAAGATTGATCTTGTGGAACAGCTCAAAGTCCAGCTCGGTAAATCGGTCGGCAAAGAGAACACGCTGGAAGAACGACATGAGGATCAGCTGTGAATCACGTTTTCCTCGGTTGCCGGGCTTGGTCGCATCTTTCTCAAGAGGGTTTCCGCATTTGACAATCACCACCGTTGGAACTCGTCGCTTTTTGTAGACATAGTGGCCGGCATACTACAAGTAAAAACAATGTTGAGTTGTGCTCACGTCAGTATACCCTCGATGTGTCATAATGATATCCTGGGTAATGTACACGACAAAAACTTACGACTTTAGCCATATTATGCTGTTTCTCGCCGTCTGCAATGGCAAGGTAACTTGCAGCCTTGGGATTCTCATTTCCAGGGAGGAGGTCCAGCATGTTGACAACGATATCGGGGGTCGTTTGCTTGTTCCCATGTCCACGAACAATACCATCGCAAATGACTACAATCAGCTTGTGCTTGACCGAATAGCTCGTGTTCGCCAAACTGTTCAGCGTGGTCCGGATCGAGCTTTCTCCTTCCGAGTAGCAAGTGACCAGCATGGCGGTGTAAAGGTTCTTCCTGCCAAGAGCCTTCTTCCCGCCACGAGCTAGATCCTGTCCTCCGTTGCCTGTTCCGTCGTCCTTGTCCTTCTCGTCGCCTTTCTTGTTGGCGCTCTTGATGGCCCGCCGTGGTTTCTCTGTCAACCGGTAACTGAGGAACCAACTGAAGGTAAGAGCCATCAAGAACTTGATGCCGACCACCATGCAGACACAAATCAATGTCGTCAGCATGATCACTTGGGCTGCAACACAACCCATTGTCTTGTTTTCCAGCACTCCCACCTGACTGACTGACTGAATGCATGCGACAGCCTTTTTGCGATCGTCGGTCCTCTGTAATGGTAGGGTCGCATCCCCAAGACGGTTCCTGAGGAGTACATTCCTGATATCTGGACCCATAGAATCAACTCGATCCAGAATATTCGACACGTTAAAGACTAAAAGACGCATGGTAGATGATGGGATATATCAGTCAGCTTTTTTCTCCATGTGTGCGTTGCCGACACAGCTCAATCACATCATTCTCGAAAACGTGATGCTTACTGTTTCCGTCATAAATGACCAGATCAGCCACTTCTGGTCGTTTGTCCGTCAAGTCGCCCCACAGAAAAGATAACTTTCCGCGCGGGCGAGGCCCAGAGCCGGCCAAAGTAGCCAAAGAGACACAAGGTTTGGCGACAAGGTTACCGTTATTCCACGGGCTAGGGATAGAACATTGAGTGCTCGTCAAATTGAGACCATATCCCCTACAGGGCTCCGAGGTATCATAGAACAGAGCTGAGATGTCCCTGGCTTTGAAATCTACAGGCAGGACAATATTCCGGTTACCACCGTAAAGAAAACTCTGCATCGCAGAGAATGAGTAGGCCGCTCCTCTGACGAAGACGTAGTCGGGATGAGTCGCTAAGGAGATAGGTATTAGAATGGGATCTGTTCAGTCGGGATCTCAAATATATTACTTTTTTCCCCCTTGATGTCTGACCACACAGATGCATGGTTGAGAGAGGGATCCGGGTCGGGGGGACAACTAATAGGGACGTATGTCCTTGAGTTAAACTTGCATATCCTGCAAATACAGAATGGACAAGCAAGTACGCGAGCCGTTGGGCTTTTCTCTCCCTCTTTCATTTCTGCGCTCTGCAGTTTCGTTCTCTCATACTCTTTTTCTCTCTCTGATTGTCTGACCAGAATAAGATTGAGCGAGTGGGTCACAATCTATTGTTGACGTGAGCCCACTCAATTTTGATGTTCTTTCTTCATTCTCATTACACTCCCTCTCCCGACCAACCGCCTTTCTTTTCCTTTTCCCAACCCTGAGGATGGGTCTGCGCGCAATTACCTCGCTCCTTCCGCCAGTCCGCCAGACCGTTGAAAGAAGAAAGAAGAAAGAAAAAGAAATCAACTCAGACATCAACAACTACTATACCATGTCCTTCTAGGGCATGATTCGTGGTTTCCATGAACGCCCTCACCCTTGCTTTGTTGGTGGTTTTGGATGTTACAAACCAGAAAAAACGACATCATAAGCCAACCATCTATAAAAAGGCGGTCCTTTTGTGCAACCAGCACTAGCTTTGGATCATCTTAGTGCTCATTAATCCTGTTTTCTCATATTCTAGACACACTTCTTCTTGCTGTTGTTGATGTTGATGATGTTGTTGCCGCTATACGTTGGCTTTGTTGTTGTTATTGTTACAAGCGTCGTTTCTGTTACCAACGATTGTTGATAGTCAACACCGTCATCATGACAGTGCCTCTCAAAAACGCCTTTTAGCAACCCATTCTTTTTTTTTGTTTCTTGAGGAGTTTGTCTGGTCCTTTTTTTTCTTGCAAGTTCACCTTTTACTGAACCCCTGACCTTTGACCATTAATCTACCCCTATATCCCTTTTCCTCCTTTTTTTCAAAAAGGGGAGACTCAAAAATAGAGATCGACTCCCGACTCGTACTGATGCCACGAGTGTCTCAGTTCGCCACCAACACACGAACGCCCAAAATAAGAAAACAAGGCTCCCTTACATCTACACAAAACCGACGCCTTCACCCCTCGACCGGGGGCACCCATGTGCGCACAATATCCCGCTCCACCTTTTAGTACTCTTGCGTATGCAGAAAATAAAAACAAAAAATACGTTATTCTTACCAATTTGAGGTAAAGCTCCGTTCTGAGATGGATACGTGTATTCGAACGTTGACGACTCCTTGGGACACATCGTGGGCTCCAGTCCAAAGATCACGAACGCGAGGAGGGCGCAGATCAACACAATGATCAGACAGAGCGTCACCTTCTCGCGCCAGGCTTGTATCACTTGCGCCCTCGCAAATTTCTTACTGTTACAGCACCGGAGAAGACTCGAAGGGATACAGCACGTAAAGACCCTAGACACCACCACCCACGCCGTCAGTTCAATCTCGCGCTCCACCAGCTTCTTCTTGGCCCTCGCAATGGTCGATGGACGCCGTTGAACCGGTGCACCTTGGTTTCCATTGTTGGCGTTCCGCGAGCTGACAACGCGGCGAAGGGTCGATTGGCGACGAGGGCGTGGGCGCATCTGGGGTTGGTTCTCCTGTTGCAGTCGAAGTCTCTTCTGGTGTTGTTCCTGTGCTGCAGCTGCAGCTGCAGCAGTGGGTGGTGCTCCTGATTGACGCTGTCCTGGGCCTGGCCCTAGTCCCGGTCCCGATGATGAATAGGATGATGGTCTATTGTCGGTTGAGGTGGACATCCTCGAGGGGTCGCCCAAAGCCTGACTTTCAATTAGGTTTCCCGTTGACTCGTTGGGTACATGATATTCGACTTCATGTGCCTTTTGAGAGGGTGTTCGATTAAGCATTCCCGGTTTGGGTCGATACCGCTCTGGTTTGGTCAAGGAGCGTGACCGAGAGAGTTTGGAGGAAGAGGACGATTGCTGTGATTGAGGAATGGAGGAGGACGTGTTGGAGGGTTGGCCATTGCCTCCGGGGCGAACGGGAGTGTTGTTGGATGTGTAGGCGGGAGAAGGCATCTCTGATTAAGTATTACTGGAGAGTGGGGTATTGTATTGGTACAGAGTGAAAAGAAAAGTGAAGAACGTGCGAGGGGTAGGTAGCAGGGCACACTACAGACAAAAAGAGAGACTAGAGTGAATCCAGAGGGGAGAATAAGGTCCACAGCTTGTTACTGCCCGGTTGAGAAATTGGAGAGAGAGAGAAATAATGGTAGAAGAAGGAGAGAGTGGAGGAAGGAAAGTCAAGAGGAAGGGGAGAAGAGGGAAAGAGAAAGGAGGGGAGAAGGAGAGAAATGAAAGGTGCTATCTGCCTTGTTGTTGCTATTGCTGTTGTTTGAGGGTTGTTATTGTTGGTGATGTGGTGTTGATTGTTTCCTTGCTGAGGGATATTGGCGCCTAGTATTTAAATGTAAAGGAAGGGTATCGAGGCGGAAGGAAGGAACGAGGAACGAGAAAAGGTGGAGAGATGACGCCCAGACGGCTGTCCGCTTTTTTTTGTTGCTGTTGCTGATTGTCTCTCTGTCTTATGAGGTATTGGTTGAATGAGATCTAGGGCGACATGGTGGGAAGGAGAAGGGAGTGAATGAATGGAGAAGAAAGAGAGAGAAAGAGAGAGACGGGAGGATTAATCGAGGGAAAGTGTGCTGAAGAGGAGAAAGAGGTGAAGTGGAAAAAGAGGGCAAAGTGAAAAAAAATAAGGTAAAAGTGAGAGCAGCCAGAGCGAAATTGTAAGAAAAAAAAGAAAACAGCCCTGTCACAAAACGGATTGAAGTCCAGAATTACCACCGCAACACCCTCGCCTACTGTAGACCGTAGACATAAGAATAGGCATAGGGATTCAGGGAATGAAGAGAGATAGGCAAACAACAAGTACCCCCTGTTCGATGCTGTCAGTTCCTCGTTGTTGTTGACTGGTAGTGTTTCTCATGCCCTCTTTCGTCGTTGTCTGCCTCTAACGACTCTCTCTTTCTCTCGTCACCCCCTATTTCGATAATGAACTCTAATCTGCAGCCATTCATTAGGAACATCGTTCGCTTCACTCCACCCTTGTGGTATACTTTTTAACACCAGGGTACCCAAGTAACAGCAAGCACGCGTTCTTTGTAGCCATCACTTCATCCCCACACTAAAAGGAAAGACATATCAATAAATCAAGGGCAGGGCCAGGGTACCACTCACAAAAACGATCGTCAGCGAACATGACACTATTCACTTAGACGTCAATAGTGCTAATTGGTTATGTTGCCTCTGCTATTGCTCTTCATACAATGAGTTTGTGATGGTGTATAGATCTTGGGTATTGCAACATCAAGGAGAGCTAAGGGTTGGACAACCATCAAGAAAGAAACGGAAGAAGGGAACAAACGAACAAATGCGGGGCTCTGCAGGTCCAAGTTTCCATTAGTTTACTTGACGACAACATCTTTTCTAATTTTTTTTCCGCCTTTCAACTAACATCCTCTGGAGCGTAACCCCTGCGTGCAGTAATCGACTTATGTTGACAACCTACTTCTGTTTCACCCCTACCGCTCCTTACCACAGTCTTTGTGTTCAACGGGTTATTTACCTTTTAACTAAGTGATCGGAATTCTGACCAGGAACAGACCTCTCCAAGGAAAACGGGAAGGGAATTACTGTAGAGAAATTACGTCGATGCGGTCGACTTCTGCGCAATGGCCATATTCTCTTCTTCGCCTTTCCCTTTCCGTCCCTATTCCTATTTTTTTTCGCCCCTGCTTTTTGTGCCTGTTTTATCGGTACATTTGTGGAAGACGGGTCCGGGAACCCACACCAAAATAGAGGAGAAAAACAAAACCAAAAATAAACAATGAAAGAATATGTCGAACATTTGTGTATGTGTAAGAGTGCCTCGGATTTGCTATTTCATTAAATAAGGGCCTTACCAAGTGCAAATTAAAAGACTGTCAAAACCCCCTTTTCCTCGCCCCTTTCTCTTATTAACCGCCTCGCTGTCTTTTCTCTTTGCCCAATTACACACTGTTGACATACGGAACCCACGATGTCTTCATGTGCAATGTGGATGATCTATCATCATTATTATCACCATCATTACAAGAAGGCAAAAAATATGAGAGCATTGCTCTCGACGTTGCTATTGATGCTTACAGGTTTCCCTCAGTTTTTACACGTTCATGATATACCTCTTCTATGGCGTACAAGGAGCCTTCCCGCTGCTCACAACTTTATTTTTTCTTGCTTGCAAAAAAGCACCGTATATTTTTTGAGGAACAAGGGAACGAAAAAAACAACGCCAAGTTGGTGACCAAGAATGAAGGCATGGAACAGTCTAGACTGCGAAAAGGTGAGAAAAACAAAAAAGGGCTTCTGGTGGTACGAGCACCCAAACGCCAAAAAATAAACTGTTGGCACCATATCTAACCTACAGAATCTAATAGTACCAAATCCAGTCCAGGTTCTTCCAACTCCTTCTCGCCTCCTTGACGGCGTTCTTGTCGATAAAGTTCTTGAGACCACGCAGGTGCAGCTGTCTCAGTTTGGACAACGAACGCCATGCCAACAGAGCCTTGCTCATATTGAGGGTCCCTATCTCGTACTGTCGAATCTCCGACTCGCTCTCGGGTTGACGTGATTCTAGGTCCAGCTCGGGGACAGGGTCACCCCTTCCTACACGAAGGGCCAGTATGAAACTGTCTGTCGATGGAAATGCGGGTTCGACTCTGCCCAGCCAAAGCGTCTCTAACTCCGTCAGCTCTGCAATTCGTTCATACAGGATCTTGGGCAAAACCCACTCGTTCGATTCCTCATTCTCTTCTTGCTCCTCTTCGTCATCCTGATGGGCTCTCACGGAGACTGCATACCGCAACTTCAGGACCTTGAGTCCAGTGCATGCCCAGGGAGTCGTACTCACAGCGGCGTTTATATCAGTCATCGAGAGAATTGCATCGCCAATCCGCTGCCTAGTCATCATCTCGAGATCGGGACTTTGCTTCTCCGTCGAGCACATCGCGTCAAAGATCTGCAGCTTGGGACACTCAGTGAGAAAGGAGAGAACCTGTAAACTTGTCATTCGGCCTGCCCCGACCATATGCACCTCCTCCAGGCTCTCTCGGTGGTGTTCGAGCAGCGCACCAGCAACAAAATTGATTCCGTTCTGGCGGGATGATGAGACAAAACTCTTGAGGTTACGACAGATTGAAATCATTCGGGCGACAAGGGATCCCTGGACGCCGATAGAATCAACGTTCAGATGTTGGATATTTGTCATACCCGTCTGCATGACAGACAACAATCCCTCGATCTGGTAGTTGTATGCAAACATCGGGGCGACGAATCGTTCGATGTTAGGAGTGTGTTCAAGGAAGCGAATGAAGGCGCCTGGCTCGTGCCCGTGCAGGTTGACAGGGATGGATAGCTCCTTGAGAGAAAAGATAGGGTCCTTCGAGCCAGTGAGCTTCAAATACTCTTGGACCTGAAGATCGGATATCTCGTTAGCGGAAGACTTGATGCTTTTCACATTGAGACACAGCTTCTCCAGCCGGGAGGAGCTCCATGTAAGCAGACGGAGAGAGTCGCAGGGAGCACACGAAGTAGGGTAGACAATACTGAGCTCTCGTATCTGGTTGTGGCTCCTGAGGACCGAGCAAAACCGAGAGACGACTTCAGGTTCGAAAAGGAACTGGCCCAGTTGGACAGAATACAGTCGAGGGTTGACCTCGATGAGGTCCGATATGTATCTAGTCTGGTGCTTGTTCTTTTCAGCGTTGGAATTGCGTTTAGGGAGACGAGCGCTAATCAGAGTCACCAAGTTATGACACTGATGGTCGAGTAAAGTCTTCCAGATCTGGGCAAACTCACAAGTAACATGGGTGACCTGGTCGCGGTACTTGGCCAACGCTGCGAGGGACTCGGGCCGGTGGAACTTGTTGAAGGTCGACTTGCGGTGGATAGGTATGGTCCTGTAAAGGTAGGGCGAAAAATTGTGATAAAAGTCTTTTGAGACCAAACAGCAGCGTCGAATGTCACGCAGGCTGAGTTGGGCACAGATCTGCTCTTGAAGAAAGTGAATGTCAAAGACAGTCGCATGGGTGGTTATGGTCATGGTGGTCAAAGAGAGATGCAATGGGGGTTTTTGATGAAAGAAGTGAAAAAAAAGAGAACGAGATCTGAGCTGAAGGTGTGGCCCTTTCTTTTTATTCATAGACTGGCTATCTATTAAGTTTATTCTGTTGATAAACAATAAGGGCTCGATTGGTCAAAGGTCATTGAGAGTCCTGAAGTTCAAGTAGGCGTGGCTGTGAAGGGAGGAGTGTAGTTGTAACGAGGTACTTTTATAAAGAAAGGCGACTGAGCCAGACGGGATGGTCGTGACGACCATCGGATCCCAGTGCCTGCGGTTTTGACCTGCTTCCTGCACCTCATATATGCGATTATGTTTCGTTTCCAAAGACTATGAGCTGATCAGCTTACGCGAACTAAGCATAGTTTTACCAGTCGAGTCGCGAGGGATCAGCCTCGGGTTCCTGAAATATCAAACGTGGCCGCCTTCTGAATGGTTGAGTGTCAGATCCTGTCCAAAGCCGGCATAGAGAAACGTCACATAATTTGCGAGTGACAAAAAGACGAAATCCTTGGTATCAAACATCACACACATACATCAACAAGACCTCGCAAGTCATCATCGTCAGGATCTGCATCAAAGGACACTCAAAGAATACATACACAGGACACCGACAGGTTCTTTCCATCCCGGCATCGCTCCAATGCGCGCATCATCACCTTGTTTGCTCCTACTGTCAGGCGCAGTCCTGACGCTGCTAGCCGCTGCAACAACCATCACAGACACCATCCCAATCCTCAAGGCTCCCGAGGCATTCCATGAACAACTTGTCCTCAAACCCCTCAACGACGGCAGTGTGTACAGTCATTTTCAGTTCACAACTCATATCGGGACCATGATGGACGACGACCACTTTGACGGCGCCGCGTCGAATCTTTGTAAGCTAAAATACCCGACATGATGAGATTCGTTCACATTCATCAACTAAAAGCGGGCAGACACAAAAACCGCGAATCCAGGACATAGCGTAAAGACGGTGACATATGAACCAATGGCTAAAATCCTCTTTCTTTGGTACATTTCTTAATACACGGAAAATAGTCAAGCATTACAATTTGTTTCCTCGGTCAATTGGTCAGATCCTGCACAGCTTTGAGGTCGAAGAACTGCATCTGACGTTCACCCAGGGACGGTGGCAGTATAGCGACTGGGGTTACCCGCTCGCACCCTCGGCAGGCACCGGGGTGGAGCTTTGGGCATGGTTGAACAACGACAAGCGACAGTATGTTATCAAGGACCTTGACTTACTTTTGTTACCATGCAAAGAATGGACATCTTAAAGGACGACAACGTATTGAACTCTCTCTTTTGTTACCGTGTAGAATCGACGAACACTGGAAGGGGCTGACGAACACATTATCAGGACTGTTCTGCGCCTCTCTCAACTTTATCGACGATACCATCACGACCGAGCCCAAGCTGTCGTTTAGGAACGAAGGACTGTACAACACCCACTCTGCACCATATATTTCTACTCACAATGACAACAATTCAACGATTCCCAGGAAACTGCGCTACGGATCGCTTCCACACGAGAATGTCTGCACAGAGAACTTGACACCCTGGATCAAGTTGTTGCCCTGCAAGTCCAAGGCTGGAATTGCTTCGCTCCTCAAGTCCCATAAGCTCTTTGATACGCGGTTCTATTCTATGGCAGTCCATGTCCGATCAGTCTGCGAGGTAAAGCAAACGTGTTTTTTAATAGGCGGAATTAATATAGAGTCGTTCTGCGCAGCGCGGCGTAACATTCATGACTCTCCTGTTAACTAATTATCTTTACACGGTTCAATTATTTAGGACGAGAAATGCAGAGTCAGGAGTCTGGAACTGGTACAAACTATCACGGCGGTGTTTGATGTCGCAAGACACGACGGCAGCTTTGACTGGTCCATCTCAAGCTTGTTTGAGCGCCAAATCACCCAGAGTTGTCCCCTGGCGTCGACTTCCAAAGTTATTGTGAACTTGCCTCAAACCACCGAGATTGAGAACCAGTACTCGCTTGTCCCTTACCCACTTCAAGGCATCTACTCTGAAGGGTCAGGAGATAAGAAGCAGGAGGTTGCTGTCTATGATCTCAAGGAGACCTTTGCAGAGACTACTACTCCTTTTCAGCTTGCGCTGCACTGGGAAGGCTCACGTCCAAAGTCAGGTAGGCAATTCTGAAATGCTTCGAGACCCTTAATGTTTTGTCTGTGCACGTCCTGGAGTAAGCACTGACTTTGATACATCACCTTTTTTATTCTTTTTTTCCTTGTTCTCTATGTTTTTTAGTCCGCGCCATCACCCCGGGCATTGTCGCACATCGGTATTTCACAGGATTCGGACAAGAGCGTGGAGGATTGGCTATTGAGATCCGCAATCACGACTCGCAGGATATCGAGGCCGTTTTCCTGGATACCTTGCCTTGGTATCTCAAGCTCTACCTTCACACCTTTAGCATTCAGTTGAACGGAAAGACTTTGGACAATCAACGTGGTGGGTTTCGTTTATTAGTTCAATTTCACA
Organism: Linnemannia schmuckeri; assembly: GCA_029449235.1. Lineage (NCBI taxonomy): Eukaryota > Fungi > Mortierellomycota > Mortierellomycetes > Mortierellales > Mortierellaceae > Linnemannia > Linnemannia schmuckeri. The sequence continues at coordinate 527,985 of JANATG010000014.1, read as the reverse complement.
TTAAGAACCATACGAATACGTCCAGTTCGAGGAAAAACCCCCTTTAATTAACGTACCTCTTTTTTTTGGCTACTTGTATGTAGACCTTGTGCAAAAGATGTTTTACCAACCAGCAGTGGATAGATCCCGCCCCGCAGTCCTGGAGATGGCTCTCAAACTCCCCGCAGACTCATTGGTCAAGTTTACAGTATCCTTCGACAAAGTCTTTTTGAAGTATACCGAACACCGACCAGACGCGAACCGAGGATTCGATGTAGGCTACGCGGTCCTCACGGCCCAACTTCCTCGGGAACAAGGACAAATTGGGTATGGTGGTTTGGACCATTTGAGAATATACCAGGAGCGTGAGGCTGGTCTTGTTCAGGGCCGCCGTGGCGGTAATAGTAACCAGGATAAAGAGAAGGAAGGCCAAGAGGGAGTTACGGACAAGATCAGGGTATACACGGACACCTTGCTTGTGAGTCTTCCTACGCCGGATTTCTCAATGCCCTACAATGTGATTACAATGACTTGTACGGTGATCTCGCTCTTCTTTGGATCAGTCTTTAACCTAATGATGCGGAATTTTGAGGTTGTCAAGCCTGCTTCGTCATCCAAGAAGAATGGAAGTGGCAAAGGGAAGGCCGAGAAAACCGAATAAAATAAACCCTGGCCGTTGTTCATAGAACCTGCGTTTTTGTCTCCCTCCTTTTGTCCGTTGTTGTTTTCTTTGTCTATTTTTTGCGCATGTCACTCGTGAAAATCCTTCTGAAATGCGTGTCTGTAGTCTATTTGTGGTTAGTTTTGTGTGTTTGTATTGTTTACAATGGAGTCAACTCAATCCAAACCATGCACCTGGAAGAAGACGCCTGGGCCCTTGCTCAAAGTGACGATGGCTCTCGCGCCTTGGACTACTGCTTAAGGAGTGCTCGCCCGATCCTTCTCCTGCCCTCCTGACCCGGGCTCTCGTTCTCTTACTTCTTCCTCCCTTTCCGCCTTGACCGACTCGAGCGGACATTGTTCATCGAAACCTACTCCTCCCACTTTCCCTCCCTCCTCTTCGCTCTCTCCACAAATTTTTAGTCAAGAGAGAAAAAAAAAACTGCTTGTGCTCGTGAAAGAACATCAGAGTGTGCGCGCGACAAACTTATTCCTCCACACCCACCTACCATCTCCTTCACACAGCAATGAAAGAAAAAATAGTATGAATTTCAAATTCATGAAATCCGCTCGATACAAATGCATGCGTTTTTACGCAACTATCTTAGTCAGTCTGGACAAATGTGTGTACTGCATGCGCTGTTATTCTCCGGAAGAAACTTTTTTCTCACACACTCCTCTTCTCTTTTCACTTTCTCCTTCTCACTGACCTTCCTTTCATTCCTCCACCTTTTGTCATGCTGTGATGCTGTGACACTTGAATTAGACACTAGTATTTTTTGTGTTCCCTGTTGTTCTGTCTCTTCTGTGTCTGGGCCCAGCCAGAATGAGCAAACGGGACAGGGGATGATGACAAACAAACGCGCCAGAACCAAAAAAAAAAACGTCGATATTGTGAGCTGCAAGAGAGAGAAAAAAGGCATGCATTACAAACATACGCATACATGCATTTTGTCTGACAAAGTGCCTTGTTGCGTGCTACCAGGGGGAAGGGGTCTGAATGAGCCATGTTTGCATTACCTCGCCGTCTTCTTACTCCTCTTCCTTTTTATTCTCGGTTCTCCTGAACGGTTAGGGTTGCTGGCGGTTTTTATTTGTTTTACTTGTTCTTCAACTCAATCCATGTGACATGAATAAGGGGGAAGCATGTGCGGTGCGAAAAAAGCGGGAGTTACATGTAGGTAGACAGGAATGAAAAAAAAAACAAAGGAAAGGCGGAGGGGCGGACGGGGAGGGAGAAGGAAGCCGCTTTGGTTGGTTGGTTGGTTGTTCATACATCATGCGGCACGTTAAAGGGAGCTTGAAAGTCAATCGACATGCCATCCTCTTCTTGTGTTTGATGGTGTTTTTAGAAATGCTTGAGTACCGTTGTATATTTTGTTTATTTTGTTTGTTGTTTGTGTGCGAAAACAAACACACGCGCCTCTACTTTTTTCTCTCCTTTTTTTGTTCTTCATCTCCGCCATTGTTCGCATCCCATCGTTTCTCCCTCAATTGGAGCACTGACTCTTTTTGCTATCGTTGTTGTTATTGCTGTTGCTGTTGTTGTTGTCGTGGGCAGAAGACAGTAAATTCAAACGCCGAGAGGCAGGTGCAGGCGAAAGAAAAACAAAAAAAAAATGGAGCGTTCAAAGTGACAGTGTGGTCATGACACGGACATTAATAATGTATGGGGAGGAGGAAATGAATACAGTCAAAAGAGGAAAGAACAAAAATGAGGGAAGAAGTAGTAGAAAAGGAAGGGATGGTGAGAGACAATGTGGCATGCTATATATGTAAAGAGATCAAGGAATGAAGGATAGCAGATGTTCTTCCTCCACATTCTAGGCCCAACAGCCCATCCAAACTAGAGTTGATGGCGCACATACTTCCGAGGCAAACAGACCAGTTCATCGGCTCAAAGTAGACGAAAAACAGCACAGTGGGTCTACAGCGGACAAACACACATGCTGGGAGCAGTTGTGATTCCCCGAGAGGAAAAAAACAACATTCAATCGAAATACGGTCGAGAACAGGGGGAGAGGAAGGGAGACTGGAGTTAACATAAACACAAACAAAAACAAAACAAACACAGAAGAGCCTGTTCGGGAGTTGGAAAGAGGAACGAAGGAAGGAAGGAAAGGAAGGAGGGAGATGGGGGGCGAAGAGTGAACGAATAAAAAAACCGGGCGCAAAACAACACTTGCTTTCGATTTCTGCTGAACAAGCATTTATGCCGTCCTCCGTTTGTTTATCAACCTAAGAAGGTCATGATTTTTTGGTTGTAGCACAAGATATGTGGGTATAGGTCTAAGAGAGAGGGAGTATAGGATGTGGAGGGAGTACAGGCCTCTACTGCGTTCCTTGACGCATCATGGAGCAAGAAGATTTTTGTTTTGAGAGCAATTGAAAAGAAACAAAGGGAAAGATGGAGAGGGACAGAGACAAAGGAGAAGGTGTGAATATTTGCTTGTTTAAGGGATAGAGACGCGGCGGAAGGCAATAGCGGAAAGACAAAACAAACAAGCAAACAAACAAACAAAACATGAACAACAAGATAGCAAAAGGAAAGCCTTCAAGTTCATAAAGAACTACAAAAAAAAAAAAAGGCTCTCATAGGACCAGCGAATCCTTCAGTTCATGCGGTTGCGGGCGTTAGTGTTTATGTATATCGTTCTCTGAATGCCTTTGTTGTTGTATCGCAATTGATTATATGTGTACCTCAAGGTGGACAAGGCGAGTGTATTGGGCAGAAAGGCGTGGAATAGAAGAGAATAGCTTTCAGGCACAAAACTAACCGTCGCACTCAAAACGTATGCATACTCCACCTTGCCAGAAAAGTGTACACATGTTCAGGTAAATGCAGTAGACGGCTCGTCCCACTTCAGGCAATGCAATGGATAATCGTATGCTTTATGTGTGCTACCCTTGGGATGACCTGAGTATGAACACGCATGCAGTTTGCATCCTCATCCTTGGACCTCACTTCATCCCTTCGATTGACTACAGGCGATATAAAAAGGCTTAACTGTCCCCATGAATTCGACCTTTGGCACAATCCTCGATCCTCTCCCCGTCCAACTTCGGCCCCTCCTCCTCCCTTCTTCACCTTCTCGCCCTTTTCTTCCTCCTCGCAGGCAAAGTTCCCACTTCTCCGCTTCTTCTCTGCTCCCCTCCTTTCATCCAAAGTCTCTTTGCCTCGCTCTTTAGAATACCCTCATCATGGCTTTCGACATTCGCGAGGAAGATGACCAGCACGACGAGTTTGACGAGTATGAGGATGTCAAGCAGCCCAACCGCCCCAAGTTCTATCGCCGTCGCAAGTTCTGGATCTGCTGCATCCCCACGACCATCATTGGTATCATTATTGCTGTCGTCCTGGCTCTCTATGTGATCATGCCCAAGATTGCTCAGGGCCTCATGAACAAGGCCACCATCAACTTTTCTCAAATTGTAAGTCTCCTTCCTGGTTCCTTTGCGTGCCTGGTTCTCTAGTTTCCTGACTGCCTCTGTCACGAACACAATAGGTGAAAGGAGAAATCAAGACACGCCCACGCAGGCGCTAACAGTTAAACTTGCGCCTTTCTTCCTCTCGGATTATTCTATTCTGTTGTATCCTCCCTTTACTCTTCCCTTCCTTCCTTGTCTGCGCCACCAAATTCCTCGCCATTTTCATTCATCTCCATTTATCAATTTTGCTCACCCGACATCTCACATCTACAGGACATCACCAACCCCTCTGCCACTTCGATGGACATTGTCATGGTCGGAGAGATGGACAACACTGGTCCCTTCCACGCCGACATCTCTTTCCCCGGCACCGTCACCGTCTCCTGGAACAACAAGGTCCTTGGCACCACTGTTATCCCTGGCACAAGCACCGCTTCGTAAGTAGTCTTTCAGATTTTTGACTTTTGTTGCTTGATGTTGTTGGTCTTTGTATTCTTTTTTTATGCCTTGGGAGGGTTCGATTTGTCATCTCGTCTTTTATTCTTCTTTTTGCTATTATCAACCTACAACCTTCTGACGCGTTCTTACTGTTTTCCTCTCCACTTCTTTCTTATCGGCATGTAGCGGCGGACACGGTACTTTGAACTTGCAGAGCAGCTTCCAGGTCAGTGATGCAGCCGCATTCACAGAGTTCACCAGCTACATGCTCAACGCCGAGACCTTTGTGTGGCACCTCTCGGGAAAGCTGAACGTCAAGGCTCTCGGCCACACCGTCAAGGACCTCGACCTGGACAAGGACATCACTGTCAATGGTAAGCATCTTTTGCTCTCTCTCTCCCTCTCCCTCTCTCCCCCTCTCTTTCCTCTCATCCATATCCTACCCTACTCCACACAATCCCTATACCTTCTCAGACATTCATACTAACTACCATTTTTGTTTTTTCTATCCCTGTCATTTAGCGTTCCATGGTCTCTCGGGTATCAAGATCGAAAAGTTCTCCCTCCCCGGAGACGACCCCACTGGAAAGGGTATCCTCGTCAACATCGACACCACCGTCAACAACCCCTCGGCCATCCAGATGTACATGGGTGCTCTCACACTCGCCATCTCCTACAAGGACACTCTTATGGGATATGTCACATCGTCCAACTTGACCATGGTTCGTGGCCCTCAGACCTTGAGCATGAAGGGATACCTCGTCCCCCAGTCCACCCCCGAGGGTCTTGCTATCACGTCTGAGATGATGTCGCGATACATTGGCAACGTGGTCACCGACACCATTGCCACTGGCTTTGAGGTCAAGCCTGACGGTGTCAACTCGATCGAGTGGCTGTCGACTGCTGTGAAGCAGCTCAAGTTGACTGTCCCCCTCCAGAGCCCTGCTCCCCTCCAGCTCATCAAGGCTTTGAACCTTGGTGCTTTGGGTTTGACTTTCACTCCACCTACCGCCTACCAGCCTGCCACCACCTCCACTGGAGTGATTGCCAATTACTCTCTTCCTGACGGCTTTGGTTTCAACATTGCCTTCACCCAGGTCGCCAACTCGTTCACCATCACCCGTGGAGGTGTTGCTATTGCTAGCCTGAACTCGAGCTACAACCCCTCGACCTCCAACATGGCTTCTAGCACTTTGACCTTTGACCTGTTGCAGACCCCCCTTGTTGTCGACCAGGTCTCACAGACAGCCTTCCAAGAGTTCAACCGCGACTTGACTGTCGGTGCCGATCTCCCCTTCAATGTCATCGGTCAGGCCTCGGTCTATGCCAACACGTCGATTGGCACAGTCAATCTGGTTAACATCCCCTTCAACGCCTCGACTGCTCTTAGCGGCCTTCAGAGCCTTGCCAACCCTGCTCCATCGATCGCTGCGCTTCAGGTTGTCTCTGGTACTACTACTGAGCTGACCATGGCCATCACTGTTGTCATTGTCAACCCCTCATCAATCTCTCTCAGTGCTGGTGACATTGTGCTGAGCCTGGTCTACAAGGGTGTCGCCCTCGGCACTGTGACAATGCCTAATCTGGCCATTGTCCCTGGTGCCAACACCATCCAGGCGTCGTCGTCGATCAACCCTGCTGCCTCTCCTGAGGGTATGGAGCTGCTGACGCTGTACACCAGCGGAGCCGGTGCCACTGTCAGCATTGTCGGCACCCCCACCAGCACTGCTGTCGAGTCGCTCAACCTTGCCTTTGGCGCATTGAACATTGCCACCCAGATGCCTGGTCTCCCCACCAAGCTGCTTGCTGGTGCTTCGCTTGTTGTCCTCGACACTACGCTTGTCGACGGTCTTGCTCAGACAGTGGTCACTGTCAACAATCCCTTTGTTCCTCCCATGACCATCCTGTCGATCGACTCCAAGATCACCTTCAATGGCGTCGCTCTCGGATCAGTAGTCTCGACCTTTGGCACACCTCCAGTCATCCCCGGAGTTGGAGCAGGCACCATTACGGCGGCCCTTGTCATGAACACCAACCCCCACGACCTTGTGACCTTGATCCGCGCTCAGGCTGTCTCGAACGGCTTGAACACTGCTGCCTTTGACGGTCTGCTTGAGCTCCAGAACGGCGGCAACCCTTCACCAGATCTGTTTGTCGGCTTCAACGTTGCCGAGTTTGTCACCAAGGCTATGACTGGACTTGTTGTCGACATCACCATGACCACCACTGTCAAGGTCGGCGACTACCAGGTGACGATGCCCTACACCCAGACCGGTGTCCCCACTAGCACTGACCAGACGATTCTCAAGCTGATCCCCGTTGTCGGTACACCCATTGCCCAGATCCTTGTCAACGGCTCTGCTCTTGCTTTTGATGCCATTACTCTCAATGCTCCCACCGAGACAAGCTTCTCTACTGACATTGTCGGAGCCATCACCAAGACCGGTCCTTTGGATGCCGAGATTGTGTTCCCCAACCCCGTCACTGTCTCGTACAATGGCAAGGCACTCGGAAACATGGCGATGCCGACTGTCAAGGCCATTGCCAACCAGGGTGCTGCTTTGGATCTGAAGAATGTCCCCTTCACCATCAGCGACGGTGCTGCCTTTGCCGATTTCACCAGCTTTGCCTTGAACAACGAGAAGTTCGAGTGGACTATTTCGACCACGGGCATTGTCGTCAACGCCATGGGTGCATCACTCCCTGGTGTGTCGATGACCAAGACTGTGACCCTCGATGGATTCAACAAGCTGCCTGGCCTGCAGCTGTTGAACTATGTGATCAACTCGATCGACGCCGAGGGTCTTCACATGGTTATCAGCGCTACGTTGGACAACCCTTCGACCATCGGTATGACGATCCCTGTCTCGCAGTTCAACACCCAGTTCCATGGTGTTGTCCTCGGACCAGCCTTTGCCTACAACATGGCCTTAGTCCCTCACAGCAGCTCGAGCTTTGCCCTGAACGCCACCATTACTGCCGACGGTACCAACAAGAAGCCTTACCTCGAGGGCATTTTCCACAACGCCTTGACTGGTGTTGCTACTCCCCTTGAGGCCAAGGGTGTGGCCGCTCCCGGCGTCTCCTGGTTGGACACTGCGATCAAGAGTCTTCTGTTGAACACTGCCCTGCCTCCTCTACAGGAGCCTCCAATTTCGTCGGTTGCCATCAACTCGATGGAGATGGACTTTGCCTGTGATACCTGCATCTGGGCTCCCACTGCAATCTCCAGCATCACTGCCGATACCAAGCTCCCCTTCGCTAACGGTGCACCCATCGAGCAGCTTGCCCAGAATGTCCAGATCTTGGACAACAAGGGTCGTGTCGTAGGCACCCTCAAGACCGAATACTCTGCTGCCGTGCCTTCAGGCTCGAAGGTCTCGACCGTCACTAAGGCTGCTCCTCTGGTCATTGCTGACGGGTCCCACGACATCTACACGGAATTTATCAGCGACTTGAACCTGGCCACCAAGTATGAAGTCGGACTGCGGGGTACTGCTGACTCGGTTTTGAACCTCGGCGCTCTCGGCATGATCGATGTCAAGGGCATCTCTCTTGACGTCAAGGCCTCTTTGGACGGTCTTCAAGGTCTCAACAACGTCAAATTCTTGTCGTTGGTCAATTTCAACCTTGGTAATAAGGTACTAGAAGTCAGCAGCTCCGTCAACATCCACAATCCAAGTCAGCTCACCCTCAACATCGGTGATCTGTACCTGGTTGCAGGTCAGGAGGGTTTCACTGAGAACGAGAAATTCGGAGTCGCGTTTGTCAAGGGTCTCCGCCTCGTGCCTGGAGACAACATTGTTGTCAATGTCGTCACCGCGCCCAGTGATGACCCCAAAACAGCTAAGTTTTCCGGAGACTTAAATACGCGAGATGTCACTCTCAACATGTGGGCAGATGACAAGTCGACAAAGAACCCCGCACTGAACGCTGGACTGGCATCGCTCCGTCAAAGCGTTTTCCTGCCTATGTTCCTTATAAGCGACACTCCGAAGGCTTACTCCAATGAATGGACACTCAAGGTCCTGCCGACCACAGTGAACGATGGCCTGGTCGAGGTTTCCACCGTGGTCTCCAGCCCTTACTTTGTTGATTTGAACATTGTTGGCGACGCCAAAATCACTGAGTCTTATTCCGCCTGGGATCCATCCTATATGGCAATCGATACGGGAGGCGGATATATCTTTACCCAGTTGATGTTCCAGCCAAACTTCCAGTACACCGTCAAGGCAGGCGAGTCGCTCCCCATCACCTTTAAGATGCAGCTTCGGACAAATAGTCTCAGTTCGGCCATTGTTGTGTCGCGCATGGAAACCCTTATCAAGCTAGGCGCATCTGGCTCTTTCAACAAGATGTACGTCAACTGGACTCCCAAGGCGACCCTTGCTACCATGGGAGGCTTCCTGTACCCAGACTTTGTGACCGCTTCAGTCTACCCAGAAACGGGATTCATTACCCTCAAGGTCGGCCCCGACTTCCCTATGATCAAGGACTGGTTCTACAAGCAGTTCAACATTACGACTGCGCCTGCCGTTCTCCCGTCTCCCCCCTCATCAACTGAGACTGTTCTTCCTTCGCCAACCACCTTGCCTCCATCGCCTCCAGTCGTTGTCCCAAGTCCTACTCCCAGCCCAAGCCCATCTCCTTCCCCAGTTGTTTCTCCTCCACCAGTTGTTTCTCCTCCGCCAGTTGTTTCTCCATCGCCCGTCGTGTCTCCTTCACCTGAGGCCGCACCCGCGGCTTAAACATTATTCATTTCTACTTTTTATTTTTGTCCCATCCCCCGCCCAACGTTTTTCTATGCGATTCTTTTACTTTCCTCCACCATCTCATTCAACCTTCACGCTCTTTTGATACCAGCTTTTGAAACAATTATGTTAAAGGCCAACAAATAAAAGTTGTAATTTTTTTTATCTCAACATTCATCTCCTAATCGCATTGGTTTGTTCTTTCTCATGAAGTAGCTAAAGTGCTCCACAAAAATGATCAACCTTTTTGTGAATTCTGCTTTTTTTTTTTTTTTTTTTTTTTTGAAATGCTCATTCGCCATTGTTCCAACTGGCCCCCAGATTCCTGTCATTCATTCTCTTGATTCGCGGCCTCATTCATTACCACTTACCTTTTTTTGCATGGACCTACATCGGCTCATCGCCGGATTTGAAATGCAGATCTTAGCTGGATCACTTTTGTAGGAAATGCGGAACCAGTGCCTTTTTTTGGGTCTATGGGTTTTCGTTCTTTAAGTCAACTCCAAACTGTATTCAACTGCTCTCCTTCTCCTTTATGACCTTCTGCCAGGGTTTGGAGTCCTTGCTCAATGTTCTTCATGTCTGATCAATAGAAGTGATTTTACATGGATTTAGCACAGAATAAGCTGTTTTTTTTAAAACCACAGCTCCGATACACATCCTAGAGATGTATTGAGAAGATATTCATAAAGAGAGAATGTAATGGATCTAAAGAAAAATGCTATGGGGCTGCTGCTTGGTTTGCGGAAGACAACTACTAACGAAAAGTCCCAATAGCCGCGGCAACCCCCCTCTAGTCTATTATAAAATCCTTACAGTGATACTCACTAAGAGGGCACCGTAAATCAACTGGGAGCGCAACAATCGCTCTATTTCACCGTTCTTCAAACCCCTGATTTTGCAACAATACTCCCATCTTCGTTCGGACTATTGGAATCGATGGATGGTTATTTTGGAACTATTTTCAGTCCGTTTTAGGGCTATAGGCACGTATTACAGACGGTAGGAAAGAATAAAGACCCTTACAAGTAATAGGACATCTTTCTTTTATTATCGAGAAACGCGAGTTCTTGGGGGGAGGAAGGAGGGTAGAGGGGAACTGGAGAGAGATAAAGCGATAGAAAATCTGATGGTTGTGCAATCATCTATTATTTAGGAGAAAGAGGCCATGGGCACAGCACAGGCGACGGTGACTAAAGGCAGGTAGAGAGTGCGTAGTTCGATTCTAAAGCAACTAAAACAACATATGAAAAGAGTAAGTTCATTGCTCCTCCCCTGGTCCTTATGCGACATGTATTAATGTAGCCAAAACGTTGTCGAAGTGAAAAACATCAAGGACTTACGGGCTTGGCAGTAGATGGTGCCTCCGTCGCCGTTGACCAAAAACGTCTGAAACTGTGCTGTGATCTACACGGTAAAAAGACAGCGTAGAGAGAACACGTGCGGAGATTAGATGTTAGTGAGTGTTTGCAATTCATCCAATATTCATTTTCACTTCAAGACATTCTTAGGTTTTTTTTTGCTTTGTAAAAACAAAAGTTCTTTACGTTGTGGAGGAAGTGGGGTTTCATGAGACGGCAGATCTTGAGGGTGACTGGTCCCGCAGGGATGTTACAGTCGGGATGACCACCGGCGGTGAGTGCATCGCACAGGTCGGCTCGGTCAGAATAAACAAGCCGATTTAAAAATCTTATGCGCAAATCAAATGTGGCCCCCTCGACAAGGGCTGTCGAAAGGGTTCCAGTCGCGGTGTAGCAGAATTCCTTTCCGTTACAAATGGGCGAGGGGGAGACAGAAAAGTCAGTGAGTGCCATCTGGGTGGGACCGAGGGCACAGTTTGAGAAAGCAGTAGAATTCGGCTAGGCAGCCGTAGATACTATGCCGACGACGGTGAGAACGACGAGAGCGGCGATGAATATCATGGCGTTAGGTTGGGTGGTGCGGTGTAAAAGAATCGGAGGGATGTGGACAAGAAAGAGGGAAAGATCAAAGAAAAGTAAGGGGCCATCTGGCTTTTATACAAAAGCCGAGTTACATTCGAGAACTTCATGTACCCAAAAAAGCCAGGAACAAGAGAGAGTGTGTGTGTTTGGTAGGGCGGGGGAGGACGAAACGGAAAGAGAGGACTGGTACAATGGAAGTAGAACTCAAAATGGATGCAAAGATAATACAAATGAGTAAACACAATTGGCAAACAAAGGGCGCAGGGAATCTTTGGTTCTTTTCCCTCCATTAAAATACGAGAGTATCGCTTGTACACATGTTGTTAGGGCGTTTTGACTTGCATTTTTTCACATTTTGTAGATGGTATTCTTCAAATGCGTTTTGTTTGTTTGCCCACACCTCATTGTTAAGCATGCAAGGAAAAATGAGTTCAAAGAGAGAAAGAATGAGGACAGAAAGAGCAACTTGTACCGTTTTTATTTTGTGTCCGGCTGTGTGCGTTGTCTCAGAGTCGTAGTAAGGATGAATAAGGCGCGAATTAAGAAGGCGTAAACATATCGCGCTCGCTTGAACGAGTTGGGAGGATTTGGACATGAGAAAAGATGACCGTCCATCAAAATTTTTTTGAGCATCTTGTACTCCCTCAAGTTTGTGATTTTTTGGGGAGATTTTTTTGTTCGAATTTTAGGTGTTCATCGATAATCATCGCCTTTGTTCGAGGGCCACCTTCAGCAGTGCACTCACAGTTAACATTTCCTGGTCTATCTTATATCCAACAAAGAAGAACGTGAAGAACAAGAAGAGCAATATTCATGGACGACAGTGGCGATTAAATGTCTTCTCTAATCCAGCACGCACAGGAAACAATTCAGCCCATTGAGTCATTGGAGATGCTGAACCTACTTCCCCCTCCAATTTTCTGTGTTGTTCATGCAGGCGAATTTTCGTGCTGTGTATGATCCATCTTTTGCTCACCATTCCCACCCTTTCTATTGAAAGAGAGCACCACAGACATAATAAGCAGTGTCGAGCTGTTCGTGTTTACCTGTTTACGGGTCATTACATTTTGGAGGCAGGCCTCCAAAGGGCCTCCAAGTGGTGCTGCGTATGTGCTCTTCATGCAGGCTTCCAAACTTTAAGTTAAGGCCTCTAATTTTAACTTATCTAGGGATGGGCTCAATTTTTCACTTTTGGAGGCCATTTAAGCCACGATCGGTGTACATTCGAGGCCTATTTTGTTAGCAGCATGTAGTGTGCGTGAGTTCAGTAGAATTACAAGGTCACTCTTGCTTCTGGTCTGTTCCCTCTCGTTCATTCCTTCACTCCCTCAGTCTCACAAACATACACACGCATACTAAATGCCTCTGAGTGCCTCTCTCGCTTAGACGCAAGTACTCTCAGTGGCGTACAATGCCTTGAAGTAATGTTCTTTGGGAACCAACGACCCACGTCAGCTTAGCTACCGCCTTATCTCTAAGAGACAGGAGCAGTGCTTCTCACTCTTACCCCAACCTCGTCAAGAACCCAATTTGCATCGAGGCAAGATCAGTGTCTATGTACGAAGATTGGTTTAGTCGAAAAAGAAATCAAGTACTCGTCCTACCTCAAGTTATTATTCTGACATGTTGTGTTTTGGTGTTGGTTCTGTTTTCAATCGCGTTGTTCATTCTTTTACTTTATCATTCATCTTCCCCCCGTCTCCCTCCTACTCCTTTCAAACTCTCTCTTCCGCTCCACCGCCTACTCATCTTCTACTAGGTCTATCTACATTTGGATCTCGCGAATGGCCATCTCCTGCTCCTTATTGCTCAAATGATAAAGACATTCTTGGCGGATGTAGAAAGATTGGGCGCCAGTGAACCCCCTCTCTTCGTCGGTGAATTTTCTGAGAGCTAGACGTCTGTGTTCACGCTCCATCTGCTCGCCGCAGTCCGCACACCTCGGCAGAACGCCAGTCTTGGCCACGCAATGGATAGAAAATCCCAAAGGATACTTCTTGCGGTCAATAGACGCCTTGACAGCTGTATTATGTTGATGATTATAGTCCTCCTCTGTCCAATCCCATTCACCGGCAATGGGCCTGGATGCTGTTGAAGCTATTGTACCAGACTGCGTTGTAAGCTGGAGAAAATGAATAATGATTGGAGGTGGATATGTGGGGTACCGTACACAAGAGGAATGCCTCGCCATCTATGACCATGGACCGAAAGCCATGCCGCGTCGTCTACGACCATAGGGTAGAAACCGTGCCGCGTCGTCTATGGCCATGGTTGGGAAAAAAAAGCTACATTGTCTACGGTCATTGATAAAAGGCCTTGAAGGTACACCGACCGTGGCCTAGATGGCCTCCAAAAGTGAAAAATTGAGCCCATCCCTAGATAAGTTAAAATTAGAGGCCTTAACTTAAAGTTTGGAAGCCTGCATGAAGAGCACATACGCAGCACCACTTGGAGGCCCTTTGGAGGCCTGCCTCCAAAATCACTTAACCCCTTGTTTACTTTGAGGAAGAAAAAAACGTAAATTCAATTGACCCTTTTTTTTATCATCGATAATGCTGTTGAGTCCATGTTCCAAGACGGAAATGAGAAAGGGATAGGAAAACTGGTCTCAGTGTTCCTCCCGACCCAGGCCAATCTTAATGTTGAAGTGGAATGAGAATAAATTATTTGCAGAGAGCGGATGCCCTTAGTGTGAGGGGTATGTGGGGAATCTAACTGCCTGTTTGTTTTTTTTAGTCGCCCAAGTTCTGTGATTTGACCGTTCGAGAGGTAATGATGGGCACATAGTCACGGCTACCTCTTGGCTTCAACAAACAAGATGTAGAAGGCGCTCTCCTTATCTCAATTCGGTTCGGACCGTGGTGGTAGTGGGGATGAGTGCTGTTTGCTGAGGACGAATGAAATAGGACCTACTCTCATTTTTTCTTGTTTTGTTCACCTCAACAAGAAAGAGGGAGAAAAAAGTGGGCTGTTGTGTTTCTTTCTCTGTGCTCCATTGTGTGCGGTCTAACCCAGGTAGAGTAGATACATACTCACAGAGTCACAAACCACAACGAAAATGCTATTGTTTGGAAAGGATGACTTTGATGACTCTGTTGGTGTACAAGGTAACAGTTCCTTGCCCTAAGAAAAGGGTCCTCTCCATTCTGACCGAACTTCCACCATTGCCATAGGTGCTGATTCTCATGAGCGCCACCACCAACTGCCATCCAGGGTGTGCCTGAGGGTTTGTTGACCTGCTGTAGAAAACGCCATGCCCTTGAAGATTCATTAAGGAATTAAAGCCCTACTTTGATGTTCTAAAACAGGACCTGAAGGCGGCATCAGAGAGATGAGGGAATACTTCCTGAAAGTAGAAGTGGAAGTTGGTCTTGATCCTGTCCCTGCAAGAACGCTCAATGAACCTTGTGGACAGGGTCAAGACATAGAGAAGCAATATTTCCTCCTCGCGATCATCATCATTGTCGATGCTGTGTAGCATGATATGAAACTCGATATTATCGAGTACTCTTTGTCTGTTAGAGATGTTGGGCATGGTTTATTGGTAGATGAGGAGGATAGGGAAGGAGAATATACTAATAAAGGGGAATGAGGAAAGGTAAGGAAGGAGGAAAGGTAGTGTTAAAGGAAAGTGGTAGTGGAGTACGAAGATATATGTGAGTAAAAAAAAAAAAAAAAAGTGAAAAAAGTCGAAAATGGCCCAAACCGTCGTCTCGTTTGACGAAATGCGCCAGCGTATTTGTTTTGAGTACGTGAAACTTGATACTCGAAAGAAATACGAAAATGCGTGCACCCTTCGGCGTGTATTGAAATACGCTCGGCCCCATTTCACGCCGATTGACCATAGGTTTGACGACCCCTATTGCTGCGGAATTAGGGGTTCGATACGGATTGTAGGGTGATCGTTGCACCCTCAGCTGTTGCTTCTGGTTCCTTCAAATAAACACTACAATGCTCCACACTGAAATGACAAGGTCAGCAAATGTTGGCTCAGGTGTCTTTTGGAATGGCAAAGAGCAGAAGAGCCACCGCGCTTCCTCCTTTTTCTACTAGAGCAGCAACTGCGTGGGAAAAAAAATTCATATCGCTCCCCATTTCAGGCTCACTTTGTTTCTGGTAAGTTACTCACTGTGCTCCTTACTGCATACCAGCCATATCAACATAATTATCTTTTCACTGATCAACACTCATGCTCTGTTTTTAAATGTCGTTCTTCTTTCAGACTGTTTCATAATGGTCCACAGAGATATGATTCTTTTCCGTGCCTTCCAACTATCTCTCCACTTTGAGATGTCTCGTGGACGGCGATCCTATCTTGAAATCATTCAAGGTAACCCCACCATCGACGGAGATTATTGAGCTAAACATGGTCGAAGATCTTCGAGCAGCAAGCCGGTTTGGTTGAAGGATGTAGAGGCAGAGGATCTCACTCTGTGGTCTGTCTCGATTCTTATCCCTAATGACGACGACGAGGACAACGAGGTCCCCATCTACATCAACAATATACCCAAGGACGACAAGAAGAAACTCAAAGCAACTCGTGGACTGCACCGTGTCTTTGGTGATGAGCCTGCAAAAAACATGATCCACGTCATAGTCCAACGACCACCGCCAGGTAATGCAGACCTGCTTCTCGCGGTCAATCATGCCCCGCACATTTGTTCTTTCTTGCAGCCCTAACTCCCACGCTACATTGCTCCGACATAGTTCATACTCCTGTCCTTGCTCGAGCCACAACGCCACTCCTTAGTCATCTCTCAGACAGTTCTCGTCCCGGCGCGCCAACTGTCAGGTAAGTTTGACGAATATACCTTAGAGTTGCACTAAATGGACCTTCTTTGTGATTTATTTCATTTGCTCTGTATTCGGGCGACGCCCGAGGCGAGGTACGTGACTAGCAAGACTTGAATGGTGTCAACCAACTCCTCGGCAGCTGGTGAAATGTCCTCAGACTACAGTCTTTAAACTCCTTAGGCGTCAATAAAACCTGCTCTCCATATCCCTTAGTACTTTCACCCATGGCGTAACAATGATTCCAAACATCTCGCCGAGCTCAGCTTTAGTTATCTTGTAAGGAGCAGTATCTCCTGGTACCGACTTGAACCAAAAAAACTCTGTGTGTGTTGTCCGACCGCGCCAATTCCCATGTTTGCATGAGATGTCATACTGATGGGCTACAAAGATTTCATGCATGATCTTCTCCAACAAGTATACAAAACCAAGAGGGTTGACATCATGCTCGGTCGAATCCAGGAGTTTCTGGATCGTGACCTCACCGGGGAAAGCCTTAAGTGACTCCAATTCGACCTTGCAATGGCACCTGCCAATCTCAAGCATGCGTTCTGCAAGATTTCCTGTATAGCCGATTTTGAACCCAACACTTGAATCGAAGTCTTTGGGAATCAGAGTAAATAAGTATATTAGAACCCTCACACTGCATTTATAAGCCGCGCTGTGTCTGCATTCAGAAACTCAATTCACTGATGATACGGTACCTTGAATCAAGCGCACATTAGCCATATCATGTTCATTGCATTCCATGATGTAAACATATCCTTTCTTGAGGCATTCTTCATAGAGCTCTCGATCATCTTTTCCCGAAAATGGTTCAAAGTCTTTTCGCCATCGAGGATCTTCGGAGCTGAGAAATTGAAAATAAGAACAAACGACAGTTCTTAATCTCTTCTTAATTGAAGAGTCAAGGTACCACGTCAAATCTACATGAAGGTCAGGTCAATGCTTGAATCAGATACATTGCATACATTTTCTTACACATACAGTACACGCAAGTGAAAAATTACCGTTGAACTCGTCGGCCGTGATAATGATCTCCTTTCTCTGAGAGAGTTCGAAACTGAGGTCGTCGTATTCTTTCTGAACTTCTAGATCTTTCGAGAGTATGGGTGGGCTAACTTCGACTCGAGCCAGTAAGGAGGCAGGCATGCCAGAACGATAGAGGTGCCCACGTTGGAGCATGCCATTTTCGTGATCCTTGCATAGGTAACCCCACTCCTCTTGCTGGGAGTAGTATTCCATTCTGCTCGTTTTTCTGCATTGAAGTCCTTCTTTAGTGAACGAGGTACACGTCACTTCCCGGAGTTTGCCTTTGCGATGAAACTCACAGATGTCGCGGTCCCTGGAAACTTCGGCGATGCAACGGATACCATTGAGATACTTTTCGGAACAAAATATGCCATTGAAGGTTCTCGGTTCTCTTTGAGCATTGGGAACGCTTCCCAGTCCGTTGGTAATTCTTGCCGCCAATAGAACTGTATCGAAGTTTTCAAGTACATTCTTATCAAGTACTCCATTGACGACAAGTCCCGGACACCCGAGCTCGTACCATCGTTCACTCCCAGGCGCATGCTGCGTGTTGTTGTTATTACTGTTGCTCGTCATAGTTGTCAGGACCGAATAATTATCGCCTACTTGGATATTGCTGCCTAAAGGCTCTTTTGGTGATGGTGACTCTTGAACCACAACAGCACGAGCCTTTGCGAGCAAGAGGGCGAAGTAAAAAGGTTTGAAAATAAGGCTGTTACGAGTGTGTTGATTGGCCGACACTTTACCAATAATAAAACTCAAAACGCATTGCCCCACTGTACTGTACTTACGTCCAAAAAAGCAGTGCCAGCAGCTTTATTGATGGGTACTTTGATACCTTTGGATCTTTGACGTTAATGATTCTTGACCTTCATGTAGTTGTGACAGAAAATAAATAAATATAAATAGTTAGTTGCAGAATAAGTGGTTAGGTACTGAAAGAGACAACGGATTGAGAAAGAGAGTGAAACAACTAAAAATGAGGTGTATTACAAAAACCGTTGGAGTAGAGAAGGAAAGAACTTGTTACGCGCTGATGAGGTGTAAAAAGGATCGCTGAGGTTCCTGGGCAATAAAAAAAGATAGAACGGGAGAACAGGGGATGGGAATCAGCGTGTGCTGTAATAGGAGCAGAGCAAGGGACAAGAGGCAAGGGTAATGACAAGGGAAAGAGACAAGGGGATGTAGGGACAAGAGGAAAGGGCAAGAAGGAATGAGGTTTATTGTACAGAAGGGAGAGGGTATTTATATATCTATGAGGAATGAGGGCGAAGCAATACTAAGCAGGGGTAATGTGTGTAAGACAGGCACATTAGATATTAACAAGGTAATCAAGGAACAAGGCTGCCAAAAGCAGGAGGCAATCTACGATCCTGTTACATGTGCCTTATATCGTGAAAAGATGAAAGGATGAAGTCAAGGATCCTTTGTGGGGCTGACTGGGGCTTACCTAAGCCCTGAGACGTTGATCCAGTCCAAGTGACTATGGCTGTCAAGGAGAAGGAGCTGTAATAAAGGTTGTTGGGGGGGGGGGGGGTGAGATGGAACAGTAAGACGAGAGGAGAGATGAAGAGATGAAGAGAGATGAAGAGGATTTTCGTGTGGCTACAGGAAAATGGACGCCAGAATTACGTCACCGTAGTGAGTAATCGTAGCGCCATCGCTCATGTAACCCCACACTATGGAGCATGTTGACAAACATGCATATCTAACTATGGATGATATTGCTATGATACATCCTGAAATATGGCGAACTCCTGCGTCCGTTTCCTCCTTGCCCTGTTCTTGGTGTGGACGAATATACAATTTGGTGTATCAGCCCTGGGCTCGCTATTAATGTTGGGGACCTCGGCTGAGAAGATTGAAGCAGCACGTCTCTTTCTGGTTGGGCCGCCCGCACTGGTCGCTGCCAAACCTCCACCACCACTGCCGCCTGCCCCACCTCCACTGCTGTCCATGGCCTCAGCTGATCTTCCGCCTGCTTCTCCTCCATCATCACCACTACCGCCACCAGCAGCGACATCCACCCATGGGTAAGACCCATCTTGGCGCCGAGGTTGAAGGTAGAGCGGCCGTTGCTGATGGATCAGATAATTCTTTATGGAATTGTTCATGTTTTCGGAAGCCATCACATCGCGCTGCCAGAAGTGCTTGCAGACTTTGCAGTATAGGGTTCGCCAGTCCGATGTCGCGCAAACAAAGCCATGGCAGTGTGGGCATCTTTTCGACGAGTAATGCTCATTGATCCCGATGACCAAGTAGCCCAACGAGCGAGCCTGAGTCAAGACAAAAAAACATAAGTATTATTAGTATGTCGCTGTAAGGAAATGACCCTGCTGAACAGTCGTCGCAAATATGCATCCTATCAGGTTAACGAAAAAGGCCTGGAACGTGCTGTTGAGTGCTGGTGGGCCATGTACACCAGTAAACTTGGCCAGTCCGATCGCAATCACAACGTGTTGGTGCGGCATCCTTGGTCGTCCAACAGATCCGCCGATCATCTTGAGCAGGCCTGCGGCGACCTTACAGAACTCCTCCTGCCGATAAATTTTCGCATCCCAGGCATGCTTCCAGAAGTTCGTGTGGTTGTAAAAGTCGTCCAAGTCGTTCTCAGAAGCCCGACGCGCTGCAACGTACTCGCAAAACGAGCCACTTTCTCCCTTGAGCGGGGGCAGGGCAGACTCGAGATCCTGAATAGTCCTGCCGGTAAACGCCCCAGTGGTGTTATCCTTCTGGTCCTCAAGCCAGTTGGCAAAGCTGTCCGTTGGCCGCGACACAGCCTTGCACTTGACTACCAGATCAAAATA
The DNA here is from genome assembly GCA_029449235.1 of Linnemannia schmuckeri. Taxonomy (NCBI): domain Eukaryota; kingdom Fungi; phylum Mortierellomycota; class Mortierellomycetes; order Mortierellales; family Mortierellaceae; genus Linnemannia; species Linnemannia schmuckeri. The sequence goes on along the minus strand of JANATG010000014.1, from coordinate 508,155 downwards.
CTGAGTCGTCTGAGGCTGCTTGGCAAGCTTGCGCGCCTTCTACCTTACCCTTTGCCTATTGCGATACCCGGGCGTACGCTTGCCTCGCCTAGTCTTCTTCTTCTGGTCGCCCTCCTTGTCGAGGGATCGCTTCAACGTGGCAGGGGTCTGGCCTGGTGGGAGCGAGACGGTGGCACCCACAATGCAGGAGGTGCCCAAATCGAGCGACAGCACCGCGACCTGACTCAGATCAGCAGCCACCAGGCTCTCCACATCCGCAGCCGCGGAAAAGATATTGCGGGCCTCAGTCAGGTAACTGTTGGTGCCGCCGATGGTGGTGACGTGCGGGTTGGGCAACTTGTCGTCGGGAATACGACGAAACCGGACAGACTGAAGTTCCTTCAGTTTGAATGCCAATAGCCGCAGCAGATGACCATCGGTCCGGATCGAGCCCCTGAGAACATAACCCTTATCGTACCACTCCTTGGGATCAAACCTCTCGGCCCGCAGACGTCCAAGGTGCTCCCGGAGCCCTTCCTTGCCGTCCTTGCCCTCCACGTCCATGACTGTTGTTGCCTTGCGGAAGCCTTTGTCGTGCTTGTTTGACGGGAGACCGACATCCGACAGGAAAGTAATAACAAGACGGCCAGGCGTCGTCCTGGCCAACCAGTCCAGAGCGTCAGCCTGCGCGGGAACTATGGTTGGATCCTGAAAGTAGTGATCCTTGACGATCATACTCTGGATCTTGGCCTTGAGGGTCGGCCAGGACCAGAACAGCGGAAGCAACTGCTGCTCAGAGAAGCCAATGTAGCGAGCTGCCAGGGGTGAGAGAGACGCAATACATCTTGATCCGCCGCTGGCCTTATTTAGAAGCATGTAGTTCTCGATGGCAGGCAGCGTCGGGTCGATCTTGGGGAGTACTGTGCCAGGTTGGCCATTTGCTTTTGAGTTGATCTGTTTTCAAGGGAACAAAGACATTGGTTCAAAATAAGTGTTTAAAAGTGTTGCTCTCTTCGCGTTTCGTCCGTGATAAAGCTTGGATTAACAACTCCACAATACCTTCTTCTCAAGAGCGACCGAGCCGTTGCGATACATTATTTTGATAGAACGGAAGAGTTGCTTGGTGGTTGACTCGAGCAAGTAGCTGGTTGGGTAGGAGACGTTGCGTTGAGGAACAGGGGGCAAGGTGATGCCCAGGGAGGTAGCACGTGCAAGCAGCTGGCCGACTTGCCGTTCGATAACCGTCTTGGACTTGATCTTGCGAGAGTAGATATGTCCCAGCAGAATCTGGTAAAAAGCGATGAAGTGTTTATCTATTGCCGACGGCTCGACATCCTCGTCAACATTATCCTCTACGTTTTCCAGGCCTTCATCCTCTGCGTCTTCCTGGCCTTCATCTTCAGCAGGAGTGCCAGCGGAACGATTGGTGCCTGCCTGAGTATCCTGGTTGGGTTCAGGCGATATGCGAATCTTGGACTTGACGGCGGGACACAAAGTATTCAGAATGGTTCGGTCCTCCTCGGTCGGACCACGCTTGAAAATGGTCTCGATGAACGCACCCAAAAACTCCTGTGCGTGTCTTTTCGTCACGCGAGCTTGCCCGACAATGTCCAGGATACAGGCAGAGACCTCTTGCTGCTGTTGCTGCTGTTGCTGCTGATGTTGCTGTTGCAGCTTAGACGAGAGGAGTTGATTGGCGTCGGTGGCGGTTGTTGCCGCTGCCCGCTTGCTGTTGGCTCTGATCGTACCGACGGGAAGAGAGACAAGGGGATGCTCCCACATCATGCCTTTGATCAGCTGCATCTTGTCCATCTCGTCGATCTTGGGCGGTGTCTCTCTGAGTAGCTCCGTTTCCGTTTCCTTTTGGAGTCGCTGGACCTCACGCTGCCGTTTCTTCTCAGCCTGCCTCCACGTGGTCTCGGCTATCGACTGCTGGTACCGCGCCTCTTGCTCCGCCGTGTACGGTTTCCACTGATATTGCCTGGAGATAGACGGTGGCTCATGCTGCTGCGGTTGTGATCGTGCCTTGGGCGAGTATCGTGGCCGATGCACCTGTCGCGAGACTCCAGACTGGTGAGCTGGCCGGTCGATCACACGATGTCGTCTAAACACTTTGTGCTTGCCTTGCTGTTCGGGTTTGATGTTACTGAAGAATGTTATAGAATGCGTGGAGTGAATTAATATCGTGTTAGACTATTTGCAAATAATGAGGAAACTGATATCAGCAAATCATATAAGGAAAAGCATAAAAGATTACCTCTTGCTGCTCGTGTTCATGCGCTTCTGTGTCTTGGCCAAGTCATGATGCTCTTTGATTGAAATGTATTGCTGATGGAGCCAATCGTACGACATGGAGGATGCAGAGGAGGTCGTGAGTGGTATTTCTGACTGTGCAGTCGACGACGGATCAGAGGTTACGCTCGCTGGAACAGCAATCTCCTGAGTCATCGTGGCAAACACGAGAATAGAGGCCGTAAAATCAATTTTGTCTTGATTGCTTGCCGACCACGTGTGGACTTCTAAGGTATTCTTGCACCAGCAATGGCACGTCTTATATAGAAAGGGATCAAAAACAAGTTATGGTGAGTCTGGCCATCTTCACAATGAAGAGAGACTGCAAGGCATACTAGTAGGATATCTGTTCTTACCTGCATCTGGTAGATCCTTGATAACTTTGTAGTTTGTTACAATGCCCAGGGACGGGATGTTCTTGTTGTAATCGTTGGAGGAAACGCATGCCAGCGCAGTGAATTTGGTGGTCGACAGACCTGTCTTGGCCAACACCGTCACTTTGTTGTACTCTAGGACCTTGCTCTCGTCTCTCTTGCCCACGGGACGCCATATCATACTGACCGAGTCGTACGCGAAAAAGTCAGAATCTTTGGACAGCACAATGTCTATTGGTTGATAATCTGCAGCGATCGCGGTATCCGCCTCTGTCCGGCAAAGGCGCGCGTCCAGTTGTTGACCAACCAAGAAATCAACAAAGTCCTCCCGATTCTGAAGGGACCATGTGAATCCTCCTCGCAGATTCTTGTCGACGTTCTTAAACATGGCCTTGGTGGGTGGTTTGCCTCCGTCAATACGTTCGCTAAGTGTGCCGATGGCGACCTCGGCGGCCTTGGGGGCCTTGACACGTTTCGCGTTCCGCTCGCGGTGGGTTTCATCTTCTCGAGAGCAGGAGCGCCGTCCATGTAGAAGACCATGCGTGAGGGATTACCGTACTTCTTGATGTGTGCAAACAGAATGGCATGTGCTTTTGACCTGTCTTGTGCATTCTTGGTGTAGGCCCATCGAACCTTGCTGTAAAACGAGAGAACATCAACGCGCACCATAGCGTTGTCAGGAAGGGGGTAGCGCATGGGATGACGAAGGGTGGGATTGTACCCTTTCTTCATTCTCAGCCACCAGTAGAAACCTTTTAAGCCCATGATGAGGAAGGTGGTGGGCGTGTGTGACAGCAAGAGTTCATTGAATGAGAATATGAGATGAGAGGAACGGAGTTGGCGTAAGAAAAGGGATGGCACAAAAACTTAAATAGGAAAGATCACGCTCAGCTTCGGCCAATAGCAGAATTATGGCCCATCGTCCTGTGCCCCTTTCGTATATGTGACGTCATCTTCAAGGGACTGCATTCTTTTTGCCGCCATTTTCACGCTTCATCACCTTTACCACGATGCTTCTATTCCTTTAACTTGATTTTGTATATTTCTATTTCATTCATCCCCCGCCTTCTCTCTTTCTTGGTCCCCTGCATGCTCTAAGTGAGAAGAAAAAGTTGTGTTATTATATGACGACAACATACTTTTCAGAGATTAGATAATTGGACAAGATACTACTTCAACTCTATTATAGGTGGAAATATCTCTATCATTGCTAATTTAGGAATACGATTACAGGCTACATCTTTGATAACCCATGGCCAATTCGGCCAGCAACAAACTCAGCAAATGTTATAGGGCCATATGCTTTGACAGAGTCTTCACCCACGCGATTCTAATCAATGCCTTCTTTCACCTTTACCTTTCTCCTCGCCGATTGAAACTGCGTCATTCATGTTGCTCAAGCTATCTGCTGATTATCATTCGCCAAAACAATATGGCCCTTATCAAAAAGAACAACTGAAACCAGAAAGGTGGAAAACAGCATGACAACAGTAAGGTTAGCACGTAACGCCAAAAACAAAAAATTTTAGTGATCCTTTCGTGGGAACACGAAATAATGGCAGTCTAATCCAAGGGTCTGACCTGGTCGGGGAGACGACAAAAATGTTGCAATTTCGAGCCAGATGTGGTCACAATGTGGCTTAGACACGGTCAGGAAGGCGGTCAGAAGAATCAGGAAGGCGGCCAGGAAGGAGGTCAGACTCATGGGTCACAACGGAACATTTTAGTGCTCTCTCATTTTCAATTTACGTTGAAGCGGTTTTCAAAACCCGCGTAAACGGAATCGCAAACCCGCACAAACGGAAACGAGAATGCGTTGCGACGGAAAAAAAAAATGCGTTGCGACGGAATTTCAGTTCCGTCGACATAGGCACCAGACCACATTCTGTCGACCATGCCAGGCTTGCAGGGCACACATTCACGCCTCCAACACACACAGTGCAGAGACACACCAACGTGCATATAGAGACACACACTTCCAATATACATACAACAACATAGCGCGCGTATACACACAAAGACAGACATGCACATAGAGACACAGTCGTCCAACATATCCAACATACATACAGACTGTCAGAGCCACAACAAAGCACATACACACTCACACTCGCACTCACACTTACACTTACACTTACACTTACACTTACACTTACACTTACACACACTCACTCACTCACACACACACTCACTCACTCACTCACACACTTACACTTACACACACGCATCTGCCCTCACGCTGTAGTTCTCCACTCGAATTTTGCTCGTTTTATTTTCCCTTCTTCCTATCTGCCTCCATCTGCAAGGCTGTCCCGAGTCAGAAAAGAGAGACTACTTTGCATGTGGGATACATGTTGCCACGGGCGTAGCACAAAAAGTGGACTGCCGTCTATGTCAGCATGTATCCTTTGCACAGTCTCCCTTCTTCTTTGTGACTTGGGATATTCTTGCTCAAAAGGCAAATGGAAAAGAAAAGGAAGGACAATGTCTCTTTCCTCTCAACGCTCTCTCTCGCCTCAATCATGAGCCTCTATCCTCATTCCGATATTCAGTCCACTGTCGCTCACGACGCAATGTCGATTGAACAAGGCATCCTGGAGTTTAGTCAAGAAGTGCACGCTACGACTCTACAAGAGACGGTAGAGATAGACCACATCCCTGGAGAACAAGAACTGCACCAGCTGTGGACGGACCTCTGTCAGTCCACACCCTTCGGCGCCTTACCTGCGCCTGCCGATTGTTCTCTTCCAACCCCCTTGGACTTGATTCCTATTCGTAGGGTGCGTGGTGACCGAGTCCGCAGTCTGTGGAGATTTTTTTTTCAAAGAACCCTCAACAGCGAATCGGTTCATTGCCAGGCTCTTCTCCGTCCCCATTACCAACAAATCTGTCAATGCCAGTACAGTGTCCTTAGTTCAGTGCAACTACGGATGACCCACATCCTCGATAACCACTCTGATGAGTATCATGCCCTTGTGAACTTTCTACAACTGAGTTCCGCTCTTCATTTGAATGAATACCCTCAAGTGCTTCCTCTTCAATAAACGATCATATCTGTTCTGATAACAAATTCCACTGCTTGTGATTAATGTATTTTTTTTGCGCATGCTCTAAGTCCTTCATCTAATGTTACCTCGAGTGGCTCATAAACCTTCGTTGGCCCATAATAGCGACGACAATGGGAAAAATTGAAGTACATATTAGGAGTCAAATAAAGTGATAGGCTAGCGTAAACTTTTCGTTCCTTTAAATGGCAACCTCATCCGAACGAAGAGGGTTCGGGCGGTAAAGTAGCAAATGAACTCATCGTCGCCAGTTCTTTTTTTGTTTGAGAGTCGCCAGTTTTATAGGTAGTTATTTTATAAGAACATGAAAAGGAGAGTGAAAAATAAAACAAAGATTTGCTGGTTTGAAAAAAAAAGAAATAAAATGAGGAAAGGATAAAAAAGAAGGCTATTGGTAAAGAATGTTTGGACAAATGGCCAAGAGAGAAGATACGGGTGTATGTTGCGGATACATTATTCTGGTGTAGCTACTAGTGGTGATCCGATTGTTGTTGGTGCTGGTGTATTTTCGTCTGTTGATAGTGGGCGTGATGGTGCTGATGCTTGTTTTGTATACGAATCCAAGAACTTTTCGTAGTTGTTGTGCATGAGCATGTTGAAAAAGTTGTGATGCGTCAGGTTGATTTTTTGGCGGGCAAAAGCAGACCCGCTTTGCTGAAGAGTCGTTCGCTTTCAGAAGATGTTGCTTGCACGGCGAGGTAGGCACGGGAAAGTTGTGACATCATTGGAAACGTGTCTTCCATATCGCGCCAGTAATTCTGAGGACTGTCCAAAGCCGTGGCGTAGGCCTTAGGGTCGCCGGTAACTGTGTCGAAATATTCCTGGAACTCTGCTCTCGCCATTGTTCGAGGGGTCCTGGTGTTGTTGGGTTTGGAATAGTGAATGTCTTTCCAGGAGTGCGGTTTTGTTTTGGAAGGTGTAGCTGGCTCTGAAGGGGTTTTCGCCTCGATCTCCAATGCCAGCTCTAACAAGGCTGACAGTGCAAGATCCTTGGCCTTGATCAGATGCGGGGAATCACCGCTAAATTAAACAAAGTCAAAGCATCCGGGATTGAGGAACATCGCCACCAAGGTGGCGTCAGGGATCGTATCCACCACAAATCTGGCCACGACCTGGTCCGTGAGGTCCTTATGCAGATCTCGGGTTGGCTTGGTGGCCTGTGGTCTGAGAGGGGGAGCGGGCGCATATCCATGAACCTTTGGATAGACAGACGAAATTGTTGGATACTTTGAGCCTCCAAGGGAATGAGTAAGAGCCGCTGTTGGCTGAAGAAGCTCGTACACATCGTTGAGCTCGGAAAGGCCTTGAAAATCGAGCAGATGGTTCTTTACCGCCTTGGCCTTATCTGCATCGACTTTGACCGAGGACCCACTGACAACATCAATGGCAGACTCTATTTCGTTGGAGAGCTTATAGATTCTGGCCCCCATGGTGATTCGACTGTTCCATCGTGTTTCGTTCGACTTAACTAGCTTGTACACCTTCTCATTGCCGCGTGACTTCTGTTCCTGTTCCAAAGCCTTCTTTGCCGCACCGCAACCGCCGAAAAACTGAACGATCTGCTCACACTTCTTTAGCAGATTAGTCGCAGACTCCGGCTCCTTCTTTCCTTTGCCTAGCGCCGTGTTGATACACAACTGAATCGAGTGTGCAGCACAGTGTATCCATGAAACCTTTCGTTCCAGTGGGTCCTGTCTCTCCCTGAACAGTTCCACGCATTTCTTCATATTGGAGGCCCCGTCGGTGGTGATAGAGAGCAGCTTTCCCTGAAGACGCCATTCGTTAACAATTTTCTCTATGTAAAAAAAAGTTACTATTTCACATCAACGTAGTAGCAGATAAAATGGCGATAGACATAAAAAAGAAGCAAAATCAAACAAAAAGCAATATCTTACCCAGTTCATCACAAAGATATTCCGCACTCTGCGACTGTTCCATTGGAGCCATACCAATCGCAAGCGTCCTCGTTTGAAAGTCGGTTCCCATGAAGTGGAGTGTTACCCCGAGAAACTTCCTGTCTCCAGTGCTGTTGCTCCACGTATCCATTGTTAGAGCGCCTCGATACATGGTCTCCTCGAGATGAGTGACCATGGCCATTTTCCAGTTGCTGACCCGTTCGCTGAGATTCCTTTGCAAAGTAGAGGTACCTGGGATACTGAGCGGGGGGTTGGCGAGGGCGATCATGTCTCGAAAAACAGACGAGGAAAGAGCTGCAAAGCTGACGCCTTGTCTGGTGACGAGAGAGAGGAGAAATCCGACAAATCTGCCCTGTTCTGTCTCTGTGGGTTTTTGAAGAGCCCTCAGAACATCCGCTCGCACGCCATCGTATTCTACTTGGGGGTTTTTTATATTTCTGAGGCGTTGTTGCCACTGATTTGCGTTATTTTTGGATGCAATCATCATCTGAAGGCCGCGGAAATCCATTAGCGCTTGACGGATCTCGTCGTGAGCCTCCTCGATATGGTTCATACGCAACTGTGAGCTGCCATGGTAGGCGAGCTTATGCCACAAGGCTCGTGCGCCATGATCTCTCTTCCTTCAACTCTTTTGGTTTTGAATACGAGAACCTGGCATGTAACGCCGTTATAGCCGACCTTCTTAAAGAAGAATCCGTGCAGGCTGCGTTTCTGCGTCGACTTTTTGATCGGGACGGATGCGAGGTGCTTCAGCTCCTTTGGGGCATGGTCGAGGCACTGCTGCGTGGTCGGGACGGTGCCAAGAGGAAGAGTACTGCAAAGCTCCTTCCAAATCATATCATGGGCAACACGCCGTGAAGGGCTTTGAAAGTTGGCTGCTGAGGGCGACAAAACAGTAAGCGGGAGAGTCGAGCGGCTAGGTGTTCTCTGTCCAACAGACAACGCTGGTAATGACGGAGCCAAGGATTGAACTGGGGTTCCACTGGCTAAGGATGGTGACGGGGATGGTAGGAGCTGTGTGGATCGTTGTCGATGGGGCTTGGCTCCTGAGTCCCGCAAATTTGCTTGTTCTCATACATGGCAACCTTCTGGCGAGGAGAGAAGGGTACTCCAGCTGAACCAGGAATTTCGTCTTGCATTATATCTCTGAGGTTGGGTTCAGATGCCGTTCGTGGAAAAGACACCGGCTTGTTGATTAACTCACTCCCATTTCCTGCTTGTGACTGGACCGGCGTAATGCTTCCAGCGGGGCGGTGAGCTGGCGTCCTTGACCGACTGGAACGAGGAGCTGGCGTCTGCGGAACAGCGAAAGTGAAGTGATCATCCGACGAGGTTGATTCATACGCTGATGTCGTTTGGTCGACTGTTGAAAGGGTAGAGGTCGAAGAGATTATCTCTCCTATCGGAAATGTCGGTGACTCCTGGTTACCAAGGAAGAGCCTCTTCCGAGTTGGTCGTTCGGACGGATGAGCATCACCCCTCGAGGTTGTAGTTGTTGAGTTGCTGCTGCTCGATGCCGCTCGATCCGATATCTCCATGTCGTTGTCTTTCGCGCTCATGATGCTGTCAATCGGCCGTTTCTCCATACGACATACGGCCTTGGCAGCAGCCTAGTAAGGGCAACAGTGCTGTGTCAGCAGTAGCAAGACTGGAGCGATGAATGCACGCTGCAGTAACGAAAACTGTTACATATACTACTAATGATTGCAGACTCGGGGACGACTGCGTTCCTACCATGCCGCCACGCGCTAACACACGTCGACGTTCCCTGACGGTCCATAAAGCATCCTCGTCCTCCGGGACATCACTATGGTAATTATCATCGTTGTCGATAGTTCCCGCTTTCTCGGGATCGTAAGAGCTGATAAGGCTGCTCAATCCTGGTTCCTTTTCCTCTTCCACCTCCATATTCTCATCTTCCTCGTCCCACTCCTCCTCTTCTTCTTCGACGTCGTCTTCCAAGTTGTCAAAGTCGCTATCCTCCAGGGGGTCGTACTCGTCTCCGCGGTTGGCAGTCATTGAGGAATGTTTGTGTATGTGTATGTGTGGGATATGTTTTGTGTTATGTGTGTCTGTGTGTTTGTGTGTATGTGTGTATTTGTATGTGTGTATGGGATGAATGTGCTTTTTCCTTGGTATTTATATATGGTTCTGGCCTGCTGTTTCGCCTTGGGGACAAAAAGTGGACTGGCATCTATGTCAACGGAATTGAAAAACCGTCGCAAAGCATTTTTTTTTCCGTCGCGACGGTTTTTCAATTCCGTTGGCATAGGCACCAGTCCACTTTTTGTGCTACGCCCGTGGCAACATGTATCCCACATGCAAAGTAGTCTCTCTTTTCTGACTCGGGACAGCCTTGCAGATGGAGGCAGATAGGAAGAAGGGAAAATAAAACGAGCAAAATTCGAGTGGAGAACTACAGCGTGAGGGCAGATGCGTGTGTGTAAGTGTAAGTGTGTGAGTGAGTGAGTGAGTGTGTGTGTGAGTGAGTGAGTGTGTGTAAGTGTAAGTGTAAGTGTAAGTGTAAGTGTAAGTGTAAGTGTGAGTGCGAGTGTGAGTGTGTATGTGCTTTGTTGTGGCTCTGACAGTCTGTATGTATGTTGGATATGTTGGACGACTGTGTCTCTATGTGCATGTCTGTCTTTGTGTGTATACGCGCGCTATGTTGTTGTATGTATATTGGAAGTGTGTGTCTCTATATGCACGTTGGTGTGTCTCTGCACTGTGTGTGTTGGAGGCGTGAATGTGTGCCCTGCAAGCCTGGCATGGTCGACAGAATGTGGTCTGGTGCCTATGTCGACGGAACTGAAATTCCGTCGCAACGCATTTTTTTTTTCCGTCGCAACGCATTCTCGTTTCCGTTTGTGCGGGTTTGCGATTCCGTTTACGCGGGTTTTGAAAACCGCTTCAACGTAAATTGAAAATGAGAGAGCACTAAAATGTTCCGTTGTGATCCCTGGGTCAGGCCCCTGAGTCTATATTAAGCAAAGTTTTAAACCGATAGGCAGTCTTGCGTAATTTTTTTTCTGGCCATGTACATGTCACTCCATTCTCCTCTTTTCTCCGCTCCACAACTCCACATCGCCACATTGGGCTCACTCAACCAAGCCCACACGGCACTGCACATGACGCACATGAAACCTGACTAAAAATGACTCGGGTAAGCTACAAGCATTTAACCCCACATTTCACTTGGAAATGCTTCTCGCACGGTTGTTTGCGGAAATAACTTTCGCTTGTTTGCGCCTTTTCATATGGGCACGAGCGCAGATAGACAATGAAAGCGCTATTTACACCCCTGAAATTCAGTTTTTTTTCTTGCAAGGCGCAATAAATTTCAGGGGTGTAAATAGCGCTTTCATTGTCTATCTGCGCTCGTGCCCATATGAAAAGGCGCAAACAAGCGAAAGTTATTTCCGCAAACAAACGTGCGAGAAGTATTTCCAGATGAAATCCACAATATTTATTTTTTTTCTGCAAGGCACGATAAACAATCTATGGTCTTCTACTCACGTTCAACCGACAGACACGAAAACCACCAGTATTCGGCAATTGCAATTACCGAAGTAAAACCAAATTGAGGCTCAGCAAGGTATTATCGAAAACCATTAGTAACCGGCAATTGCAATTACCGAAGTAAAACCAAATTGAGGCTCAGCAAGGTATTATCGAAAACCATTAGTAACCGGCAATTGCGATTACCGAAGTAAAAATAAATTGAGGCTCTTCAGCTCACACTTAGCCTTAAAAGCATTCAGCCAATCAGAATGCTCGTTTGAATCTCCACACAAAATAAAAAGCCCACAATCCTCTCCCAAACGTTTTTTTTTGTTTGTCAGTCTCGCCTCACTTTCAACTCTCCAACTTATTACACAAACAAAAAAGTCAACAAACATGCTAGCCATGAAAAACAAAGACAAGAGGGACTCCAGCCTTTTGCCTACTTGCAACTCCAGAATCTCAACTGAATCGTCCAACATGTTTTTGGACAATGGCTCACAGCCGCTACAGGACGGTGTCTGCCGTCGCCAATCCGTGATGGACATCAACAACAAGGCGCTTCAGAGAAAACAGTGGAAAGTGCTTGCAATAAGCATGTTTTTCGACGTTGTCCTTCCAATCATTCTCTATGTATAAAGTGCTTTTTTCACTGTTTGGGCATGGTCAGGTTATTGGAACAATAACATGAGTCTAATGTAGCATCTTTTAATTTTTTTTTTTTTTTTTTTTTTTTTGGCTACAGTATACTCTGAAGTCACATATATCAGCTATTGCCGCGTTGCTTATTTCCAGTGCTCCACCAGCCATCAACTGCGTCACCAAGTTCGTCGTTTATCGAAAAGTGGATCCAATCGGTCTCCTCATCATCTTTGGATTCGTCCTTTCAGCCATTCTTTCAGTCATCGATGGAAATCCACGCCTTCTTCTTCTTCGAGATTCGCTTGTGACATGCGCTTCTGGTCTCATCTTTCTTGCTTCCCTTATCCCCATCAAGATTGGCAAATTCCAAGTGAAGCCGCTGACCTATGGCGTTTCAGCTCAGATGATGACAGCAGCACCCAGTATTCAATATTTTATCGAGGGCAACCTGGTGGAACAATCTCTTTCGGAATTTTGTTGGCAATGGAGTCGTCGCTACCGAAGAGGCATGCGTACGATGACGGCGGTTTGGGGGATTGCCTTGCTCTTGGAGTTTACATTCAGATTGATTTTTTACTTCAGCTCGATGACTTTGGACCACCTTGTCATGTGGGGAAACATCGTTCTTGTCTGCACTTTGGGTACGGCTGGCATTTTCACCATTGCTTCAAGTCATTTTGTGCGCAAATGGACAACGGAGGATGTCGCTTTGGCCAAGGCACAATTGGAGAGAGATCATGAGTATTGGGAGGCTGCCCACTCCCGCCAGAGGCAACAGCAGCAGCAAGAGCAGCAACAACAGCAACAGCCACAGCAACAACAACCACAGCAGCAACAACAGCAACAACAACGGCAACAACAACAGCAGCAGCATCAGCAGTATGCTGGGGATTTCCTATAGTATACTCCTTCAAAGCTTTTGAAATAAATAAATGTTTGATGACACTCAAGATACGGGTCTCAGGAATTCATCAATCACCACACTTGAAGGCATTGACGACCTTTTCGAACGTTGTCACCACTGGCACAGTGGTGACAATAACGACAAAAAACCAGCCAACCATAGGCATGCGACTCGATGGCTACATCCGACTTCTGACGCATGTCGCTTGATGATATGCATATGTGACTAGAAACTACTCATCAAACGCTTGGATCCGTGAGAAATGATGAAGGCCACCTCTCTCTCCATTATCTAGTCTCAACTCCGCTTTCTCAAACATCTGCTCTGCGGACCGAGCAGCCGCCAGGTGCCTAATGGAAAATATTAATCAGGGTTATTACTGCGCACCAACAGCACCACTCGCACCTCGTTGTTTTTGCACCCATTGCATGAGCCTCACATTCTTTCCGTCCACTTCTCACACAGTGGGGCTCCGAAGACATCACCTCTTCAATCAACAGCTTTATCCGTCGTCCTCCTTTTCAACCGCTTCCGCTAACATCCTGGTTAATTTGAGCAGAAAAAATTCCGTCCTACCATATCTCCGTCCACCTCTTCTTCAATATCACTACCGAAAGGTGAAATGTCTGGTGCCATCGGGGACATAGCAAGTATCATATTGCAATTAAATCCAACTAGGGCTTCTTCGAACCTCCAAGAGCCATCCACCCCGGAGCCAATGTCATCCTTGTCGTCACCCATATCGAATTGGGTCATCTAAAGTGTCCTGTGCTGCTCAGTTGTGGCACGCATCGCAGTCTACGCATATGCAGGTGACGAAATATAGGAGAGTAAGTTCCTTGCACAGCACTTGTCACATATTGAAAAGTATCTCTGTCCGCATTCGGCGAGCATACGTACTATTATTTGCAGGATCCTGACTAGGTCTCGGAATTGGAATTGGAGGTCGCCCATCTCGGCCGGCAAAGCATAAGTGAGTGATCGCTGCATAAGAAGCATGTAACAGAATCGTAGATTGCCTCCTGCTTTTGGCAGCCTTGTTCCTTAATTGCCTTGTTAATATCTTGTGTGTCTGTCTTATACACATTACCCCTGCTTACTATTGCTTCGCCCTCATTCCTCATAGACATATAAATACCCTCTCCCTTCTGTATAATAAACCTCATTCCTTCTTGCCCTTTCCTCTTGTCCCTACATCCCCTTGTCTCTTTCCCTTGTCATTACCCTTGCCTCTTGTCCCTTGCTCTGCTCCTATTACAAAGCACATAGGACGTGCTGTTCGCCGGTTGCAGCTGGATGGTAGTTAATCCGCGGTCTAAAAGAGGGAGATCAAGAGTCAGTCCATGTGCAGCCACTGTACAACACACATGATCACACAGATGGTAGCTGTGTTTTTCTTATTGGATACTCACCGCCAGTGTAGCTTCCAAAGAAACGGCGTGCGCTCCGAAATTCGGATGGCACCTCATTCATCTTGTATTGAGCAATAATGACAGTCTCTCAAAGAATTACTTGTTCAACCCCTCGGAGATATTTGGTCGATGTGATGTCCCAAGTGCGCATCCGTTCCACCACCATCCAGTCATGTTTGTGGACCTCGTCGCGGCAAATCAGGTCTAGCTTCTTACCCACCTTCTTCCTTGACGGCTGCTCGGAGTTGTACTGACGGCCTGTGTTTTTTCTCCTAAACGAACCAATACCGCTTTATTCGCCATCAACCATGAAAAGGCCATCGACGTCATTCAACAGACCGAGCCATGCAGGCCATACTTCTCTTGCCCTCCAGGTCTCCAAAAGGTCGTCGATCAAAAATGGCGATGGAGTTTTGTTGTATAGAAAATGCTTAGTGTAAGAATGATAACGTATACGTCAGCCTTTTAATGTGCCTCGGCCGAAACTTTGGCATAGGTCACGTAATTATATATTGTGCGGATAGTTTGCGGTGTTCTGAGTAGAGAAGGTGATACGATAGCGCATCGCATCACCGGTTCCTTGGCTTTCTTCACCTCATTATTGTAAAATGACATGCTGAATCTTGTTCGGTGTCTTTCTTCGTCTTCGGCCTTGCCCACATTGATTTGTGGGAATAGTCTCCTTCAAAAAGTTCGTCCGCACTTGCTTGCTCAGCATCTGACGGCATTTTGTGTTTGTATGTGTTGAGAGGATGGAGTGGAGCGCATGCTCTCTTTTATAGTCTCTGTACGCCCCTGATTCTAGAGTTTGCTCACGCTTCAAAATTGCGGCTAGTTTTGATCTTTTATGCACGGCTGCGTTGGTCGATTTCGGCAAGTGAGATTCCTACCATCGATACGATATTTGTGGCTAGTGGGCTGAGGGTTTTCAGTTTTTCGCGGGTCTTGTCATTAGTGGATTGAAGATTTCCAGTCTCTCACAGCTTTCATCGCCATTACTTCGTCGCTTTGTGGCTAGTATCTTTGGATTATGATATTTAGGCTGAAAATTCAGCCTCCTCAAGAAAGTGTGATTGGTGTGTTCAGATTCAGTAATTTGTGGCAGAAAACTCGCCCTCTGCACGAGACTGCGGCTAGTAGAGAGCATCGCCGTAAAACGCGGCTGGAATAAGAATTATAGAGCATGAGCCTAATTTTAGCTTCTGTGCTGTGGACAGCTGCATGGTGATGTGGGTTGCGAGTTCATGAAGCGCATGCGATATTCAAAGAGTTCCAAAAGGGTGGCTAAAAAGATTCAGAAAAATACACCATAGGGTTCAGTCTTATATTTCATCAGTAGATAGCGGATATAGGTACCACGTATGGTGCACCTATCACCTTACAACGTCCTTGATCGTCTTCAGGCTCTGGGCTCCGCTGGACTTGTGCCTTGCGCATACAATTATATATTTCTCTCCCCTCCTAGGAGTATGCTCATCTGGCTCTAACCTCGCTGCTCCTTCGTGGTTAAGATAGCAAAGGCCAGTCGTTCTATTTCCTCCACGATCACACCTTGCCTTCCAGCCTCCCGTCGGCTTTCGAATATCCAGTTCTCAATTTGGTTCTGGTGAGCCCTCGATAGCTTGCAATATTCCTCCGGGTATAAGAGTTTGCAACAGACGGCACAGCTTTTGAGCGGAACCTCCTTGTCCTCTATGACTTAGTTTGTAAAAGTGGACTGATTAATGCTTTGTGGAATGCCGCGGTCTCATCTCGCCGCTTGGAGTATATCCCCATCCTCCCCATCCTTATCCTGAACGGAGAGATGAGATTCTTCGTCTCCGGATGACTCGTCGTTACTTGAGTAGTCTGACGACTGCATTTCTATCTTGAGGGATGGAGGAGAGTGGGGTCGAACAAATTTGTCGTCACCGACATTCTAAAATGACGATATATATATTCTTCATTTCCGCCGCCACAATATCACCTTAGGCATCGGCTGGTGTGGGCACCTATAGATAGCAGCAAGGGATCAATGAGGTCATGCAATTAGCCACAAGATTGTGGCGACAATGTGGCGGCAAATTGACAAAGGCTGAATGAATATTCTAGCGGCATCTAACTTTAGATCATACTGGAGCGGATGGAGTGGATCGTTAGATGAGAGGGCTGCGGCAGTTAAGATACGAAGGGTGTTGATTGTGACTTGCAATGGAGAGGTGACAAAAAATTATACATAGGGAATATTAACTGGCTTGTGGCAGCCAAGCGTTCATAGCGACGTTGCTTTTTGATCCTTCGATGTCGGCTCTTCCTATCATACTGAAGCAGAAATCAGTAAGCGTTGGATTGTTCACCCACTAATAGGAACAAGACCTGGGGTTTAGACCATCGTGAGGCAGGTTAGTTTTACCCTACTGATGAAATGTTGTTGCAATAGTAATTGAACTTAGTACGAGAGGAACCGTTCATTCGGATAATTGGTATTTGGGCCTGCCTGAGCAGGCAATGGCCCGAAGCTATCATCCGTTGGGTTATGGCTGAACGCCTCTAAGTCAGAACCCGTGCTAGAACGCGACGATTACCACCTTGGCCATTTTTAGGTGAATACGAATATAACGAAATACAGGGTACTTTTTACTTGACGAAGAATTCTCTATAAATAAGTGTGTTCAATAAACGGGTCAACAACAACAACGTTCTTTCTCGTCTTCACCTCTCCATCTGAATTTTGACTAATAGACCTACGGTTCAGAATCATACGAACGTGGGGTCATGTTGGAGAGCGGAAAGGCTTTCTGATGTTCCCACTAATGTTAATTTCAAATATAGCCAAGGATAAATCCATAGCAGACGACTTTAATTGAACGGGGTATTGTAAGCAGTAGAGTAGCCTTGTTGCTACGATCTGCTGAGATTAAGCCCATTGTTCTATAGATTTGTTCGTAAGAACAACATCTCTCTTTCTTTTCTTTTTTTTTACTAATTGATGTCGACTTAAGGGCTGTACAAGAGAATGGTTTATGGATATCCATGTATACATGTAGCGCCTACCCCGCCCACACCTGGCCTGCGATAGGGCCTGCGATGGAAGCCTTCGCTGCACCCACCCTCGACCAGCAAAAAAAAAAAAAAAAAAAAAAAAAAAGGCCAGCATTCAAAGTGTCAGGGTCATCTAAGCATGCACGGGAGCCAAATGCCAGGATTGACGCCAACGGTATACAGCAAGTTGTCATCAATGTCGGCGATCACAACTTTGGCGATATCTTCCCCAGAGAACATGTAGAGTTCATTGACCGGCTCAAGAATGCAGGAAAATGCTCTGCTGACGATGACGAAAGCGATTGTGAAAACCGTTCCAGATCTGTCTTTCATAGATGACTTCGAAAAATAAAGTGCAACTTTCCGACTACACACTTCCTTGAGTACCCTCACATAAAACACCGAGAACTCCTTCAAGGAAAATATTCGGTAAGAAAACGGAAACACCACCATAAGGACGGTGTAATTGATGGGGCAGTGAAATTGAAGGGCAGTGTATTTAAAAGGCAGTGTATTTGAAAGGCAGGCTGAGAGCAAAACCCCTGTGCACTAACAGTTGTAAATGCCCTGCTGCGGGATGCATGTGTGATGCTAATGTCATGTGCCAGCATGGTAAGTGCTGAAAGCAATTGGTTGCATGTGCAAGCATACAGGCCTTTTGTCAGATGGCCTACGGCCAGTGAAAAGTTCGTGTATTACTCCAATAAACAGTGACTACTAAATGAAAGTAAAACTATGGATGTTGACCAAGTAAACCTCATCTTCGACTTGAATGAGAATCGAGGGAGTGGAGAGGCGGCGCAACGAAATGCGAAGACAGACAAGAGCAGGAAAGTGATGTTATGTTTGTGTATTTTATTGTGAACAAAAAGGGAAAGAAAAAAAGAGAGTGTACAGAAGAACAAGGGACAGGAGACAGGAGGGAAGTAAGTTGTTGCAGACTGGGGAACAGGATAGAGGAACAGGGGGTCTATTTATGCTAGGAACAGGATGAGCAGAAAGGGCTAGGGCGGGACTGAGACGGGACTCAGGGGTTAGACGGGGTTTAGATGTTGGATATGGCTTAGATGTTGGACGAGGAGTAGATTCTGAACGGGGTGTAGATGTTGGACGGGGCTTGGGTGATAGAAGGGGCAAAACGTGGCAGGCGGGACATCATAGGCCGACTCAGTCAAAATTCAGATGGAGAGGTGAAGACGAGAAAGAACGTCGTTGTTGTTGACCCGTTTATTGAACACACTTATTTATAGAGAATTCGTCAAGTAAAAAGTACCCTGTATTTCGTCACTCCCGCTTTAATAACAGGGTGCTAGGCAGACTTAGTTTGTGGATTGGGTTTAGTTGAAAGTGATCATGGTGTTCTTGTACTCTGGGAGATGCTTGAGGATAATGTCGGTCATAACTTGTCCATGAACACGCCAGTCGCGGGTAAGCTAGCAAAGAATGGAGAACCAGTCCATCAATTGGACACCGCTTTGACTCATACGGCCCCAAGCAGCATAGCAAACTACTTCATTGAATGTGCCAGATGCATCTACAGCAGCAAAGACCTGGTTACCTTCTTCAATGGTAGAGAGAGCAGGGAAAGAAACACAGACATCGGTAACGATTCCAGCCATAATCAGCTGTTTACGTCCGGTCTTCTTGACAGCGGCGCGGAATTCAGGATTACCCTAGGCATTGACTTCGCCGTGACGAGAAACGACAGCGACATCAGGAACATTTCGAGAACTTCTGGCATCAGTGGACCATTGGGGCCTTCAGGTACATTTGCTGTGATAACAACAGGTAGGTTGAGCTCTTTGGCGATACTTGCTAGGCGAGGACGTTATTTTGGAAACCGACAGTATCGAAGTCTTTAACAAGGGCTTGGAGGCCAACTTGATGATCAATAGGCAAGATGGCAGTATTGTTCATAGAGAGCCTATTGTACTTGGGGAAGGAAACATTTCCGGCAGGAGTGAAACAGAGCGGGCAGTAACGGATTAAATTGCCATCACAGCACAGACAACGAGTTTGAGAAAGGTGCACATATTGATATGTAATGTATAAATGGAGAGGTATGAGAAGTTCAGTGTAATAGCAACAGAACGAGACGAGAGGGAAATGAGCGAGAACAGAAACAAGAGAGAGAAACTAGGGGACAAGTGATGGGGTCAAGAAAGGATGCCATTAATGTATAGAGGGAAGGGACCTATATATACAGTACTAGCTTACAGAAGGTGTGGTGGAAGGATGGGGCTTGGTTACAAGAGAAGAGGTTTGGTTATAGGAGAAGAGGCTTGGTTATAAGAGAAGGGTCTTGGTTATAAGAGAAGAGGCTTGGTTATGACAGTGTTTCTCACGAATATTCGATATTTGCATTTTTTTCGCGTCGTGTCCAATCAGCCGAACGACAGAAAAAATTGAAAAGAAAAGTGCATGTTCTGAGCAATGGGTAATCGGAGATCGAGATCGGCCCACATTTTCTGTTACACATACAGTCTGTTTTCCAGGTTCTTCCTTTGTTGTATCCACGCTCTCAACCAATAAAAATGTTCCTGTTGCTGCTTTCATTCCTCGAATAGCTTCCCAGGCACATTGTGAATAGCACTCTGGCACATAATGGATGGACCAAGAGAAGTAGTTTGAGTATAAAAGAGGCATCATTTACCCACAGGTTCCACTATTCATCGTCCATCCATTTTCAAAGTACTACAATTTTTTTAACACAAATAAAATAATCTGAAGGATCTTTTGTTCTTTTTCTATCTCTCTAACTCACTGTATTCTTTTTTCCCCTACTAGAATAGCACGATGTTCAAGATCGCCTCTCTCGTCGCCTGTGCCATGGCCGTGCTTTCGTTGGTGAATGTCACTTCAGCCGGTGTACCATTGCCTCAGTGGTGCTTGTGTGGAGACAATGGAAAATCCAGATTAGTGTGCGAAGTCAATTTCGGTGACTGGGATGGTAACACTTGCCGTCTCAATTCCCAAAATCAATACAACAATTTCGGACCCTACTGCGAGCACCAGGGTGCACACGCAGTCTGCTGGCACTAGGTCCTATTCTCCTTTTTTTTCAATCATAGTTTGTTCGTTCTTCCGAATAAATTTATAGTCTGGTATTATTGCGAGTTTCAGTTGAAAAAGCGCATCGAAATTATTTTTATTCCCAGCAAAAAATTATTTTATTCGCGTTCACCCTAAAACAAAAAATTAAAAGAGTTTCATCGTGCTTGTCTTTGTGCTAGTATTCTTTCTTTTCTTACTTTACAATATCCCAGTTGCTAGCCATTACTGTCTTCCGATATGCTTGCTATGTATTTACTTACTGATCCACTTCCTGACAGACGATGCTGACACAGCGAGCAAGTTAGACACATCAGCGAGGGAAATGCCTTGGATACTATAGAGGCATATAGCTCGCCATCCTAAGTCTTCAGAGACGACCATGGAGAATAAAGAAAAGAATCGTGGGAGGAATAATATGGAGGGAAAGAAAGGTCAGAATAAAATTTTTATCTATTTCGCCCAGTCTTGGGCAGATGGATGTGCGCAAAACTGGGCGAAATAGATAAAAATTTTCTATTCGCCATGATTCGCTTCTTATTACTCAACTACTGTTTTATTTTGAAAACGTTCGCGCCAGGCGTATGTAAAGACAGATTTGTGTAGATGGGAAGTGAACAACTGTTCGCGCCCGAATAATTTTTATTCTGAGAAAAATTAAAGTGGTGCGCACTTTCAAATGAAATTCGCAATAGAACATGTTTCTTTTATTATCAGGAAACGCAACTTCTTAGGGGGGACCCAGAGAGAGATAAAGCGATAGAGAGAGTACCTGCTAGTTATGCAGCGCTTGTTTTTTAGAGGGAAGAGGCCATGGGTACAGCACAAGCGACAGTGCCTAAGGGCAGTTGGCGAGCCCGTAGTTCGTTTCTAAAGCAAGCAAAATAACATATGAAAAGGAATAAGTTCATTGCTCCTCCCCTGCTCCTTATGCGACATGTAACCACATAGTCAAAGCGTTGTCGAAGTAAAGACATCAAGGACTTACGGGCTTGGCAGTAGATGGTGCCTCCGTCGCCGTTGACCAAAAATGTCTGAAACTGTGCTGTGATCTACACGGTGAAAAGACAGCGTAGAGAGAACACGTGCGGAGATTAGATGTTAGTGAATGTTTGCAATTCATCCAATATTCATTTTCACTTCAAGACATTCTTAGGTTTTTTTTTGCTTTGTAAAAACAAAAGTTCTTTACGTTGTGGAGGAAGTGGGGTTTCATGAGGCGGCAGATCTTAAGGGTGACTGGTCCCGCAGGGATGTTACAGTCGGAATGACCACCGGCGGTGAGTGCATCGCACAGGTCGGCTCGGTCAGAATAAACAAGCCGATTTAAAAATCTTATGCGCAAATCAAATGTGGCCCCCTCGACAAGGGCTGTCGAAAGGGTTCCAGTCGCGGTGTAGCAGAATTCCTTTCCGTTACAAATGGGCGAGGGGGAGACAGAAAAGTCAGTGAGTGCCATCTGGGTGGGACCGAGGGCACAGTTTGAGAAAGGGGTAGACTTTGGCTGGGCAGCCGTGGATACTATGCCGACGACGGTGAGAACGACGAGAGCGGCGATGAATTTCATGGCGCTAGGTTGGGTGGTGCGGTGTAAAAGAATCGGAGGGATGTGGACAAGAAAGAGGGAAAGATCAAAGAAAAGTAAGGGGCCATCTGGCTTTTATACAAAAGCCGAGTTACATTCGAGAACTTCATGTACCCAAAAAAGCCAGGAACAAGAGAGAGTGTGTGTGTTTGATAGGGCGAGGGAGAGCGAAACGGAAAGAGAGGACTGGTACAATGGAAGTAGAACTCAAAATGAATGCAAAGATAATACAAATGAGTAAACACAATTGGCAAACGAAGGGCGCAGGGAATCTTTGGTTCTTTTCCCTCCATTAAAATACGAGAGTATCGCTTGTACACATGTTGTTAGGGCGTTTTGACTTGCATTTTTTCACATTTTGTAGATGGTATTCTTCAAATGCGTTTTGTTTGTTTGCCCACACCTCATTGTTAAGCATGCAAGGAAAAATGAGTTCAAAGAGAGAAAGAATGAGGACAGAAAGAGCAACTTGTACCGTTTTTATTTTGTGTTCGGCTGTATGCGTTGTCTCAGAGTCGTAGTAAGGATGAATAAGGCGCGAATTAAGAAGGCGTAAACATATCGCGCCCGCTTGAACGAGTTGGGAGGATTTGGACATGAGAAAAGATGACCGTCCATCAAAATTTTTTTGAGCATCTTGTACTCCCTCAAGTTTGTGATTTTTTGGGGAGATTTTTTTGTTCGAATTTTAGGTGTTCATCGATAATCATCGCCTTTGTTCGAGGGCCACCTTCAGCAGTGCACTCACAGTTAACATTTCCTGGTCTATCTTATATCCAACAAAGAAGAACGAGAAGAACAAGAAGAGCAATATTCATGGACGACAGTGGCGATTAAATGTCTTCTCTAATCCAGCACGCACAGGAAACAATTCAGCCCATTGAGTCATTGGAGATGCTGAACCTACTTCCCCCTCCAATTTTCTGTGTTGTTCATGCAGGCGGATTTTCGTGCTGTGTATGATCCATCTTTTGCTCACCGTTTCCACCCTTTCCATTGAAAAGGTATACCACAAACGTTAGCAGTCTCGGGTTGTTCGTGTTTACTTGTTACTTTGACCAAGAAAAAACAGTAAGTTCAAATGAACCTTTTTGTTATCATCGACAATGTTGTTGAGTCCATGTTCCAAGACGGAAATGTGAAAGGGGTAGGAAAACTGGTCTCAGTGTTCTCCCCGACCCAGGCATATGTGGAGGGTCCAATTTTAATGTTGAAGTGGAATGAGAATAAATTATTTGCAGAGAGCGGATACCCTTAGTGTGAGGGGTATGTGGGGAATCTAACTGCCTGTTTGTTTTTTTTACTCGCCCAAGTCCTGTGATTTGACCATTCGAAGGGTAATGATGGGCACATAGTCACGGCTACTTGACTTCTACAAAAAATATGTAGAAGGCGCTCTCCTTATCTCAATTCGGTTCGGACCGTGGTGGTAGTGGGGATGAGTGCTGTTTGCTGAGGACGAATGAAATAGGACTTGCTCTCATTTTTTCTTGTTTTGTTCACCTCAACAAGAAAGAGGGAGAAAAAAGTGGGCTGTTGTGTTTCTTTCTCTGTGCTCCATTGTGTGCGGTCTAACCCAGGTAGAGTAGATACATACTCACAGAGTCACAACCACAACGAAAATGCTATTGTTTATGGATGCACAAGCACATGTCACTGAAGCACTTCCATGGTTCGCCTTACTGCTTTCGAGCATTTAGCCGTACCTGACTAACGAAAAAGTGGCCACCATCCCAGTCTTCTTGCTCCATTTTTGGGTATTTCTTTTTTTCTATGGTTTTTATTTTAGTGTTAACTAGCGGATTGCCCTTAAAACCAATGATATTATTCATTCCTTACTTCCCCGATATACGCTGTACAGAAAAAATGAAATGGAAGGCGGCTATGAGAAAGTGCAAGGCAGCTGGTAGGGACGTTGATTGAGATACCTCTAGAAGAAAGGAGATGAATACTTTGGGAGCATTTCTTAACCATGCACTGTTTTGTCGTTTGTTTTGTTTTGTTTGCACATTTCTTTTCTCGCATTGACATAGGAATTGCTCTGCATCTTTCAGGATGGCTGTCCGTGAGAGAAGTTCTAAATCTATATTTTGGTAAATGTATTGTTCAAGGATGACATGATGGATCGCATGAACGTATATCGCGATCGCATACTCTTCTCAAACAGTTATTGCTTCATAACCCTTCTCTCTCCTCAGGTGCCAACCTTTTCTTCATGTCATTCGCTTCATAACCCTCACGGTGACTATGTATTCTTTTTTTACTCACCTCAGGGCCCATCTTAGGTGCCTGATTTTTCTTACGTTTACTCGATCTTTTCTATGTTGTCGCGCCTCTTCGATATTTATCTGGCGGAGCCGAATGCTTGAAGGCTCAAGCTTATTTTCCGAGGGCCAGGACCATATATGCCCTGCCCTTTGGTTTTTTCTTTCCCACCCTTTTTGACTTTCTTTGCACCCTGGCTCCTTTTAGAAGATGAGAGACAGATCAGGGGCCATCGCAGAACTTATTTTTCTTTGCACACGTTTTAGCTTCTGGATTTTTCGCATTTATTACAATAAAAGAAGTGTACACATATATGGTCCTGGCCCTCGGATAATAAGCTTGAGCCTTCAAGCATTCGGCTCCGCCAGATACAAAGTTGGACTTGCGCATAAATTGATTGGACGCCGTTGCATCGTAGACATTTACCCCCTTTTTTTTCTTCGCGAACTAGTACTGACAGATTGATTGGCTGCCGTTCATTCGTTATTGTTTGCATTCCGCTTACCTTTACTTACTGAATACCCCCCGGAATGATTGGCTGTCATTCAATCGTAGTTGTCTACATATGCGAACGTCTACTTATTGATACCCCTTAGGTTCTTGTCAGTTGTCGAGATGGATTCCAAAATTGGACTCACCTTAGTCACCACCGTTATCAACACCCACAACCCCTGCCAGTTCATTCTCAGCATTGGCGATATGGTTATAACTGCAGGATATAAGGACTACGATGACTCCAATGTTATCGGTTACACTCAACTCTATGGCCTTCGTTTCGTTCTCGGAGACAACATAATGTCCTCTCTTCTCTTCCAAGATGCTTTCGCGCCTAGTGCCAGCGTCTTCGCACAGAATCTTAACATGCTGTCTCCCATCATGACCTTGTGAGCTAACATAACTGCAACCTCCAACCCCGCCTTATTTGCTGGATTGGCATCTCTCTAAAAGTCGCTTGTCCTTCCCCAGTTCCTCCTTTGTTTCCCACCGCCTCCACCCGCGTATAGCGACATTTGGTCTGTCAAGATTCTGCGAACTACTGTGAACGATGGACTTGTTGAAGTGACGACCGTCTTTAAAAATCCATTTTAGGCAAATTCACAGTGGTGGGCGAATCTACATCAGCGGAGAACGAGTGGGCCGTGGTGTTTCTAGGCCTCAACCTCACGGTTCCCGAGTCTAATCCATCCAGCCCATTTCATTTGCGGACGACTTGCAGCACACACTCAAATCGGGTGAGTCAAATCCATTACGTCAAGGCAAAACTTCGGAGAATCGGTACAGTGACGAATATGAAATCATTTATTAATACGGTTATCCCTGCTGCCGCTGCTGGTCCCATTAAGGCATTTGAAGTCGCCCCTAGGCCAAGAATCATACTTCCCGGTCATCCGAGGACTGTATATCCCAACTTTTCCGGAATTGCTTTCTACCCCAATGTTTCAGGCATCATTACCCTCCAGACCAGACCTGACTTCCCTATGAGTAAGGACTGGTACTACATGGAGTACAATGTCACAGACACCCCTGCTCCAGTCACCTCTCTACCAGAGACCATAGTTACTCTCCCAACTGCTACCTCAGTCGCCCTCAGCCCTACCTCTTCGCCCGAGGCGACTATCCCTCCCGTCGCGCCTGCAGCTTAAACGATCTTTTCATTCCCCTCTTATTTTTCAATTTCAATTTTTGAAACGCCTACACACTAATTCGCCATCTCCCTCGCCACTTTTTCGCGCCTTCTTTTCACTAGAGGTGTAGCCGGTGCGAAGCCCCGGGTACACCTCTAGTGATCACAGTACAAAACGATGCAGGGACATGTCTAGCGCTCTGACTCTCTTCTCATTTCGACAGCTACCACGTGCGAACAAGCTTCGGCTCGTTTTTGGTTTTCTTCAAAAAATCGATGCAAGTGCGAAGTTTAGGTGATAGCGCTTTACTCCAGCACATATTATCGCTTTCTATTCCTCCATCTGTGTTTTTTCGCTTAAGAGTACTGCAAGTCGCCTTTTTTTCTCCATTCTTGATCAAGAGAATACACACGACTACCGATCGTCCGCAAATATCCTTGCCCGAACAAATTAAAGTTCTGAGTTGTGTGCGTATGCTTTACTCATAGAAAGAAATGATGAAAGATGGTGAGCAAGTGCGGCGTTTCATTAAGTCATAGCGACATCTCCTCGCTAAGATATCCCTCTCAAACTATCGCTCGTTAGCAGCAGCACCAGATGCAGGTAAGACCTGAGAGATGGGGAGATTTTGTCGGCTTCACCACTCGTTCATGATCAAAAAGAAAGTGAGGGGAAGACAGTTTGCATCCAATTGAGCTCTATCTCCACAAATCTTTTTTTTTCCTATTCCAACTAGGACGCTGTTGCCAATTTTTTTCCAGTTACTGTGTAATAACGGACAAATAAACAGAAAGACGGCTAGCCGGATAGACAGATAGACAGAAGAGCCTCACCTCGTTCCTTCCTTTCACTTCTTACAACCCCAATTAGTACACTCAGACCCATCCATCAATTAGAGCTAAAGCATGCATTTATCTCCACCTCGACAGGAATGGAATCAAATCGAAATGGACAGGACGGACAGATTTGCGTTCATCCCTTCCTTCACTTGTCGGATAAAGTGTACAGGCGCTCTTGTTTACACTGGGAAACACTTTTCTCTTCCTGGAAAATGTCTTGTGTCACCCAGCTCATTATACGAACCTTCTTCTTGTCTGTCTGGCTGCTCAACCTTCGTTCACCTCCCTCCCTTCACCTCTCCTTCGCTACAGCCCAATTACATTTTCTTTTGCGCCAATGTAGCAACGAGGAGGCGCTCCGACAATAATAAAAACACAGCGGAGCAACAAGGTGCAAGATTCACACACTCGAAGCATATGTCGCATCGCGTCAAGTAGCTTTCTGTTTCGTTCTTCCACCAACGTCCATCTTTTGCACAAAAGTACACAAGCACTTTCCCTTATGTTCACTGCTTGTTTTCACAAAGTCATGCATATCTGCTTGGTCAGGATTGTTCCGTTTTGCCACCTCTTACTTATTGCTGCTCCTAGACATTTTTGTTGCTACCACGGATTTCTTGCCAACTGTGCATAGACTGAGATAGATGTTGCCAAGAAGTAGTTATATGAGAACAAATACTTGGGCTCTATTTCAAAGAAACATATGATCTCCAGCAGCAGATATAAAAAGAGAAAGGCAGGCCCTCCTTTTCTAGCGCTTCTCTTTTTTCCCCACACCGCCATCCTTCACACTCTCCTACTGCCACACCACCACAATGAAGTTCGCCGTCACCATCGTCACCTTCGCCTCCGCTGTCCTGTCCATGGTCTCAGCTCAGGGTGGAACTTATACTGACATGGTCAATGTCGCTGCAGTCCCTCAGTTAGTCGCTACCAGCGCAACGCTTTCTCCTTATCCAATGTGCATTAAGAGGGATGCCTGCCTGACTCTCATCGGCACCCTCTCGGACCCTATCATTGAGGGTGCCCGTTACCAAATCACAGGAAGATACATTGGGAGACTCGTGTATGTCGATGAAACGGAGGACTGGTGCGCGTACGTTGCTAACAGCACCACGCCCTGCCCTATCGCTGCTGGTCCCATCACCTTGAACCTGTGTCGCCTTGTCAAGGTCAACATACCTCCTAATGTAATGCTCACTTTGGCCATGATACGCTAACGTAAAATGATGTCATGACCTTTTATCGACCTGAGGAAAATTGATGAGAGCTAATGAACTTGTTCTTCATTGTTGTTAGTTTTCTGTCGTCTGGCGATTTACTCTCACAAATGGAGATGGCAAATTTGTCATTGATCAAGCCAGTAAATTCTCGCATTACATTCCTATTTGGGGGTATGCTCGTTTGAGGAGGAAAAGAAATGGGATGTTAACGACTTTTTATCTTATCTTATTACTTCCCAACTAGCAAACAACTCCATCAGTGCCAAGAACTGCCCTTAGAGTGAGTGCAATGATCGAGCTCAATCGCTGGTTGCCCCCTTGGTCCCTTCAAGTCATGTAAATGGATTATGCACCTTATCTGAACTCAGATACTTGTAGCCCAAAAAGATCATTACCTAGTCGACTGTACATAGAGTAAGAAATAGAGAATGTCTTCTCCCATAAACATTTTTTTTTCTACTCTAACAACCTGAAATTGTGGCTTTTATTTTTGTCGACAGGAAACAACTCAAGGTTATTTTCGCGGGAAGGAGGATTGTAATTCCTTCATAGGATCTTGGCGTGATTCTGATGGGGTACCGCATGTTAAAGACGACCGCCTGTTTATCTAACGATAAGAAAAAAACGCTCATTCGTATTATGTTTTAGCATGCCGAGTGCTTAGCATATACTTCACTATCCATATGATGCCTCTCGGAGCCGCCTCTATTGGTGGGGTTTCCTACGCACAGGGAGGATTAAGTTGAACGAGATCGAAGTCGGCGAGTGGCGTGAAAAACATTCACATTATACGTCATGATGCCAATATGGGTTTGCCTCTCTCTTTCTCTCTCTTTTCTCTTTCTTTCCCCTCTCACTCGTTCAATTGTAAGTGCATAGGACCAATAGGACGAACATGAGCATTGTATGGCAAACAAAACAAGGTTGGGCTGCTGTGGGTTGACATGCGTTTGGTAATAATATTATTTTATTATTCTTCTTGTGTGTTTTTGAAGATTCTTCAAGATTCATTGCCATTTTCATGGCTACCTCTAATCATTAGCTCGTAGCACATCGCTTCGTCCGCGCATTAAACAATGAGAGAACGAAAAAGAAAGATGAAAAATATGCCATACAACAATGACAATATTGAATGAAAATTACTTCTAGTATGGACGTACAGCGGCACAGGTAACAGTTCGTTCTGTTGATTGAGGGTGATGTTGAACCTTGCCTACAGTCTATTTCGCAGAATGCTCCATTTTCCATAGGAGATGTGGAGCATTCTACTGAATTGAAATATATAAGGGTGTTATTCACTCAAGCACTATTTCTGCTTGGATTTACGGATCATATGCCTTGTAACCTTTACGAACTCTACTAGGATTTAAGATATGTCATCGGAGTGAATAACACCCTTACATATTTCAATTCAGTAGAATGCTCCACATCTCCTATGGAAAATGGAGCATTCTGCGAAATAGACTGTAGAATGTTCTGTGCTGTTTGCTTATGCACACTAGTTTTTTTTGTTTGTTTGGTCCTTTTTATACTCGCCGTTTCTATTCTTTCCAACTGAAGAGTGAAAGACGTGCACAGATAGCAGTACTGAGGAGGGTGGGTTTACTTTGGCGAAGAAAAAGCTGTAGAATCACTTACTTCATTTTGTAAATCTTCTTGATGTTCTTGAGTCCATTTTCCACCAGTGAGAGAAGGGGGCAGGAAGACAGGCGTTGCTACTTCTCCCAGCCTGAGAGACAGTGGGGGGATTAACACTAATGCTGAGATGGAAATATATCCCTTTTGAACTCCAGTTTCGCCGCTCACGTGCAATGAAACACCAAGAAGAAATCTTTACACTCTAGCTTAAAATGGGTGTGACAAAGCTACGATTTCAAACCGCCACGGTGCGCACATCAAATTCGCACTCTTCCCGATCGGTTGCGGGGAGGAGAGTATTTGCGTTCGGCCTTGACATGCAAGGGGGTTGGAGCGAGCATTGCACCCATCTCATCGTCCTGTGAATCTCCTTCTCCATTGCCCTCCTCAATCTCCTCCTCCTCCTCGGCCCGTTCCTCCTCACCATCATCTTCATGCTCATTATCCCATTCCTCGGCTTCTTCCTCTTCCTCCGCTTGCTCTTCATCCCAACCCTCAACGTGTGGGCCTTGATACCCTTCAGGAAGAGCTTGACGGATGTCGTAGAGACGTCCAAGAGGAAGTCCGTTGAGCGCAAGTGTAAAGTTGCGGTTTACTTCTCGAATCCATTGCTCTTGCCATTGCCGCAGTGATCCGACGTATGCCATTCAGAACGTGACCGGCAAGGGTTTCTTCCTGAACCACTTGTTGTCGGACATGGTTTCTTACGCTGCTGAATACTGATTCAACGGCGTTAAGATGTGGACTGTAGGGAGGGAGGTAAAGAATGTGGCCAGCGGCAGCCACGGCGTTCCTTACCATAACCGTCTTGTGAAACGGCACATTGTCCATGACAATTATTCGGCGTCGTTCATTCAGCGCTGGAATGAGCATTGTCTGCAAAAACTGAGTGAGCGTTTCTTGGTTGAAGGCGCGCGGTTTGAAGTCGGAGGCGAGGATGCCCGTCTTGTCGAGAGCAACGATCAAAGAGAAGCTGGGCCACGGTTGTAGGGAACCCTTTGAAAGGCACGCCTGCCTTGAGGAGCGCGGCCATACCTACGGGTAATATGCAAATTGAAGCCAGCCTCGTCAATGTAGACAAATTGATTCATATTGCCAGGACCATGAAGAACATTCACAGCTCATTGTCGTCGAACCTCAATGCGCTCAGGTTCATTGTATCGTTCTGGCTCAGGTCTCATTAGCTTGAGTGTATACGTGGTGAGCTTGTTGACAGCTCTGTCCACAGTACGCGGGGAAAGGGGAGGATGAATCTGAAAATGTTCATTCAGGTCGTCGGTGAGCCACCTAACAGAGCGACTAGCAAACTCGTCCATGTTGTCGGTAAGCCAGTCAAGACGCGGTTGAGTGATCCTGCTGCTATGGTTGCCACCCTTCGGTAGCTTGACTATGCGATTGGTGTGAAGGAAGGTGCTGACAATGTTTCTAGCAGTAGACGCGGGGATGTTGAAGTATCTAGCCACCGATGTCATGGGCTTGCCCTTGTTAGTAACCAGATCAACAATCCTTTCCCTGGTAGTATTGTCAATTTTGTTGTACTTTCGTTTTTTAACAGGTGGCATGCTGCTTTGTTGAAATAAAGTGAATGGTGGATGGGAAGAGAAAAGGCTGTAGAGAACGGCAAAAGACAATGATCACTTTTATGATATTGGGTGATATCAAAAATACATCAAAGTTACCGCTTAGGTAGGAACAAAAATAAAATTTAATGATAAGCATTCTAATGGACTAGTTCGCCTTTTCAAGACATACCCTGCTGCGATTATGGCGCTCCTGCGTTTTTTGCTCGTGCTGTAAAGTAAATTTAATTGGCAAAAGGGATAATATCCTGTCAAAGAATCTCTCTACCTTCAGCCTGGGACGGCTTCAATGTCCTGTCAACCTTTCCTTAGCCTGGGAAGGTTTCAATATTCAATAAAATCGCAAAGCCTCCTGCGGGCGATATAAGCAGAAAAAAAATTCTATCATCTGGACGCGAGAGCTGTGTGCTGTATCGAATCACACCCCTTTTTGTTCTTGCTCAAAAAATCATCATTCGTCTGTGCAAAGTCAAGAACGTTAGAGCAACCACAGTTTCGTTTTTGACCATCATAAAACCTTGATTCGTGAAGATTCGATCGGTTAACATGGAAAAAAAGAATCAATGCAAACACAGAACTGACCATAGTAGATGTGCGCAATTGTATTTCTGTTCCGAAGGGAGGGCAAGATATTATGTGCAGGTCAAGGGGAGCAATTCAGTTGACTTGCTGTTCATCCTACTCTTGTCTTTGTGTCGTACCCCAATCTATCTATTCTCTTGGCGCAAAAAGAAAATCCTCTGTAGCAAATGGAAAAAGAGGAGTGATTGTGAAAATGAACCAAAAAAAAAAGAAAAAAAAAGGCGAATGGAGAGTGCAAAGAACAATGATGCGGGTGGAATCGAAGGTGATACAAACACTCTTCCGAAATGCGAGGGTCCTGTGGATGCTTTCATTGCGAACCTGATCCCTTTATTGTGTTTTCCAATGCGCTCTTTTTCGTGTTTTAATCCTTCGTCTCCACACTCACTACCTTTTTCTTTTATGCCGCATTAGTTGTTTCCCGAAGGTAATACTTGGTTTAGTGCTGCCGTACTCAAAGAAGTCCTCATTCTTTTTGCCATCACTCATATTTTTCTTGATTGATTGATTTTCTATTTCACTGAAAGCGAGTCAGGGTCGCCGGCTCTGTAGTAACCTCGCCTCTTTCTTCTTTGTCAGATCTCCGAGAGTAAAAATTTGAAAGGGGAGCAGGCATGTTTGCCAAGAATGATAGTCCCCTTTTTTTGACCAAATGAAGACCGGTGATACTCCATTTCTATATTGACTTCGCGGAATTTTTCACTATTTTCGTGCATAAGAAACAGCTGTTCAAAAGAGGAATGGCAAATTTTTATTTTTTTTTACCAATTGAGTATGGTTCAGAAAACAAAAAAACGAATTGGATTATCAATGTTTAGGCTATCCTACTTTAAAGCCTCAACACTTCGGAGAGAGTAACGAAAACGGGCAGGCGTGATGTGCAGCTTTTCCTCTTCCTCCTCCTCTTCCTCCTCCTCTTCCTCCTCCTCCTCCTCCTCGTCCTCCTCCTCGTCCTCCTCCACATCCTCCTCCTTCATGTCTACCACTGCCTCCCCTTCCTCCCCGTCGTTCATTATCTCGTTATCTTCGTCCTCTTGCTCTTCTTCAACCTCGTCAGGCTGTGCAAGCACTGTCTCGTCCCCATTTTCCTCCTCGTTAGCTTCATCCTCGGACGAGTCGGATGAGTGAGATGAGCTCTCATAGAGAGGCTCTTTCTCCTTCCACACTTCATCGAGCTCTCCTATTTCTTCCTCCTCCTCCTCCACTTGATCCTCGCCTTCCATGTTATCGCGCTCAACCTCTGGATAGGGATCGGAACCTCTTTCCATCAGGAGCAGCGCCTGTTTGGCATTCATGAAGCCACCAAGTGGCATATTCGCGCGAGCCAACTGGAAGTTGCGACCAACCTCCTTAAGCCAGCCTCGGGTTTTGGTTGCAGTGACAGAACGCTGGAGAGACCTTCGAATACAGCCTGCCAGATTGTAGCGCTGAGCAGACTTCTTTTTGACATGGCCTTTAATGCAGCTAAATGCCCACTCCGCTATGTTGAAGTGGGGAGTGTAAGGAGGGAGAAAGAGAGCAGTGTGTTGGGATACACTGAACACTTTCTTGACACTCGGAGTCTTGTGAATGCGACAGTTATCCATAATGATGGTACGAGGGCCTGGCAATTTGGGGAAGAGCTTGTTCATGAGAAATCGCGCAAAATAGACACTATTGTACGCCCTAACCTTGACCTCGGAAGCAATAAGGCCGGTGCTGTCGAGAGCCACAAGTAGTGACATGTTGGCTCCTCTCTGGGTTGGGACCGGCTTGATTGGACGAGCACCTTGTGCAGCACGACCATACCTCTGGCGGATATGGAGATTGAACTCGGATTCATCCAGATATACAAACCCGTCCATTCCCCCATACTTCTCCCAGACTTCGTCCGCCCACAACTTCCTCTGCTCGCGACGTGCATTGCTGTTGTAGTCCTCGACCTCAGGATGTACCAGCTTTAGGGTGTAGGCAATCCTTTTGTCGACGGCATTCTGGATAGTGTTCCTACTCACTGGCGGTCGGAGCCTGAACTTCTTAGTGAGCTCAGCGTGAAGATCCGAGATGGAGAGATCGGGCTCTTCAAGGAGACGGTCCTTGATCCACTTTAGATGCTCCTGCTCAAGACGTGGGTGTCGATTGCCACCTCTTGACAATTGAACGATCCTGCCGTTCCGTTCAAACGTCTTGTAGATGGATCGAACTGTGGACTCAGGAAGCTTGAAGCGTTCGGCAGTCTCCCCAATGGTGTGGACCTCGTTCGTGATAGACTCAATGATATTAAGTCTGTCCCGGTCGGAGATTCGTCGTTGTTTCTTGTTGAGGTGTGGTTGTGGACTGGAGTTATTGCATTTCATGGTGTGAGATGGTGAGTGTGTTGGGATAAAAGGGTGGGCGGTAGAAAGCGAGAAAGACAAAAAAAAAAAGTGACAACCCGGTCTTTTACGTCATAATGCGCAACTGTGCTTCGTGCCTAAGCATCATTGTTTTCGCTGCTGCGTGTCAACCGTAAAAAAAAATTAACCATTGTGGCAGGTTTTCTGCGACTACCTATTATTCTTGAACAATTGGTTTGAAGAATCGCGAAGTCAATATGGAAATGGAGTAATGATCGGGGATGGAGTACAATTTAAATTCCAACGCTCTTTGTGTGTTTACTTCTGCTGGAGCGCAACCAAAAGCAGATGCTTTGTATACAGAGACGACAGTCTTGCTGATCTCTCTTTAGTCTTCCAGCCCCTCACGCTTTTTCATTCGTAAATCTCAAGTGTCACCATTGTCCACACGGCAGTCAACAAAGAGAAGGAAAAGAGATTTCGGGGATGGCCGATGTGGAGATGTGTGGAGGGTATCAGTTGAGTCAAGATACGTTGCGTACTTTGTACATCTCTGCTTCTTCACCCTCGTCTTTTATTGTTTTTCTCCTATTAGTTTGTGCGAATGTGAGCTTGGCCATTGGCTTGCATGCAATTAACCATCGTTGTCATTGTTGTTGTATCCACCCTCTCGACATTTCTTTACGCAGTTGCCTTTCGATTATCAAGGGAGGATGTATCACCTTTCTCACTTACTTCTGCACTCTTCCTCTCTTCCTCCCTCCCTCCCCCTTCTTTCCTTCCTTCCTTCCTTCCTTCTTCCCTCTCTCCATACTTTTCTGAGTGACTCGAAGAGTTCTAACCAGAGCGCAAACGCTCCCAACGGCCATACAGGGCTTGTAGAAGGCCATGCTTGGGGGCGCTGCATCTTGTCCTTGAACTAACACACTATCATCGTCATTCCGTACATGTGGTGGGCCCAAGCACACGTCAATGGCAGCACTGATTGTGGACTTATCAGCAAAACCCTCGTCGGAGCCGTAACAATCTTCATTCGATATGAATTCCAAGTGACGCAGGATATACATCTGAGAATCATAGGGGGACTGGGAAATGGCCGCGACAGCCATGCTAATCAAGCGGACTGTACCACCTCCTCGTGTTTCGCATCCCCAGCCTCCAGAAATGTGTTTTAAGCAAGATCTGGACAGTGGCAAGAATAAACGTCCTTACACTTGCAAGACGGGGTCAAAATGGAAGGGGGAGGGAGATACCATTGAGAGAAACAGGTATAGAATAGTTGCAAGAGAGGGGCAATCGTAGAAGATAGGGTAAGCACAGAAGAAAGAAAAGGGTCAATGGCAAAGAGAAAGGGAAGAAAAGGGTCAATGACAAAGGGAAGAGGAAGAAAAGAAAAGCCTCCCTCTTCACCCTCCCTTTTGCTGTTGCAAAAAAAGGGTGAGAAAAAAATCAAAAATAAGCTCAGAAGGCACGCGCTCACAAATCAATTAAAATGCGGAGTGTGTGTGATTGGCTTCTTTTTCCCTCTTTTTATTTTTTTTTTTGCACAGGGAAAATGTAAACTTACGGAATCCCAAAAATGTAGAAACCTCCTTTATGATTTGCTTCTTTGTCAACCTTGCATACCTGAGTATTGTTCAAGAAGGTGAACATGCCCTTAGAAGGTTGTCTTTGTTTACAACTGAAGAGAAGTAAGTCACGGAAAGTTAGCTGACAGTTAAACTTTTGGTTTCAATGTAGTAGAAATGAATTTGTTTGTGGAAAGTACGAAGTCTACGAAGGGCGGAGGCTTGTCCTGTCATACGCGAGAAGATACTATTGTCAAGCTTGGTTCGCCAGTGGTGTTCCCAGATGGAAAGGAGAGTGGAGCCAATGAGCTGGAGCTTGGTGAAGTGTGTTGTTTGTTTGAGTTTGAGTGGGATCTTGTGGAGCTTGAGGAGGGATAAGATGGTGTTGTTGTTCCAAGTGGCGGTCGTGCTGTATGTCGATAGGCAGGCCTCCCACACTGTGAGCTTGGCGTCGCAGGTCACTACCATGTGTTCCGCTGTCTTCTCGATGCCGCAGGTATGGCAGGTTGCCGGTCGTTTGGGGTCGATCTTGTGCATTTGTTGGCCATTGCTCAGTTTGTTGCGATAAAAGCGCCAAAGGATGGTTCTAGATCTGTGTTCCAGCTTCCCCTTCCTTAGTCGTTTCCAGTGTGGTGCTTGTTTGATATCTTCCTCCGTGGGATCCTCCTGTGACAGTGCTGTGCGAGTGGTTTTGGTGCTGAGGACCTCGAGAGGGAAACCCCTCAGGCTTCTGGCGAGGAGGGTGGCTGATAGTTCGTCTTGTGCCTGGGTCTGTGGACTAGCTAGAAGGGGCTGGAGACGGGGCGAGTAGATCACGGTTCCTGCATCGATGCGGTTCAAAAGGCGACAGGCTGACGACGAGAGCTCCTCCCGTTCAATGGGCAACAGAAAAAGTTCCGTTGGATGCAGCTGAAACAGCGCATCCATTCGTAGTTTGGTGTGTAGTTGAAGCTCGGTCCCTGACGTCAACCATAGGTCTGCCGGGCTGTTCAAAATCGAGGCGGCTGAGGTGGTATCGTTGTCAGGTAGGGCTACCGGTGATAGACACTTGGTCGACTTGATCAGAGTAGTGATAGCGGAGAAGTTTTTGAGTGCTGTTTTACAGTTGTAATGGTCCGGGAAGGCAAATACCATCCTTCATGTGGGTGCTCCTGTCTCCTTCTCAATGATGGCCCTCAGAACCTTTGTTGCCAGCGAGTCTGGTTTCCTGACCATGTATTATAATGATCCCAGTTGGAATGCCGTATTATGGTTTGTGATATTCAAAAGAATCCTCCTCTGTCCTTGATCAACTGGGCGGTAGCTAGGCTGGGGTGAGGGAAAAAGGGCATTGTGAAAAGCCTGATGGCTTTGTTGATGCGTTCTGTGATCTTGGTGGTCGGGGGGTGGATCCTGGCGACATGCCACAAGGCGACGAGGAGCAAGGCGTTGGCAATGAGAGCACGTCCTTTGACCGAGGGTTATCGTCCAGAGTGGATATCCGCCGCTCGCTCGATCTTGGTGACCAACTTGTCGTAAAAGAGGTTTAGTTGCGCTGGTGTGTGGATGGTAGGATATCCAAGGTACCGAGTCGGCCCATCCGAGTCTCCATCCACCCATTCGATCCCTGCATCCTGGAAGTGTTGTTTGAGAGAGGGAGAATGCTGATTCAGGGGGAACACCACTGATTTGTCAACGTTAAGCCTTGCGTTCGATATGGCTCTAAACTGTTGAAAGAGTCGCTTAAGTTGCTCCCATTCTACCCAGGATCGAATAAAGACAGCCAGATCATCTGCGTATGCAAAAAACTTTGTCAACCCATCCTCTGTCCTGATTTTGATGCCCTCGATCTCAACGTCTGCGTTGACCGCGCAGAGGAAAGCCTCAAAGGCCAGGTTGAATAGGAAAGGCGATAATGGATCCTCTTGTCGGAGCCCTCGGCGTTGGCGAAAGGTGCGAGCAAGATGTCCATTGATGTTGAGGGTAATGTTGGTGGAAAAGAAGAGGTTGTGGATGGAGGCGGTGAAGGGTTGTGGAAATGCCATGTGGTCCGTGACTGCCTTGAGATATTCTGAGTGGACCCTATCGTACGCCTTCTCCTGATTAAAAATGAGCTATCCCTTTGTCCGTAGGCCATTTTCGCCGAATTTTCATTTATGAAGGGTAAGTTCTACGACCGCTCTTTTCCAATTTTTCTTCTCCGTTTTACTTCATAATTGCAAAAGAGAGGGATAACACGGAACATGCCCATCCACTTTTTTTGGGATCCGACCTCATTGTCATCGTCTATTGCTTCAATGACTGGAAGACCTCATAACTGATGGTGTTTTTCATTGCTGCATGCACTTAATGCGAATGATGAGGGAAAGGGAAAAAAATGGATGCTGATGAAGGTTCTCACTGAGGCCTCTCTTTTTTTCGTAAATAAGAGGGGGGGAGTGAGCATTTGCAAAAGAGGAGTTTAGGGCATTCTGTGCTATTTCGTGTAAAAATTCCGGGCAAATTTGCCCGTCATACGGACAAAGGTGTGGTGATTTTGAGTGGCTTAGTTTCTGATGACCATTTTGACTATTTTACGCGTCTGCCTGCGAGTGTCTGGAAAAGCACCTTCTTCCACGATACGAGCAGGTAAGCACTGTACCTTTTAGACCATTAGGGGCAGTAGTAGTTTTCAGTCTTTAGAGAATAGCTATTGACATAAAATCACCTTCTTCCACGATATGAGCAGGTCTTGAGAGTCACTGTTTTTTATGGCGATATTGAGAAGGGACACACAACACACACACACATACACATATATACATTCTTTTTTCCTCGTTTGCATGCTATCTGAGTTATGCCCGTCGGTCCTGGAGACACACCTTTGAATACAGGGGTTGTAGAGGAGAACCCCACTTTCTCTTCTCCCTCTTCCTCGACTAGTGACCCTTTCACACCTGGCACTGCTGCCAACGACTCGGCCAACCAAGGGCAACTCCCCTCAAGACCCCCACAAAGGGATAATCACGTGTGTATAGGGACGAAGAATACATAAGCACTCTTCGTCCCTGAATTAAACAGATCCCGGGGACAACAACAGTCGAGTGGATCAAGGGGCACGATGGAGACAAGTGGAATGAGAAGGCGGACCTAACGGCGAAGGACGCTCAATCCCAGACCGGACAAGCATGGCAGATCGACAGATCCGCCCAGGATGATATCAAGTACTCGGTGACGATGGCCGGAGAGACGCTAGATCAGGACACGAGGCATGTGTTGAAGATGTAGACCACAAGACGCTGGCACCAGGAGTGGAGGGCGCTCAAGAGGACCAAGAGGTCGATCCCGGACTACAAGGGCACCGACTGGCTGGGCACTCTTTCCAACATACACAACAACAAACCAGTCAATACCTTCTTCAGTTCTCAGCAGGATACACGTCTACGCAGCTACAGGATAAAGAAAGTCCACGGGATGCTACCAACCATGGATGTCTTACACGCCAGACGCCCAGAACTGTACGAGAACGACCGGTGCCGACAGTGTGATCAAGAGACGGAAGATAACGTTCACGTCTGGACGTGCCCCAAGAGTAGGGAGGTGCAAGACGAGATCTGGAAGGACGCCTTCAAACGAGTGGATGGATGGGGAGCGATCGCCACAAGATACTTTAACACGCAGAGAGAGAAGCGTCAGCTAGGAAAACCACTACCGCCGGATATCGTCTGGAGGAAGCCAAGAACAAGCACGTGCCGCGAGGCATTGTGGTCGGTGGTTGAGAAGCCAGGAGAGGAGGAGGAGTGGCAGCAGCAGACCGAGAAGGCATGGACAGCCAGCCACATTTACCGAGGTCTCGTGCCTATAACCCTAGCAAAAGCGTGGGACAAGGTGTTCAAGAACATCCCGGCCAGCATTGCCCAGCACGTGAGTCGGCTGTTTTGCCGGTACGTCGAAAAGGAGG
The DNA here is from genome assembly GCA_029449235.1 of Linnemannia schmuckeri. Lineage (NCBI taxonomy): Eukaryota > Fungi > Mortierellomycota > Mortierellomycetes > Mortierellales > Mortierellaceae > Linnemannia > Linnemannia schmuckeri. The sequence goes on along the minus strand of JANATG010000014.1, from coordinate 468,862 downwards.
CGAGAGAGCGATTATGGAAACCCAGATATGAAGTGACGGTCAAGTGGGAGGTGGCGAACAGCATCACGGCCAGTATGAAACAGAAACGCACAACCGAATGTCAGAGTGGCGGGTGGAAACAAATATATGGACGGAAACTCCGAGAGGATGAGTGTCTCTGCGAACGAGCCAACACAGAACACGACGGAGAGCGGTGCCCAGGCGAGCAGCGCGACACACGAGCGGCTGATCAAGCTGTCATCGAGTCCCTTCTGGGCCTGAGGCGCATGGATATTATGGAGAGGAGAGGCAATATGGTCATCAAGAAGTTGGAGGTGAAAGACGGCTAGATCCCTTGAGTTCGCGTTAAAGCAGCAAGGGTCGTCCGGACTCTTAAGAGGACGGGCTGTGGTCCTCAGGTGCGATGTACTGTTTAGTATGCTTTACTTAGTGAAGTAGACTATGTGCTCGTACGAGCTTCACTTAGCCAGTTCCACTTTTCAATCGGATAAAATTGATGTGTCGTCACAGACGACCCATCACTACCTTGGTAAAAAAAACCCCCCGAATTAAACAGATCCCTCTCTTTGTTTCTCTATTCAATCTTTCCTATTACCTTACTAATAACAACCCCTGGTTATTATTTTCCACAAAAGAACAGCCACATGTGGTAGGTCGTGTTTGGTGGCATAATCCATAAGGGTCGACATAGCTAAACCGTTCTCGGTTATGGGACGACCTCTCGTGAATCCAGTCTGTCAAGAGTTAAGAAGAGTTGGCATCAGTGGTTGAAGTCGATTAGCAAGAAGTTTGGTGTACAACTTGGCGTCGAGTTAATCAGGGACAATGATCTCCAATTCTTCAACAACCTCGGGTCCCCTTTCTTGCGAAGGGGGATCACGCATGTACTGGTCCATGAGTGCGGGGAGATTCCTTGCAGAACTGCCTCATCCAGAACTCGAAGAAAAAGCTCTCGAGTGGTTAAGTGTTCCAGTAGTAAGTGGTAGATCTCGTACGGCAGCCCGTCCAAACCTGGCGCCTTGTTCTTGGCTGATGTGTTGACTACGGCGTTGAGGGTGGCTGGGTCGAAAGGGCGAATGAGGCGTTGTCCAGCAGTAAATCCTACTCGTTGTGTCATCGGTATCTTGGAGAAGAACTGGTCGAAAAAGAAAAGTGCCACTGGGTCCGAGGTGTACAAAGACTCATAGAAGTCTCTTCTGATTGCCTTCATATCCTTCGTCTCCCGACACTCTTCTCTTGTTGTTGTATCCACCAAAAAACTACTCATGGTTGTTTTGTTTCAGCGCTCTGTGAGTTGACGATAAAAATACTTTGTGCTGGCCTCGCCCTGCTCCCTCCATCGCATGCCCGCTCTGATGGCTAGATCTTCTGCTGTGGATCTCATCTCCTGGTCCAGCTCCAGCTCCAGTTCCTCCAAGCTTTCCTTATGTTCCTGATAGGTTTGTGATTGTCGAGGTTGTGAGGCCATGGTCTCGATAATGATTTGTCGTTTTTTGTATGTTGCCGTTTCTTGTCCCTTCTTCATTTTTGCCATCTGGTGTTGTACCGCCTGCAGGTTACCTGCACCTCCTCATTTAATCGATCCCAGTATTTTTGTATCATCTCCTCGCCAAGGGGGGTAGCAGCAGCGTCTAGTGTCGATGTAAGTTGTTGATGGAAATTGTTGTGCTCAAGGATGGATTTGTTGAGTCTCCAGTATCCAGCGCCAACTCGGATAGTAGGAGGAACGCTGATGGAGCATGATAAGAGACAATGGCCGGCCCAGTCATCCGGCAGTCGGGCGTTGCTGGGATGGGTAAGAGAGGACGCAAGGGCTGGCGAGGCAAATATAATCGATAGTAGTGAGTGTGTTGTTTCCGTAGAAGGTGTGTAGTGGGGGTTGTTGTGGCTCTATCATGCAATCCACCATCTGTGTTGACATCCAGCGTATCCAATCCACCGGAGCACTGTGATGTTCTGCGTGGTGGTAGTTGAGATCACCAAGAATGATGGAGTTGATGGGTAGGTTGGTGAAAAAAAGGTAGTTGTAGTAGAGAAGTGAGCAATGGATTCTTTCTTGTTGCATCTGCAAAGGCATAGATCACGCAGACAGTCGCCTCGAAGGAAAGGTTCTTGTTGGTGACTTCAGCAATAATCACGCTGTCCTCTGCTTTGACCGAAAAGGAGGTGATACTAAGGTCGGGGTGAGTGAGGAGGCCCGCTCGCTTGGTCCAGATTGATGTGTGGGCATGAAGAGAGTTGTCAAGGTATGTGGTGTCCGTGTCCCGTTCTACTCCCGTTTCTGTGAGGGCCAGGATGGGGTGGTTGAGTGTTGAGAGGTGTTTGTGGAATAATTGTCGTTTGGTTGGGTCAGTCTTTTTTTCAATGGATTGTGTGTTAGATCGCGTATTGGTGATTGGTTGTGTCACACATTAATTTGATCTGGGCTTAGCGGTTGTTGCTGTCTGGCTTATCCTCCTGATCCTGCCACTGCTTCTGGGAACCTTGCTTTCCCCCTTGTTGCTGTCCTTTTTGCTCTTCCTGCTCTTAGATGCTGCTTCCTTTTGTTCTGTCATGTTTACATCCTCCTCTTCCGTGCTCTTTGCCTCCACTACTCCTTCCATACTCTCAGCCTTTTCTTCTTCCTCCTCCTCCTGGCTGCTGTCCATATCTGTTTCCTCCCCTGTTCAGCTGTGGTCCTCGTCGTCCTTGCTATCCTCTGGAGGCTCATAGTCTGGATCGTCCTCAGAATCATCATCCTCCTCCTCGTCGTCGGCAGAGTTTTTAGTCTCTTCAATTGAGCCAGACTTGGATGTTTCTTCAGCCGATTCAGATGAATCCTCCTCGTTGACGGGGTTGGTGTTACTAATGTCGAAGTTGTTGTTGTTCTTGTTCTTGTTGTTGTTGTTAGTGGTGGTGGTGGTGGTGGCTTTGTTGGTGTTGTTGTTGTTGGTGTTGCTGTTATTGGTTTCGCTTAGTTCGTTGAAAACTTTTTCGACCTCTTCGCTGTTGGGGTCGTTATTGTCAGACAGGGTGGTTCTGCAGTTGGTGGCCGAATGTCCGTTTTGGCGGTAGTTGGAGCAGAAAAGAAAACGCCGGAGTCTGGGGCAAGTCTCGCGAATGCGTCCCTCTGTTTTGCAAAAATGACAAAAAGGAGGACAGCTGTACCACGACAGGTGCACCGTCATCTCGTCGTCGCTGGCAAATTGGATAATCCTGTGAAGTTCGGCGTAGTTGGAACGGACGTCGCGGGTAAGAATGGCCATAGCTTCCCCATGGAAAATTCCAGCACCCGAGGAGAGATATCTTCCAGGACCTTGACCTTTCCGTACCGGGACAGGGTATGGTGCAGTTCGCGTGCGAGTTCAATCCTGGTCAGGCCAGTTGGGACCTCTCTAATGTTGAGCTTGATTTCCTGATGTTTGGTGTCGGCAGCGTAAGAGCGAGGACTGTTCCCACCTTAGGGAATTCGACACCGTCTTCGATGGCTGAGTCAGCATCCTGTTGGTCCTGGAAGAAGACCTCGTGGATCTCCTGGTTTTGTTGGTGGGGTGGCGAATCCTGTTTGATCCCAGGACAGAACCATGTTGGGAGATTGCTTTGTCAAATTCTTGTTAGTTAAGGAAAGGGACGATGAAAAGCAAGTGAACTGAGGGTTTGTTGCGCATTGATGCTGATATAGGGGATAGGCTTGCGCCGTTGGCAGTGCTGAGATTGAGGGTTGAGTCAAGGAGATTGTCAAATTGATTTTTAGAGCATTGGCGTAGCTGCCGTGAGGGGGGAGGGGGGGCCTCCGTGGTGCCCGACGATCCAGACATATCATCTGCAGCGGAAAAGAAGGGGAAAGGAGCTTATCAAAGGGGCCATTGCGGTCTTCTACATGTAGACTTCTACTTATTGAATACTCTTCGGGACTGTCAAGTAAAATTCTTACACTCCCTGTAAGAAAACGTGGGTCATAAAAATAAGCTAAAAAGGCGCACATCGCATGTATTAAAAACTACTCCCTTTTTTGCTATTGTTTTAATGTTAGTTTGCTTCACTTGCCTAGAGATATAATTGACACACAGGCGAAGCAGATATAACCCAAAAAAAAACAGAGTGGACGCAATACACCGTTCGTCTCTCGCGGATACACAAATAACAGGTGAGTGGAAAATTGTGCCTGAGATTTTTCACCCATCAAGAGGTACTGTACACAACCGGATAGAGCAAATCGTTTTTGCGCACTCTTTTCCCAGGAATCAGCCGTGATTGGGCGACCAAGGATCCCTATTTTGTATAGGGGAGGGAAGTGAGAGGAAGGTGAGGAAACATGAACTCGGGTCTCTCTCATGTTGCAGTCTTGTCGAGGACATGGCATGGGTCTGAAGCACCCATGGCGAAGAATGCACAGCGAACAAACAGGCTAAAATATCGTTTGAAGTGGTAAAATAACGTCATTCACTAGCGATGGGTCTTATTTGTGGAGAAAATACCAAGTACTCTTCACCTTCACACTGCACTTCGATCGTTGGGTGGGGGGGCTTAGAGCGGTGACACCCCTGCTTCAACTCTTTGAACGGCACTTTCATCATTGTAAAGAAAGAGAATATTAAGGCGCGTTGAGAATGAAATTAGTCCATCTCGTCCAAGGGGTTTGGACGGAAGGACAGACCTCGCTTGCCAAAATAGGTACTAGGGTGCTGCACTAGTATGGTCTGAACTCGGGTTATTTTCATCTTCTGTTAACTTCAGGGAAGGTTATGAAAGCAGCGCAAAATTTCTTCTCTTCGTAGTAAGCGTAATTTAAGTCGTGTCATTCATGCAACCGGATGTAACCATGGTTTTTTAAGTCCTCGGTAAGACCTACAATGTCTGTGAATTTTTTTTCCTTGCTCATTCATTTCTGAATTTGCATACAAACGTGTGACATGTGCTGATCTCTCTCGCTCCTGTATGTACATAACTTCATGCATGCTACCTGTACTTTGGTCTATACCATAAGATATGCGATTATTCACAACTCTGTCAGAAGTAACACATTGCCTAACGTCCAACGAGTTGGGTACAAAGAAGGATCCAAGGGCCTTGGGAGAGAATACATAGACAAAGGCAAATGGCTAATAAAATTCTGGCGATTGACTAGTGCGAGAGGAAACAGAAGATGCCTCCTGACTTCGAGCGAAGTGCACAACATCCACTCGATCGATCGGAAAATACAACCGCATCGCTGTCTCTCTCTTCCACGATGCAAATTAATCTCTTTCACCTCTGCCCTTCTCCATTTCTGGGGCTCGGTCATAATTCTCGTCCATGCTGGTATGTATGTTTAAGGGGACATGATAGACCCAGAATGAGAGCGAAGAGAGGAAGAAGTGCGCTGCATTCATATGGTGCCTCAGCATAGTTAAACAGGGAGCAAGACAGCAACGGGCAACAGGCCATGAACAGGTCAACAGACATTACTCAGGAGAGACAGAGGCGCCATTCTTAATCGCAACAGCGAAAAAGAGGAAAATTCACACCAAAGGAGGGCTCTCGCGTTGCTCGCAATTTCGATTCTTTTCCCCCTTCTTCTCTCGCTTCTTTTCCTGTTTCTTTTCTTCCTCTCGTTATATGTGGTAAATACCTTCACTTTCCACAGCGGAGATGTTGCCTCCAATACCAGTGCCCCTGTCTGTGCCTCTATCTATGCCCCCACTTTCCCTTTCACCTTGTTTTTGTTTCTCCGCCTTCCCTCCCACTGGAGATGGAACTCTATCAGTTAGGGGTGAAGGCCAACTCTCCTCTTGCTTCCTTACTGCTCAAGTGTACTTGACACGGGATGGAGGTGCTCTGCTAGACTCTCTCTTGTCTGATTGCAAACACGCTGACTCGCGCGCCATATTGCCTTTCCAATTCCACTCTTAAAGAAACAAAACTCTCGCACTCCACACTATGCAGACCTAGCCAACGCTTGAACCTCCTCTTTTCCCTCCCCGACACCCAAAAGAATAGTGGGTGTATTCGTTCATACCTTCACTTTTTCATTTCCTCTTGTTTTCATTCTCCTTTTTAAGAGATGCTGTGCGAATATAACCTGCCGTCTGTGTTTATAATTGTGCGAGTCAGTCATGCGCTGCATGCAGACATACATCACAACTTCTTTATTTTCTTCCTCGAGCATCCTTTCGTTACCACTGAAGTGAATCTGCTTGATATGTGTGTCATTTCCTTTCAAAGTATTCCATACTAACGGTTGCGCCCAATGAGGGAGGGCGGGATGGCACGCACACAGTCGAAAAAGCATGGATAGCATGCGTGCAGTAAGTGTGGGTGAGAGAGGGTCAGACAGGAGGGGATAGAATAGATACCAACGAAGAAATACATACACAAGGGGGACAGTGCTCTCAGGTCCAAGGCACAGGGCATTCAAAGTGACAAAAACTGATAAAAGCGAAATACATCTTTGGTACTATCAAAAATTAGACATTCATTTCCTCACTCTTTCTACTCCCATCTTGCATCTCCATGAGTGAGTATAGCTTGTTCATTTGTGGTTGCCTGTCAATATTTTTCCTCTCTGAGAACGGAAAATAGGGAAGTCCATGCAACAGAAATAATAAGTAATTCCATGACGGTCCCTGTAGGAGTATATCCCTGAACAGAAACATTAATGACCGAGTGATGAACGCAAGAAAGGGAGCCAAATCGCATCTGGAAGGAGAAAGAACTACACATGGACCACACGATGGGCCACTTGCCCACCCACCTCTGTATATGGGCTGTTTGTTTACACTCCCTAGAATATGTGGGCGTAAAGAGATGAAAGGAAGACGAGGGAGGTTTTAGAGGAGTGCAAGAGAAAAAAAATCAAACTAAAATTATTGTGTGTTGCACAAACAAAACGCTCTTCCTTTTCTCTCATTCTACACGCACATATACGCTATCTCTGTGCTGTCTCCGTTCTCTGTCTCCGCTCTCTGTCTCTTCCCTCGACTTTTGTCTTTCTTCTTCCTTTTCCAGTGAGACGCCGTCCGCTGTTCCATTTTACCTGAACAATGCACGTACTTTTTTCGAATGAAAAAAATCATGCGATTTCTTTTTTTTCTTGTGCTCGCAAACTGTTGCATACTGTAGTCCAGCAATATGTTTATTCTCCTCTTTCTCTTTCCTCACCCATGTTGCGTTCATATGAAAACAAGCAGGCGTTATTGTTGTGAAAATTGCCCGTTAGTCATGGTCTATTCATTTACCTCTAGGACAGTAGCAGCAAGCTGCCATAAATGAAAATGTGGCCTTGGCGTATTGTTAGTGGGTGCTTGTGAGCACAAAGGGCGGTGAGGAAGAAGAAGGGAAAAGGAACAGCATATAGAGCTGGAAAAGTCGGAAAAGCGTCTCTCGCCTCCGTAGCCATTTTGTTTAAAGTTTGGTGTGATTTGGTCTCGCTTTTTTTCGATTATGTTTCTTTCTTCTGTAGGCCAACCATTCCGCAGGCCAAAAAGTGAAAGGGAAAAACAGAAAACAAAACAACAAATATACAGTTCTGCTTGCACATGGTGAACGCCAGCCTTCTATTTTTGTCGCCAATTACCTCTGCTCCTCAGTCATTTCTCTAGTAAATATCTCTCTTCCTTAGAGGCGTAAACGACTCACTTTTGAATAAGAAACAAACAACAAACAAACATCGCCAACCGCTGTGCCTGAAAAATACAGAGGTTGTCAATTGATTGAAGGTAGGGTGTAGTGTAGACAGATCTATGGATGCAAAATGTAAGTTGACGAAATTAGTGCCCAAGAGATGAATGAGAGTGAGGAAGTAAAAACGGGATAAGCATGTCGATTCCAACGACAGACAGTTATTCAAATCATTTGCGCACCTGATGCAAGAAGTCAACCTGTATGCGCCGCGTATTGTGGAGAAGGCTGCCGAAAGAAAAGGAATTGACAGAGAGGGAGAGGGAGAAGACTGAGAGGGGGCATTTTAGTGCAGAAAGGAGCATAGTCGCTGATTAAGTTTGTATATTCTTCTCCACAAACAAGGCGAGAGGTGGAGGCGAGAAAGAAAAAAAAGGCACTAAGAAAGGAAGGAGAGAGCGTAAAGCATCGGTCGGAGATACGTGTGCGTAAAGACGTAAGGTAAAAATAATACATACGCAGTGGAAGTACACTTTACAAAGCTGACACTGAACTCTTTGCTCCATGCAGGAACATCATAGGAAGTCGGGCATTCACTCAGTCTCTCTTTTCAAGTCCTGCGATCACATTCCAGAAAAATATTTGGTCCACATCCATTACGAGTCGGCCTCGTCAGTGTTGTCCTATGTAGGCACATAATCTGCTCAATAATCTCATTTGCTTTCACTGGGTGCGATACCAGAAAGCCCCTTGGTTTGACTACGGAGAAGAAACCGTTGCGGTATCAAACACCCTCTGCCTTCTTTTTGACGCTGATAATGAAAACGATACGGAGACACACCGCCACATGAGAAAATTTTAGCGAGAATGGGTTTGAGTGAATCGCCGAGGTGAAAGGAGTAACGAGAGAAAAAATATGAAAAGGGTGATAAATTGATGGAGAAGAATTGATGCAGTGCGAAAGACACCCTTATCTAAGGTGCATGATTATGTAGCGAAAATCTGATCAAAAGCAGTTTAAATAGAATGCTAGTATTCAGTCCAGTCAACAGAGACGTCGTGGTATAAAAACCATTGCCCTTTGACCACTCTTTCCTCTCGATTCTTTCGCTTCCCTCTCCTCGCTCAGCGTCGACAAAGCCTTTCCTCTCCTTTCTCTCCTTCATCCTTCTTCCTTTCTCCTTCCTCTCTCCTTCCTCTCTCCTTCCTCTCTTCGACCGCTCCAACGGCTTCCTTCCCTCTCCCTCCTTCTCTCCCCCTCCCCTTTTCCCCACTCCTTCATCACGCCCTCTTACTCTCCATTCCTTCCATACCCTCTGAGGCCCCACTCACCTCTCGACACCACTTGTATCCGTTACTTTCACCGCTTTATACTTTCCTCTAATCTAGTAGTCTTTCGTCATGGCTTTCGATATCCGTGAAGAGGATGACCAGCACGACGAGTTTGACGAGTATGAGGATGTCAAGCAGCCCAACCGCCCCAAGTTCTATCGCCGTCGCAAGTTCTGGATCTGCTGCATCCCCACGACCATCATTGGTATCATTATTGCTGTCGTCCTGGCTCTCTATGTGATCATGCCCAAGATTGCTCAGGGCCTCATGAACAAGGCCACCATCAGCTTTTCTCAAATTGTAAGTCTCCTTCCTGGTTCCTTTGCGTGCCTGGTTCTCTAGTTTCCTGACTGCCTCTGTCACGAACACAATAGGTGAAAGGAGAAATCAAGACACGCCCACGCAGGCGCTAACAGTTAAACTTGCACCTTTCTTCCTCTCGGATTATTCTGTTCTGTTGTATCCTCCCTTTACTCTTCCCTTCCTTCCTTGTCTGCGCCACCAAATTCCTCGCCATTTTCATTCATCTCCATTTATCAATTTTGCTCACCCGACATCTCAATCTACAGGACATCACCAACCCCTCTGCCACTTCGATGGACATTGTCATGGTCGGAGAGATGGACAACACTGGTCCCTTCCACGCCGACATCTCTTTCCCCGGCACCGTCACCGTCTCCTGGAACAACAAGGTCCTTGGCACCACTGTTATCCCTGGCACAAGCACCGCTTCGTAAGTAGTCTTTCAGATTTTTTGACTTTTGTTGCTTGATGTTGTTGGTCTTTGTATTCTTTTTTTATGCCTTGGGAGGGTTCGATTTGTCATCTCGTCTTTTATTCTTCTTTTTGCTATTATCAACCTACAACCTTCTGACGCGTTCTTACTGTTTTCCTCTCCACTTCTTTCTTATCGGCATGTAGCGGCGGACACGGTACTTTGAACTTGCAGAGCAGCTTCCAGGTCAGTGATGCAGCCGCATTCACAGAGTTCACCAGCTACATGCTCAACGCCGAGACCTTTGTGTGGCACCTCTCGGGAAAGCTGAACGTCAAGGCTCTCGGCCACACCGTCAAGGACCTCGACCTGGACAAGGACATCACTGTCAATGGTAAGCATCTTTTGCTCTCTCTCTCCCTCTCCCTCTCTCCCCCTCTCTTTCCTCTCATCCATATCCTACCCTACTCCACACAATCCCTATACCTTCTCAGACATTCATACTAACTACCATTTTTGTTTTTTCTATCCCTGTCATTTAGCGTTCCATGGTCTCTCGGGTATCAAGATCGAAAAGTTCTCCCTCCCCGGAGACGACCCCACTGGAAAGGGTATCCTCGTCAACATCGACACCACCGTCAACAACCCCTCGGCCATCCAGATGTACATGGGTGCTCTCACACTCGCCATCTCCTACAAGGACACTCTTATGGGATATGTCACATCGTCCAACTTGACCATGGTTCGTGGCCCTCAGACCTTGAGCATGAAGGGATACCTCGTCCCCCAGTCCACCCCCGAGGGTCTTGCTATCACGTCTGAGATGATGTCGCGATACATTGGCAACGTGGTCACCGACACCATTGCCACTGGCTTTGAGGTCAAGCCTGACGGTGTCAACTCGATCGAGTGGCTGTCGACTGCTGTGAAGCAGCTCAAGTTGACTGTCCCCCTCCAGAGCCCTGCTCCCCTCCAGCTCATCAAGGCTTTGAACCTTGGTGCTTTGGGTTTGACTTTCACTCCACCTACCGCCTACCAGCCTGCCACCACCTCCACTGGAGTGATTGCCAATTACTCTCTTCCTGACGGCTTTGGTTTCAACATTGCCTTCACCCAGGTCGCCAACTCGTTCACCATCACCCGTGGAGGTGTTGCTATTGCTAGCCTGAACTCGAGCTACAACCCCTCGACCTCCAACATGGCTTCTAGCACTTTGACCTTTGACCTGTTGCAGACCCCCCTTGTTGTCGACCAGGTCTCACAGACAGCCTTCCAAGAGTTCAACCGCGACTTGACTGTCGGTGCCGATCTCCCCTTCAATGTCATCGGTCAGGCCTCGGTCTATGCCAACACGTCGATTGGCACAGTCAATCTGGTTAACATCCCCTTCAACGCCTCGACTGCTCTTAGCGGCCTTCAGAGCCTTGCCAACCCTGCTCCATCGATCGCTGCGCTTCAGGTTGTCTCTGGTACTACTACTGAGCTGACCATGGCCATCACTGTTGTCATTGTCAACCCCTCATCAATCTCTCTCAGTGCTGGTGACATTGTGCTGAGCCTGGTCTACAAGGGTGTCGCCCTCGGCACTGTGACAATGCCTAATCTGGCCATTGTCCCTGGTGCCAACACCATCCAGGCGTCGTCGTCGATCAACCCTGCTGCCTCTCCTGAGGGTATGGAGCTGCTGACGCTGTACACCAGCGGAGCCGGTGCCACTGTCAGCATTGTCGGCACCCCCACCAGCACTGCTGTCGAGTCGCTCAACCTTGCCTTTGGCGCATTGAACATTGCCACCCAGATGCCTGGTCTCCCCACCAAGCTGCTTGCTGGTGCTTCGCTTGTTGTCCTCGACACTACGCTTGTCGACGGTCTTGCTCAGACAGTGGTCACTGTCAACAATCCCTTTGTTCCTCCCATGACCATCCTGTCGATCGACTCCAAGATCACCTTCAATGGCGTCGCTCTCGGATCAGTAGTCTCGACCTTTGGCACACCTCCAGTCATCCCCGGAGTTGGAGCAGGCACCATTACGGCGGCCCTTGTCATGAACACCAACCCCCACGACCTTGTGACCTTGATCCGCGCTCAGGCTGTCTCGAACGGCTTGAACACTGCTGCCTTTGACGGTCTGCTTGAGCTCCAGAACGGCGGCAACCCTTCACCAGATCTGTTTGTCGGCTTCAACGTTGCCGAGTTTGTCACCAAGGCTATGACTGGACTTGTTGTCGACATCACCATGACCACCACTGTCAAGGTCGGCGACTACCAGGTGACGATGCCCTACACCCAGACCGGTGTCCCCACTAGCACTGACCAGACGATTCTCAAGCTGATCCCCGTTGTCGGTACACCCATTGCCCAGATCCTTGTCAACGGCTCTGCTCTTGCTTTTGATGCCATTACTCTCAATGCTCCCACCGAGACAAGCTTCTCTACTGACATTGTCGGAGCCATCACCAAGACCGGTCCTTTGGATGCCGAGATTGTGTTCCCCAACCCCGTCACTGTCTCGTACAATGGCAAGGCACTCGGAAACATGGCGATGCCGACTGTCAAGGCCATTGCCAACCAGGGTGCTGCTTTGGATCTGAAGAATGTCCCCTTCACCATCAGCGACGGTGCTGCCTTTGCCGATTTCACCAGCTTTGCCTTGAACAACGAGAAGTTCGAGTGGACTATTTCGACCACGGGCATTGTCGTCAACGCCATGGGTGCATCACTCCCTGGTGTGTCGATGACCAAGACTGTGACCCTCGATGGATTCAACAAGCTGCCTGGCCTGCAGCTGTTGAACTATGTGATCAACTCGATCGACGCCGAGGGTCTTCACATGGTTATCAGCGCTACGTTGGACAACCCTTCGACCATCGGTATGACGATCCCTGTCTCGCAGTTCAACACCCAGTTCCATGGTGTTGTCCTCGGACCAGCCTTTGCCTACAACATGGCCTTAGTCCCTCACAGCAGCTCGAGCTTTGCCCTGAACGCCACCATTACTGCCGACGGTACCAACAAGAAGCCTTACCTCGAGGGCATTTTCCACAACGCCTTGACTGGTGTTGCTACTCCCCTTGAGGCCAAGGGTGTGGCCGCTCCCGGCGTCTCCTGGTTGGACACTGCGATCAAGAGTCTTCTGTTGAACACTGCCCTGCCTCCTCTACAGGAGCCTCCAATTTCGTCGGTTGCCATCAACTCGATGGAGATGGACTTTGCCTGTGATACCTGCGTCTGGGCTCCCACCTCCATCTCGAGTATCACTGCCGATACCAAGCTCCCCTTCGCCAACGGTGCGCCCATCGAGCAGCTTGCCCAGAATGTCCAGATCTTGGACAACAAGGGTCGTGTCGTAGGTACCCTCAAGACCGAATACTCTGCTGCCGTGCCTTCAGGCTCGAAGGTCTCGACCGTCACTAAGGCTGCTCCTCTGGTCATTGCTGACGGGTCCCACGACATCTACACGGAATTTATCAGCGACTTGAACCTGGCCACCAAGTATGAAGTTGGACTGCGAGGTACTGCTGACTCGGTTTTGAACCTCGGCGCTCTCGGCATGATCGATGTCAAGGGCATCCCTATCGATGTCAAGGCCCCTTTGGACGGTCTTCAAGGTCTCAACAACGTCAAATTCTTGTCGTTGGTCAATTTCAACCTTGGTAATAAGGTACTAGACGTCAGCAGCTCCGTCAACATCTACAATCCAAGTCAGCTCACCCTCAACATCGGTGATCTGTACCTGGTTGCAGGTCAGGAGGGTTTCACTGAGAACGAGAGATTCGGAGTCGCGTTTGTCAAGGGTCTTCGCCTCGTGCCTGGAGACAACGTTGTTGTCAATGTCGTCACCGCTCCCAGTGATGACCCCAAAACAACTAAGTTTTCCGGAGACCTGAATACGCGAAATGTCACTCTCAACATGTGGGCAGATGACAAGTCGACAAAGAACCCCGCACTGAACGCTGGACTGGCATCGCTCCGTCAAAGCGTTTTCCTGCCTATGTTCCTTATAAGCGACACTCCGAAGGCTTACTCCAATGAATGGACACTCAAGGTCCTGCCGACCACAGTGAACGATGGCCTGGTCGAGGTTTCCACCGTGGTCTCCAGCCCTTACTTTGTCGATTTGAACATTGTTGGCGACGCCAAAATCACTGAGTCTTATTCCGCCTGGGATCCATCCCACATGGCAATCGATACGGGAGGCGGATATATCTTTACCCAGTTGATGTTCCAGCCAAACTTCCAGTACACCGTCAAGGCAGGCGAGTCGCTCCCCATCACCTTTAAGATGCAGCTTCGGACAAATAGTCTCAGTTCGGCCATTGTTGTGTCGCGCATGGAAACCCTTATCAAGCTAGGCGCATCTGGCTCTTTCAACAAGATGTACGTCAACTGGACTCCCAAGGCGACCCTTGCTACCATGGGAGGCTTCCTGTACCCAGACTTTGTGACCGCTTCAGTCTACCCAGAAACGGGATTCATTACCCTCAAGGTCGGCCCCGACTTCCCTATGATCAAGGACTGGTTCTACAAGCAGTTCAACATTACGACTGCGCCTGCCGTTCTCCCGTCTCCCCCCTCATCAACTGAGACTGTTCTTCCTTCGCCAACCACCTTGCCTCCATCGCCTCCAGTCGTTGTCCCAAGTCCTACTCCCAGCCCAAGCCCATCTCCTTCCCCAGTTGTTTCTCCTCCACCAGTTGTTTCTCCTCCGCCAGTTGTTTCTCCATCGCCCGTCGTGTCTCCTTCACCTGAGGCCGCACCCGCGGCTTAAACATTATTCATTTCTACGTTTTATTTTTGTCCCATCCCTCGCCCAATGTTTTTCTATGCGATTCTTTTACTTTCCTCCACCATCTCATTCAACCTTCACGCTCTTTTGATACCAGCTTTTGAAACAATTATGTTAAAGGCCAACAAATAAAAGTTGTAATTTTTTTTTATCTCAACGTTCATCTCCTAGTCGCATTGGTTTATTCTTTCTCATGAAGTAGCTAATCCCCTAAATGAAAGCTCTAGCTTTGCGCCAATTTTTTCCCAGTCGCGGTAGTCGTGCAATTGTAGGGTCTGGAATCGAAGGCTCCCTTCTTCCTCAAATGTCCACGGAAAATGGCTTGGTCGCCTCATTTATTTTGATCAGAACGCAAACTTGTGCGATGCGCTCACTGCTGGTAATCATTCTGACTGTAACGTCCCTGCGGGACCAATCACTCTCAAGATCTGCCGTACACTGAAGCCCAGCCACTTCCTCAAAGTAAAAATTTTTTATTTTGAAAAAGCAGAAAAGAATAACTGACAGTCAGTTCCTCGAGGTGAAAATGAATATTGAAGGAATTGTAAACATTCACTAACATTAATCTACGCACGTGTTCTCTCTACGCCGTCTTTCATCGTGTAGGTCGGAATACAGTTTCAGACCGAATTGGTCAACGGAGATGGAGGCATCATCTACTGCCAAGCCCGTAAGTTCTTGGTCTCTTTCACTTCGACAGCGTTTTGACTACGTGGATACATGCCGCATAAGGAGCAGGGGGGTCAATAAGCTTACCCTTTCTCATATGTTGTTTTGGTTGCTCTAGAAACGAACTACGGACTCGCCAGCTGCCCTTAGACACTATGCCGCTTGTGCTGCCTCATGACCTCTTTCCACATAAAGTTTGCCTTCGAAGGTCTCCTACTGCCGGGCCTTCATAACCGTATCACTGCTCTTTTTACCGCTCACTCTCACTCACTCCGGCTCACTTCAAATAGTGCTTGCAAAAAACAATTATTTTTGTTTATGGACTACAGTTCTCTCTTATTGCCTGCGAAAGCTAGTTTTACTCCCGAGGCGCTTGACAGATTGGTCAGGCGCGTGGGGACCTAAAATTCCCTACTAATTTGTTAACGGCTGAAATATCTTTAAACAAGTAGCGCAAAGGGAAACAACTTAGGTTCAATAGTCGCTATTTTCATATTTCTTTTTGTATGGTGGCAAACGTAGTGATATGTAAGTACAGGTAAACATAACGTACAACTTCTTGGTCAGCATATGGCAAAGGTGCAACAAGAATGTTAGACCTTGGAAGTAGCTCAATGACATGTGCTGTGCGAACTCAAACATTGCAGTCTTTTTTCTTTCGGCTTGTAATTTCGTGATCATGTACTAGTCTATAACAGACTACAGATTTGAATAGAAGAGCAAAAAAAAAAAAAGCTTATTTCTCCAAAATTGGCGCACAAACATTTGCACAAAGGAGGGGCACCCATCTCCACAAATTTTCTTCACCTGCTGCCGCTGACATTATGGGGGCTAGATATTTGTTTCCCCATTTTCTACCATTCAAACCCTCAGCGCTTCACCAACTCTGCCTTGACATGTGTACTTCTCCACTAACCTTGCCAGACCGGTATTTAGAATCGATAGTCTTTTCTCTTTTACTCCTCTCTTTTCTCTTCTCTCCTTTCTTTCCATGGACATAGGTTGCAACCAGTAATAAATAAATACTGTGGGATGATTTTCCTATTGACTATATCAGACTGAAACCCAAGTAAGCCGCTCTTACTGGCTAAGTTTGTTTGTATGTGTAGGCATTACTGTGATACAAGGCCTTTTTATTACTGTTCTCTATCTTCGCATTTCTTTCATACATGGAATACAATAAACAGCAAACAAAACACAAAAACATGAAAAATGCCCTCAAAAACTGAAATGAGAAGGCAAATGGGATGATGGTTGATTTTTTTTTCAGTTAAGTAACGTCCGCATGCTCACCAGCAGTGAAGAGGTGTGTTTTACGCCTTTTCTCTTGTTTTGATTTATATCCTGCTGTTGCATGTAAGTATCTCCCTTCTCGCAACGTGCATGAACACGAACAATCCAGAAATACAGCCCAATGTGTTTTCCTTGCGAATGACTCTTTTTTTTCAAGCGCCAACTGTTCGATCATACTACACATAGAGGGAATCGTACACATGCCAAGAAGGCATCTGTACAGTCCTCTCCCTATTCTAAACAAAACAGAAAGCAAAGAAAAGAAGCACGTACTCCTTATACATGTATCTCCGTTTACTCATCTGTAATATCATTTTCATCCGTCTGAGTTCTTTCTCACTTTCTCTTTTCTTGCACCTGACAGAGAATGTTTGTGTCAATTTTCTGCACTATTATCAAAGTGACTGTATAAAACACGGACAACTCCCATTCTTTTTATTGTCCTGCACACTCGCTCTTGTCTACATTTGCCCCATCCATCTACACTTCCCTCTTATCCGTTCATCCAAAGTCATGCAATTCATCACTGCCTTGCCGCCATCGCCGCCGTCGGCATGACTTCCACAGTTGCCCAGCCATCATACCCTCCTGATCTTTTCTCGAGCTGTACCACCGTCCCAACTCAGTTGGCACTCACCGACTTCTCTTCTCCCCTACGGCCTTGAGTCTTCGAAAGATTTCTGGTACATCGCTACCGGAACTCTTTTGACGGTCCTTATCGGGGGGCCACAATTAAGATCTGCGGAAGATATCTGGGTCGACTTGTCTATACTGACAACACAAGCCTGTGCACTGCGCTCACTGCCAGTGGTCATTCCGATTATAACGTCCCTGCAGGACCAGTCACTTTCAATATCTGCCGCCTCATGAAACCCAACTACTGGGCCAATGTAAGGATTTGACAATTGGAACAAGCTGCAATGACAATGTTTGCTGGCACTTCCTAGCATCCACCACTTAGTTCCTCTCTTCCTTCTTGATCTCAATTACTTCTCCTATTATAAGTCCCAACCCAATATAAAACGTATGTAACTAATAGCAACGGAGGCCCATCTTCTGCCAAAGCCGTAAGTCCCTGGTATCTTTTTTCTTCTTTTGCGGAAATTTTACAACATCTTAACAGTCCATATATAGGAAAAAAGAGAAATTCACCATTGCACCCACATTTTTTGCAAATAATGTTTTGGCACCTTCAGAAACAAACTATGGTCTCGCCCCCACCGACTGCCTTTAGATACTGTCACAGTGCCATCACCACAGCCACTTGTGACCCGCGCCCTATCGCCCTTTTCGCCTCTCTCTGGCTAATAGCAAATGCCTCGCTGTACGATCCCCTCGACGTCATGCTTACTTCTCTCATCACCAACCCATACCACCTCCACACACCCTTTCATTCATTTTCTTCCTTGCTCCCTCCCCTCCCGATAGTTTTCAACATTATTTACAACCTTCAAATACCAAATAATAATAACAGTGAATTAATTTCCATTCCAGAATCAAAATTCGCTATCTTCCTTCTATTTTTTCCTTTCTCTCTCAGGGCCTCATCAGACAATTTAAGCTCGTTTTTTTTTTTTTTTTTTTTTTTTTTTTTCGATCAGCGCTCCTGAATCAACGCGTCAATGTCGCGTCGCGTGATTGTTTTAAGAATTCCTCTGTCTTTTTTTTTTTTTTTTTTTTTTTTTTTTGGAGATACCGAGAGAGATCACTCGGAAGTCTCTTCCCTTGCATCATATTGTGCATGCCGCCCTTTTTCAAAAATTATTAACAGCACAGATGCAGAAATTTACAGCCAACAGAGCTATGTTTTTGGTCATTTATTTTTTTATTTTTATGAATTCAAATAAAAATGAAAGGCACCATGATAATAATGTTGTTTTTTTTTTTATACAAAGTGTCTCGCCGAGACATGCTCCAATATCCCAGGCAATCCAAACATCCTTCAAACCTTCCACGCCTCACTCCCACGATCCTCCCAACTCACTCCTGGCGATAGATACGCACGTGAGGGTAGGTAGAATGAAACCATCCCAAGATCTCATCCGAGACGTTATACTTTTCAGCATCGATCCGGCACAGTTCCGGCAGGCTCTCCACCAGCCACTCCAAATCCTCTTGTTTGAACGACTGGTACAGACCCAGCACATGCAATCGCTTGATCGATCGGAACCCGCTCAACAGCGGACAGGGTGTGTGGCGGTTCAGTTTGGGTCCACATCCCATCAGTCCAAGGTATTGGACGTTACTGACAGCCTGGATCGGGTGGAGGGCGTGCTTCATGTCGATGTCTCCGTCTTGCTCTGTTCGAGATCCAGGTGACTTTGTTGCAGACTCGGATCCATTTCCAGTGTCCTTTGATGATTTGATGTTGGTGACGTTGGTATTACTGCTGGTACCTGCGTTGATATGGATGTTAGCGTTGGCGCTGCTGCCAGCTGTCCTGCAGTGTCGTTGGCCGTGATGGTCCGTAGACATCGCAGTGCTCGTAGTGGCAGGCGTGGGTGTTGATGTTGATGTTGATGTGGATGTGGATGTAGATGCGGACATGGTGGCAGTGGTAACGCCAGTCAACATCCTGGTAAGAAGAGAGACAGGCGTATCGACCTTGTTGACAACCTCGATCGGCAAAGACCGCTTCTTGCTCTCAACATCCTCCTGCGGTTGTTGTTCTTTTGTCTCTGCCTCTGCAACACGAGCCTTCGCCGTTGACGGAATATAGGGCTCATAAGATCCAATCAATCCAATGTGCACAAACATAATCTCCAGATTCGAACACGTCCAAGCCCGATCATCAAATGACTCTGGCTCAATCGTTACTCCTGAAGCCTCAAGATGCCGCAGGGCAGAGCTACAGCGTGACAAGAACCGGTGCAGACCCTTAGACGAGATCTGTGTGCAGTACTGGATATCGAGTCGGACAAGGCTCCTACACTTTTGCGCCAGAATCAACAAGTCCTCGTCTCCGACTCGGGTGCCCGAAAGATTGAGGATCGTCATTTGGGTCAAGGTTGTGAACAGTGGCGTGAATGTCTCCCGCTCGAGCTGCTTGCAGGACCCAATGTCGATCGCATATAGTCGTGGACAGCTCTCCTGCATGACCTGAATCATCTCTGACGTGATCACCAGGGTCTCGTTCCGGGCAAAGGAGAGCTCCAGAAGGTTAGGGCAATTCCTGATCATTCCTGTAAGATACTCTGGTGCTGCGGTAACCTCCTTCATCGCCAAGTATTTGATCCGCGTAGGGACAACCTCAAGGTCATGTTTTTTTGCCACCACCAGTCCTGATCCTAATCCTCCGCCAGCGACTGCTCCATGAACTGACGTGGCGGGGCTATCATCCAAATGAACTCGTGAGAGGGATAAAAAGTCGAGGTTCTCGCATTGACGCAAGATATCGGCGAGATGACGGTGGTTGACAGTCATGTTGATGATCTTGAGGGTCGTAAGCTGATGCATGTTCTGGATGGCCTTGACACTGTCGGCAGACAAGTCCGACGCGACCGAGCTGAGGACCAGAGACGTCAAGGTGCTAGAGACCTTTGCTAAAATCTTTTCTCGAACCGCCATCGGCTCCTTGCTCCCATGAAAGGCGATCCCCTTGAGCCGAGGGAACTGACAGAGCAGCATCTCCTCATAGTCGGTCCAGTCCTCGCATTTGATCGACCTAATGTAGTGCGACTGTGATTGAATCGAGGCGCAAAACCGACCGAACCGCCAATGCTTGTCGACAATGTGGCGCCAGAGAAGAGGTGTACAGTGGGTCGACCAGAATTTCGAGACTCGACAACACTTTGCCAGCGAAGGCTTGTCCAAGAACTCGGCCACCGATCGAATGATCTCGGGGACGTCAAACATGCGATTCTGGACTAAAGGGTACGTCGTCTCCTCTTCCTTCTCCTTTGCTGCTGCCGCTGCTGTCGATGATTCAGCGTGGTTGTTGTTGCTGCTGCTATTGTTATTGTTGTAGACTACCATGACGCCATTCTCGGTGGTGATGGCTGTGTTTTTAATACCGTCTTCGTGACTGTCCACTGTGGTCAGAGGGTCCTTGTCCAAATCCATCGAGAGGACTGTGGACTCGATATCAGGGTTTGTCAAGTCACTCTCCTGACGCTTATTGCTAGGCAGACCTCGTGCAACTGTAACGACTGTAGTCAAGGCCTTGGAGGTAGTTCCATCTTGTTGTGAGGCAAGATGTTTCTCTCTGGCAGAGTGCATGGTCTTGGTGGTGGTCGAATGTGGAGCCTTGTGGACAAATGGCGAAGAAATGCGAGCGGGTGACATGCCAGCATCAGCAGTTGTTGCCGCAGTTGTAGCAGGCTCCATGTCGTGGTCGGTCATCTCATGTCCTCCTGTAAAAGAGGAAGAAGACGAAAAAGAAGACGCATCGGTTGTTGTGTCGCTGGTAGTAGTGGCAGTAGCGTGGGAAATGGTCGCAGTCATGTCTGTGTCCTTGTCTGTAACTTGAAGGAGCGGAGTAGGAGTCGTATTAGGTTTAGGAGTAGTCACGAACCCTGGGAGGACCCTGAGGATGGAGCTGAGGATGCCCATCGTTCGCCTTTTTGTTTGAGGTTGTTGAGTTGCTTGTGGTCGTCGACGACAACGCTGCTTTTGTTGTGCTGTGTGCGTGTGTGTGTTGCGTATGTGTCAGGTTGGAGTGGAAGAAGTAATGGGTCGAATGAAGACGAGAGTGAGAAGTGGAATAAAAGAACAATGAATGACAAAAGAGATGGGTTCACGAGGTCCCCTTTTATGCAAATTGTAAGAGCAGCGGAGACGAATATCACGGGGCTCAGAATTGAAATGGATGGTGGTGGCAAAGCCATCGATTCATTTTTGAACATGGCCAAACGAACAACACAATACACACATATACGCGGATGGAAAAGAAAAAGCGAAGCAGATAATAGATGGCTGCTGTTCAATTGATTAACAAACACATATGAGGTCGACTGTGGGCAGCGCCTTTTTCCAATCGCACTTTTATTGTTGGCAGAGTTCAAACAGCTCTTAAAACAAAGTAGAAAGAAGTCTAAAAAAAAAGGATCAAGAGAAACGGTATTCCTCCTCGCAACAATCCGTCAACTGAAGGGACAACTTCACTCCAGAACCACGTTCCTCAATCCACCGACTCAGCTCCCTATCTAAAGTCGCATTCGCCTTCTGTCGTCGCACAATAACCTTCTTCAACAACGACGACGAAGAGAGAGCACCAACCCATTCCAAATCAGCAGGCTTGATAGGAATCGGATAACAAGTCGTAAATACAACCTCCTCCAACCCCTTCAACTGCGTCAACATATCATACTCCCGCCCCGCCTCCAACATCAAACCTTCCTTGATACACAGCTTCTTGAGCTTCTGAAGACCTGCCATGAACGCAAATGTATCCTTGGATCGTTTGGGGGGCTCGGTGCTGTTTCGCCAGGGGAGGTGGGCGAATCGGACTACCAGTGTCTCTAATCCTGTGCATGCCCACCGTTGCTGTTGCTGCTGTTGTTGCCTATGTTGTTGTCGACTACAGGAAGTGGAGCTGGTTGGAATTGCCACTAGAGTAGACAACAAAGGCGAAGAGGAGGGCGATATAATTGGTGGCGAAACGAGGGTATCGATGGGACTTGGGTGACACACAGCCACACCTGAGCGAATGTTGCGAGTGCCTTCAGATTCTCTCCGCTCTGATCCAGACTCTTGCTCGGATATACGGACATAGACATCAGAATGCTCGACCCTATCACTTCCACCGTTGCTGCTATTACTGCTGCTGCTTCGTCTCCTTGTCGAATACTGCTCCTGCTGACTGGACATTGTCGCAGAAGGCGATGGTGTCACAACAACATCAGGGCTAGTCTGTTGCGTCTCAACATCCTCTCCTCCTCCTCCTCCTGAGGACTGCATATGCTCCAAATAAAGTGTCGTATTGTACGCATAAAACTCCTTCAAGTACGGTGTCCAGCACAAGAACTCATGTAACGCCTGACTGACCTTCTCGCTCGAACTCACATTCATGATCGTCAGACTTGTCAGAAACGCCCCTCCCTTCATAGGCGGTAGCATCAATCCAAACCCGTCTGTCCATGATCCTGGAGGCGAAAGTGATGTCGATGTTGTTGAGGATGAATGGTTCCGGAGCTGACAAGCCTTGATGACATTCATGGTTGCCCCTGTACAGTC
This sequence comes from Linnemannia schmuckeri, assembly GCA_029449235.1. NCBI lineage: Eukaryota > Fungi > Mortierellomycota > Mortierellomycetes > Mortierellales > Mortierellaceae > Linnemannia > Linnemannia schmuckeri. The sequence continues at coordinate 446,315 of JANATG010000014.1, read as the reverse complement.
TGTGGTCGGCAATCCAAAGGAAATTAGGCTTGGGAAGGAGGTCAAAGCATCATGGACCAGATCTGTGTAGAACCCTCCCTGTTGAAGACCCACGTGGAATCTTTGAATCTTCGGACATGATTTTGCCAGTGCACCGACCAAACTCTTCCTGCGGCTGAGCTGCTCCTGCTCCTGTTGTTGATGCCCCTGCTGCTGTTGCTGTTGATGCTGTTGTTGCGAGCCAGGCGAGGATCTCCAGAGAGTGACCGGACTACAGAGGGACTGGAACTCGACCAAATTCGGGCAACGAGCCGCAACACCCTCCAGTTCCTGACGACTCATCTTGAGGTGCTGGATCTTGAGCGACACCAATGACTCATGAACTGAGTATACATGGCGCTCAGATCCATTAGCCTCCAATCCTTGTGGACCACCGACAGCTGTCGTTGAATGCTGCAAGATACGATGGTCAAGGGTACTATCGACAAAAGATCCATGAGAATCGACAACCAACGTCCGGAGTCCGACAGCAGTATCCAGGATAAGATGCAGATCGACCGCAGAGTTGACAGAGGGTCGGATGTCGAGGTGAGCCAGGGTCGAGATACAGAAGGGGAGGTATGTTGGAGCAGACGGCGGTGGAGGAAGAGAGGCCGTAGTCGTGGCGTCGATGCTGTTGACGACACGGGAGCTAATGGACTGGAGACTGAAGTGGCCACGGAGAGACAACGTCCGGAGGTTTCTCGATCCGACCCTATCTCCCTCCCTTTCTCCTCGTCCTCGCCCAGCACCTGTCGTTGTCGTCAACAAGGTCCTCAGCAGTACCGAGGAGTCGACATAGCTGATCCCAGCCTGGGAATGAAACATACACCTCAAGGTCCGTATCCGATGACTATTCTCAACCATCTTGTCCTCGATTGTTTTGGCAGTGGTAGCGTTGTTGGAGGTGTTATCCCAGTCGATGATCTGCCAGACGAGGTGTCGACCAACCTGATGCCACAAGGTGGCGATACGGAGGGATGTCAAGAGAGAGGGGCGATCGAGCTGCTCCTGGATCAGGAGGACTATCTCGGGGATCTCGAGGGCTCTTTTCACGGCTGGCACTGATGTGACCGATGACGACGATAACGGCACCAGAGACCTGGGTATCCGTTGCTCCGAAAAGCAGGAGTTGGTATCGATGCTGCTGTCTGTGTAATTGCTTTGAGACGCTGCCAATCTCGAAGGGGTTGATATCCGTAAAGGACCAGCAGAAGTTAGACTCTGTGACGGCTTTCGTTCTATGGTCGTCGTCATTGTGAACAAAAGTTTAGAAAAAGGAATGGAAAAGTGTTGTGAAATGAGAGGAGGGGAGTCACGAATGTGTATGAGGATGTACTTTTCTTGCGAGGGTGGGGTAGTGGAAAAGATGAAGACAAGGTGAGAGTGAGTGAAAGCAAGTGAAAAAAAGTGTGAAGGAAGAGGGGGAAAGATAAGGATGGAATGGTCTATTTGAACCCTTTTCCCCACACAACGTACAGTACACGGAGACACAAGCAAACGAGCGAAAGCTAGCAACGACAAAAAAAAGATTATCGCGCACGGCATCGATCTTTTTTCTGCTTTGGAGAGTGCGAGAGCGCTTTTCGCTGTTTGGTATTTGGTGTTCATGCTGTACTCGCACCACATGAAGACCATGGCGTGCTTTTGTTTATTCTTTTCTCTCATTTTCGTTTTCCCCTTCTTTCTATTCCCTCTCTCCCTCGAAAGGCTGCATAAACTATGTGAACTGTGCGCGAAAGAAGATAGGGTCAACAAGCGTAGGTTGGATGAGGTCTTTTCTTTATGCCTTTTCTTTCTTCTTTATAGGTTCATGGCTCCTGTAAATGAGGTCCTTTCTTTTCGGCTTTATTAATGCCTCATACGCCACGTCTTTCCTCTTGTTTTTCCTTGAGCGAATTTTTTTTTTTCAGATAAAATACTGCAGCCCGCCTGCGAACCTATGTCTTTGCTTTTGTCTTGCCTGCCCTGACACAACATAACAGACCCTGAAAAAAATGCCCTCACCATCGTCATGCATCCAGTCACCCCAAATGATTTACCTACGGCCCACAACTTATCTTCGTTTTCAGCTTCAACGAGTCGAGCAAAGAACGCACCAGATAAACGAAGCCGTTCATCCCTCCTCCTGTTTCTTATGAAGAGAGAATGAGTACCTTGCTTATACCTCCCTTCTTCTCTTTTCACTCTACCTGGAGCAAGAACAATGAGCAAAGAAGGAGAAAAAAAATAAGGCCACAAGCTCAGAAAACTCACGCCTTTCGACAATCAACCAATCGTAGAGCAGTCCTACCTCTAGAACACCCTTCTTTTTCTCTGTGGCGATGATAGATACACACCCAGGATGCTAGAAGAAAAAGAGAAAGGAAACCCTGTTAGCGTTTCAGCCACACCTGTCCACACAAATAAACAAACGGGTATGCTCGCCCTCGGCCATGGGAAAAGTGTCAATTTAGCTCACAAAAACCAATTGCTCTAGGTCAATTCCCTATCCCTCTGTAGAAAAAAAAAATTTGGCATCCGAATCTCCAAGGACCGCCACCCACTCACCCACTGAGTTTGACACCAACGCGAGAGCAAACATAGGTCACTTATCGTTGCCACATAACCTGCCAACACAAAAATGAAACATATAAAAAAAGTCCGACCAAACCCACCACCAGTCTTGTCAGGCCACGCCCAAAAAACCAAAGGAACCACCGCTCTATTTCCGCCACCAGACCATCGTTTGCGTCTTTTCCATGATGTTTTATTTTGCAATGGGAAACTGTTCTTGGTTTGTTTGTTTTTACACACGCATGATGGGAACGCGACACACGCGATACACACATATACGTTTCTGGAGGGTTTGTTGCTGATTGTCCCTGGTTGTTTTTCTTCATCCTTGTTTTTTGTATTTTTTTGTTTCTTTTTGTTGCTGTTGATTTCCGTAAAGGTTGATGATGCATTGACACAAACACACGATGAAGATTCGCCTGTGCGTACTGCAGCTCGTCCCAATCGCATGTGCCGAGCCGCCTTATTTTTCGGTTTTACGTCCCCCCTTCAGTTGTGCTGCCGTTTGAGGAGGTCCCGAGCTCGCTGGTGGCTGCTGTTGTTGAGGGGTTTGCTGTGGGGGCGCCTGTTGCTGCTGCTGAGGTGGGGGAGGTCCTGACCAGTATTGATTGCCGCCATAGTTGGGTGGTGCGTTAGGTGGCGCGTTCTGGTAGTGTAATCCCACTGCGGGGTAGTTGTACTGCGAGGGGAAGGGGATATGGCTGTAAGGATGAGGGTAGCTGGGGACACTCATCGCTGATGAACTTCCATATCCTCCCGAAGGCTGACCCTGAAGGGGAGGTGGAGGGTGTCCCTGCTGCGCCTGTTGTTGTTGTTGCTGTTGTTGTTGTTGCTGCTGCTGTTGATATTGCTGTTGTTGCTGTTGAGGTGAAGGCTGAGGAGGTGAAGACTGGCCCTGAGAAGCTCCTGGTGCACTCTGAGGTGTCGCCGCCTGAGGATCTTCATATTCGGGTGCTGGTGTTGCCTCTGGAGATGCTTGATCCGGAGCCTCCTACATAATGGTGGTAATTACATAGGATGTCAGATCTTGCAAGAAAATGGAGAACACAAAATTGCATATAGCACATAAGAATCAAGAGACGAGACTTACAGGTGAGGCTTCCTTGTCGGGTGCATGTAGACAGGCTTGGATAAGGTTCTTTCCTTCGGCCTTTGTGACAAGAGGCTGCAGTTTGGGCGTCGTGAAGGTGTATACGAGTCCTGTTTCTGAGACAACAAGCAAGAGCACCTGGGTTCCTGTGAGGGTGCTCAGTTCAAACGCCTACCAAGTGGAAAAGAACAACAAAAATGTGGCATGACGTGAGCAAAATTTCATATTTTTTTTTTGAGGTGCGTAGCTCGGAAGCCTTAGGACCAATCGAAAGCGTGCACCGGACACTTCCGAGCAAACCGTCAAAGCACTGAGCATGCAATGTAATAAAGACCACAATATATTATTGTCTCGCCCATCTCGTCTTTGATTGTTCAGCGCCGCATAGAAAAGGAGTCTACTTTTCTCATGCATCAATGTAGCTGTACGTCGCCAATACACATCTCCTGAAGAATGTCAAAAACAAGGGAGATATTTCTTGCTTGTGCTTGCAAATTACCTTCTTCATGATGCCGGACTTTCTCTTAGAAAAAGTGATATGGCGTCGGCTCTTGTCCTCGATGTACTCAATCTTGATCTTGCGGCGACCGGCACGCTTTCCGCTCTTGGGTGCATCGTCGTCGTCATCATCATCGTCGTCATCATCGCCGTCGCCGTCGCCGTGAACCTGCTTGAACTTTTTGTCGAGGTGCTGATCGCTTCCGTTCGAGTTGCCCTCTCCGTTTCCTGTGCTGGAGGTAGGGCTGCCGATGGACTGAGCTTGACTCCTCTTTGCGCTCATAGTGTAAACGAAAGGGTCAAAAAGTTGTCGAAAGAAAAGGCGTTGATGTAGGAGATCGGTTGTTCCTTTTGTGTGCTCTTTTTTGCTTGCTTGTTATGGGATAGTCTAGAAAGAACCGAGAAGAACAAAGAAATGACAAACGAAAAAACATATGAGCAAAAATGAAGAAAAATGAACAAGACAATATGGTTAGGGGGGAAAGGTGGGGAGAAATGAGTGCGGATATGATCTGGCGACCCCATCATTGTATCTTCCTTTGAGCTGTGCCATCGGGAGCGAGATTCCATTCTTGTCAAGGAGTCCCTCCCACCCCACCTGCCCAGAAAGTTGCTTCCTCCGATACTGACTGTGAGAAAGGTTTAGGAGAATATTTTTTTTTGCAACAAATAGCCTGCGTCAAAGTAAACAAGACTTTGTTTCTGGACTTTTTTTTTTGTCCTCCCCACTCTTATTCTCTTGTTACATACTCTGTTGTATATGTTTGTTCAGTGGAGAACAGCGTGTGAGAAGAAAAAGTCAAAAGGGTGACGACAAATAGTCGTAAAAAAGGAAGAATGGGGATTAACGGAGGAGGGAGCGTCAAAGCAACTGAAAACGGCAAAAAGTCCATTCGACATTAACGACAGGCGATTTGGATACTCGCATCCACAATCACCACAACCACGTCAGCGCCAGTGCCGACTTTACCACCCAATCCGCGGGCAGGGGAATGAATAGAGTCGCGCCCATTTTTGATATTTTTTCATTTCGATTGAACAAAAAGAAAATCCAGAAGGAGCTCCTTCCCGCCCACGTCAAATGCCCGTCTTTCTTTCGTCACCCACTATTCTTCACACCAGCCAATAACTAAGAACAGAAAGGAAACGAAATAACAACCACGCACCACTCATACTGCACACTCGTCAATAAAGGGCAACAAAAAGGACAAGAAATAAAACCCTCTTTCTTTTTTACGTTGCCGATCCATCCACGATCCTCATTCCTGCACTCGCTCTCACTTCCTTTCATAGTGAGGTCATGGTACTAACAACAGCCACAAAACAAAAGAGAAACATCATTCAAAAAGAAAAGGCAAACGAACCCAAAGTCATACACTGGGTTATCGTCCTTTTGTTTGTTGTGGTGTGTTGTGTTGATTGATTGTTCTTTGTTTTCCCTTCTCGTCGTCGTTTAGCTGTATGCTGCGATGTGTCTCCAACGCTATAGTGTTATTGATCGTCATAGAAGAGTCGATCGCTGCAGTCGCCTCATCCTTTGAGACAGAAAACCATAACGTGTTCCGTTTTGCTGTCCGTCTATTTGTTGTTGTTAGTTATTGGTTGTTTGTTGACAAAAGGTTCTGAGATTGGTATGACGCAGACACCCTGCTCCAAGCTTCTTCCTGCTGTTTCGTCCTTGTTGTGTTGGTTTGCAGTGTTGTGTCGTTGTCATGGGCTGCGTACTTTTTGTACTGTTCCCTGGATGAGCTGTCCTTTTGTTTTCGAGTTTGAAGATGTAAGAGAGAAGAGAAGAGAGAGTGTGTTTGCGTTCTTTTTTTTAAAAAAAAAGAATAGTGTGGGAGAGTAACAAATGAGAGTGTTGAGTGTAAAAGAGAGTAAGAGTAGAGAGAGAGAGAGAGTAGACCCAAGAAGGCAATTCGGAGGAGCGGGTCATTGTCCTCCGTTTTTGGGATGGCAGACGTACCGATTTGGAAGCTGAATAATAATAATACGTGGGTTGGGTTGAGTTGGTTGTGTGGAAGAGAGGGAGGGAGAGAGAAAAGAACAAAAAAGGAGGAGAGAAAAGAGTCACCGCGAGAAAGGCGATAAGGGTCGACGACGAGGGAAGTGCAAAGAGCAAGCCAAAGAGAAAAAAAAAATGAGGACACAACAAACACACATTTCTGCACGTGACTCTTTTCTTTTTATTCTTTTTTTTTTTCTTTTTTTTTTTTATTATTTCTTATGGATATTTCTTTCTCAAATTTTGCCACCGAACCTCTCAAATAAACTTCTTGTCGCTCATCTCAATGCGCTTCCTGTACCAAGAGTACGCAGCCGCAGCAGCCGCCTGGAGAAGGATCAAAAACACGACATATGTCACCCACGATCTAGAGTTCGAAAGCCGTTCCTGTGTCATCCTATGCTGTGTCGATTGACGCACCTATTCATGCAAAACAAGAGTGCAAATACGATAGAATTAGCGAATGATCATCTCCCAGTGATCATCCATCACCAGATAATACAACATCATTGTGAAACAACGGTGACGAGCAAGAGATAAACACCTACATCCATGTGATCCATCTTGTTATTGAGATTCTTCAGCTCCTCGCGCAAGACCTTGGTTACCTCAGGCGAGTTTTGTTGTCCAGACTGGGTCATAATATGACTAACCAGGCCCTCAACAACACTCTCCATCGCATGCAACGACGCCGCCATGGTGTTTATCTTTTGATACATCTCCTCCAGACTCTTGGCCGTCGTCTCTGCAGGTTGCACCGGTGCTCCCAATGACTCGAGCTTCTTGTGAATAATGTTCAACGACTCTACAATCCTGTGCTGTGTATCTCCAATTGTCGCCGCCAGTTGTGCCTGTATGTTCAATTATGGTGTTGCTTGAATTAATACTACGTACGAGAAACAACCGCACTTTGCTCTGTTTGAAAAAGTGGTGGGTGGTCCCCGATCGAAGAAACTTACGGCGGAGAGAGCGGTAGGACCATCGGTCCACTCCTTGAGCTTTTGTTCCTGCTCTGTCACAATCTTTTGGACCTCCTCAAAGGTAGCCTTGTCCTGTTCGTCGACCTTGACCTCTTGTCCCTTCTTAAGCATCTCTGCCTCATGAGGTCTCAAGTGTTCCTATTAAAATAAAAAGCAGAACCGCGTTTTAAGTAAAATGGAGATTTGCATCGAAATTTACCATGTACAAATGACAGCTGCTTCTTGTAACTTACGCCTTTCCTGGGAGGAGGGTTGACCTCGAACACCTCGAATGAATACAAGTCATGGTCGTCAGGGGAGCCAGTTTCTCCCGACATAGCCTATTCCCATTGCACGTACAAAATCAGGGTAACTCTGGTTGGCAAAAGCGTAAGTCATAAATTACTCCTGCAAGCATACATATAACGATCACTTACAGAGAAACCAAAGTGGTATCCAGTGGGGAGATCAACGTTCTTTTGCTCAAAGCACGAGATTAGCTTCTTGCCCTTGTTGAGGGTATCGACTGAGACCTTCAGCGTCTTGTCAATGTACGAGACCCGGACGACAACGGGAACAGGCGAGTTCTTGTAATCCCGAAGACAACCACCGATGCTTTCGATAAGTGGGTTTGATGGGAATTCCTTTGTCCCGTCGTTTGTCATGCCATAGATGACTGGGTGTGTTCTCTATTATCATTCCATCAATAGTAGGCGTACAAGGGAAAAGTGAGGAGTATCATTAGACATACATTTCTGAAGTTTGCATTTGGCCTTTTGCGTGTGCTTTCGTTTTTTGTTTGTTGGTGTTCACATATGTGTTGAAAGTGGCGTCAAAAAAGTTCAGCATCAATTGAGTTGGCACGATTTGGTTGGACCTGAGGGACAGATACACAAATAACATGACAGACAAATTATTCCCTGGGACCAAACCAGACGAAGAAGACATGTAAGATACATTCGTTTCCCCTGAGGGATATTGTCAATGTTACATCCTCCTTGCTTGTTGCTTTCCCGTATATTCGCGTGTGTTTTCTTGCGTGCGTGCGTAAAGCGGTGTATGTGAGAACCACAGAGAAAGTAAAAAAAAAAAAAAAAAGAGTCAAGAGTGTGTGCAAGTACCTGATTGGCTGGATCTGCAGAATCCATAAAGACGCCCAGTCCCTTCCATTTGTCCTTGTTTCCAAAGACAGGTCCATCGACGGCCCGTTCCTCGGTGTACCAAAACGCAAGTCCTCGACCTCCACCCATGCCGCCCTGTCCAATGGCCTTGAACGCAAACTCAACCTCCCAATCCTTGTACTCGTTTGCGGTCAACCGCCACACAGATCCTCGAAGACGAGGCACCGATGGCGCCAACCGAACAAAGTCCAGTGCTACAAACGCATCTGCACTCAAAAGGAAGACCAGTATTGTAAGGCGTGAATTAGGCGTCGTTAGTAAAGTAGTTCTATAACCCTCTGTATGTTGTCCCGAATTACTACAGTAGACAACTGTCCTCTTCTTCCCCTTTTTCTTATTCGCGCTAACCCCCGTAGGGAAACAAGGAAAACACGAGCAATAGGAAACAGAAAGACTTACTTCCGTGGGCTTTCCAGAATGGCACTTCGTTATTATACATAAATGGCTTCTTCAACGACTGCTTGTAGTCAAAACGACGCCCCTCAGCAGGGAGAACAGAGTCGTCAGGGTTGGTGTTGGAGGCTTTAGAAGGAGCCTCTCTCCCCCAAGCCATTGCTGTGGAGAGGAAGAGGACAGGTGCCAGGAAGAGGGTTGGCTTCATTTCTTCTGTGAAAACGAGAGGAGTGAATGCAGAATGAGTGACGTTAGGCCGTGGTTGCAGGGTTCAGGCAAATGAGTTTGAGAAGAGAATAGGTGGGAGGGTGAATAACACCTAAGTAAGGGAAGGGAGAAAATTGTTGGTTGGGAGACGGGCACCAGGGAAGGGGGAAGGCAAGGGTGACAAGGAAGGAAGGAAAGAAGGAGGAGAGGCACGAGGGAGAGGGAAAAGGAAATGGACGGTGGTAGACAAAAAGAGAAAAAAGGTGTCAGCGATGCAGTGTGCAGCAAATGGTAAAAAGGGTAAGGAAAAAAATGAGCAGAAGTAAAGAACGGGTGTTTGTGGAGAAACAGAGAGGCAGGGATTGGATGGAGCAGGGGAGGATGAGCGAATAAGGAACATGTGGTGCGAGTGCTCGAGTGGGTCGCGTCTTCGGTGTACATCCCTACAAACAAGCAAGAGCCTCCTTCTCAAGCCAATGAAACAATGTACTGGTCTTTAGGAAATAGTCGTCCCTCTTCCTCTCACGCGTCAAAACAATCAGTTCAATCATGTCACTCGCTCATTGATCAGCTATTGCGTCTGAGAGTCCAGCGTGTCGACTATTATTGATCACTGATAAATCTCACATTGGTGGCAAACATCCTAGCTCTGTGGCTTGTCTTCTCTCTTCTCTTCTCGTCGATATGGATGGACATAGCGAATATCGCGTCCAAAACGAACATAACTTTAAGGCATATGTCTCCTTTGTTCCCTTTCCTGTCTCCCTGATATGTTCTCCTAAGGAAAGCATTAGAAGTGTATCAGGCAATGCAAATAAGAGGTTACATATGTAATCTAATGCACTCTGCCCCGGTTAAAAAAAAAAAAAAAAAAAAACCCATCTTCTATTTGTCTTCATCTTTTTGATCTTTGCAACCAAAACCTTTTTTACCTCCTTCGAAAACTGAAGGTCCCGCGTTCCTTTCTCCTCGCCCTTTTGTTTGGCCTCTCCCTTTCTTTTTTGTCTTGCTCCCATCATATCCCCTTGATACTAAAAGGTATTGTGAGCATAGTAATACACATACCGAAAAGAACAAAATAAGAAGGGACGGTTGGAGTGAGGGAGGAGTTCATGCTGTTGTGCTCCTTACACGCGGGAACTCCTTTTTTTTATTTCTTTGCTTTACCTCCCTCCTCCTCTTACTCCGTCCCTACTCCAACCCATCCTTCTTTCTTAATGCTCATTGTTTATTTTTGTTCACTTTTTTGCTCGTATAATAGCTTACGACCATATCGGGTATTTTGCGGATAAACAGAAAAAACGGAATGCCATCACTCTCCGGGGCAGCCATTCAAACATCCAGCTATCCGATACTTTCAGCTCTCCTTCGCTGTTTGAATCGCGATCTTCCTATTTCTCAGACGCCTACTGGATAGGAACGTGCTATTTCATGTACATGCACACTTGTTACTCTTGTCCAGGCCGTATCAAATCTCACCAACGCTCAAAGCATGTTTTATTGTCTTCTTTCTGTTTATGTTTGATGTCTTTCCTTGCTTTCTCTCTATCCATCTCAAGCAAAGTACTGAGAGATGGTAGCTAATATTAGGAACCACGCCTCGGCTAACCGTTACAGCTTAATTTTATCCTATCCAAAAAAAAGATCAAAAATGCCAGCCTGGCTGCTTCTTTATCAAAGTCTCGTGCAGTTTTTTTTTTGCTCAATATTTTCAAACACTTTGCCGGTCCCTTGGTGCTATTTTCCTCGTCTGTTTGATCCAGAATAGCTACCGTCCCTTTGTTGACTCAAGGCATTTTGATGAGGAGGAGTGTTTTTTCAGCCAATTTAAAATCGGCTTTGGATTATTAGTTTGCCTCCTGCTGAGCAATCATGACCCTTCATGGCGGTGGTTGGCGGAAAGGAGAGTAGAGAGTAGACAGTGATATGTGACCAGTAACACGACAAGACAAGTGGATACGATAAAGCACGGTGGGCGGTGTGGACTTGTCTCTTTTCTTTTTTCTTCTCGTTCTCCGTAGCTTAGCGCAGTAACCCCATAGCAAAAAAGGACCGTCAATCGCCCTTGGTGTGTGCTTTGCTAGACAAAAGCAGTATGTGGATGTCATAAGTGCCCGACTTTTGGGAACGATTTGTATTTTCGCACTCCTCACTTGCCTGCTCGCTCACGGTCAACTCAAGAGAGATGAGCCCTTCTTTTTTGTGGTAAAACAAGGAGACGCGTTGATCCTTATTTTACTTTACAAAGGAACAATAACTACAACTAAAAGACAATGAGGGAGAAAGGAGGGAGGGAGGTGAGAGTTTATTGAAAGAGTGCGTGTAGAAGTCGATTGAGCGTGTGTCTGGGTGTGTGTGTAAAGAGCGTAGTCGAAAAAGCAAGACGCCACAATGAGCTATTTAGTTGCCATGATGGGTGCACACGGCCTCTCCCTAATTGGAATCAAGCACGATGGAGAAGGGTGAGGTTGTGTATCTGAGTGGAAACAGAGCATGAGTGAATGTCAGAGGGCACCACAAAGGTGTCGTATCGATTCATTTTGACGGTGGCGGTGGTCATTTGCTCCTTCCTCATCTTAGCGCTTGCTACTTTCATTGGTTTTTGCATGATTCTCCTTTTCGTCAAGGGTGGGTGCTCTTGTTCACAAAGAGAGAGGCAAACCAACCCTCTGTATGGTCCCATGTCCATCGTCATCTGAATTGAAAAAGTGAGACCAATTGAACTCTCTCTCGTGGAGCAGCAGACCGATCAGGATCTGACAGAAAGACTTGTGAACCATGGGACTAATGACTGACTCACTATCTGAGCAGGCAAGAGGAAACAGCTGGCGAAGTACTGATCAACCGCCATGGAGACACAGCACGGGTTGGGATCACACTTTTACCATGTCCAATCTATGCACCTGTGGCACAGCCTGTTATCATCACAAACATATAAAAGGATCGTTTTTTTCTTCTTTCTCCTTCACTTTCGTACTCGTGTTCGATATTATTTATTCATCCGTTCGTCATCCCACTCTCACTTCCTTCTTATTTCCTAATCAACTGTCACCTTCCATCCTCTCGCATCCCTTTGATATCTCTCTCCAATCATTTACACCCTTGTCGCTCACCAGACCAGTTTTTTTCACTACACCCCCATCCACTGCACCTCAGATCCGCCATTGCGTCCATCATCCCTCTACTTTCTATCTCGCTCCTTCTGACCCTCTGAATATCACCCATCCGCTCTCCCCCTCTACTTCCTCTTTTTTCTTTTTCTTTCTTTCCGTCGTCTCACTTTTCTTTCTTGCTTGCTTGCTTGCTTCTTTTCCCTTCCACCGCAGACACTCTCTCTTTTCTGTCCCTTCATTTTCTTCACTTTCCCTCTTCATTCGTTCCTTCTTTTATCCCATTCTTATTCCTCACACTTGGGCTAAGCGTAAAAAGACAACAAAATCTTTTTTTCTTCATACGGCCACATTCAACACGCCAATATGGAGCATAACAACCAATTGACAATTGCAACAACAGATATGGATCTGGATGACTCGATGCTACTTATGTCACCCAACATGCCCCTCCACACCATCCCCGAGTTCCCCGACGAGGACGAATACGAGGATATCTCTCAAGAAACGACGTCCTCAACTCAACAGCAATATCAACAGACAACAACGGCATTATTGCAAGATAGGAGGAGTATCTTGATCACTAGGAGTGGGACCGACGACGATGACGAGAGCCACCATATCAGCAGAAACGAGCAGTGTCTTGAAGATGTGAAGGAGTGTGAGCCATGGACGTACGACAATAATACCGAATCATCACCATCATCATCATCAACCACAGCAGCAACTACAACAGCAACAACGAGGATTGGAGGTGGTCGATCGAACCGACTCTCAATCAACCTCTCCTTCCTCTCTCCTTCGTCCCCTTCCTCCCTCTCATCCGCATCATCATCCTCGCCTCCCTCAGCATCCTACTCATCCTCGTCGTCTGCCATGTCCTCGCCAGGAGGCGCGATCTCGCCCATCCTGAACCCTTTCCAATGGACCTCTGATCTGCGCCAGTACATCATGACCGACATTGGACCCCAACCTTCGAACAGTCAAGTGCCCGCCCTTCGAAGCCATCTCCATCTTGTCCGTCAGCGATCGTATTCCAAAATTGGAGGCACGGGCTTTGGAGGCGCCGGCATCGGTGGTGGTCTGCATTCTCCCGGAGGAAGCGGTGGTAACGGTGGGATGTCGCCATTGTCGCCATCGTCGAGTATGGCCAAGGGGTTTGGCATGTCGATGCCCATGTCGCCGACGACGATGATGATGACCTCCAGAAAGACGACCAGTCTGCAAACCCAGGCGTTGGTTGGACAGTACGGAAATGGCAATGTGATGATGATGGCAGGCAACAGTGGCAGTAATGGCTCATCCCCCTACTATGGAGGACGACGACAGAGTGATGTGTCGTTGTATCTACAGCGGATGGGGAGCAGCAGCATAACCGACCTAACGACAACGACGACAACAATTCTTCCGCAAGACAAGACCTTCGAGCGCGAACTCTTGTTGCACCATCCAGGTGCCTGGAGTGACCAATAGTTCGGAATTGTTTAATATACCATGCACACCCCCCCGCCTTCCCCACAACATACCCCTCTCTTTTGCTTCTTTCTTCCTCCACAATTCTTACATAGTCCTTGTTACACACTACATACAGACAACACACGGAGTCGAAACGAAACGCAGCAAAAAAGAAATAGGCGGGCAGCGCCTAGTTTTATTTAGTTTTACGATGAGCCAATATGGGGAGCAGGAGTGCTTGTAGTTTCCCATGGGGTTATTTTTTTTTCGTTTTTCCTCGTCTTGCATTTTCTTCAACTCTATGGCAATTTAGTCGCCAACCAGCGAAAATAATAATAATACATAATAAAAGATCCTTAGGAAGACGGAGACAATGACTAAATAGCTGTGCTCAATGAAGAGAGAATGGATACAGAAATAGCGCGATAAGTACGTGATGCAATTCAAGGAAGGAAAACAGCGTAGTATGTTGTTGTCCGTCGTGGGACAAATAAGTGGAGAGGGAAAAAAGAGAGGGAAAAAAGAGAGGGAATAAGAAAGAATTGAATGTCCGTTGGGTGTGTCTGTGGCGATGGGATTGATCCAGGGTGGTGTGCATGTGGGCACTATGGGAAGGTAGTATGAGTGGAGGGCGCTCTGTTTGTTTGTTTTTGTCGTGTTTTATGGGCTGAGTGAAAGGAGAAATGTGAGCAATCGATAGAAAAGAAGTACAAAAGAGGGCGACTGCTTCACTGGCAGGCACACCGCAAAAAAAGACATTGCTCTTACACGCCTGTGTTCGTCTTGGTCGCTTTCTTTTTTTCTTTCTTGCTTACCTCAGCTTCGGCAGTGTCTCGTTCTTGTCTTCCTTACTTGTGAAAAAAAAGAAGAGGATTCTGTTCAAGGCGACTGATGTTTGTTTAGCTTTCTTTTCTCTCGCGGTGTATCAATTGTCGATCAAAGGACGGTTAATCTCTATCCAGGCACCATTACCATCTGCTATGACTGTAACTTTAACTAGGCACTCAGTCTCTGATTGTGCCTGAGAAGGAACAAATCATCTCGCGCAACAAGCACCCTTGTTCACTCCTCTTGCAGCTCAAATGGATACCTCTGATGTCTGTGGAAGGCAATTACAACAATGTATAGAGAACGAGGAACAAAGAGAGAAACGGTCTTTTTGAGGGGCAAACAGGGCACAAAGGAATAAAGGCGAGGGCCGCAATTCACAGGCGAAGGAGGGAGAGTAGGATGGATTGGTTTGGAACAAAAAGTCCCTGAGTTTTGGATTGCTTCCTTTTCTCCACTTTTCTCCTCTTTTGCTCTGACCCCTTTTATTTCTTCTCTTTTCTTCTCGAGGTTGACTATTCGACTCGTCCTCCTCTTTTCTTTCTTCATCCTCTTCCTCCTTTTAACGACCTTTGTTCTCTCTTCTTTCTTTCCTTCCTTTGCCCACTCTCTTTATTTTCACTTGCATCTCTCTTTTTTTCTAACCCTTCTTGCTTCCTGGGTCAACTCTCATTCTCACTCTCGACCTCCTTTCCTTCCTTTCCACGACTATTCATTTATCTTTCTCGCACCACCATACATATATATAACGACAACACAACAACCAGCCAACTAACAATACCCAAAAGGATACAGGAGCTGGAACAGAAGCAAGGATGGTTCACAGAAAGATACCCGGCCTATACTCATTCGTCAAACTCCTCTGCCGAACCCTCTTCCACATCTTCTTCAGAGACTATGACGCCTTCCACTCAAATCTCATCCCTCAAGACGAACCCATCCTTGTCATCTCCAACCACGGAAACTACCTTCTCGATGGGCTTGCTCTTTTAGCTACTTACCCGGGCCAGATTTCGTTCCTGATGGCGCAACCGAATTTTAAAACTGCCATTGGTGGGATTGCGAGGAAGATTGGCGCCATTCCTGTTCTAAGGTTCGTTCTTTTTTTTTTTGAGTTGGAGAGGGGTTAGCTTAGCTGAGATATAACGATAAGCAAAAAAAGTTTTTTTTTGTGTTCGCTCTTGTGAAAGAGAGAAAAGAAGTGGGAGAGAAAGAGGTCCATGTGAGTGCAGACCAAGAGGAGAAGTGAGGATTGTCCAGGCCCTTCTTTATCGTTTGTCTGTGGAGGATTGTAAAGACGTATTGTTTTTCCCCACGGTGCACTCTCTTGACATAAGCAGAAGCAGGCAGTTGCCCGGCTGAGCTGGATTAAAACACTCAGTGCGCCAAGAATGGCGTGACTGAGACTGTGCCCACATGGGATGACTTGGGCCTCCCTTTTTTGATCCAATATCTCACATCAGCCCGCACTTGACACACACACAACGACGCCACGCACTAACAAAACTGACTTGTTCAATGACAAAAATAGGCCACAGGACGCAGAAAGATTCGACGGGACAAGTACAGTGACGATATCTCACGACGGAAACTCGATTGAGGGACACGGCATCGGAAAGCAATTGAACGAAGGCGACACGGTCTATATCGAATGCGGCCTATTCGAAGATGCAAATAAGGACAACCGCGTCACCCAATGCTACGCCGTCGTCCAGTCCATCGTCAGTGACAACAAGGTCGCCTTCAAAGGACCCGGTCTTAAATGGGTTCCCGCCACCCTTACCTCCGAACGGGATATCGCTTACATCAAATCACGCAAGATTGTCCGCCATGGATCTCTCAAGATCAGAGTCGAGCGTGGTAACACCTGGGTCGGCATCAACGAAGCCCTCAAGGCTCAGGAACAACAACAGAACGGCGGCGTCATGGCCAGCAGTGCGACCGGCACCATTGGCAAGTTTGTCCAAAAGATCTTTTCAAAGTCACCAGATCCAGCTCTTGACTCGACTGATCTGGCCCACATGGTCGAGACTGGGACGTACACAGGAGCCGATATTCCAGGATCTGTCAAGGCACCACCCAACTTCAACACTACCGAGGCAACGCCGCTTCTGAAGAAATCACGGTCCATGAATTCTACACGACACAATCCCATTTATGCTGCAACGAGACCCGTCGATATGAACGCAAGGCTGTCCTCCTTTTCGACGACACATAGCTCGAGCGTCACAGGCGATGCCGATGAGGATGATGACCTGCTGCACTATGGGAACAATGGCTCTGCATTGTCGCGCGGACTTATCACGACAGGAAACGGCACACCTATACCCACCAATTATGGCTCAGGACTATCCTTTTCCAACTCAAGGGAAAATACCACTTCAACGCCAGTCACTTCTGCCACCTCTGATACTTCTGGTGCTTCAGGATTATCCAACATCACCAACAGTACCTCGGCATCGGCAGCGACCTCCCAGCCTGCTCGTTTCCCAGTCCAGCCCTGCACCTTCACGTTTTCTCACCCTATCGACCATTCCGTCATTTACGAGAGCGTTTGGCAGAATTTCGAAGACCGACGTACTGTCGCCGTCTTTCCCGAGGGCGTCTCCAGCGACGATTATCACCTGCTCGACTTCAAGTACGGATGCACCATCATGGTTCTGGGCTACCTTGCTCAGCACCCGTCCAAGACTCTTCGGATTATACCCTGTGGCCTGAACTTTTTCAACCGCCATCGATTCCGATCCCGATTCTATGCAGACTATGGAGCCCCCATGACCGTCCCTGATCATCTTGTTGCCATGTACCGTGAGGGCGGAGAAGCAAAGAAGCAAGGTACAATGAGATTCTTCCCTTGATTGTTGCTGTTGTTCAAATCGTTGTAAACTTTCTCTACGCTGCTTTTGCTAACACGTGTTTGCATGGATTTTTTTTGTATGCCATATATAGCATGCACGGAACTGCTTCAGATGATTCATGCGGCAGTGGAAGGACTGACACTCAACGCCCCCAACTATGATGAGCTGCGCTTGTACAAGGCGACGCGACGACTCTACAGCACAGGAAAAAAGCTGACGGTACCCCAGAAGTTGGAGCTCACTCGCCGGTTCGCCAAGGGTTACGCGCAACTGTCAGTGACGCCATCGATGGGTGCTCTGAAGCGCGACATCAATGCTTACGACAAACACCTGGCGAACAGCGGCGTTCGGGATTGGCAGTTGACAGCAGAACCCAACATTGCGGTTGCACTTCTGTTAACCATGCCTGCATTGTTCCTTTTGCCGGTGCTGTTCTTGCTCTCGTTGCCTGGAACGCTGCTGTTTGGACCAGTCGGACTATTGGCGACCTGGGCTGCGAACCAGAAGGGTCAGCAGGCAATGTTGGCCTTCCAATCATACCTTCCAGTGTCAAGATGGCCAGGACGGGATGTGATTGCGACGTGGAAGATTGTGGTCTCATTGGCATTGATGCCGGTCTGCTTCATCGTCTACTCCTCAATCTTGACGGCATGGGTCAGTCACTGGGGATGGCTTAAGGAGTACTGGACGATGGGACGGATTGTTTTGTTTTGGCTACTTTCGACGTTTGTGGTGTTCCCGACGATCGCATATGGAACGGTGTGGATCTGGGAATGGCAGATTGATCTGAAGATGCAGGTCAGCGTGTGGTGGTGGAGGCTGTGCGGAGGAAATGCCGAGATGAAGCGGTGGCGACAGGACCTTGTGGATCGAATCAACAGAGAGTTGGTTGAGAGGATGGGAGGCAAGAGTGCTTTTGATGTCTCTACCTATTACTGAATCTGAGGGATGCAGCATATAAGGAAAAGCAGCACAGATGAGATATTTGAACATCTTTTCTATGTGAAATTGTTCTCTTTTCACATCCGTCCCAACCTTTGCTGTTCTTTACATAAAAAAATTGAAAACGAGATATTTATGATGAACAAAAAAGAGACCCTGCATGGTTTGGCAACATTGAGGGGGTGGTGTTGCTCTGATGGCATATCTGCATAAGAACGGGGTACCGTTCCCAGCCTTATTTTTTTTTTATTCGTCTCCTTTAATTTCAATTTTCTGTACTTGTGTTGTTTTGGTCAACAACAAAAGTGGCTTTCGGCTTCAATTCCAAGACCTTTTTTTTTCTCTCTTTCCTTTTCATCCTTGGAAAACTAAAAACTAGGAGAACTGTATGGAAAAGACATAGAGATGCAAATAAGCGAAGTTTCCTTGCTTTATTCTTTCCTTCTATGCCTTGCCTTAACAGTAGCATGGGTGTTGGTGATCGTCCTTGCGCCTGTTAACTGTGTTTGTAAGAAATGGAGTAGGCGAGGATTATGGTGTTCAGTAGTCAGTAGTGCTGGATTTTTTGATGGGCATGGCGAACTGATTGGATGTCAAATTGAGAAGTTGATACACCAGACGGGGGGTCGAGCTAAACGGAGATATGGAAGAGTAAGAAGGAGAAACAGACAAACAAAAAAAAAAAAAAAAAAAAAAAAAAAAAAAAAAAAAAGAGGGATAGGGAAAGAAAAAAGTGAAAGGTACAGTTCAAGAAAGAAGGAAGGCAGTATACGTAAAATTTGCAAGCCAGGAATTGTAGGAGGGAGGAAGCAAAGATAAAAGGGAGGGGGACATAAAAGGAGGGAGATGGATAGAGAGGAGAAGAGGAGGCAATTGGCGAATGGATGCAGAAGTTAATGTAACTGTAATATGAACAATTAGGCACACAAAAAAGGAAAGGGGGCAAAAGGAAGACAAGCCCAAAGAAGAGAATAGCTTATTCAAGCTTATTCAAGTTTGTGGTCGCCATTTCTGCAATGAGGTGAGCATGGAAGAGGGGTGATTGTTCATTCTTTTTCTACTTGTTCATTCTTCTTTTTGCATTACGCCTTCACAATCACTTGCCTACTACCCCTCACTCTCCTTCCCTCTGCTCGAGTCACCAGGAACGACAACGAGGGAGAGACCACCTCTCAAACAGTGTCAGAAAACAAGAAAAAGGGTGCGTTTTTGTTATGAGCCTTGACTCCCTCGTACATACATATCCCTATGTGCTCCCATACACTCTCAAACGCCCTTCCATCGTCCTGTAACAAATAACGGACCCTGCCCAATCAGACAAACACATACTACACATAGCGTTTTGATTTAGGAACAGAGAGAGAGAGAGAGAGAGAGAGAGAGAGAGAGAGAGAGAGAGAGAGAACGATTTAACAAACAACGACAACTACCCTTACCCCCTCTCACTTCTCTCTTCTGCCTCTCTCTCTCTTGCCGTTTGTCTTTTGTCTTTTGTCACTCGCGGCCGTCTTTTCTCCTCTTCTCTTACTCGTTACTCGCAAAATAACGTTCTCTCTCAGACCCTTTTCCTTCAAACACATTGCACATTTCCGTTACACAATCCTCCAGAACAACACAAATCACCAGAAATAACAAACAATAGTGACCTCTTTCATCTTAACAAATCTCGTCGACAGATATCACCACCACCACCAACTACAACACCAACAACACCAACAACGACATTTGCGACTCATCCCTACAGCACACAACGGTTGACGATCAATGTTCTCCTGGGGTCGTAGAGGCTTTGCAAGCCAAGCTGCAAAAGGTGATGGGCCGCATCATCAACAGAATCATGACAGCGCATATATCAACAACAACTACGACGAGGACGACATCCTTGAAGCCATGAAAGAGATCTATTTAAAACATAACCACCACCGCCAACTGAGCAACAACATATCCTCGTTCCACCCCACCAACGCGTCTCGGTATAGTGTCAATAGTAATAGCAGCAGTAACAGCGGGCAAGCAAGGAGTGGATCACAGCAAGGCCAGAGCAGGAGTAATCGGAGTAGTCAGCGGTACTCCCACTTGCAGAATAGTAACAACAACAATTACAATCACTATGGTCACCATCAGCAGGATTCGGTGCAGTCGATGCAGCAGTTCTATCATCTGCACGAGTACCGGAGGAGCGAGGATCATAGCTCGATTCGGTGCTACTCTACAGGGGATTACCATCTGGATCTGACTGCTAATACGTCAAATGGACTTCAGGGCCACCAGCAGGGGATCTATGGGTACGTGCAGAGGCCTCGTACCCCGGACCGAGACCGCAAGGTGGTGGTGAACCGGACGTCAATGGATGAGCAGATGGATGAGAGCGAGGGTCATAACAGTCCACTTCCTCCTCCCTTTTGTCCACATCCTTTTACTGCTGCAGGAACAGCCTTGTCTTCTTATATAACAGCGACCACAGCGACTCTAGCATCAGGAACAGGAGCAGTTGTTTCCTCCACGCAACAGCAACAGCGCACTGTCAGCAATGACAATAGTGAAGGCAGCGATATTAATAGTCCAACGACGACGATCGTTAATAAGACGCTAACGAAATTAACCCGCCAGGCCCGCCACCACACCTACTCTGGATCTCTCGCCTCCTCAACCACATCTTCCATCTCCTCCTCTTCTTCTTCCTCTTCTTCCTCCTCCTCTTCTTCCACGGTTGTATCTACAACGACCTCGTCTGTTCAGTTTTCACCATCTCCATCTCTCTCTTCTTCTTCAAGGGCACTACAGACACCATATACGCCTCGTTCGAGAATGTCTTACCCGACGGCCACCACATCTTATTCGACTTTATTATCGTCGCCGTCCACACCCTCGACCCTAGGAGAAAGAGATGTTGGCGGTAGTGGGTCAGCCACCACTACCACTACTATCAACACCACGACGGCTTTGGGACCATCTACAGAGACCTTGGAATCCTCTACAACCAGCACCACGACCACCGCCGCCGCTACTGGGATGTTGTCGTCGCCTACCTCTTTGACATCATCACCTTCGACACTGAACAACCGTCATAGCCTGCACTCCCTTCCAGGAGGCGAGTGTCCGTTGTCTTCCTCCTCGTCAATGATGACGATGAAGATGAAGGCTTTCGAGGGAGGTGTGAATTTCAACAAAATGATCTCTTCCCCTCCATCTCCATCCTCTCCCTTATCGATTTCGAATTCTCCACCACGACCACTAAGCTTTCAGCAGTATCGACCAGAGTATCAGGTTGCGAGGCCTTTGACAGCGCATTTGAATGCTCCCCTTGCTGAAGGTGGAGGGAATGAAACGAGGAGGACGTCGTTATTAATGAGGATGGAGAAGAACTTGTACCCGTATGCGTACCCGATGGGGGATACGGATCGGCAGGGGAATTCGATGATGCCTACTTCTATGGTCGCTACGAATGGTCTTGCTAGGGGTGCAGGAGGAGCAGGAGCGAAGGTTGGCACTGGTGTTGGGGCAGTTGTAGGAGAAGGAGGGGATGCTGATGGGGATAATGGTGGAGGTGGGGATGGGGTGTTGGAGCTTGGAGGGACATTGAATGCCGAGGAGGGTGGTGGTGATGAGGATACAGTGCCAGAGCCGTGCTATGTGTTCTCGGTGCCTCACTGGGAGACCATCAAGGCCGGGGTAAGTCTCTCCTTATTACACTGAACTTCACAATGATTTAAGGCTTGTTGTTTTCTGGCCATGTGGTGCGTGCACGCCATTGTTATATTCACGACTAGACCTATCATACTAATTTTTTCCTCTTCCTGGCACATGTTTGTGTATTTTATGCAATTTTTTTTATCCCCTCGTGATAGTTGCTCCCTACGTCCAAGCCAGCACGGGACGCGTTAATGGCAACGATAGTGTTGGCGCTGATCACGATTGCGTTGGAGGCGGTATTGTTGTATCGACATAAAGTCATGACTGCCAATCTCACCGGTTCTGCTCCCGCTTCTGTAGGAGGCTCAAGACGGGGAGGGATGTCGTATGAGATCTCGTTCTTCCGACCGTTGACTGTTTATTACTTCATCTTTATCTTGGCGAGGGTGTTTGCTGTAGGACTCCTCTGGGATGCTGTAAGTCTGTATTCTGCTTTTTTTTTTCTTTGTCAAGAATTGACTCGCTGGATCATGGTCAACCCTTACCCAATTGTCCTCACTCTTCTTTTCTTCTCTGCTACCAACCCTTCCAAAAAAAAAAAAAAAATAGGCGATACATAAGAACTCGTTACAACTGGTAGCGTTCACACTCTTTGAATGGTGTATAGTCTCCTACTCGGGACTCCAGATCTGGCAGCACGATCAACTGGTCAGAGATATCGGGATCCCTGCCGAGGTTTTGAAGGGTCTAGGCGACAAAACAACGCAGATAATTTTGTTTTCGCAGCTGGGGTTCCAGATTGCGGCTTGTTTGGCCATCACACTGTTGACGTGGAGGTTGTATTCTGAGTTCGGATGGTTGGTCTTTCAGAAACTTGGTGCAGATGTTTCTCTGAGAAGTATGGTTGTTGCTTTTATTTTTTTTTGTCTCTTTGGTTGTTATACGGCTATCTTTGCTTATTTGTGTTATGGAACTGACATATGAATATGAAATTTCTATTACTGCAAATGGTAGAGATGATGAAGGAGTATAGGCTGCTATTCACACTACTGAAACTGGACGCATTCTTCTTTTTCGGATACGCGATCCAAGTCGCGGCGCTAACGGATAAGCATTGGCAAAAGGGACTTGAAGAGATTGCCTTCGCGATCCCTCTCTCGGGTATCATCATCCTCCTTGGTTTCTGCGCTGTAAGTTTTTCTCTCCCTTTTTCGCTATATCAAGTCAACGTTTTGCCTCGTCAGTATTTTTCGTTTCTGACCGTGACCAACCTCTTTTTCCTTTTTATTTCTTCGCGGTAGTTGAGGAACGAGAATAAGGTGACGATGGGAGGGTTTATTAGCTGTTTAGGGCTATTGATTGCATACATGATCTACCGACTGGTGGCGTTGTACAAGACCCTAACGGGTGATGCGTCGACGGATCCATATTTCTTTAGTCGCAAGACCATGACCGTCTTTGGTAAGTAATACTGCTATGCGCTATTATGGCTTTGCTTTTTACTGCTCCTAAAGACAGAATCTCACTCTTTTTTTTTTTTTTTTTTTTTTTTTGTTTTGGGTCGTTATGATTGTTGTGTGGTTTTGTGTGTGAATAGCTGCATTAACGTTGTTTATGACGGTGTTGGCGCTGGTAAATGCGATCGTGATGCTGTACAATTTCAACAAGGGTCTCAAAGAAGCCAGTAAGTTGCTTTACATACTGTATCTGCATGAGTAATGCAAGTTTATTTGAACAACGAATGTCTAATTTGTGCTTTTTTTTTTGGGCGACAACTTTTAGTGCAACAATATCGCGTGAGGAGATCGGGTACGATCCGATCAGTGACTCCATCGACCCATCAAACGTCTGTCAACGGGGGGTGCGGTGTTTCGGCGACTAGTCTTCAGAACTCCTCCCACCATGGACTTGGTGGCGATACGGGTGTTGTTGTGACTGGTGGGAAGCGTTTGAGTAATCATCGTCATAGTGGGGTGATGAATGGATCGGGACCCGGTCTTGGTGGTGGTGGTGGTTCTGGTGGTGCCATTGGAGGAGGTAATGGGGTTGGAGGAGGAGGAGGAGTGAAGGGCTCGAAAAGAGTGTCGAGGAGGAGTCTATTGCACTGTGAACCGGCTACTGTTGCTCCTGCGATGGTTGAGCGTTGGCCTATCGAGTAGTTGTTGATATTGATTTTGAAGATGTTTTGTACATATTTGTTCATAGTCATTTCTTTCCCACTTTCTCCTTGATTTTGTCTTTGAGATATGTGTGTGTGTGTGTGTGTGTGTGGATCTGTTGCACGTGGCGTTTGAATTTCAGTTGTTGGTCACTAACCAAATTCTAAATACTGTGTGCCTGAGCTGTTCGGGCGACTTAGGCGTCACACTCACACTCAACTGGGCGAGTTTTCCAGGCGCTGGGGTATGACTCTGCTTGAGTGTGTTGTGTTTCCTTCTTTGCACTTCTATCCTCCAACCGCGCCTCCACAGAAAAGCATCGTTATGACTTTCACTTCCACTTTTCCTTCTCTTTGTTCAATCACAACACCACTACTTTCTACTCTCATTGTGTACACTCGACATCTTAACTGATTTCATTTCTACTACAACTATTTACACAAACATCCTATGCAGAGATGCAACAGCAGCAAAAGTCATTCATTCCTGCCTTCGTGAGGGACCTGGTCTACTTTGACAAGATCCAATACCGACCTTCCCCTTCTTCAGACGATCCCGATACTCAATCTCCATCGGCATCGCCCGTGGAGTACATCTCAGAAAACGGACTGATAATCTTGGACGCCATGCAGACGTGCTTACCCATTGCAGTTGTCCAGTCACATATTCCGACTGCCTCGCGGCCCGAGGATTTTGACCCATTCCGGCGGAGCTGTGTGGCCGTTTTGGATAAACTCACCCGACTCACTTTAAAGCAGCACCAGACTCATGGATATAGTGATGGTGTTTCGGAGGCGACGAAGGCGTTGTTGGATCTGTATGACGTGGATAGATTGGAGCCATGGCTCGGACAGACTGGAAGGCGCGCGACAGAGGTTTGGTTTGAGGCTTTTGTGAGAGAAGAGTATGATCAGGCTTGGCTTGTTGGTTCTACCGTCCTCGAGCAATTGATCGTCAATGTATGTACTCTTGTTTGTCTTTGTGCGAGTTCGTTGTGGAATTTAAGCAAAGAATAATTAGTGCTGACATATAATGGAGGGTTTAGATTATTTTTACGCTGCAAGGCCCGGATAAGTTCATTCCGTTTCTAGTGCGAGATCTGGTCGCTGTGCCTTGTCTCACCAAGTCTGTCGATCGCACCCTGGTAATGCCATTAGTTTGCCACTGACGCACTCACTCATAATTGAATCAAAAAATTATCCGCACTTTCCATACTCGCTTTGACCTAACAGTTTTATTTTGATAACGACGCCATAGATCCTGGTGATGAAGACACTGATGGGATCGCCTCTAACACTCAACATCCGGAACCTGCTCTGGCATGGATTTATTACACCAGAGGATCAAATACCCTTGGATGCCTATGGGGCCATGTTGATTGTGACGACCATGTCAATTGCCATGGGGATCCAACAGAAACTGGCAACCGGGCTGCAAATCCGACATGGTGGAGTGCATAGGATAAATTTCTATTTCCAGCAGAGAGGTCGTGGAAATTTACAGGAAGAACAGGAAGAGGTACTGGTGACTGAAGAGCTGGAGGAGTTTGATGCGATATATGAGCGAGTGGCGTATGGGGATGGGCGGTTGCCGTTGCTAATGTCTGGTCCGAGTTCGGGAGAAGGAGAGGGAGGATGTGCAGAACAGAATCAGAATCTGGATCGGGTGTGTTTGATGATGGAAGCGATTGTGCGCAAGAGCTCGTTTGTGACGATCGAAACTATTGAACAGTGGGTCTCTGCCCTGCGGCATTTGAAGTCATCGCAGAGAATTTCCAGCACGGAACCAACGCCAAACATAACAACGACAACGACAGTGACAATGGCATTGACGACGATACAACAGAGATCGTCGTTTATGTTCGTGATGGCGAGTTTGCCACTTCTGGAACATGGGCTGCGGTTGATGTATGTGCATGCGAATGGATGCAAGCAGGATCGGACAAGTGCGCTGGTTGCCGGGGAGTATTACTTGACATTGGATGTGATTCTGGATGAATTTGTTCCTGCGGAGTATTATGAGGCTGATGCGGAGGCTTTGAAAAAGTACCGACCGGACGCGATCCCAAATCGATTGTATTCTGAACTTGGGCCTCAAGCTATGGTAAATATTTTCTGGCGTGCTACAGCAAGAATGTGTATTGTAACAAGAAGTCGCAATAGTCCTTAAGCGAGCTCTTTAAAATATGTTAATGGTCTCTACTTTCATCTCGCAAATTTAGAATCTGCTGCAGGATTTGTTCTTGGCGGCGATGGGACCACGACTTCGGGACCGGACGAGTCACGGAGAAAATAATATCTACTTCACAACCGATATCAGGAAGGAACCATGGTTTGACTATTACTTGGGGATGGTTGTCTTTCTTTTGACCCTGGATTCGACCACTGTTCCTAGAGAGTATGAATCTATGGTGGAGGAAACGCGGCGGTGGGTGCGGATGCATACTGAACGGCGGTTTGATGAATGGTCGGCGATCAGAAAGGAGACTGTCCGTGCACTGTGTATGCTTTTGGAGTACCCTGGTGTTGTTTTGCTGGATGCGACAGGCAAGGAAGGTGACGTGAAGGATGGTATTTTTGGTGATGGTGACCGTAGCGAGGTTGGCACAGTAAAGGACGTACTGAAGCCAGGGTGGATCGCGTTGCGCCTGAAACCCAAGTTGTCAGTCGTATTCTCGAGCGAGGCGAGCTTTGATACGGATGATGCGAACAATATGATAGCTCAGGACCGGATCCGGAGTTGTCTCTTTGCCTGGCCGACTCGAACGATGAACACTCAAAATACCAGCCCCAGTTCCAATTCCAACAACATTAATAATAACGAGGATGGCGAGATACGAGGAATGGCGAGTAATCTGCCCGCATGGATGCTAATCGTGCAGAGTATCCAAGCAGCGACCGAGAAGGTGATGACCAAGATGAAGACCTTTTTGGAGTTGCAAAGGCAGCGACAATTATCGTCACGGTCTCGGAGGCAGCTGGAGTCTATGAAGCCGTTGGTTCCTGGGTGGTTGGGGATGTTGGCAGGATGCTTGGCATTGGTTGAGCATTTTGTCATTCTTCCTGAGGATGATGTTGATACGAAAGTGGGTGTGTGGTCTGATAAGAAGAGGGAGGGGAGCCCAGGGAATAACACAAATAACACACCTGACAAAGTCGATGGCAACAACAACAGCACTAACAGCAGGAAGTACGGCAAGAAGCGGGAGGAGGAGAAAACGGTGGGGACAGTGGTGGACAAGTCGTCGGCAGCGGAGATCCGGTTGAGGCTTGCGATTGTGAACTTGTTGAATAAGTTTGTGTCGAATTTTGAGCGGGTCAAATTGTCGACAATTGAAGCTGCCTGGCAGGATTTTGTCAAGTCTATTGATCCTATTCTCGCTGAGAAATAAAACGTGGTTGCTTAAGAATACAATGTTCTTCATGTTTTGCATGTTTTGTTGTGCTGCATGACATGCGAGCTTGTGAGCAAGGGTCGTTCCCTGTGTGTTATTTGATGTGCGGCAAGATTTCCTGTGCTATTGCCGTGTGAGGAAGATCATGGACGTTCCTGTCTAAAGTGGTTAGTCTGTCAGTCCTTCTCCCCCCTCCCTCTTGCACCCAAGGCGGGGATCCAATGGGTGTCGTTCTCGTCTGCGAGTCGTTGTTCCCGCTGGGAATACTGCCTCCTTTTTTCTCCTCTCTTTTGTCTTTCCTCGCCTTGACCGCCTCTGTTCCTTTCCTTTCCTTTTCTTCTTTTGTCTCTTTCTTCCCTCCTCCCCTTCTTTCTCTCACCCCCCTGCTCCTTCCTAGCTCATCATCTCCTTCACCAAACTTATTTACTACAGATAGTTTGCTCCATCGACCCTATCACCACCAAACGCTGCATTCATACCTGCCCCTTTTGCAACGTCGCTTCTCCCTCTCCTTGAATCTACTCCATCCTCCCCGTAGTGGTATTGCTTCCT
This sequence comes from Linnemannia schmuckeri, assembly GCA_029449235.1. NCBI lineage: Eukaryota > Fungi > Mortierellomycota > Mortierellomycetes > Mortierellales > Mortierellaceae > Linnemannia > Linnemannia schmuckeri. Next base: position 418,477 of record JANATG010000014.1, on the reverse strand, counting down.
TCTCTCCTTCGCGCACCAAGGACTTGGCAGCAAACTAGACCCGAGCGAGAACAACAACATCTGATGCAAGAAGATTCTTACTCTGACAGCCATGGTAAAGCAGCAGATCACAACCTCCAAACCTTACGACTCGCCTCCCTGGCTCGAGTCAATTGCAGATCTGAACAATAAGCAACCTACTCGCTAGGCCTGTTTACGCACGCGTTGGCGTAGTTAAAGGGTCTTCCTCTCGCGTTCCGTCTATTGTTATCCTCCGAAGTTCACATACACACTCTCACACACACCCAACGCACATACGCTTACTACTACCTATAAAAACTATTATCACTCACATACCACGCGCGGACTCGAAGCCAACGTACTTACTATTTCTCTTCTATTGTTCTCTTCTCCCTGCGTATTATTATCAGACCTGGCGCCAACAAACGGAGGAGCCACCGAGGAGATGATGGATACTACTGGAAACGACGTAGAAGAGTCGTCGGGAGTTATCACCTCCATTGAGATGCCCATGGATATTTCACCAGAGGAAACCGCCACCACTGCCGCCACCACTGCCGTCACCAACACCAAGGACGCCGTCGTCGTTACCGACGAACCATCAGCAGCAGTATCCGAGTCTACCGACGCCGAACCCATCGCTACCGAGTCCACCGATAATGGGCCTACTGATGCTGAGACCACCAACGCCGAGCCCAAACAGGCTGAACCCACTGATGTCGAACTCACTGATGTCGAACTTACTGATGCTGAACCCACAGAGACCGAACCTGCAGCCACAGAACACATGATGACAGATGCAGCCGCTACGGAACCCATCACTATCATCACAGACACTTCTGTGGATATTGCCGATCCACCAACTACCATCACTACTGCTGCTGTTGCTGGTGCCAGCGCAACGGGATTGTCGCCATCGCCACAGGCAGTCGAGAATGGATTGTCACCAGGAGACTCTGCTGCAGGAGTGCCCACACCCAGCGAGGCTGGAGACGAGGGACCTACGACCCCCATGTCTGGACAGTCTGCCGTTGTCACCACTGCAACACCCCGACCCCAGCCAGACATTATAGACGGCAGGAGCACAAAGACTGGATACGTCTACGATGTGAGAATGAGGTACAGGGAAACAAAAACTGAAAAAATAACAAAAAGGCTTTATTTGTGGTTACAGGAACTTGTCGCGATTCCGTGGACAACATGCGTCGATAATCACAAATTTATAATTATCTTTCATTGCTTTTTTTTTTTTTTTTTTTTTTTTTGTTTTTTATATTAGATTTCATCAAAATATCCACGGAGATAATGATCACCCTGAGGATCCAAGGCGTATTTGGAAGATATACGAGGCTCTGAAGAATGCAGGATGCTTGGCCCGGATGATCAAGCTCCCTTCACGTGAGGCGACACAGGCAGAACTAGCGCTTGTTCATACAGCAGAGCACATCCAAACCATCACCGACACTGCCAGTATGTGTCATACCTGCCGTTTTCTTCCCCCATTATATTCTATGCAACTTTCAACGTTGCTATGATGAATCATGGCGTGTATTCATTGAATTTCTGATCTATTTTTATGAAAACATGAACTCCCAATAGAGATGGACAGGGAGCAGCTCTTGGATGTCGCCAATAGTTACAATAGTATCTATCTCAGTGCAGAGTCAGCTATCTGTGCCCGACTTTCCTGCGGAAACCTGTTGGAACTTTGCTCAGCAGTCGCCACCGGAAAGGTCTTGAACGGAGTGGCGATTATTAGACCCCCAGGACATCATGCTGAACCAGATGAAGCGGGAGGTTTCTGTCTCTACAACAATGTCGCCATCGCTGCGCGGTTCTTGCAGAAGGAACATGGGCTGAAAAAGATCTTTATCTTGGATTGGTGAGTGTCATTCTTTTTTTCGCATGTGAGCTGCTGCGGTCTGTATTTATGTGATATATTGGAGCTAACCGCTGCGTTCTTTTATCTATCACCAGGGATGTGCATCATGGTAACGGAACTCAGAAGGCATTCCTTGACGACCCCGATGTGGTATATTGCTCTATCCATCGCTACGATGATGGCACTTTCTACCCTGGCGACCCTGTTGCCGCTGCGCTGGATGTGGTTGGAGTAGGAAAAGGTCGCGGAAAGTAAGTGCCGCCAAAACTGACTTATATTATTTATATTTCCGACAATTATCGTTCGCTTATCTCTTGCATTGACATTTGTTCTATGAAATTTCACGCAGGAACATCAATATTCCCTGGCCATGCAGTGGAATGGGCGATGCTGAGTACATCTATGCTTTCCACAAGGTCGTCATGCCGATTGTCTACGAGTTTGCACCTGATTTCGTTCTTGTCAGCGCAGGATTTGACGCCGCCGCAGGTACAGGCCTTTAAATCTCGCCTTTTATCTATGCAATAATTTGGTCCGCAAAGCATTTCATCCTAATATTTGCTTTTTTCTTGACTTTGTCAAATATCTACAGGCGATCACATTGGAGAGAATCTGGTTTCACCGGCTGCATATGGACACATGACGCACATGTTAAAGTCGTTGGCAGGAGGCAAGGTTGTGTTAGCGCTTGAGGGAGGATACAACCTGGAATCGATCGCTGTATCAGGGCTCGCCTGCACCGAAGCCTTGCTCAGTGACCCTATTCCTGCTCTTGGAAGCATCATCCCCAACCCCGCTTGCATCCAGACGATCCACGAGGTTCTGGAAGTACAGTCACGCTATTGGAAGAGTATCACCCCCACGTTTATTGACCCCACTGAAGGTACAATATTTGAACAGGATTCAGCACTTGTATGTGCCTGTTTACATTTGGTAACAACAATTTGGTTATTAACGTCGCTTATAATTGTTTTTTTTGTCGTTCATTTAGAAAAAAATGAAGGCTGGAATGTGGTTGAGCTGTCAAAGGTCCTGGGAGTGTACAGATCAGACTTTTTATACAAAGAACACCGCATGCTCAAATTGCCCATCTCTAATTCATCATACGGCGCAGATTTCCTCGACAATGTCCATTGCACGTAAGTTTTACTTTGTTCTTTGCTATTGAACCTTATTTCATTCAAAGATGTCAACGGCGCTAACATTTTTTTTTGCCGTTTCCACATCACATAGCCAACAACTGTATTCTACCAAGCCTTTATACATCTTTATTCATAATGTGTAAGTGTTATCAAGCTTTTCGTTAGTAATGAGTATGTTGCTCAACACGATCTATTGGGATGTTGGGCTGATGGTTTTGTTTTTGTTTATTTTTTAATTAGTGGCGAGTTCCGTGCACGGACGATGGGCGCTAACAACATTCTTCGGCCGGACAAGTCAAAGATGCTGGACACTGTCGCACATTACGTGGAAAGGATTGTGCAGTCAGGAAACGAGCTGATCGACATTATGGTACCATATCAGCCAGCAACTGAGGACGACAAGGAGCCACTCAAAGACAAACTGACGGAACTCTTGTGCGATATCTGGGACAACTTTGTTTACATGACAGGAGATACACGCCGGATTGTTCTGTTGGCGACTGGTTTTGGATGCTACAGCATGATCTCGTTCATGAATGAGAGACAGAAGGATGTCGCGCGGTATGTCTCCTGCGCGGTTGTGGTGCCTGGAGGAGATGAGGCTGTGCCGATGGTGACAAAGAGGTTGGCTAATTGGTACATGGATCACTCGTTTGTTGTTGTTGCGGACGATCACCCCATCTGGGAGCGAGTCAACCAGAAGATGAGTAATAGGACCGGCAACATTGTTCGATCTGGTAGGAGCTCTCGTCCTTCCTTTTATTGTATCTGTCGCATGATCCGTTGTTCTCTCAAAAAAAAGTGACTGGTTAACGTATACTTTTTTTTGTTAATTCATCCGTTGCTTAGGTCGACCATCGGAGAGATTGTCAGAGTCTCTTCCACGGCTGTACAACACACTCTTCCTTGAGATCGACCGACGGATCAAGGCCCTTCCTCCACTAAACCCACCAAGTTACATGCTGAATCTTCAGGAAACCCCAAGCAGCAACAACAACAGCGCCAATGGCGGCAGCAGCGCCACAGAGGCAATGATCATTGACAGTGACCCAGTAGCACCAGAAGCGACGACATCGACAGAGCAACAACAACAACAACAACGCTACACCTCCTCCTTCTCGTCAGGCTCAGCCGGCGTAGACCTCGCCGTCGTCCAGCAGTTGAGTGGATCTAATCAGGCGTCTCACTTTCACTCTACGGGATCCTTACCTAGCTCGTCGTCCATGGCGTCAACACCATTTACTGACTCTCGTACGGGATCTATGACCTCGTCGTCGGTATCGTCCCTGCCAGATGCATCAGCATTATCAACAGGGAACATGTCCTCCCGAGGATCCAACAATAACCCATTGGTGGACCGATCGTCTATCTCGGGTCAGCAACAACAGAGGTCCCAGCCTTACCCGACCTCAGTGGCAACTTCTTCGACAGCCACTAGTCAGTTGTTCAATGGGCGTTCCCCTTCTGTCGGAAGTCTTGGGAGCTCTTCGGGAGGGGTCACGGGGTCTTCACCAACTCTTGGAGGTCCTCATTATCAGCAGCAGCAGCAGCAGCAGTCTCAGCAGGGGTTCCGCTCAACGCCCAATTTAACCGCCCCCCACCTCACTCATCCACACCCACCTTCCCCGCATCATCAACATCTCCAGCAGCAACAGCAGTTGCTCCCTCAACAGCGGACACCCGATTTAAGCCCTGGACCTCAGGAACATCAACATCCTCATACCCTCGCACGGAGTGGTCCATTGTCGGTGTCAGGATCTTCGGGGTACCACGATGCCAACAGCCCGCGCCAACAGCAGCACCAACAGCACCATCAATTCCAGAACGCAGATGGAGCCTTTATAAGGCAGAGATCCCTATCTTCCGACAACCCTTAGAGAACTAGCCTGCATCATCAACCAAAATACACAAAAGCGGCGCGTTTTTTACTTTTTTTTATGCTTATTTTTAATTTACAGTGTTTTTCTTTTGCGATAAGTGTGATGTGTGAGAAAGTGCAGATAGAAGTAAAAGTAATTGGACGGACTTGATGGGCAGGTGAAAGAAAAGGAGTCGCTTATGGCGGAGGAGCGAGGCGGGCCATGCCTTGGCCCTTGGGCATCTTTTTCTTGCTTTCGTCGTCCAGATCCTTGTCCTTGTAGTAGTGAGGGGCAACTAATTTATCAAAACGAAAAGAGGATATATATATCAGTATTTAGATATTAATCAGCTGCATTCAATAATAAACCAAGAGTAAACATGCCACAAGAAAGAGAGAATAAGTAGGACCATACCTTCGGTGAGCCAGGCGCTATCGATCTCCATGACAACACGCATAAACTCCTTGCTGGTGAGGACCAACTCAAAATAAACAACCCATTTGGGATTGACCTGGTACAAAGAACTGCTCGGATGAATCATAACCGTCTGTTGACTCTTGACCGTCCTGTAAGAATCCCCGGATTTGGTCAATTTAGCCGCATTATAAAAGAACCCCGACGTGATCGCCTTGCGAATCGGCGACGTATCATTCGGGTTCAGGTTCGACACCATCGCCACCTCAGTCCGCTCCATGAGCCCCACCATCTGATCCCGAATATCGCGCGCTCTTGTCATCGACCGGTGCTGCAAAAAGTTCTCGAAACACCACTGGATCGAGTAGTTCGACTCCACCCATTGATCCCAGATATTCAGCAATGTCAAATGGTCCCCTCCGGGCTTGGTCAAGTTCTGGCGAGCCTTGTCCGCATGCAGCTTCTTGTCCTTGGGTCGGTAAAAGATTGCATTCTGGACCGAGAGCATCGCCACAATCGACGCAATCTCCTCTGTACAGTGGTACTTCTCCGCCATAATCATCGTCTTGGCCAACATTGGGTCTCCGGGAAACTCGGCCATACGTCGTCCCAGTTTTGTCAACTGGCCCTTGTCGTTTAGAGCTCCCAATGCATACAGCTGCTCCAGTGCTCGCATCAATGTCTCTGCGGGCGGTGGGTCCATGAACTCGAATCCAATGATATCGTTGATACCCAAAGACTTGAGCGTCAGAACCACAGAGTTGAGGTTGATTCGCTGAATCTCAGGTGCCGTATGGTCTTCCAGTTCGTTGTCGTAAGCCCACTTGGTGTACAATCGGAAACACTTTCCTGGCCCCACACGACCAGCACGACCCTTCCTCTGGTTCGCTGACGCACGCGAGCAGGGCGTTACCACTAACGACTCCATACCAGTCTTGGGGTTATAACTCAACATCTTGGAGAATCCGGGGTCGATCACAAACTTGACACCATCAATCGTAATCGACGTCTCAGCAATGTTGGTTGCTAAAACAACCTTCCTCGATCCCTCCGGAGTCGGCTCAAAGATCTTGCCCTGCATATCCGACGGCAACGACGAGTAGATCGGACAGACGATGAGTTCCTGAATCCGGTCTCCCAGAACTCGACATGTCTGCTGTAGGTTCTCGGCCGCACTGTCAATCTCGTCCTGTCCTGTCAAAAAGACCAAGATGTCGCCTGGTCCCTGAGAAATATGGATCTGCATGACTGTGGTGATCGCCGCCGCAAGGTAATTAGCCTCAGGTGATGTGGTGTAGTGAACCTCGACCGGGAAAGTCCGTCCAGGGATATAGAAGACGGGGGCACCGTCAAAGTACTCTGAGAATTTTTCGGCATCGACGGTCGCACTAGAGATCAACACCTTGAGGTCCGGTCGGAATCGAGCAATATCCTTGATCAGTCCCAGCAAAATATCCGTGTGCAGCGTTCGCTCGTGAGCCTCGTCGATAATGAGACAGCTGTAACCAGCCAGATCGGGCTCACTCATAAACTCGCGCAACAGCATTCCGTCCGTCATGTACTTGACGACCGTCTTCTCGCTCGTACAGTCCTCGAATCTAATTGAATATCCAACCTCGTATCCAAGCTTGACTCCCATCTCCTCGGCGACACGGGCAGCAACACTCATAGCAGCAACACGACGGGGCTGGGTGCATCCGATCTTGAGCCCCTTACTGGAATATCCTGCTTCATGAAGGTACTGGGGCAACTGGGTTGTTTTTCCTGAACCAGTCTGACCCACCACAACCATGACCTGGTGTTCGGCAATGGCGTCCAAAAATGGCTGGCGGAGCTTGTAAATCGGCAACGACTCTCGGACTTGCTTGATCGACATTTCCTTGCGCTCGAGCTCGTTGATCTTCTCCAACAGTTCCTCAGCCTGTCTCTCCTTGGTCTCCTCTTGCTGATCCATGATAAACTCGATGTTGTCCTCGTCAAAGACGTACTCATAATCCATCTCCTCTCCTTCCTTAATATCCGATTTCCGTGTGGCATGCTGTCGTGTAGCGCGGACCTGTTGCTCTTCCCACTGATCCTGCTCTGACACAAACTTCTCGCCGGGCTCTTCCTCATACCGCCTGTACAGGGCATCATGCTTCTTCTTCTTGTCCAGTTTGCCCTTCTCAGTGATATAGTCCTCCGGCATATGATATCCATCGTAACGGTCGTCGACATTCATACGCTCCTCAGCCAGTCTCAACAACTCCTTCTTGTAAGCTAGTTCTTCCCGCTCCTTCCTGGTGAGATCCTTGGAATCAAACAACTCCTCATCGTCTCGAATCTGTAATCGAAGCTTGTCAATCTGGAGCCCCTCACGCTTGGCCAAGTATTCCTGACGAGCGCGTTCACGCAAGGAGGGGAGTGCTGCCTTCCTAGCCTCAGGATCGTCGGCAAGGTTCCTGCGAGAGTCAGACTTTGACGATCTGTCTTCCACTAGTTTTTTGGTCTTGCCCTCGTCCTTGTTCTTGAGTCGATTGGCAAACTCGTCACGCTCCCTGATGTCGTCTTCCCGTTCCTTCTCCAGTCGCTCTTCCTCGAGTTCCTCTAAATAATATTAAAACATGAAAGCAAAAGCATATGTTAGGTGCAGCATTACAAAATTGATCTATTCAGGCTCAAAAATATATAAACCAGCTCCTTATCCATAGGACTGTGATCCGACTCATTACCTTCAGTCTTGGCGGGCCTAGATTCCCGATCGAGTTCCTCTTGCCTTCTCCGCCTGTACTCCTTTTCCTCCTCGTCACTTTCCCAGGCATTATCTCCGCCTTCCTTCCTCCTGATCTTCTTATCCTGCTTCTTGCTACTCTCGGAAGAACCCTTTTCCTTCTCCTTGTCCTTGGAACTCTTTTTCGATTTCTTCACTTTCCTCCGACTCTCCTCATTATCATCTTCATCCATGATCAGCCCATATGATTCGTTCATCTCCAGGAGCCTCAGATTCGCTGACTCTTCTTTGCGCTTCTTCTTGACCTCTGACGCCGACATGACAGTAGTAGCGCCCGTGCCTCCTGCTCCCGCTGTGACTGATTTTGTGAAGGATCGTGAGGATTGGATTCGAGGTGTCCTTTGAAAAAGCTCCTGTGCAAAGGATTGGGTCCTGCTGTTGGTGGGGATATCCATGTTCCCAAAGGACTTTAGGAGATCTGCAGGCGATTTTGCGGTTTGTGCGCAGGCGATCAAAAAATCTCGTGTTGTGTTGTCCGACATTCCAAGCACCTGTGGAGTATATAGAGAAGAGTTGTAAGTATGAGGGGGCGTTGCTGTAACCATACACTTGTGGGAAGACAAAAAACAATGAGAAAGGGAAGAGGGGGTCGAATTGTGTGAACGAACCTTGATGGAAGCGTCGGAGACCCAGCGTTTGAGATCCTGCATGTCCATGGTGAGGAATCGACTTTGGGTGTGTGTTTAGGACAGTATGTAAGGAGCTGTGTTGTGTTGGCCGTCGGATGAGAGTGTAGGGGAATGCGAATGAAGCAATTGACAGTTCAGAACGAGGCGCGATTGGTGGCGGAGGAAAAGTGCAAAAAAGAAATCGAAATACGTCACCGAAGTAAATTTAGGTGCCTAAATTAACGACGCGAATTAGTCTCGATTCGTCGTGAAGGTTCAGGTCCAAGAGAGCACCTCGACTTGCAAGATTAGAGGTGGATAAAATGCATTCAAACAACCACCACCATCAGAATCAAGGCTTGCGGTTACAGTAGTAGGAATTGTTTTCAGTGTGCTTCCAGATCTACTTTTCATCCTCATACAGCTTTTGGAAAACCACACCTTCAATCATTTTTCATTGTACAGAGCACTGTACAAGGCAACAGGCTAACCCGAGACTCTGAAAGTGTGTATTGAAAAAAGCAGTAGTGATGACCATGCTTAATAGCTACCAATGCGTGCTTAACATATTAAATAGACGCTGCAAATGCGTCGATAAGTGAGGTAAAATGAAATAAGTTTTGTACCAACACTCCGTCTAGGAGCAAACTAGTCAGCTGTCCAATAGTTCCTTGCTCTCCATCCGTGGTTTGTCAGCGAACGTAAATGCTATTGCCTTGAAAGACGGGGAGATGAAGAAATGCAGATTTCCTGTTGTGTTGTGTTGTATTGCTTTTTGTGTTTGCTTATTTTGCGAGTGCTAGTATATTTTTCCTGTCACCATGGGCTATTGCTGTTGTCGCTGGTGTTATTGGTACTGATATGGAGCGGGGGATTGTGCAAAGGTGAAGAATGGGCTCAAAATAGAAAAGCACAGAGAGAGTGGGATGACTAGATGACAGCCGTTGAAGTCGAAGAAATGACACGAGTGCGGGAGAGTGAGGAGGGAGAACTCTGCTCTCCATAAAGTACACCTGTCTGTTATTGATGGCAAGAACAGACTGACCAGGGGGTCGTTTACTTAACCCACAATAGGCATATTTTGCTCTATCCCAGACTTCATTCCAAAATTTTTAAACTCGAAGTGAAATGCGCACAGAACCTTATTTTTTTGACGTTCAGCCTCCACACTTCAACATGCGCTGCTGTACTGTACATGAGCCTACTAAAAAATCAGTGGAGAAAAAGCCCCTCCCTTTTTCCTCAATCTGTCTACTTTAATATCATCACCAGTGTCTTCGTCATAAGGTTTCAGTGCGTCCTTCTGCCTTAATTGTTGTTCTATCTCAGCAAAAGTTAGGATGGCTGCCTTGTTTCTGCTGTCAGGAAGCCAATAAAAGTAGTATGCTGTCAGGAAATCTCTTATACCGTCAACTCCATAAGTAAGCAAAAATCAGCAATCAGTTACAACGCCAATGAAATATCAGCACCTCCTTCGAGACAATGAGTGGCTGTTTTGAAGTGAGATAGGAAGAGTATGCTCAAGCAGTGGTCATCGGGTGAGTCTACATATTCAAGGTATCACTTTTGGTGGAAAAAACTGAAAGCTCTGTGGAGAGCTAACCATCCTCTCCTCTATTTGTAACTGCACTTCTATGTAATCGTATCAAATAAGGAACCTAATGTTTTGATATGTATACGTTCTTGTTTTTTTTTAAAAAAAAAAAAAAAAAAAAAAAAAAAAAACCATTGGGAACGGCCATGCGACAGTAACACATGAGCGGCGCATTGCTCGCTAGTAGAAAAAGAGACTCATAAAGTGTCGTTCGGTTTGATTTGGGCTCACATTTTCCCGTTTACTTCCTAAGTGGTGGAAGGTTGGCACAGAGGCTCTGTTTGTTGTACTTTGTTTTTTCCGCGTTGCTTAAAGTCGAGGGTAGAAGATAAGAAATTGTCGATGGAGTTGGTACGTAGCCAAAAGGTCATCACTACAGTTCGGTGTTGGTTCACCATTGTGCATTCATATCGCTCCAGTGTCGCAAGAATTTTTAGCCAAGCCGCTTTCTATCGTTGGCGACGAATGATACTTGAAACGTGAAACAAAAAAAAACAAAACTCTCCACTAGCGTTTATTTCTAGTCTCTTGGTTTGTTCGTACTTGTTATGCTCAATTCTCTTCACTTTGTATCCATTTACACATGAGCTTTATGTTTATTCACTTGTTTTTTTGTGTTTACGTCGAAAGATTTTCTCTAAGGTGGTATTCTATTGCGGATTGTACCACCAACAAAATGTAACTCCAACAACCAATACAAAACACACGAACAGCAAACCAATGCAACAGCCGCCTTACATGCATGAGTAATAGAATATTCCAAGTTCAATTTCGTTTATATGTTGCTCAAACAGGCTCAGCCTTATCATTTCTCATTTGCAATATCGTTTACCCCATAACTACTTTCAACTTACATTTGTGATTTGTGCTCTTTTTTCTTGAAAATACCGACATTTGCGCGTAGTATTCCTCGGTGATCATGGGCACATAATCGACTGCAAGCAAGCCTAACTGATTCTGTGCATGTTGCTACGATTGTATCTTTTTCACAAACATTCCTCGCGGGGTGTAAAAGGGTAGTCGACAATTCATTTCCGTTTCTGTATCCCTCCACCCTTCCCCTCCTCCCTTATCGTACACCATAAAATTCGCCGCTGCCATCGCCACCCTTGCTGCCATCGCCCTCTCGTCGATTTCGACTCGGTATACCAGGCTCGTGAACGATGCCACAGGCCCTATCCAATACCTGGCTACCGGCCACTCTATTCCTATACACACTATGAATCGACAAGCCCTTCTGCCTCACTGCCACCGGTACTCTGTCGACTCTAGTCGTCAAGGGTGCGAAGTACTCCATCACAGGAAGATGGCTTAGAAGAGTCGTCTACATTAATAGCCATGACTTGTGCGCTCTCCTCGCGGCGAGCGGCCTGACCTACCCTATCCTGCAGGGCCCTACAATTTGAACTTGTGTCAATGTCCGGTTCAACACGCCTTCCAACGTATATACTTACCCTTAGTGGAACGGACTGATCAAGGAAAAAAATTGCGCCTAGTTTTTTGGCCGCGCTTTTTCAATATTTCTTTTGTACTTATTTCTGATCCCATGTTGTTTTTTTCTAGCTTAACTGGGAGTACTAGTACCTGGACACCAATGGAGACGGCGTAATTTTGTTTTCTCAGAAGAGTAAGTTCATTTTGCTGGTCATTGGTATTTGTGTTTACCGAACAATTTGGGAAAAAAAAAGCAACAATAGTGGTCGTGTAGCCCCATTATTCACTCTTTTTTTTTTTTTTTTTTTTTTTTTTTTGCTTTGTATATCTAGTTTGATCATCAGCTCCCTACGACCCTGGCATTCCTGGTGCCCCTCTTTCTGGTCTGACCGCAGTGAGCTGTCTTAAGTAAAGCCTTACGGCTTTTAACGCGTTTCTGCGTCAGGCTCACAAATATAGACTCCATATCACCTCAGACCTTTTTCCACACTTATTTCCTCGCTCTCCGGGAGTGAGCGAACATTCAATGCGCGTTTGATAATTAAAAGTAGCCATGCAAGTGCAACTGTATACCATATCATTTTTTTCTCTTCTCTTGGCGCTCAGCATTGGCGCCTTGCAGCCCTTCACTTATTTTTTCTTTCTTCGCGTTCTAATTCTTTTTTGGTGGACTTCTGTCCTTCTTTTTTTATTGAAATGCTCTAATGACGATGAACTCCATATCACTTGCAGGAACAGTCTTAAAGACTTAATGGATGAATGGCCACTAGATTTAATATGGCCAAGGAAGGAGCGAAGGTGACTTGATTTAGCAGGTAGCGCCCTGGAGACCGCGGTCAAGAGCTAAGAAGTACAATAGACGAAAAAAAGCCAGCATTAGCGCCTTTACAGTTGACTCAGGAGCAAGAAAGCACATCATCTCTGGTCGAAGTGCGAAACGAGCCTTCATACCTCGCTGGCAGAAAATGGTGCCATCGTTCGCGTTGGTAGCGATAAAGTCGAACTGGGTGGTGACCTATCAAAGAGCGACAAAAGAACAAGTGAGATGAGACAGTGCGCAATAAGTACGATGATTGTCTTTGCTTTTCAACAGCAGAACACAGACATCTCACAGTATGTACGACAAAACATAAAAGTTGCTACTTACACCCTCCCAGAAGTCGGGCTTTAACTTGAGGCAAATTTTGAGCTCAGTCGTGGTCTCGGGGATGGGGCAGTTCTGGCCATTGGCAGCCAGGACATCGCAGAGATCAACGCTGTCTCTGTAAACAATGCGGTTGAGATACTTGCCCCAGACACCGAGCTTGGCGCCCTTGGTGATGGGGGCCGACAGGGCACCGGTGGCGGTGAGGCAGTAGTCCTGACCGAGACACATGGGTGAGGGGCTCAGGCTGAGGGAGCTGATAGCCAGGTCCGAGGGCTTGTCAGCGGCACAGTCGGTGAACTTGGTGTAGGTGCCAGACTGGGCCGAGACGGTCGAGAGGGCGGCAATAGCGATGACGGCTAAGACTGAGGTAAACTGCATGGTGGATACAAGTGGTTAAGAAGGGTGCGTTGGTAGGGCTGGGGCGAAGTGTGCTTTAGATGTGAAGTGGTGATCTTAGGAATGAGGAGAAAAAAACGAAATTGTGCTGCCCCTTTTATATTTTTTTGTGAAAAAATGACGCAACACGTTTTCGAAATGGTAGTACCAATGTATCATAGAATATCAACCGAGCAGAAAGTAAGCGTAGGTACACTACAAGGCACTAATGAAGCACAAATAGGTACACAAAGAAGCGGGTTATGGTCGAATCCATCGCATCCAATCGCAAGGTAATCGTAAGGGAACGAATTACAGCGGGTACAAATAAAGGGAGGAAGAAACCCTTTGATGTAATGTACAGTGTATACGGCGTTGAGAAAAAAATGATATGCTGCAGACGATATGCTTGTACTCTAGAAGGTGTAGAGCGCGCTGAGTTGAGTTTGAAAAGTCGATCAGGCCGCACTGCGCGAATAAAGTAAAAAAAATCTGGGAAAGTTCTCAAAATGAAACTCCGTGCATTACATATATCATCAAGAGTCGAGTCACAGTATGCGCACTCTCGCAAAGGATACTCCGTTCTACGACATTGTGCTTGTAGAATGGGATTATTTTGTGCAAAAAGTATGGAGTCAAGTATTTTGGCAGTGAACCGCAAAAAGGGGGATTGCTCGGAAAGCATATTCTCCCCCGCCGTCCGTGAGCCAAGGCAGTTTTATTGCAGTAATTCAACAATGCACGAGCCAACAGGCGTGGAACAGGGTACAAAGGCAATTAGGCGCAAAGTTAGTGTTTGTTGACCCGCAATCAATTGATCCACTCAGGTCCAAGGACACTATTGAGAGTAGGGACGAGCGTGGGAGAACAATCGAATTGATTTCTATTCTAAGAAAAGTATTACATGTGTCTGTAGAGTTTCAAAAGCCGATCCCGGGAAAAGAAGAAAAAAAAAAATGAACACCAGCGAAATGTGGCGTCACTTTCCCTGGAGGAAGAAAGGAGGGGAGACAACACGTTGCGCGCTTTTTGCGCCAACCGTGGGATACAACTACATTGATCCAGGTGGTCGGACTAAAAAGGGTGCGACAGGTGTATTTGTATCCATGGTTGTAAATGACTTGCGGAGAAAGGCGGATAATGAAATTGGCGGGACGCGAATGAAACTTCAAAGAAGAAAAAAAAAAGATGCATGTGTTGCATTTGCGCAGCAAACCATTTGATTTCTCGTGCTTTTTACACGCTTGCGTTGTCTGCCCTACAATGGTCGCGTCTATTACAGAGATAATAGTAGTAATATAGAATGCGAATAAGGAGCGACTATCGGCGGCAACCGTTCCGAGTGAGACGATACATACGAAGCAGATTGAAGGATATCCCGATGAAATCTCCCCTTCCCTCTCCCCACGACGCGACCTTGATTCGATCACAGCATCTCACACATACATTCAGGCTGTCATTCAATTAGTCTGTCTGCCCTTCCCTAGTTCCGTGGGCGTCAGTGTGCGTAGTTGCTCCTAGTGACTCAAGAAAACTAAGCAACAGGGTTGGAAAAAAAAGCCCTGGCATATTTTTTCCCACGTTGGACAGCGGAGAAAATGGGCGCACTTCACCCGTGATATATTCTGGTGCACCTGTGACCCAATCCTACGACAGGCGTCCATTACTAAAAACAAAAATCATTACATTCATGAACAAACACATGGAAAACATGATGTGGACTTATTTGAGACCTTCAAGTCAATTATGAAGCTCATAGAATAGTACTAGTAAAAATGATACCCATTTGTGCATTGGATTGGAACAGGCACACTCAAACTGAGCAAAAGATAGGGTGCTGTTAAGGTAAATCGTAACGGGAGGCAAATGGATCTCGTTTCAAGATGGCGCCCATTGTTACGGAGTTCTGAGATGAATTTTTTGAGGACAGACAGTAGTTCCAGGATAGACGCGTAAGGGAGGATGGATATCTCCGTATTTAGCACTGCTTGCCGAAGACGGTAGTCAATTGCTCGCCAGTGGGGAGAGGGTGTCTAGGAGCTAACACAAGCTCACAGATTCCGACAAGAATGAAAGTGGTTGTAAATGTTCATGACACCATAGATCATGCAATGGAGATTAACCGTGCACCATCTATACGAAAAATAGGAGCTACCTGTTCAAACTTACTAAACTGGTAGAGGATGTTTTGGGCACCGTACTCGTTGCCCGCAAAAAAATGCATTTTAATGAGACTCTGTAACGGGCAAAGATTATAAACTGAAGAAAAGGAATGAAAGTGAATAACGCCGCCTCAGAAGAATGTTCAAATGTTAAATTATGCTTGTTCTACAGTTTTAGCATATTACCTTATGCCAGTGGGAATGTGGGCTTGAGATTGAAGCAAATTTTCAAGGAGGCAACGCCGGGGGCTGGTCCATCAAGCTGAGTAGCGCAGCTCAGGCCGCTGCCAGCAAGCAACGGCAGAGAGAATGCTACTCGAAGTATAAACTCGCCCAAAGTACTCTCCTTTGATAATCAACGCAGCATCCTCGACAATAGGCCCTGTTAAATTACCGGTGGTTATCAAGCAAATGGGCTTGCCGACGCAGATGGGCGAGGGAGAGAGGGTAAAGTTGGTGGTTGGCCTGAAGGAAAGAGTGTCTAGGATTTGGCAGCCGAAAAAGTTGATGTAGGCATCACCATAGGCCGAGTAGGCTGAGAGGGCGAGGCAGCTGAGAGGACGAGGTAAGCGAAGGCGACGAGGGAAGCGGTGAACTTTATAGTGTAAGGTTGGTGTAGAGGGGTTTTTGTGGTTGAGCTGGAGAGGCTTGCTAAATATCTATGAAAAATGAGGTAAAAATGTGAAACCTTCCACTCTTTTATACTCTCGACTGTAGGGATCAGAATTTAAGGGATGGTGAACATGAGCATGGAAATTGTTGCCATGAACGTGAGCGATACTTCACCGATAGAAAGTAACAGCTTTTGAAAGAATGAAGTTCAGTACAAAAAGCTTACAAATTAGAAAATGGACCATGGCAACCAAAACAGGATGTCTGCCTGACAGAATGAATGTCCACAACCATAATTGCAGACGATGGTCTGGTCAGTGTTTAACCCACATATCCCATTTCTAGTTAAAAAAAAAAAAGCACGAAAAAAAAGCCAATGAGATCGTCCAAATGCGTCAGGATAGGGGAAGAGTAGAAATTCAAAAACACGCCGAGACGGTAATGAAAAGGAAAACAAGCTTGTAGAGGTGTTTTTGTTTATTTTCTGGGTTATAAATGATATTATGTATTCGTTTGCGTTGCGTAACGTTGTTTTCTTGTTTGTCGGACAAACGAACAGTCGCGATTATTTCACCTGAGTCGAGCTGACGGAAGGTTCCAAGGTCAAAGGAAAGTGTATTTTTGTTCCGTCTGTCCACTGTACGCCTCCTCCCTAAAATACTTCCGCACTCGCCATCCTACTCACCTCCTATCATTCTACCACGTACCGAGAGTTACAAAGGTTTATACTTCCAATCTCCCGCCGCTCGTCTCAGACACCCTTTTTTGCTCGTCAGAAATCCTTTTCGGCTTGTCAGAAACTCTTGCTACCGTTTTGAAAACCCTTTGGAGCAATTCAGACGTCAACATAATAGGTTCATATCTGTACATCGTCCCTCTTCTGAAGTGAAAACTGCAGACTGTCTGCCAGCCTATGTTATGACTATGAGTCGTAATTCCAGATCCGCAAAGGTATATACACACGCACACAGAAAAATGGTGCTATTCAAACTTGGATGACAGCGAGATGTGATGGTGAAAAAATGTGAAATACTAATAAAATGCATATGCGTGTGTGGTTTGTAACTCTAAACTAACTGCAGAAAAAAAACTTATTACCTGCCTGCCTTATGCCGATAATGACTCGACATAGGCCAACGCCCTCCTCTTAACCTCCTCAACCGACTCCTCATCTCCATTATCCTTCTCATACGCCAACCACTTCTTGAAGAAGAACTTCATCTTCTTGGACGATAGCTTCAAGGACACAACACGAGCGAAAAGACGACGGACCGCATCCTGTTCTCCGTTCCGGACCTCCATATCAATATAGACAGACCAAAGATCGATCCTCTTGGGGTAATTGCTCATTACTCCCTCAAAGATTGTACGACCACGCTCGGGCTCACCATACTTGAACTCGAGCTGGGCAAACTTGGAGATCGTCTTGATGTGCTTGCGCTTGGGCAGAGACTTCAAACTGCGCTGGAGCAACTCGCGGCCAGCCTCGAGGTTGCCGTGGTGCAACTGGAAGTGACCGAACCCAGTCCACACCTTGGAGCTCTGGCCAAACTTCTTGGTCATCGTCGTGTACAACTCTGTAGCAAGCTAATTGAAAAGAAGCATAAAGTGACACAAAATCGGTCAGTCGCTATGTTCAAAACATACCGGCTTAAGAGCAAACCAAACATGTACAAGCAAAAAAAAAAAACATAAATATACCTCGATCTTGTTGGAACGCTCATAGATCTTGACCAACTGGAGATAGATCTTCTTGGGCTCGCAGGTCTGGACAGCGTTCTTGAATACCTCCTCCAAGGTATCGGCACTGCCAAAAGTGTTCTCCAAGTTCATCAGGGCAACCCAGACGTTCATCTTCTCTTGCTCCTCCCTGAAGCTGATCGACTTCAACGCACGCTGACCAATCTCGCGGGCTTTGCTAATCTCCGAGAGCTGGAGTTGGAAGGCCATGTAGTTAATCCAGAGGTAAGAAGAGTTGGGCGAACCCAACAACAGACGCTCATAGTCAGATGCGACCTGTGGTGCCTGAGACTCCAAATCGGCAGTGTCGTCCTGAACAACGGCCGCCTGCTTCTTGGCCTTCTTCTTCTTGCTTGACCGCTCATCATCCGAATCATCGTCCGAATCAGAGTCACCGCTCTTGGTATCTTCTTCAGCATCGTCCTTGCCATCCCAGTTGAATCCAGAGGCAACGGCCAAAGGTGCAGCGTCGGTCATCTCAACATCGCTATCATCGTCTGCAATCTTGGTCTCCTCCTCAGCCCCGTCTTCCTCAGCATCCTCTGAGTCGCTGTCATCGTGTCCTGCAAAAATGTTATCAACCTCGCCGTCAGACTCCTCCTCGTCTTCCTCAGCATCAGAGTCATTCTCACCCATCTCGACATCATCATCGCTAGCTCCCTCCATTTCCTCGTCAGACCCCTCAGCAGATTCGACATCTTCATCTTTCTCGTCCTCATCAACCTCGGCATCAGCCTCCTCAAAGTAAGAAGACTTAAGACCGAACGAGATACGTTTCTTCTCCATGTCAATGTCGAGAATCTTGGCCTTGACAGGATCGCCGACAGAGTACAACTTAGAGACATCGGGCACGTGGTTCTCAGAGATTTCGGAAATGTGGCAGAGACCACTGACGGTACTGTTGTCAATCTTGATGAAAACTCCAATGTCCTTGACGGCCTTGATGGTTCCCTTGACCTTCTCGCCCTTGGTGAAGTCAGCAAGGGTCTGGATGGCCTTGATGCTGGGGTCAATCTGACTGGCCTTCAAGGTCAACTCGATCTGGTGGTGGGCCTCGCTGACGTTGACAATCTTGGCCTTCACAACCTGGCCAACCGTAAAATGACTCTTCCAGTCCTTCAAGTAGTCGTCTGAAAGCTCGGCAATCTTGACACGTCCGCTCAGCTTGTGGCTCAGGGCAACGAATAAGCCCTTATCGGCGACATTGCTGACATAACCCTGGAGGATTCCACCGGCAGCCAAGTCGGAAAAGCCCTTGACCTCAGGATCGTGGACGACAGAGTGGTTCTCGGGAGCCAGACGCGAGGGGCGGAGGGAGAGATCAATCTTCTTATTGCTGGTATCGACCTGGAGGACAAAGCACTTGAGAAGCTGACCCTTCTTGAAGTTCTTCAGGAGCGTCTCCGAGGGGGCATAGGTATCAGCAAGATTGGTGAGGTGAATACGACCAAAGACCTTCCCACCAAGGTGAACGTCCATTCCAGTGTGCTGAATGTTGGCAACGCGAGCGCTGATAACCGAGCCTTCCTTGACATCCTCAAACTCGGCAATACCGCTGGTACCCTTCTTGGCCTCCTTGGCAACACCGTTGCGAGGGGAAACGGAAGCCTGCTCGATCGAGAGAATGACTCGCTCAGCAGCTTGACCCTTGCCCTGGGACTTGGGGACGTATGCTACAAGAGCCTTGACCTTCTCCCCAATCTTGTATCCGATGAAACGATCCTTGCGGTTATTGAGGGAGCGGGTAGCAGCAAAGGCGATCATGTTGTTGACCTCGGGGATTGACATGACAAGGTAGTCGTCCTTAACGAGCTCGACGACAGCCTCGACAGTTTCCTGAGCCTTTTGAAGAGCGGCAAGGCTGGTGAGATTCTTAGAGATGTTGGCAGTCGAGAATTTGTTGGCTTTGATCTCCTTGGCCTCTTCTGCAGAGATGAGTGAATCCTTCAAAGTAAAATCGACAGTGTCCTGCTCGAAATCAACATCCAAAACCTTGGCGGCGCACTTGGTGCCAGCCTTGATTTTACCCTCCTTGATCTGGTTGGCGGCGACGGAGGCGGACTTGTTGGCGCCGTACGAAATGGTCCACTCGTCCTTTCCGACAGCCTTGACGTCAGCTAAAGTGCAGGCACCGACCGAAACAGTAGAGTCGGTCTTCTTGGCGAGACGCTCGAGCTGTTTGAAGAAGGCAGCCAAGAACTCGCCCTGGAAAACGACAGACTCGGAAGAAGAGACATCAGAGGGCTTCAGGGAGACTTCAGTCTTTCCATCAGTCGGGTCGACTCTCAAGACCTTGGCGAGAACAGACTGGTTTCTGACAAAGACAGCCTCGGAGGCGTCGGAGAGCGAGTGTCGGAAGGCAAGGGCCTCAATACCGTTGGCAAACTCGACAAACACACCAAACTTGGCGACCTGGCGAACAAATGCAGGGTAGACATGACCTTCCTTGAGCCCAGCGCGCTCGGTGATCAGCTTCTTCTCCTTAGCAGCCAGCACCAAAATAGGCTTCTTGGTGACCATAACAGAACCGCGGGTCTCATCCTTGCTGAGGACAACCAAATCCGAGATGATCATTCCCTCCTTGAGACTGGCAAAGATACGATCAGCCTGCTCACCGAGATGATCCGAAAGATGGGTGGAGTGGATAACAGCCTTAGTCTCGGAAGGCTTGAGAGTCAAATGGATGAGGTCCTTCTTGATGGTGACGATCTTGCCCTTGTGAATGGATCCAACCTCGACGGAGCCCAAGTCAACCTCCGAAGACTTCTTGAATGAAACCTTCATGTTCTGCTCAGTCGCGTTGACCTCCAAAACTCTGCAAGTCTTGACCTGACCGGGCTGGAAGATGCTCAGGTTGTTAACGTGTGTCTCCTGAAGTTCCGAGATGTGGGCAAAGGCCTTGACGTTGTTGAAGAACGAAACGATGCATCCGTGAGAGTTGACCTTGACGATCACACCGTCAGAGAGAGAGCCAGGAGTGATGCTATCGAGAGAAGTAAAGATAGGGTGCTTGCTCGAGATGAGCGAGTCCTTGCAGGTCAAAATGACTCTGCCCTCAGTGGCATCAGTAGAGAGGACTCTGCACTTGATCGACTTGCCCTCCTTGAACTTCTCGTCTACATGCTTCTTGGTGCTGGTGGTGACAGCAGAGTCAACGCAGTGGAGGAGGGGGACGAATCCCTTGATATTCTTGGCAAGGCTGACGATCACACCCTTGTCGCTAACCTTGGCGACAGTTCCCTTGACAACGGATCCGACAGCGATATCTTCAATGCGGAGGAAAGGCTGATCGACCATCGACTCCTGCAAGCTCATCTGCAAAAGACCATCGACGGGATCGTATCCAAGAACAACACCACGGTGGGTCGAGTCGACGCGGAACTTTCCAGTGGCGGAAATGTTGGCGAGATGCTCGTCAGCGACACGAGAAATGTGGACGTAGGCGGGGATATCGACACCATCGATTGTGCACAAGAGTCCGTGGCGAGGATCAATACGCTTAACAGTGACGGTTTCGAAGGAGCGTCCAATGGGGATGGCCTTTCCAGGGAAGATCTTGGAGCCGAGCTCAGACTCTGTTGTGTTAGGCTGGGTCAGACCCATGATGTGCTTGGCATTGGAGAGACCGATTCTGGTGGGCTGGCTGGCGAGGTCGATGTAGAGGACTCTGGCCCTAACTTTGTCGTTGACCTTGAAAGTTTCCTCGAGCTCCTTTTTAGAGGTGATGATGCCCTTGGACGTGTGGAAGTAATCGATGGTGGCGTCGAAATGGCCCATGAACTTGCCAACAGCTCCAATATCCTGGATCTCTGTAATGTGCGCCTCAATAACATTTCCAGGCATAATCGATCCGACTTCCGAGAACGAGAACTTGTCACCGAGCTAAATTGTTAAAAACAAACGCATTTCCCGATTGGTTAATACTGCGCTCGTTGCCACCAATTCACTATCCCAAAATCGTGCATCTACAGCAAAAGAGTCCAAAAAAAAAATAATTACCAAAGCCTTGGAGACCTTCATGGCATCGACGGTCAACTGAACAGTCTTCTTGTTAGATTCCATGGAGAGAACACTGAAAGTGAGAACCTGGCCAACGGTCAGGGGCTTGTCGTTGTTCTTGATGCGCTGGTACATCTTCGCCTCCGAGTTCTTAAGGAATCCATGCAAGCCGTTGATTCCAAGGTTGACAATATAACCATGGTCCTCCACGCTCTTTACTGCTCCAGAAACAAACTATTTTGTGTGCGATTAAATGGTATTCAATAAAACAAAGGATAGATTAGCTCAAAATGCACAAACTAGAAAGGATGACTGTCGCGAGTTGACAATATCCAAAAAAACAAGTCGTTTTCAAAACATACAGTTCCGACAGCAATATCAACGGGCTTGACTCCGGCATTGACAATGAAGGGCTTCAAGCTCAAGATAATCTTGCGTCTCTGCTTGTCGGTTCCTGAAGCGGCAGCTCCCCCTGAAGCGCCATACTGCAATCCAATAATGACACACTGAACCCACTGGCCGATGAAGTACTGTTCCTTCAAGTCAGGAAGAGTGTCACCCGCGGCCTGGATCAACTCGTCCGAAAGCTCTGAGATGTCGACAAATCCTGTCAAGTTGTTGGGGAGAGACACGATAAGCTCAGGCAAGTCGGAATCACGTCCATGGCTGATCCCGCTGATGCATCCAAGCAACTTTGTGCCCTCAGTCAAACGCTATTATCAAGAAAGTAAGGAAGGAGGGTTAGAGAGCAATGGTTCGACACTTTCCGATTCAGTCAATGACAGGTCGAGGTATGCATTCCATGCATTGCGCTAGTGTACCTTGAAGGAGAGGATCTCGACATTGAGCTTCTTCTTGTCAAAACTGTTCTCGAAACTGACTTCGCTATTGGCAGTCTTCTTTGTGGATTTGCGCTTCTTCTTTGCGGGTTCCGATCCAGCAACGCCTGAAGGCTTTGAGCCTGGTTCCTGTGACGGATCAATTGCCAAATGAATGATATTTGAAAGTCATAAGTAGAGTGGAGAGGATTGAACGACAAAAGATATATGAAACTAGGTAGACCAGTTGCTTGTAAAAGATCGAGTAAAAAAGAGCAAAAATTGCACTTACAGAGAAGAGTGAGGTATCGGCTTGATGGGCGATCTCTTTGTATTCGAGGGGAGTGAGACCTGAAGCGCCACCTCGAGGGAAATCCTCCTCCTCCTTCTGCTTTCTCTTTGTAACGGGAGCCTTGAATTCTTTTGTTGCCGACATTTTTCGTTGTTGAAGGTTGAGTGTATTAGTTAAAGTTGAAGGTTGAAGGTTGAAGGTTGAGGTTAAAGTGAGTTGAATGCAAAGGGACAATCGAAAGTGAAAGTAAAAGTGAACAAGTGAGTTGGAATGAAATGAAATGAAGTGAAATGAGCGATATGTTGAGGTGGGAAAAAGAAATGATAAAAAGAGTCGACCGGTATATGCGAGTGAGAGAGAAGGAGAGGAAAAGAGTCGCTCAGTTCGTGTGAGGTTTGAAGTCGATGTGGAGGAAGTATCGATAACCAGGCAGAGACTGACGATGGGTCAACAAAAAGGGCAAAGGGGAAGGGAGAGGGTGGAAAGAAGGAGAAGAAAAAAAAAGAAAGGGTTCTACTTGATGTGAGTTTATCTTGTCCTGGACACAGAAGGCACAAAAAAAAAAAAAATCTGTGGCGCATGAATGTTTACACCACATCAAAGCGAGTGACTGCTTTAAGTTGCATGGGTTTAGCGCAGTCAAGCTAACATCAATGTTCGCAGGAGAGCGAAAAAAAGAACGTATATAGAAGGTCTGCTGGTTAGGTTGTGATACCAGCAGCTCCCTGACCTGAGCGAGGGTATGACCGAAGAAGGAGTATCGACATTCTCTCTTGGCTTCTCTGGAAGTGAGAAAAATACTTTAGCCATCCTGCGTGCAGCCTGCAGACGATCCGTTTGGTGGCAACCCAAGAATCGCTGTCCAGAGATAAACTCTTATGAGCATGAAATGCGATTGGATCGTTCTCGGTGACATAATCATCGCCGCATTTGAATGGCTGCCAGCTGCCATTTCGCATCAAAATCGCCGCTGGACCACTCACAGTGCGTTGCACCCTTCTTTGCGTTTCTCATCAAGCTCATCTCCCTTTCACCCTTTGCCCTTCCTCGCTCTCATCATCCCACGTCTCCTCTTCTTTTATAACTACAGCTACAACAACACCTTCATCCCCTAACACTTTTCTCTCAACCAGTCAACAAACCGCAGTAGGTACGACAGACAACACACTACTCACCAACCACTTATTTTCACATCATTGTTGTTTTTACTCACCTTCTTTACCAACCATCGCTCGCCTTACGCTGCACAATTGCATGCACCCATTCTCATAACTCACTACTGTGACACTCGTCACATGCCGCACATTTTTTTTTGACCGCACTATCTCAATTCCACGTCCATCTTCCCTCCCTCTCTCTTTTCCCTCTATCACACTGTTAAAAACCCTTTTTTCTTCAGCAGCAATATATATTCGCGTGCGTGAGTTTATTTGCTTGTGGTTTGTTATTCCGTGGGCGGACAAAACCTTTAATGCTCATAGTAGTTCAGTGTTCACTGTCGACTTCATCCATGCAAGCACGCACACACGCACACAGTAAATCAGCTTTGCCCTTTTATTCTTGTCCATGGAAAGTGAGGGGCAGAAAGAATATATATTTTTTATCCTTTGCTCAGCATCATTAAAAGCAAAGAAGGGTTGGTGATCAGGTGATCCACCTACCACACAATCACACACTACACACCCCTTCGTCCAATCCTCCTTTAGTCGCATTATTCCTCGTATTACAATTGTGGGCTGTCACCCGCTCAAACATGTTGTTCGCTTGCGAACAGAAATAATGCTTGCTCTACTCCCTTACCTTGAGGAAAGAGTGAACCTCCTTCTTTGCCTCCGCCCCTGTCAGCCTGGCCAACCTCCTCTGTCTGTCTCCCTTCATCATTGCCCATCTCTCCTTGTTCTTCTTCATTTTTACCTTTCTCCTTCTTTCTCCGCATTTTATTATTAATGTGTATATCTGTGAGTATGCGCATCTCTTTTCCCTTTCCTTGCTTTGCCTTGCCTTTTTGACCAAACCGAGATGAGATATCCCGGATAGCAGTTGAAGGGGACGAGGAGAGCTACCCGATGGGGTTATGGATTTAGGATGGTAAAGAGAAAAAAAATTGTTCCCACAGATTGGATCAAGTTATTTATTTTTTTTACCTGTATGGTTACAACGGTATTCCAAGTGGTATCGAAATGGCAAAGATAGGGTATCCCAAGTGTCCTAATGGTACAAAGAAGAGTGTATGATGGGGATATGTGGCATGGTAGAATGGATCAAGGAAAGAAAAAAGTGTCAAGTCATTTATGCTCACAGCAAAGCGAGGATAGATGGTGACCCGCTACCACATAGTTGCCTGTTTTGAATACAGGCAGGACATGAGTGCGTGTGTGCGTGCGTGCGTTTGTGTTTATGGCATGGTGCTCAATTTCTTTTCTTTAATTGGTTTTCATTTTTTAATATTACTGAAAAACTACTTTCCCTTTTCTCGCATCGTAATCATGGTTATTTTTTTTCGGCTTTTATCGCCTGCTCCCTCCTTTACTCTCTCACTTTTCTTATTGTTCGTTGGTTCTTATTTTCTTTGGTTCTTATTTTCGTTGGTTCTTGTTATGCGCCTAATGTGTGCGTGGGGTATAGAGGGAGCGAAGGGTGAGAGCCAGGGTGAATTCGCGATTGAAAGTGAGACAGAGGGCAAAAGAACAAAAAGAAAAATAATTGCCAGCAATATAGAAATGGTCATTGGCGAGCAATGGAAGAGGGCAGCAAAGAAGAAAAAGTGAACAGGCTCAACATGGCGGCCCAACACCATACACACACGGACTTGTTGTTTTCATGTCCAGCATGATTTGATGAATGAAAGAAAAACGATAGAAAGAGATATAAATGCGTGTGGTTGGATGGGAAAAGGGACAAAGAATGAAGAGAGACCGAAGAAAACGAGAGTCTGATTTCTGATTTGGCAATCCTGTGGCAAAGGAGTAAGGAAACAAAATAGAAAGAAAGACAACAAACAAACAAACAAACAAACAAACAGCGGCAAATCTATTCTTTGGACCAATTTTTTTGTGTGTGTGCGTCTAATGCGTGTCTGTGGAGCAATGTCGACTCCTTTTTTTTTCTCTTTGTTCTTCGTGTGTGTTTGGATACGATCACTCCTTTATTTTTGTGTGTGGGTGTATGTGTCTACAGTGTCTCCTATTTGATCTCCATCATAGAAAAGAGTTCGCCTTTGCCTTTTCTTTTTTCTTTTTCATCTGTGGTGACGGAAGGGAGCTCCTTTGGAAGCCTTGTTGTTTATCGCTGATTGATGATATGTTGATCATCATACCCATGGACATGGGACACACACATACACCACCTCACCCCTTCCGTACTCAGCCCAGCCACCAACGGTGGTTTTTGTTCTGTGCTCTTTTCTCTTTTGGCTGTGTCTACTCTTCTCTTCTTCTCGTCCCACTCCATAATGCTCGATTAGTTTTATTATTATGTATTTTTATTTTTTATTTGCTTCAATTTGTGCTTCTCTCTCCCGTACAAACAATACACTCCCATCCTATCCACAAAGTAACAATCAATTACACATCCCCGCCCCGCCCCTTTTTTTCGCCTTTTTTATGCTCTGTTATTATTGCTCTGTGTTATTCTTTCTTTTCCTTTTTCCTTTCTTTCTGTCTCTCTTTCCTTTTTTCTCTTCTAACTCTTCGTCGTCGTCTTCCACTTATCCCCTTTTGACACCCCCCTTCCTCTCCCCCTTCCCCAGCCACCCACCCTTCCTTTTCTCTCTCTCTCTCTCTAACCCATACCCCCATCCTAACCAAACGTTTTCCTTTCTTTCCTCCTCCCACCTCGCCTCTCCTCTCCTCTTTCTCATTCGCCACCGCTTCATTTTCACCCATCCTCCCTCTTGCTCAGCCAATTCGACCCCTTTCAACAGCCAGGTGCTTAATCTCAACTTCATCAACCATTCTCCCATCTTCCCACTCAACCAGCCCGAATCCAACTCAACGCAACTCGACAACTGCCATGGAACTGCGCGTGGGCAACAAGTACAGAATAGGCCGCAAAATCGGCTCTGGCTCTTTCGGTGACATCTACCTTGGTAAGTCGACCATCTTATTACTCTCACTTTCCTTCTCCAACCCAACCCTCCTTTTTTCATCCTTCGCTTTTCTATCTGTCGCCTATCATTGCTTGTTCAATGACCATATACCTTGAAAGAAATATTGCGCAACAGCCCTATCGGTTGATATACCTGCTGAACAAAATGAAAAAAATCACACTGGCACCTGACCTCTCCGCACGGCGCCAATGCGTCCAGGAAATGCACAAAAATAACAAAACTGCTGTAAAAGATGGCTCGACCAGCAACTCTTCTCACTGCTCGCCTCTTTGTCTCTCTTTCGACTCCTCACATCACTTTTGGAATCCATCCTGGCTCATATGCGCAATGGGTCCTCCCCCTATCCTCTTCTTCCTCGCCCTCCTTAGTCACCCATCCCCTCTTGATCGCTACTTTCCTTTTTATCCCTTTTTTTTGTCTTGCCCGTGTGTCTCTCATGACGCCCATAGCATTGATATCGGATGATGACGAACCCAAAAAGAGTTCTGCCCAGCCCAGTCTAGTCTAGCCGAGTGGTGGACCATGAGGCGCGCTCTTTTCCATATTTCGCTCTTTTTTTTATTGATGTTCAGTTGTATTGTTATTAATATCGGTGATGCTTCGCAAGATGCCTCCTGAATGATGAACAACGTGCACGAAGAGAGACAGAGAGAAGACGACGCAACAGTTCACACTTAGCTCTCTTCTCTCTCTTAGCACAACCACACAACACATCGAAGGTTTTTGTACAAACACCTCCTGGCCCATTCTTTTTTCTCGCTCTTCTTATCCTACAAATCACATTTCGCTCGTACAAACACACACACTGACACTCGCACTCACAACGAGCATAAACCAGTCGACAGCGCGCATCTCATATTGAAGTCGATTGTCCTTTTTCGTGATACTCATGGCAGATAGTCTACTCTTAGAAAATCCGGACTTTATTTACATATTTCACAATGTTGTGCCACTTTACTGACTTGCTACCTTTTGCTCGCTCTCTCGTTGAACTATAATAGGAACCAGCATTGTCAACAATGAAGAAGTCGCCATTAAACTGGAGTCGATCAAAGCAAAGCACCCCCAGCTGGAATACGAGGCACGAGTTTACAAGACGTTGGCGGGCGGAATCGGCATCCCTTTTATTCGCTGGTTTGGAACAGAATGCGACTACAACGCCATGGTCATGGATCTTCTCGGACCCAGTTTGGAGGATCTCTTTAACTTTTGCAGCAGAAAGTTCTCCCTCAAGACTGTCCTCTTGTTGGCAGACCAATTGGTACGTCTTTCTTTTTTTATCAGGCTGAGTATGCTTTTTTGAGGTACTTTCTAGTTGCACGCTAACCTCAGTATGATCCTTTGTCTTTCTCGGCGTGTAGATCTCCCGCATTGAATACATCCACTCCAAGAACTTTATTCACCGCGATATCAAGCCCGACAACTTCTTGATGGGCATCGGGAAGCGCGGCAATCAAGTGTACGTGATCGACTTCGGTCTTGCCAAGAAGTACCGCGACCCCAAAAGCCATCTCCACATTCCATACAGGGAGAACAAAAACCTGACAGGAACCGCCCGTTATGCCAGTATCAATACTCATCTGGGAGTCGGTAAGTAACCCCGCAGTCTGCTACTATTATTCCGCTGTTCTCTGTGTGCCTCCAGTTGTAGGATGAATAGCTAACGTAGCTAACGCTTGACAATTCCTACGTGTTTTTGTTAATAGAACAATCTCGCCGAGACGATTTGGAATCGCTGTCGTATGTGATGATGTATTTCTGCAGGGGATCACTTCCATGGCAGGGATTGAAGGCAGCGACAAAGAAGCAAAAGTACGACCGCATCATGGAGAAGAAGATGACCACGTCAACTGACATACTCTGCCGCGGTTTCCCCCAAGAGTTTGCGATCTACCTCAACTACGTCCGCTCTCTCCGCTTCGACGACAAGCCTGACTACTCGTACCTCCGCAAACTGTTCCGTGACCTCTTTGTCCGCGAAGGATTCCAATACGATTATGTCTTTGACTGGACAATCTACAAATACGTAAGTGTTTTTTTTTTGCTTCTTTTGTCTTTGCTTGATTGCTGTTATTGCTGTTATTACTCAATCTTCGCTTGTGCTTCAGGGATAGACAGTGGTAGACGTTATGGACCTGCTTTTCTGACTTTACATTCTTTCTCTCTCTTCTGTTCCAACACCTTTAAGGAGAAGGAGAGCACCCGCGCCCAGCAGATGAACCAGGCTCAAAAGGAAGATGTATGAACGTGAGGGCTACACGTGAACACGGCTCGATTGGCTATAGTGGTTGTTATGGATGTTATTAGCATACCAACAAATGGTCGAAATCGAACAAGAGAACTTAGTCTGACTCACAAACATACACATCGTCTTTTTTACATTTCTATATTCTATATGTATGTGATCACTGGTTCCGTATTGACGTAAACCCTACAGTACATGCAACAGCGGACCCCTCACAACCCCACTGTTCCTCGTCACAACGGAACATACGTCGTGGGAGACAAGACCAACATGCCGCCTGCGCACTATGGAGGTGCACCTGCTCAAGACCAATCGCGCTTCATGCCCTCCGAAAGCCGCGTCAACAACAATCCGGATCGAGTGTAAGTCCTGATCGATATGATACAATGGAAAAAGAGGCGAGAGTATCTATATGGGCCAGTCCAAAGGTTGTTATTCGGGATCCATATTAGTGAAGAGGCGTATCTAAAGCAACATCTTTAGTCTCCGTAGCCAAGGAGGGCTCAATGCTTCGGGAGACCAACAAGGGACAGGCTGGCACTTTCAATAAGGTCAATCTCCAGTGTATGACCGATCTGTCGTTTTCGGACCATGGACAGATGCACATGAACGAACGGAACTAGTATCAATGGGTGCCAGGACATTAAGGAGGATGAGGAAGAGTCATGCATTAGCTAAAAAGAGTGCGCGGCCATCACCCAGCAACTGCAGTGCCTATAACAAAGAGTCATGGAAGCTTCTACCGATGAATTGTTATTCGACAACGGTCCTTTGTGGACATGATTCGTCGCCCCCATCAGTCGCCTTGCAGACCCTGAGTGGACACCGCCACCATTTTCAGTACCGTCGATGTTGACTGTTTCAGGAACTGAAATGATGGACTGTTGACAACAAAATACGACCTTTTTTTTATATATACTTTTTTTTTGTTCTTGCGTACGACCGTGCGCATGCTTTGCGCGAACACATTCTTGACCATCCTCCCTATCTAGTCATATTATGCATCTATATCAATGATAATGTACTCACATGATTCCTTTATTTTTTTTCCAACTCTCTTTGTGTTTGTTTTCTCAATCTCTCCTTTTGTTTTTATCTTCCTTTTTCTCTTTCTTTTTTATTATGATTCACCACGTCTTCTTTTCGTATTCACAGGCAATACCGACTGGACGCTTAAGGAATCGCCTCCA
The DNA here is from genome assembly GCA_029449235.1 of Linnemannia schmuckeri. Taxonomy (NCBI): domain Eukaryota; kingdom Fungi; phylum Mortierellomycota; class Mortierellomycetes; order Mortierellales; family Mortierellaceae; genus Linnemannia; species Linnemannia schmuckeri. Next base: position 388,086 of record JANATG010000014.1, on the reverse strand, counting down.
TCGGACAATATCCACGGATTGATGACTGAGATGTCCGTCACCGGGAAAAGAGCTCGACTATGCGGTCTAAGGCCGTTGTGTTGACCATTGAAATGCAAACGACCTTTAATATTTTCATGTTTGTTTGTTTGCCGATTTGTCTTTCACTTTCGCGTGGAGATCTCCTTCGTTTTCCTCATTTTCTACTTTTATATTTCTTTTTCTTTTCTACTGTCTTTTCTTTCCTTTTCTTTTTTTTCCGTACTGTTCAACTATTTTTCTACCTTTTTGCATGCCGTGCCGCGCTACGCCGTGCCATGCCATGCCATGCCATGCCATCCGGTCCATATGCCAAGTGATCAGACAAGCCGCGACACTTTTTCGTTATCACAACATCAATAACAATAGCCACACCCATCGAAAACATTGACATCCTTCTTCGCGGCCTTTCAGACTCCTTTGACCTCTTCTACGTACCGAACGAACAAAAGCACAGGCGCATTCAGACATCATTCGAAAACAACACACACATACACACATACACACAAGTAGTTGCGACGATAACGGCATACAAGATCCCTTGTCTGATTGAGCCAACACCCCCATATAAAAACAACAACAATATTTGACCTACTTTTTCGTTTGAATCGACGCTTTAGTTTGTGCATGTGTGCGAGTGACTGAGGAAAGAAGGAAGACAAAAAAGGACTGCATGTGTGCGCGTGAAAATGCTTTAATGTCGCACCAACAACGTGGACAAACACAAAAAGGTGCGAGCGGTATGACAGAGACAACAATGACCTTCGGGTATGTTGTTTTCGGTCACATTGACCGAGGAGAAAAAAAGAGTATTCTGTGGAAAGAAACTTGAATCATGCTGCAAGCACGTTCTCAAGGACCAAGGCATGTCCTGGTACCCTTTTCCTTTCCCAGGGGTTCTAGTTCGCCACCATTTTGTATGCAGTCAATCCATTTGCCATCAACTCCATCTTCACTGACCCTTTTTGGCACATATCGCGTCTCGTACATGTATAGTCCACGACGTCGTTCTTCCTCTGCTGTGGTCATCGGCTTCGCTCATTATTTATTCTTTCATTCATTCATTCTTCATTCATTCATTCATTCCTCAACGGAAAAAAAAAGGAAAAACGATGCAAAGTCCAGACACGGACAGGATCACCATCAACGCGACCCAGATAACAGAGGCAACAACAACAATAACAACAGCAGTAACAATAACAACAAGAACGACATCAACAGCACATCTTCAATAGTATCCACGGTGTTAACTACTAACTAATGCCACTAACTCTGCTGGGGATTATTCGAATTAAGCCAGGAACGCCCCTTGATCCGTGGACGATGTAAGACCAGGTACAAAAGCGGCCAGAACAACAACAGCTGCAGAAACAGCAGGAGCAGCAGCAGCAGGATCAGCAGGAGCAGAGGAGCAGAGGAGCAGAGAACAATGACCGTGCAGTCGTCTTCTGCAGGTACCTTCCATACGATATTTATAATGATGATGATAATTGAAGAGACGATCGTTTTTCTTTCTTCTCTCGGCTCAAAGGCTTGAAACTCTCTTTTTACTTTTCACTCACGTTTTTGCTCTCATAATTTTTTTGGCTTTTTTTTTTGTTTTCTTTTCCCGTTGTCTCCTTCTTTTTACTCGACCATTGTCGTTATCCCCGCCAATCCTCTCCCATTCCCCACCTTCAATAAAGACGAGAACAAACAGACCATAACTCACACCAGAGCACAACAACAACAACAAAGAACATGGACAAAAACAAAAACAAAAACAAACACAACGACAAACACAACGGCACCAAACACAGGAACAGGGATAGGAGCAGAAGAGCAAAGAATAGAGGAGCTCAAAGAATGACACAGGCACCCGACACCCCATCTCCTCAACCTCGTAATCGTACTCGTCCTTGTCCTCTTCCTCCTGCACCTTAAGCACATGGAAGACTTGATTCTGAGTAAGGCCCTGCTGTTGTTGTTGTTCCCCTTCAATCATCACCTCCACCAACAGCAACAACGCCTCTCTCCAGTTTTCCCACCTGCTCGTCGTCATTGTCTCGCCCTCCTTCCTCCTCCTCCTCCACCACCGCCACAACAGGCTTAACACCTATTTTCATTCTTCTTCCCCCATGCCTATTCCCACGTCTCTTTCTTTTTCCACTTCCACTTCTCGCACTTTTACTTATCTTTCCTCTTCTCTTTGTTCTTCTCTTTCTTCTTCTCTTTTCCCTCTTTTCCGTCTTCTACTCTTCATTTTGCTCCCTTCCCTTCTCCTCTCTCTACCTCCTCTTGCACCTCCTCTCCTTCACTTGTCACACTTCACCCTTCCTTGCCTTTTTCACAACCACAACCACCACTCCCTCAGAGTCATATACACACCACCGGAAGCAACACCAACGACAACGGCAAGGATTGCAACATCAACAACAATACAACCAACAGCAATCGCATTGACAGCAGCAACAAGATCGCATACACGAGCACAGGCATAAGCAATAGCACAGAGGATAGCCCTGTCGATATCAACATCAATACAAGTGACATCCAAAACATAACCCCGACAAGTCCTTGTCCAAAAGAAAGAAGGGGGAAAAGAAGCATCGATCGCCAGAGCAGCAGCAGCAGCAGCGGCAATAGGAAGAACAAAAACACACACAAAAGCAACAGGTACAACAGAAGCAATAACAGCAGCAGACTGCTTCACAAGCACCTCAGCCTCAACAACTCCCACGCTCTCTGCTCCCTCCTTGCAGACCTCAACTCTGGCGTTATCTTCATCATCATCATCATCATCACTCTCCCCACTCCCTGTCACCTCCACCGCCTCGTCCGCCTCCGCGAGCAGTGAACCTCTGTCTCCCTTGTTAGTAGAGCCATCACATGCGCTTTATCCGTCACTCTATCCTCAATCACACCCTGAACACCTTCGACACCCTGAACACTTCTCACTCCAACCCTCACTCCAACCCTCTTTCCCTGAACCCTTCCGTCCTCCGCCCCTTCCACTCTCTCCACTCCTGCTACCTCCGCTGCTTATGGGTATGATTCCATACTATCCCGCTGTCTACATTGGCCCCAACGGTGAGCAGTTCCCCGTCGGATATCATCCTCCTCCAATGGCTGCCCCCTTTGAACACCAGCATCCTCACCCTCACTCTCACTCGCATCAGCATCAGAACCATGTTCAACAACAACAGCAGCAAAACACTCTATCGCCACCTCAACTACAACAGCATCCAATCCAGCAACAGCAGCCTTCAACTCAGCACCAACCTCAGCACCAACAGCACCAACAGCATCGAACCCAGCATCATCAACAGCATCAACCGTATCATCAACAGAATTCTCTCCAGCATCAGCATCCTCGACACCCACCCCAACAGCACACTCAAACACGCACGTCGTTTCAGCCTCATGGCCCAACGAGTGCACCCCTATCTTTTGTTGGGTCGACGACCAAATTTTCTGGCACGGGCGAACATTCGACGCTCGATACTATCTCCACACCAGACATGCGCCAGCTCGAATCCTCGGCCTCGCTCGACAGCATGCCTTCTAGCACGACAAGCTCTTCGGGAGCCAAGGATGAGGCAGACGAAGGCGAGACAAGGGGTTCAAACGAGGCAGTGCCTTCTCCCTCCCCAAGGCCAAATTCCCACCTGTCTGTAGAACATCAAGAGTTGGCGCAACCACCGGCCAAAGCGTCCTCCCGTTCTCGACCAGTTTCTCCCCGGGAGACGTCACACCATTTTGACTCCGTCCCACCGCTGTCTGACAAGCCAGCCTCGCCCAATAATAACAACAAGGACACCTCTGGAGCACTATCCCCCAGCAGCAGGACTCTTCCCGGCCACGAGGAGACACAGAGCTCTTCTTCTGAAACAGCTGCCCAGACTGAAGGTCAGAAAGGAGAAAGTCCATCTGAACGCGGTCAACAACAAGCACACGAAACACACCAACGGAATCCTCAAGACGATACCCCTTCCCCTTACAAGTCCAACACTCCCCCTCGTCCTCAAACACTACCACAACAGCAACAACAACAACAGCAGCAGAAGCAGCAGCAGCATCTTTTCCCTAACTCTGCACAACATCCCGCGCTCTCTGCCCACACCTCAGTTCACCAAGGTAGCCCGCACTCAGGACCCTTTCCCCCTCAACCCCAACAGCATCATTCACCTTACAACCATCACGTTCATCGATCTACCCCTTCATCTCCTTACTATCAGGCTCGTCCTCACCATGCTCAGTCCAAACCATTCTCTGGGCAACAAGGCCAAGGACCTGGCCCTCACGGAGTCATGGTCCCCCATCATCAGGGCCCTCCTGGATATGCAATGCCTCCTCCCCCGCCATTTTTCGCATCAAGTCCATCGTCAGTACCACCATCACCTGGTTCACGTCGTCCTCTCGTATACTCAGGACAACCCACGATGTCACCTGGATCGCATCCTGTCCCCATGACTGATGCTCGGTCTGCACCTCCGTTTCATGCAGCAGGAGGATACAAGCACCCTTACATGCATCCAGGCTATCCACAGGATTACCAGCATGCGGGATATTACCAGACTTCGGAGGGATGGCGACCTGCTCCTGCGCCTACATTACAAAAGAAGCCCAAGGAGCTGGACAAGGCTATGTGGGTCGGCAATGTGTTGAATGATACAACTGTCGCAGAGCTGAAGGCTATCTTTGAGGCCGAACCGACCGAAGCGGAGGGCGACATTCCGCACGATATCCCAGAGGCAAGTCCTTATGGATCCATATATTTCGAGGTGTTCGCTTGTTGGAAGATGCAATCAATGTTATGGAAGAACAGAAGAAAAGCAGTCCCCTCTTTCTAACCTTAACTCTGTTTTTCTTTTATCTTTTATCGTTTTGCAGAGTATTTTTATTTTGTCAAAATCCAATTGCGCCTTTGTTAACTACACCACTCACGAGGCCGTCGATCGTGCTGTTCAACGGTTCCACGACAGGGAGTTCAAGAGCACCCGGCTTGTATGCCGACCCAGGAAGGATCCCGTCCCGGATCCATACTCCAACAAGCCAGGTCTCCCTGGTCGATTCCCGCAGCAACATCACCCTCTACACCCTCCCCATCTGACGGATCCCATGGGCTACTTCAACAACAACAACAATAGTGGCAATGTCGGCATCGCCGCCGAGGCGCCTTTACTAACCCAGCGGATGGATTCTGGAAGCGCGCATCCTGAACTCTCAGAAGTGCAGTCCCGCCTGGAAAGAATGCGACTGGAAGGAAGCCCGCTTCTCGACAGCTCTTCAAGTGGAGGTGAGGGATCCTCTCTGGCGGGCTCTGGACATGGCAAGCGGAAACCCAAGTCGAGCCAAAAAAAGTCTCGATCATCTTCTTCGTTGGGATATGCGGAGTCACGGTACTTCATTATGAAGAGTTTAAACGAGGAGGATCTCAAGCTGAGTGCGCAATTTGGACTCTGGGCAACTCAGGAGCATCTTGTCCCCATCTTGAACGATGCTTTTATGGTATGTGTATCATTGAAAATGAGCTGCCACATGGAAAGAGATAATCGATACTCTTTGAATTTGCGTGAAAATGGCCATTTACTTTTCGTGTACCTGTGCTCATTCTCGCTACTGTTTTATCACTCCTATTGTTCTATGTGCGAAATAGAACTCCAAGAATGTGTACCTTGTGTTTAGTGCCAACAAGAGTGGAGAGTTCTTTGGCTATGCTCGGTAAGCCAAATTTGCCATGTCTATGCAAGCAGTTGTCATGTCGTACAGGCCGGGGAATGTCAACTCTAACGAGACTCTTATCTTGGCCATGTCTTGAAACGTAGGATGATGGATCTCATCTCATCAGAGAACGAAGCAGCGATAATGGCAAGCAGAGAGGATCGGATTTGGCAGCCTGCGTTGGAGATTCCTCTTTCACCAGAGATGAAAGCGGCGATGCTTGAAGAGATTGAGCAGGCGGCGAAGGAAGGTCGACAGCTTACTTACGAAGAGGCCGAGGCCATCTCTCGCGCTTCGACGACCACCAAGACGTGGGGTATTATGTTCCCTGTTCAATGGATCGACGTGTAAGTCCTTTTGAAATCATTATATGTCAACGGTGTAATACAAGATGCATGTCAGCCAGTAATTTTTGAACTAACGAAGTAATATTTTTCGTCATAATAGGCACAAGGTGTCATTCTCGAAGACGACGCACATGTTGAACCCACTGTACGAAAACAGGGAGGTCAAGGTGTCCAAAGATGGAACAGAGGTCGAGCCAACAGTTGGCGAGCAACTGGTCAGTTTGTTTAAAAGAACCAGCAGTAGTCGCAAGGGACGAGGCAGTGTTAGTGGCGCGACAAGCAGGACCAACTCGGAAGCAGGAGACAGTCGTCGATCCAGTGTTGCCGGCGACACCAACTCACTCGCCCCGCTCTCAGCTCAACGGACCACGTCCTCCCGTCGGTCCAGCGTCATGAGTACCCGTTCGACAAGTTCAGGTGGTGGAGACCGTCGTCCCTCTCTTGATCCGTCGCGTTCTCATGGTTCTGGTTCAAAGTCCGCGCACTCTCCACATCCTACGTCACATCGCAGTCAATTCGGAGCGGAGGGTTATCAGTTACCTCATGCTGGCTCGAGTGGGTACCGGTCGTCGCCTCGCCACCAGTACTATGGCGGTAGCAACACACCCCAAGGATTGTACTCGGATCATCCTAACACGACGCAAGACCACCAACGACCCGGCTGGAACGCCAAGACGACCTACAGAGGCGGTCATGCTGGATATGCTTCTGCGCCCTATGGGGGCGCGCCTCATATGCAAGGTGGATACTATCCTCAGGAACAATCGGCCAATTACCGGAAAGGAGGACCTGGAGGTGGAAGTAAGTACCCTGGATCTCATGGTAGTAGCACAGGGGCAGGAGGAAACTATGAGGCGCCTCCATTCAATTCACCTCACAATAACCGACGACAAGGAGGCTCTCAACCAGCGACCTCCCCTGGCCAATACCGAGCCAATGTGTCACCACCTGGAGCGGATACATTCAAGCATGGGCCTGGAGGATCATCACCAGCACTGGGAAGCGCAGGACAGTCAGGCTCACACGATCATAGTGGATACTCGGGAGTTGCTAGAGGAGTACCCATGACAGGAGGAGGGATGATGCCACCTCATCCAGGAATGTATGCAGGACAAGGACCTCATGGGGCGCACTATGCATCCTTCCCGCCTCCTGGATATCCAGTGATGCCACCATACATGGGGTACTCGTATGTCCCGGGCCCCACCCCATTTATTCATGGGGCAATGGCGTGGCATCCTGGTCAGGGACCACCTATGCCTGGCATCATTCCACCAGGGCCTTCCATGGTCTCGGGACATGCTGCGACGATGCCAATGATCCCCGGTGCGCATGGAGAGGTCCATGGGATGGAGGGGATGGTGCCTATGATTGGATATGATGGACTCACGTATGGATACATACCTGTTGAAGAAGCCTACCATCAGGTAACATTGGATCGCCTTGACTTATTATCCTTATGGAATGTGTAGTGTGTCGAATTGTATATTCTGGATGACTGATTTGCCCTCTTTTCTGTATTCAAATTATAGCATATGTATGGATATGGATATATGCCTCATGACCCTCATGCAGCTGAGAGAGCCGGGGACGGTGGCAACTTGGGACACCATGAAGAGGCGCAGGAAGTGGCCGAGGAGCCGGAGAATGGTGGTGAGACCGAAGAAGGCACGCATGACAATGACGACGGTGACGAAGCAGGGACCGGTGTGACAACACCGAACGGCGGCCACCATGGAGAAGATGAAGATGAGAAGCAGCAGCAGGCCAGGTCGCGATCGCTCACGGAATCAACAAGGACTTTGGCTCAGGGGGATGAAGATCCCCTGTCTTCTTCCCGTGCCAGGACACGATCGTCTCGTTCCGTCTCGTCCTCTACTGTCTCATCGTCGTCTACGTTGATCCCACCCCCGGGAGGGTCACGTAAGAAGGCTGCGGGTACAGGGACGGCGGCGGGAGCGAGTAAGGAAGCGGGAAGTCACGATGATGAGGGTCTTGAAGGAGATGTGGAAGACCAGGGCCTTGAGATTTCTGATGTTGTTCATGTCTAGACGCATGTCATCTTTTTCATTCTTATTTGTCACGCTTGATCCTACTTGATAAAAATAATAAAAAGTCGTTTGATTGCATTTTCAGGTTGCATGCTATGAACATACGGTGGAGTTGCATCTTTTCTGGTGGCAATAAGGTGAAACATAGCCTTGCAGTTTTGGTTATTTGCCAGCCTCTATTTTGTTCCCCTGCTTATTACAACGATCTATGTTAAGATGTCCCCCTTTTTCTCCTTGCAGTCAGTTAATTTAATAATGTGCATAGGATGCTCTATTTGTGAAGATATGGATGGGAGGTATGAATGGGGTATGATACGATGTCTAGATCATTATTTTTTTACAACTCGGTGTGGCGAGGGGCGGTCTCCTCGTTGGTGGGGTTGTAGTAATGCAGACATTCCTTGAAATGGAACTTGGGCAGCTCGGCATAGAATTTGTCAAACTTTTTGTTCAACGCGTCCTTCAATGATCGCACACTCTTATCCTTTCCATGGCCGTGTCCGTTACCGTTTCCAACAGGCTTCTGGGTAGGGTGAATGACGGCCCAGGGGTCACGGCAGGTGGGACCCTTGCAGGTGCGGAGAACATTCAACAAGGCATCGAGACGGTTAAGGAAGGCGGGTTTGGTCGACTTGTAGATGTTTTTAGTCTGGAAGGGGTCCTCGACAAGATCATAGTACTCCTTCTCACCCGTGCACCAGACGGTGTAGAGCAAGTTGTAGCCTTGACCGATCAGGCGAACCGACTTGTAAGTGTTGGCATCGAAGCGGGCAGTGCTGTTCTCCATGAACGCCTGGGACCAGAATTCGACCGAGAAGGCTTCTGTGGGCTGATCCTTCCCGTAGACGGATTTGTTTTCGAGGACCGGAATCGAATGGGCGTCGAGCGAGTCGGGGATGGGGAGTTTTGCGAGGGAGAGAACTGTTGCAGGGAAATGGGTGTGGGTTGCGACGGCGTTTGATTTCTTTCCCTTTGCGATTCCAGGGCCACGAATGATGAAGGGGATATTGGTGTCTTCCTCGTAGGCGGTTTGTTTGCCGGCGTACATGCGATGGGTTCCCAGGTGATAGCCGTTGTCGGTGGTGTAGACGATGTAGGTGTTGTCGAGTTGGCCGTTGTGTTCGAGACGTTTGATGACTCGTTCGACCAACTCATCGGTCGCTTGGAGGGATTGCAGACGGGCGCGGTATTTCTGGTCCAGAGCTGAGACTTGAGCGTCGGTCAGACGCGGGAGGGTGCCGACCCAAGAAGGTTTGTCGTTGTGTTTGGGGTTGAAGTTTGGATGCCGCGGGACTTTGACGTCTTTGAAGAGGTGTTCATGGCGTTTTGCGGGGACTGGGGGTGTGAAGATAGTTCCGTTGCCGGTCATCCAGACCTCGTCGTGTGGAGCCGTAGGCGAGATGACGAACAAGAAAGGTTGAGTCTTGTTCTTGGCAAGTGTATCCAAAATCTCGACCGACTTGTCCGAAATAACATCTGTCTGGTACAGACCCTTATAAGACGTCAAGGGTCCATTGTTGATAGAGAAAACAGGGTCGTAAAAGGTATAGATGTTGGGAGCGACGAGGGGCTCCCAATGGGCGGTGTCGAAGCCCTTAGGGGCTTGTTTGAGGGCTGGGGAGACACCGTTGATGAATTTGCCGATGTAGTTGTTGGAGTATCCGGCTTGTTGCAACCAGGTTGGGAGCCAGTTTTGGTCAAGCTTTTGGGACACGAATTTCGTGTACGAGCCTTCGTTGCAGGAGAGAGGGTGAATGGATGGTGTGAAATTTTAGTTCTCTCGCGTCTTTTCGCGTAACTTTGTGTTGGTAAAAGATAATGGCATCCCAAGAATCAATTCAACAACCATAAACAAAAATCATGAGAAAGCAAGAACCTTACCATGAGGAGGAGACTCATCAGTAACGTTATGATTATGGGCAAACTGTCCCGACCAGAGCGAAACACGACTAGGGCAACACATGGCCGTTGTCGTGAAATAGTTGGTGAACTCTGTACCCTGATTACGAAGGTACTTTTGGACGAGGGGTTGGTAGTCCAAGGAGTTGATCCGGCGGTCCTGGTCGTCGGTGAGGAAAACCAAGAAGTTGGGTTTTTGGTCGCCGTGGCCATGGCTGGGGTGAGGGCGACCGTGGTTGTCGATAGGAAGGGCGCCAGCTTCAGTATCGGCGTCGGAGGCGGGGGATTGGGCGGCGACGATTTGGGAGAAGGAGAGGAGGAGGAAGGAGGCGGCGGGGACCGCGGCCAAAATTGCGGTAGTTCTCATCTTAGAGGGATGGAAGGGGGTGATATGTGAGGAGAGATAACTGGGATTGGTGGTGAACAAGACGGTTAGAGAAAAAAGGAAAGAGAGGAATGTAGGCGAAATGCAACCGTTATTTATGTGAGAAAACACGGTATGAAGACGGAAGGTCAGATGGTGAGATAAAGTTAGGCGTGGGTTTGGGTGCTTTTCAGGGTGTCGCTGTACACATGTTGCCACGAGTTAAGAAAAGACGGAGGAGGGAGCCAGAGGAAGTGTTTATCCGGTGAAAAAAGTGAGCTGTTTTGGTGCACGATGGTGTCAACGGTCGGATAGATGTAAACCGAGGACTAAAAAGAGAGAGAGACCTGACGAAGATAATGGATGATGTAGGTTGTGGGTGAGTGTAAGACGTATTTGTGAGTGCAACTGATATGTTGACGACATGGGATAAAGATGATGGACAAGTGTGGAGGAATAGAAAGAAGTCTTGGAGTGAATTCGTCGAGAGAGAGGAAGGGGACGAACCAACTGAACTGCTGGGATGGAATGTCATCTCTGTTGTCGTGGATGTCAAAGGTAGCAAAAAGTGGTATGCAGGGACGAAGAGGGGATCAAAAGTCCATCGGGCAAAAAATGAAGTTGAACGTTAAATTTTTGTTGTCCGTCGAGTGTCCGCACATGGCTGTTCATACTTTTACACGGTTATAGTGCGGATATCCATTGAGGATCGCGCCATTTGCACAAAAAATTATTCTTTAAATGTTAGAGTTCTAGGTGTTGCACTAAAGAAGAAAACCAACGAACGGCTCTCAATTGAACAAGACGAGGAACCATAACGCGACATCTTCGATTCATGAGTACACCATCTCTGTCTCTCACCTTCTAATTTGGACAATTGCTTGCCAAAAACAGGTTACTATCACCCTCGTCCCGTATTTATGTGGCTTCCTTGAATTCTTGTACTACGCCCGTGTGTGTACTCTGCCCACGTATTCCTCTCCTTCTTTGTAATCCGCCGCCACCCGTTCTCTGATTGTATTTGTTTGAGTTTTTTTGTTTATTATTTCTTCCTGGGTTCAACCGTAAGCCTTTTCTTCCCCACGCATGGCGACATTTTACAACACTGAGGCATCATCAATCCTCCAACATCACTTTTCTTTTCTTTCACTGTGATTCCTTATTGCATGCTTTTGCACTGTTGCGACCACGTTGGGTAGATGGATAGGGTGGAATGCGTACGAGAATATCCGGCCATGAATTCCGGGACTGGTACGAACAAAACAAACAAGCAAAACAAAACAACAATAACCAATTTGCGAGATGAAGTGGAAGTATGAAAACAATTGAAAAACGTGCTCGTGTTTGGTTTTTGGCGGGTTATTATTTTGACGTCTGTTAAAACAAAACAACATACACGTCAGATAACAAATTCGCTAAAGTGCATCGGGGAATAGGTGCAAGGGAAGTAGGGACTTGGGTGAAATTTTTATGCTGGTGATCTGGACCGTCCATCTTTTTTTTTTCTTTCAAACTCTCTTGATCATACTTAGCAATTAAAAGAAATGAAAGTGGATAGCGAGGAACCCGAAATATGGGTAAACGGATTGAACCACGTTTCGGGATAGACAACCAAAGGGATTATGCGTCCCTTATGATATAATTCCAAGGTAAGATGTGATAGTGGAAAAGTATGATCACTCGAAATTACCAGATGAAAAGGCTTCTTCTGTAGTATGACAAAGAAGTGCAATGTTGAGACGCGTTTATAGTTTGCGTAGTTCAACCCCCTCTACATGATCATCTAGTCAATAAAAGTGTAGTATAACGTTGTTGCGTTTAGCATTAGAGGCAAAAGATATAATAAATAAGAAACCACGTTTTTATTTTTCACGAACATACCGCTTCTTTCATGACTGTGAAGAACTCAGTTTTCAACCTGATTTAGGACGCTGATTGCCTCTGTTTCAACGAATTTTCAAATAAGAAACTATTAGCAGAAGGATAATTTCGGCTCAGCTTTCACATATCATTTCCTATTTCAATAGCCACAACCCGATAAACCAAGGTTGTCGCCCCGTACTGCCGATACCTTGTCGAACCGGCAAGCAACGACTATGATGAGCACCCCATGCAATTTAGGAAGGGCAGTTGAATATTACGATATGGTTCAATTACTCACCAAAGCACGTGGTCGTGAGCGTGGGCATGATTGAGCGAGATCCAGGGGTACAGGAACGACAGTCCTAAATCGGGCATAATTGTTGATCACCGATTCCCAGCTGTAATTTGTTCTAATAATTACCTTTGGCTTGGGAAGCCAAACGCGTCTTTCTTACCATTCTACTTCAGCTGATTTTCTTTTCCTTGAACCACAAACATGCCCGAAAACCTTGAGGATATGTCGATGGGGTGAAAATGGAGCACGGTGAAGGGCGTCATATACTACAGATGAAAAGAAAATGTTAGATGCGCGACAACCACTGTTGTTGTTGTTCAATTGCGTCAGGTGTAAAAATTCGGATCCTTTTCGAATTTAATTTTAAACACTGGTCAAAGCGCTATGTGCTTTAGATGTCTGGGTTCAAGAGCATCTCAGTAATATTTTCTACAATAATCGACATAGAACTTGGTTACATGACAGGTATCACTCCATGTAATCTCATGCCTTGGCTTCTTTGAATCTTTTCTCTCTCTTCTTTTATCCCATTATCTGACTGATTTTCACCCCCGGGCTTACTCTCCTTCTCTTCCTCTTCTTCATTCCTGAGCTCCTTTTTTCTCGTCTCTCCTTCACTCGTCCCACTTTTGTCATCATAACACAATCTGCATTGACCCCACTCCTTTCTATCTCCTTACTTGTTGCCCATGTGTACAAAAACATCATCCGTTTACTGTCTTTGAGTGTCGCCTATTTCCTCATTCTCTCCTTTTATTTTCTCTCATTTCTCGTAAAACTATCGCCACTCTTGAGAACAACTTTCAACAACCCTCAACACACGGAGACAAATAACAATACCCATACAAGCAAGTAAACAAGGATGTCCAGTGCCGTCGCCGTCGCCGCTATCCCATCCCCCACTGAGCTTCATCTCGACGAGTCATCCTCTTCCTCCTTCCCCACTGCATCAACCGACGTAATTACCACAGTCAGCCTCTTCACGTATCTTCGATGTCCTGGACAGCTGTCTTATACAACCCCGGGAGGACTGTTGTTAACAGCAGGAAGAGCATAGTGATAGGAGGCATGAGCATGAGCAAGGGCAAGGAGCCAAGAGTTGTGGACTTGTCGATGATGTCTGGAGACTGGTCTTTTTTATCCTTGCTTGTGATTATAAAGATCTTGGAGTGGCCATGCAAGTCAGTCGGTGATTTCGCAAGTCATTTCCTTTCCTTTTTGTCTCACACGCACGCTCGCTCCACATCCTTCTTAATCCTGATGTGATTTACATTTCTTTGAGTAGTATGGACTTGGGGCTTGTTTGTCTTTTGACGTTGTTTGTTGCGAAGACACGGTTCATTGACGCTTGTGTCGGCTATATTCCCAATTCCACCGCTCGTTGATCGTCAAAAAAAATATGGCTGAGTCGACGGAAAAACAAAGTAAGGTTTACTTACATCACCTCTACTCTTATTACTATCGTCTCATCGCCAATGAGCCTTACTTTAGAGGCTGACCTACAAGTTGACCATTTCGGGATCGATCTTTGCGGGACAAAAGCTCCTCCTTTCACTTTCCTGGAGCAGAAAACACCAGCTGTCGGGACAAGAGACATCAGGGTCCGCCTTGTGTCTCGTCCCTGTACATCAGGGTCAATCGGGATCAACATCCGATGGAGATCTCCCACATACTCTCTGAAAGGTATCAGACTATATGGATGATGGGAACGAGGATGGCCTGGACTTCGTGCCAGGCAATACGGAAGAATATGGACTGTGAAGTAGCTCAATTGGTCATGCAAGGGCAGCGAGTTTACTCGAGTTGAGTGGTTCAGGCTCTGCACGACTCCGTGCGCATTGACCTCTTCTCGGTCCTATTCAGTATCGCAATCTACAAGAACCCTTTTCAAGCCAAACAGCAACATTAATGCCAATCGTGCAGCGGTGGTCATGACCCCAATACTGCAAATGCCATCGCCCTTGATTCTGCCCCACCACCGTCGGATAGCACAAAGCATGACAGTAATGAACACGTCTTCTTATCAACCAACAACAATCACTCCAGCCCACGTCGCTCGTTCAAGTCAGTCACAGATATCATATTTCTCAGATACGAACTCCACCAACAGCAGCAATGGGAACTTGGGATCCACCACCACAAGGACGCCGGCTTCGACACCTGCGATAACTTCAATGCCCTCCTTCCCCTTGACACTGTCATCATTCATCTCACAGGTCGCTGTCAGTTCCTCGTCAACGACACCAATTCGTGTCATTCAGCACCATATCCCAAGCACGACTTTGATGCATCATTCTCCCGCTGTTTACTGGAAACATCAGGTGGCCGAGCGGTTGGAGCAGGAGAAGCTGCGCTGCCTGCGGCTGAGACTGGGTTTGGGAGTTCAATACTGCAGTGTCGAGGACGCACGGGCGCAAGCTCCAGACGGCTCGGTAAATAAGTCGTCTAAGGCATAGGGGCTATTAGGCAACTCCAGAAGAATTTGCGGCGAAACGTATACAAAGCAATTTCATCTCAAGACAAAAATACATGCGACCCCATTTTCATGGCTTAAAAGATGTTGTGTTTTCGTTTTTTGTCCTTTCAGCTTGGCATCACATCAAATATCATTTGAAATTTGGATTGAAAAACAAACGGAACTGGTACTTATTGAGAACACTACATCGTCAATAAACAAACAATCCAGAGGCCAAAAAAACAAGAATAATTTCATGAGCACTGCCCCACGGAAGTTGTGCGATCAGCGGCCAAGATATCGAATCATGGACTCCTCCTGTAGACCCTCCCTGTCCCAATGCTCACTCCAACCTTTTTCGCTTTTTTTACCTGCATCCTTCTCACCATCATCTTCAACACCCTCTGTCCTCTGTTCTTCCTTTTTGTCGTCATCCCACTTTTCCTGAGTAATCGTCTCCTCTGCATGATCACGTTACTGAGGAGCATCGGCGACTGCTGGCGATGGTCCTTGCTGTCCTGCGGTGTCCAGCTGCTCTCCTGCGTCCTGCTGGTCAGCTTGCTGGTTGGCATGGTGCATGCTGGGTGAAGCTTCGACTGACTGATCTTCATGCTGCGTCATTGGCAGAACTCCTGCGTGCTTGCCAGATTGAATACCGTCCTTTGCATCTCCCTGCTCTCCTTTGTGAAGTCGCATACGTCGGCGAGCTGCCATTCGTTGCTTCTTTTTGGGAGCAGGCGCAGGGTCCGCCGGTGCAGGGTCCGCCGGTGCAGGGCCCGTTGATGCAGACCACTTTCGATAGTTACTGGCCAAAGAATTGAACAAAAGAGAAGAGAGTGGTTAGGGCCTACCCCAAGCTCATCATGTTCTCTCGCCTACCACTATTGTCATCCAAACCACCAAAGAAAGAAAAAAGAAGACAAGAAATGATATCCAACATGCACAGATGAACTAGAAGACACAAGAAACCAAGGTCTCATATACCGACCGTCATTCATACAAGACCATTGAATTTCAACAAAACTCACGAACGATGAACCTTGCATGAGCCCGCCCACGCATGAATATCAAGGATCATGAACCACATCACAATACTTTTTGAAGAGAACTTTTGACAATATCGCCCTCTTGAAGTTGACTGGGAGTGCTGGCATAACGCTTTTTTGATGACCATTGGTTTTTAAAAGGCATTATGGTTATTGAGGCCTCAATTAAAGAATGGTTCGAGGGGACTCGATAATACCAGTCAAAGCACCATGTGAACACCCCGAGGGACCACACCGGCGGATACCTCCGAATGATGTTGCCAACCATTATATTTCAATGTTGGACTGGGTAGGATAGAAGGAGGAGGCCTTCCAGTGTAAACAAAGAAGTGAATCAGGAGGAAGTAGGAGTAAGGAGGGAGACGCGGAAAAGAGAATCGCGCCCGCTCTGCTTGCATTGGAAACTGGACTGAATGAAAACAATTTATTCCTTTCTCTCTTTTTTCGTTTTTTCCCACATACACAACAATTCGATCACAAACAACAACCATGGACCAAGGATCGGCGCTGGATCGCTTCAAGGACGTACCTGAGCTCATCACTCTGGTCGCATCCTACCTGAACCAAAAAGACATCATCTCACTCCAAGTTACCAGTCGCAAGATCTACCCCATCGTTCATCCTTTCTACTTCCAAGAAGTTTCCTTCGACTTCAGAAGTTCCATGAGTGAATTCAGAGAGACCGCACAACACGCCCGATATATCTCCTCACTCACTCTGGACGAGGAATATTTCGAGCCATACTACGACGCTATGGCTGAAGTCGCTAAGGACCCTGCGACAAGATCATCTCTGAAACACTCACGGCTCAAAAGTTGCTCACCCGTGTCATTTTCAACTTCGACTTCCCCCTCCTCGCTCCAGTTGCCCAACCATGCTGAACTTGACGCCATCCTTGGCGAAGAGGCTCTGTACGAGCTCTGTCAGCATAGTGTCATGTCTACTGCTTGGCTCTTTTACGTGATCCGCTTCAGTCCCTTCCTCACCTCCCTCGCTCTGATCAGGTTCAAGATCGAGTCGGAAGAGCAACTCAACTTTCTTGGACGGATCCTTTCAGGAATCGGGACGCTAGAGAATTTGGATCTCTGCCTTTGTTCAGGGGAGCCTTCTATGCCCTTTCTCTCGACCATCATTCACAGCTGTCCACCGCTCGTCAAGTCCTTGACGCTCGGTATCGAGAGTCTGGACGACTCTTCATCTGAGGGTTCGGAAGACGACTACATAACAGATGCACCCGCAGCAGTGTCCGGGCCCATCGAGGATCGACAGGCGCCCCTGGTTCGACTTACAAAATTGGAATATGTGCCTTTAGGCGGCCGTGTCGATGCCGAGCAGTACATGTCCATCCTGGAATTCCTACCGGCCGTCGAGATGATGGATATACCTGCCGTTGACAATGCTCGACGTGATGTCGCATTACGCCTCGCTGAATGTTGTCCCCGATTAAGGTCACTGAAGCAGACCGGCTTTTCTTTCGACAGACAAGGGGTCATGGCATCCCAACTTTTGGAAGCCTTACCGGTGAACACGATCGAGTCCCTTTCGATTAGCCAAGTCCAAGAGCGACCCTCCAGCAAAGGCGTCCTCGGACTTCGTTATCACTTTCAGTCGCTCAAGAGTATTATATTTGATGTATGTATCAGGGTCAACCAGGTCACCGTCAACGCCATCCTGTTTGAGTGCCCCGAGCTGGAGGTATTCAGGATCACGTCTTATGCCCACTCTAACTTTGAGCATTCACTACGCGAGATTGTCAAAAAGCCCTGGGCGTCCACCAAATTCAAGGAGCTACGCCTAGTACTCACTCTCAACGAGCTCGCTAAACTCCCTACGGACTATTACCTCGAGGAGGACATGACGCCAGCCGGGGTTAAACGATTGGCCAAATTCTACCAGCAGCTTGGGTCCCTCCGAGAGCTGCGGATCTTGGACTTGAAAGTTGATTTTGACAAGGGTGGCATGTACGACGAGGACGAACCGGTGGAGTACTTCCATTATTCGTTCCCGGGCATGCTGACGCTGGAAGACAAGCGACGTTACCGAAATGGCTGGCTCGGGCAGCTAGGAGGGCTCACGAAACTGGAAGAGCTTAGAGGATCGTTCAATCTGGAGTCGATGTTGGAGGGCTTTGAGTTTGATATACTTGAGGCGTACTGGATTGAAAAGCACTGGCCCAATCTGAAGATTATCGAACTTTTCTCGGGACAGCGAGTCAAGAAGTGGAGGAAGAATCCGCTAGCTAGATGCCTCAAGGGTATGCGTCCCGCACTCGAGATCACCGTTCCCTAAAGTATTATTATTATTATTTTGTCCTGTATTTTCATAAGTTTGAAGTTCTAGAACCTACACAGATTGTACAGAACTGCATTGCCCCATTGCTTTCAAGCATGCGTTGACCATCGACTTTCCTGATCGATCAGAAAGCTCTCTGCTGTTGCACTTGCCTGTTCTCTTTTCTAGTAGCGATCAGTTTAAGTTGAGGCTGGGTCGCAGTCCGCCTTTGCCCACAGTAGTCACCTTTGATCCTTCTATTCCACACACATCATGAGCCATTTGTAAGAAAGGGAAGTTCTAAGTGAAAGAAGAGTTAGGTCGAAATAAACATTCTATCTTTGTTCGGATGATGGGCACACATACGGGGGAATACAACGCTCCACGGAAGCACAAATCTATCGAACTCAAATTAAGCGTGGGTGGGCGTTCATATAGCGACCGGAATCTCATTCCTTTCGGGTTCACCGATACAGTGTAAGAAACCAGTATGAAAAGGAAAGGCTAGATCGAGGACACCACCAAATAAGAAAATAAAGGGTTGAATATATCGAACAAAAACAAAAACACGCAAATTCACCTACTTCTCGTTCATGCACTAATGTACACTGCGCACGACGCCTCTTCCAAAATTAACCCGTGTTGACATGATCGCTTATCGCCTTATTCTTTGGTCCAGGGAGGGTACCCAGTCTCGGTATTTAAGACCTAAGGTGCTCGATTCCCTCGTCCGAGGAATCATTTTTTGTTCATCATTCCTTTCTTTCCTTTCCTTTCTCTGCATCATTCACACGCTAAATACCTTTCACAGCACTCATCCTCACGTCATATCCACTTCTTCTTACATATATATCCACTCTTTACCTATTTTCTTTTCTTCAACAAACCAACAGACGCCCTCATCCTTCTCTCAACAGCAAACAACAAAGCAACGATGGAGATCCCAGAAATCCTGCAAACAATAGCTTCCCATCTGGACTCGAAATCCCTCACCTCAGCATCCCTCGTCTCGCACCACTGGCACAAACACCTTTCCCCACTTATCTGGCACACCATTTCCGCGCACGACTGGACTCGCCCCGCGTTTCGGCCAAGAGTTCTGTATGCACAGGCGCATCTGGTTCGGGATTTTTCATGGCATGCGACTACCAGTTCCGTGTACCAACAGGCCGTTGCTGCTAGGGCTTTGCAGCATATGACTGGGATCGGTGGTAGTGGATTCGAGAGTATGGAGGTGGGTGCCGGTGCGCAGATAGTGACGGTGTCGCCGCCGTCGATGATGACGCACTTTGACGTGAGGGAGGGTGCTCACTTTCCGAAACCGATCCTGCAAGATCAACAACAACGCCTCTACGGACAGGGAGAAGTAAAAGAGGCAGAAACAACAGCTGACACCAAGACAACAAAGGGTCAAGTGCCCATCTTCACCTCCTCCCCACAAACAACAACACCTGTAACAATAACACCGCCACCACCGCCTGTCCCAGTGCTCGACCACCTATCCCTGATTTGTCTAAACAAAATAGTGGGCCAATGCGCCAACCTCCAAAAGTTATCCCTTCACACCCTCACTTCCCCCTCCGACAGGAGTGATTCCGCATCTGGAGGAGGAGGGATCCATTTGGATATGATACCCGTATTACAATCGCTTGTGCATCTGCAGACTCTAGAACTTTATGTCAACCGGGTGGTTGTCTATCAGGATCAGGATGAGACGAAGGGTGTGCTTGGAGCAGGAGGAGGAGGAATGGGGGGAGAGTTGGTGAGGGCGGTGGACCGCGAGATTGTAGTCCAGGATCTTGTCAGGCCACTCACCCAGCTTCGAAGACTCTCCCTCCGCGGCACCGCTTTCGTCTTCAACACCCTCACCACCACAACAACAAATGACAAGGACCAGGAACAGAAAAATGAAAAGGACGACAGCTTCTCGATCGAGCACTTAACCCTCGACACACCCTACATCTCCGAACAAGAACTCGTCCATCTCCTCACCCACACCCCCGCCCTTCAATCCCTCGACCTCCCCGGCGGCCTCTCCTCCTGGACATGGTCTGATACCTTCCTCGAGACCCTCCGGACCTACAACACCAACCTCTGCGAATTCTCAATCAACGCGTCAGTACAGCCCCCAATCCTGGAAGACCAACTCGTCAGCCTTATAAGGAACGGGTTCCGAAAACCGATTCGAAGGTTTGGCGCCAGGGCTTGCCTTTTGGAGGAAGGGGAGATTTTCACTGCACTTTTGGAGCAGCAGGCGAACGCGTTTGCGTTGTTGTCGGAAGAGAAGGGTGTAGGTTTGGATTGTGGACAAAGTTGGAGGGGATTGGAGGAGTTGGATGTCTCGTTGGCAAAGCGAGTGGGACCGCTGTTTCGGGAGAGGTTGTATGGGTTCTTGAATACAGCCGAGGGGTTGAAGAGGTTGGAGGCGGATGGGATCTGGATTTCCTTGGACGACTTGGTTTCCATCGACAACAACAACAGCGACCAGCAGGAGCAACAACAGCAAGGCAATGGCGCCGAGGATGTAGAAGGAGAGTCATCAGCAGGAGCAGGAACAGAAGGAACGACAGAAACAGGAGGGGCAACTGATGTGCAGGGCCCTCAGCCTTTCCTCGAAATTGCGCAGGCGCAAGCCCAAGCACAGGTCACTACCACTACTACCACAATCCCCCATCCTCAACCTCAACCCATCCGCCCAACATGTCCAGGCTTCGCATCCTCCAAAACCCTAACCCACCTCCACATCGGGTTCTCTCATCCCTCCAGAACCACATCCCACGAACACCTCCAAAAAATGTACTCCTTCCTCTCAACCCTCACAAATCTCACACACCTCCAACTATCATACACCTGCTTCAATGTTCCCTCCTCCTCTTCCTCCTCCTCCTCTTCTTCTTCCCCGGGCTTCCAGCAACTCGCAGCACTGAAGCGCCTCCGCGTGTTCAACATCGAGACCTGCGGGTACCCTGCGCTAGGACGAGAAGACGTCAAGAGGATGGTGGTCGAGAATTGGCCACAATTAGAGAGGTTGGTGTTGAACCAACTGGGTGCTTCTCAGGAGCGAGTGTTGAGGGGTTGGTTGAGAGAGTTCGGGAGGGAAGATCTTGTAATCGAGTCTTCGAGACCCTCTGGCATGATGTTCTTTTAAGAGATCGTAGACAAAATAGCAATTAAACACGCATTGTTTGAACATAAGAATTTGGGTTGTTCGACTTTTTTTAATAGATACATTCAATCCTTTCAGGACAAAAACGCCTTCATTCGAGCATACTTAAGCCAAGGTCTTCTTCATATCCCTCAAAGCACCCAAAATCGACTCTCTAAACTCCCTCGAATCCGTCTCCTTACAGCTCCTCAAACTCGAGATTGAGAACTTAATATTTTCCTTTCCAATCGCATAGTTGATTCCATAACCCTCAGGAACAACAGGTCCAAATCCTCCCCAGAAGTTATCTCCAGGTGACATGTTGGAGGAGGAGAGTCGGAAGTACATCGATTGGATATAGGAGGGGTCCTGGAAGATGAGAGCCGATTTCTGCTCTTCGGGGGTTTGCATCATAGATCGAAGACCCAGAAGGTGGCGGTCGACACCCTTGCCGGCCGAGGCGGCCATCATATACTCCAGGTGGGTCTGGATCGCCTTTTGCAAGAGGCGCTGCTTCTCCGTTGTCTATAATGAAGGAAAGGAAAAAAAAAATGAATATTTTCTTTCTTTGTTCCTGCTTTCATGCAAGGACGGTGCATGTCGATAGCAAAAAAAAAGATTCAATGCACCGAGAAAAAAAAAGCACAAACAAGGGGGTGATGAGAAGGAAAAAGTAAAAAAAAAAAAAAAAAAAAAAGAAAAGAGGCTTACATCGGCGGTCTTGCTCTCAAAGCCCTTGACAAAGGCAACACTGTCAACAGAGCACGAGCGGACAGTCTCGGTACGGCCTCCGAGGAATAGACGTGTCGAGGCAGACTCGTAGGTGGGGGTCCAGGTACCATAGTGGCGGTAGTAAGCCAGCTGAAGAACCATCTGCACGTATGCATCAGGCGAGCACTTGACTATAGTAACATATTAGAAAAATCGAACAAATGTCAGCTGAAAATGATCTCTGTCACCCACTACTCCCGCAGGAACATTGAACGATAACAAAACTGAACAATAGAGAGATACGTACCACTCTTGAGGAAGTTGGAGCCGTATTCGTTAAAGTGGATAAGGCAGCTGTCGACATTGTCGATCATCTTCTTGGCGTTGATCTCGGCCTGCTTAATGGTCTCCTTGATATCATCGTTGACTACAAACTTGATCGCCTCAATCCTTCCCAGCTGAACATGCGAGGGATGCGCAGGCTCAGCATTCTTCTCACTATTTTAGTATACGAACAACAACATAGTGGAGATAGATTAGAATGCAAGGTTTTGTTTTTTCTTTGAGCACATATCAATCAACTGCATGTGACAAGAAAAAAGACATACTTTCTTACGAGCTCGTCAAGGATGCGTCCAGGAATAACAGCGTCGGCAGGGGTGTGCTCTCCGTTGATGCCGGCACGTCCATTGTTCTCAAAGATAAACTGCATCGACTTGTCGAACCAACGGTTGTGCGCGTTTCCAGCATGGAAGATGTTATGATGAGAAACATCAATGTCACGGTCGGAGCTGTAATCGTCCAGACAGATCATGAACAACGACTGGTCGATCGAAGCCAACGAGGCATGGTTCAATGGCGAGAGTCCCAAAAGTGTCTGACGAGCCTTGGCCCAAGTATCTCTGTTCTCCGAGGTCAACACGCCGATGGCAGCCTGCTGTTCCTGAACAGGGGTGTTGTTGACAGCCTCAACAACGTTTCTCAATTGCTGCTCAATCGCCTTGATGGAGACACGCTCGCCCTGGGGTCCCATAACGGGGACCCTGAAGATCTGGTCACGCATCATGACGGTAATATAGTTGGCAGTCGTAGGCCAAGTGGTCACAATCCTGTCTCTAGGCATCTCTGCAACACGGTAGGCACCAAACTGGTTCTTGTACTGGTTCATGCACAAAGGGGTCGTCTTCTGATACTCGGCAGGGAGGGTCTGACTGTTAACGAGGTCATTAAACGTCAACAACGAAGACGCATAGTTGGCAGCCCTCTGGATCTGAACATCTGAGATGACGCCACGAGTAGGGGCTTGGTCCAAGTTGAACTGAGGGGAATCTTTGAATTGGGCCCACCAGTTGACATTAATCATCGAGGGCTCACGCCACTCGAGGTATCCCTTGTTGAGCCAGATGGTCTCCAACCACGAGTTCTTCTCGGTCCGGTCCATCTCCTGAAGACGACCCTGCAACGTCTCACCCAGCCCTCCGGGACGAACAAACTCGTCGACTGCCTTCTCAGCGCGAGCCAGCTCTGAGGCGTTGAGGATGGGGAGGAGGGACTTTTTGTAGCGAGCGGCTGTCTCGGCAAGCGAGGGGATAGGCAGGCGTGGGAGCTTGTGCTGGTTGTCGAAGGACCTCACGGCGGCTGGCACAGCGTTGGACTGTGAGGCCGTGGCGGCACTAGAGTAGCGTGCAACTGGGACGCGTGCACGCGAGACCAGTTGAGGACGCGCCCACGAGGACATGATCCTAATTGTTCATTTCGTCGTTAGTTGATTGATTCCTTTGAAGTTATTCTGTCACTATACAGGGAGGAGTGAACACCAACAACAAAAAAAAGGTGTGTGAACGGCGTAAGCGTTAAGAGTGTGAAAAGTTGACAGAAAAAAAGTGAGAGGGGGAAGTACCTTGCGACGTTGGATGAGGCTCTGCATGTGGCCATGGTGATGAAAAGTACAAAGAAGAGGAAGGTGATGAGAAAGGAGGAGAAGAGAGTGGAGTGGAGAGAAGATGTGGAGTGAAGAAGAAAACCAAAAAAGTGACAGAGCGAATATTCTTTATTGTTGACAGTAAAGTGAGTATATGTGTCCATGGGCACAGTGGGTGGACAGGAGAGATATCTCATCTTCCCCCGGTGCAACGGCAGACAAGACCGACGACTGTGGAGGCAGGGACTGCCGTAGAAAGAGGTTCCTGACCCATTTTCGAACTTAATCGACAAGGCTGACACGTGAACCACGTCCAATTCACATCGCTCTTTCGATCCCAGGTCGTGACAACGCTTTTTCTTTTTCATCTTTTATTTGCTCTGTCTATTATCCTTCCACAAGGGCCGTATCCAAAGAAGGAACGCCTCAGTCGTCGCGATCATCTCCAGTATCACCATAGCTGACCCAGGTGACACTCAATTCCTTCCGCTGCTCCCTAAGCTGCCGGATCAAATCCTCGCCCTCATCAAACGCATCTTCACTCCCGAACTCAACTCGCCTCAGTCGAGGATGTCGTGCCCTATTCGCAAGCTCAGTCGCGATCGACTGATCCAACGTCGAATGTGTAAACCATACCGATATCGACTCGAGATCCGATCCTGGTTGAGCACTTCCGTCTGTGTCCTGGTAATATGAAGTGACAGATGATGGATGTTGGGTTGGGTGGTTGCCGTTGCTGACAGGCCCGTGATTAGGGGTATTGTGGTTGTTATTAACGTCGTTCGCCAGATAGGGGGATGCTGTCAAGGAGGGCGAAGATAGAGGTGACAGTGACAGGTCGGCGATGGATGATGACGAAGAACTCGAGTTGGAATTCGGGTGGGAAGCAAACGATGAGGATCCAATAGTGGCCGCTGTAGTCGAGATAGAGCGGGCACTTCCGGCAGTTGTAGACGACGACTTGCGGAAGGTGCCCAGAGGGAAATCTGCCAACGAGGCTCCTGCTCCTAAACGCTGCCTGTGTCCTGATACCGTTCCATGGTACAAGTGTGCTTCATCCCTGTCCTTAGGCTTGCCCTCCAGACCTTGCAACAACTGCAACAAATTCTCTGATGTGACACTATCGCGATGGTTCTGGGTTGCATGCAATGTAATCTCCTTCAATCCCGGACAAATCTTAGACACGGACGACAAAAAGGTGCCCGTGAGAGGATTGCCCTGCCAACATTGTGTCAACGCCAGTCTAGTAAGGTTCGGCAACGAGTGTTGGATCATCGTGAGGAGGTACTGTGGTGGCAGAGTACAGTTGACAAACTGGACTGAATGGATCCTGGACTGGACGTGTGGCTGGTTGATGGCAGCTGCAACAATCACAGGTGAGATTGAAGCAGGCAACGCCACTGCTGCATTGATTCCTGGGACAGGTGAGACTGGAGGCATGGAGGGATCCCTAACAGAAGACATATTCGACGACAATGATCTTCCATGAGGACGTGGTTGCAAGGGTGCGTCAGTCGTAACAGGAGGCTCGACGACAAGGGATTGTGGCGGTTGAGTCGGGAGGCAACGCTCCTTCGTTGGTCGAGGCCTCAGATCCGTCGGGGCGCCCAGAACCGAAACAGGGTGAAAACCTGAGAACCAGATCTTTTCCAACTTGGAACACGATTGACTGAGCAACTTGAACAACATGCCACTTTGAGAGGTCGAGGACGCCATAATAGTCTCATCATCAGCCTCCTGTAGACCGGCCCTAGGAGTAGTCGAGCTGTTGTATGGGTCCAAACTGAGTGAATGCGAGTGCGTATGACTGGCATGAGCGCCCAGTGCCAAAGAAGTGAGTGATGATGATGATGATGAAATAGAAAGATGGTGGGGTGTCGTACTGCCATTCAAGGGGTCATGGGCATCATTGCATGCCGATGCAATCACCCCACGGATCAAGAGGTCCTCTGTGGGAATAGCGGAGAGGAGGGCGAACGACCGGAGTTCGGTGCAGCAGGGGATTAACTCCAGAAGATCCTGAACCATATCGGCTGTCGAGAGCGAGACGCTGAGAGTATGAACCATAGCATGATAGGGCAGCAGGGTTGGCCAAGGGTATGAGCGCCGTCGTTTGGGAGGTGGAGGACGTTGGTCCGAGAATTCTTCGCCGAATTCGTGTGAGGGTACTGAGGTGAACCCTGCTTCGGCCAGAGAGGGCGATGACGAGTGTGGAGGAGGATGAAGAGGAGGCAGTGAGCCAGACAGAGGTGATACCAACGACAACAACGTGTTTGGTCCCGGGTGTTTTAATGGAGATGGTGCAAAGACGATGTTCGAAGGAGCCTTGACTGGACTAGGAGGGGCGACACTCTTTGTGATCAAGAAAAAGATCCTGCTGGACTGGACTGTGTAATCGATTTGGTGCCACAGCCGCGGGGCTGCCAAGTGGGCCCATGTCCAATTGAGGGTGATGACCTTGACAAGGTCTCTGTTGTCGAGGTAGTTGACGATGAGCTGGATAATCTCCGGAGGCACTGTCGATGTGGTTGACGATGTCTGCTGCTGCTGTTGCTGTGGTAGAGGTAGAGAGGTGGCAAGGCTCTTTTGGAACTGGAGATCGTGTTCACCATGCTCCTGCAGTTCTTCTTGCTGTTGTCCTTGTAGAAGTTGCAATGGATTAGGTTCTGGCTGTGAGAGTTGTGCATGCAGTCGTCGTTGTATCTGAATATCGTCATGTCTGAAGTTGACCTGGTTGGGTGCTCCAGCGACTGTGTGAATGGGGTCCGCGTTGACGTTCATTTAGGGTTCCTTTTCTTTCTTTCGCTTGTGCGGAATGGGAGTTGTACTGCTGAGTGTGAGTTATTGTTGTGAATGAATGAGCCAAGAAAGAAGAGAAGAGAAAAAGAAAGGAATGGAAGTTTAAGAATGAGGTTCAAGCGAGGGAAAAAAGGGTGTCAGGAGAGAAACATGTTTGTGTCTGTGTTTGTGTATGTGCGACAGGCAACCTGCTATGGCAAGCATAAGCATGGAAGTGCCGGGTCATTTTTCCCGTTCACTGTTGTCTCTTGTCATGCCTCTGTCATTGCTCTTGAACAACTACTGGGAGCGCGATCCAAGCAGCCAATTTTTTAGTGGCCAATCAAACATCGAATTGATTTAAGGTCTCCCACGCCAATGCAAGATGGTCTTTTTGCGTATCGTATTCCACTTGCACACAAAGCAAAAAAACAACCACACTCACTCATGTGGAGGGGCAATTGGGAGAAGGAGAGAAGGAGAGAAGGAGAGGAGAGAAAGAGAGAGAGATTGCTGTAACCACAAAGGTACAACGATGGCCTAGAAGTAATTGCTTTTCTCACCGATACACACCTCCACCCTTGTCCGCTCTCGTTGTACGCATACGAAAGAGGGCACCATATGTATCAAGGATACGTTAGCATGATTGAATAAAGTTGCCCCTTGAGCGAGTTCCCCGCAGTTCAAAGTCACTTGCACACTGGAGACCATGTCTTCACATAAATAAAGGATGATTCCTCTCTTTTTACTTTCATTCTCATCACTCGACAAACATGCTCACACATCCCCCACATCATACCAACACAGAACGCACAATGACAACAACAACAAAGACACAAAAGAACCCATTACTCCTGCCAGAGGTGCTCGACAGAGTCGCCCACTTTGTCTACAGTTGCGATGAGGACTACTGGGACTACCACCCTGAGGTGTTTCTCCCCTGCATCCTCGTCTGCCGGTTCTGGCACGACTGTTTCCTCCCCCACCTCTACAGTACCTTCATTTCAGGTCAAACCGACGACGGATCACCCTATCATCCTCATATACACCACCTCCGGACCTTCGTTATGTTCAGACCCGTCTCTGACAAGGAATTGCCCTACAACGTCGGTGGTTCGCCCACAGCATCACCTCCAGGTCAACTGACCACCCTCCGGGTTCACCAGCACGCAGAAGCTATGCTCGCTCTCTTGTCGGCCAATACTGGGTCCAGACTCCGGGTCCTGACGTGGACAGCGTCCAAATTTCTGGTCGAGATGCCGCCTGCGATGGTCGAGTCGATGGCGAGTCTGTCGGGTCTGGTATCGTTGGAACTGGACAGCTGGAAGATTGATCGCGTTGATCTTCTTGCGATTCTGGCTGCCTGTAGTTCGACCCTGGAGATGCTTTCGTTGAGGCTGATCTCTGGATACGGTGATACTCCCTTCCTTCCACTTGAGTCGTCAATTGACTCCATCTCTACTACCACGCCAACTCAGGCCTCGTCGTTGTTGTCTCTGTCATCTCTATCGATCCAATCCTCGCTGTCGTTACCGAGGATGCAAAGACTGTCAGAATTACGACTGGTTCTCGACTGGCATCAAAGTCCCGCAGCAGTCCATCTTGTCCAGCTCTGCCCATCCCTTCGGTCGTTGTACCTGAATGTCGATGTTGAGACATCCGATTGGCCGGCCCTGATATCCAATTTGCGGACTTTTTGCCCTCGGCTGGAATCGATTGAATACGAAGTCGGATATTCGATGCAATACGAAACTGGCTGCTATATCAAGTCATCCCTCTATGCTTCTTTGCTCCGGGACAGCACCGCCGAGAGTGAAGGCCAATTGAGAAGAGTCATCTTGGGTGTTAAGTTGGATGAACATATCACCGAGGCCCTGTTGAAGCACTCGGATACGTTGGAGGTGATGAATCTGGAAGTAAGGACGTTTGGTCCTGAGGAAGTGAGGATGGTGGGTCGGTTGCTTGCCGGGTGTCGACGGCTGAAGGATGTTGATATTGAGGACGTTGGGAAGGAGTGTGAGGCCAAGGATTTGGAAGAGTTGACGAGGGAGGCGTGGGTGTGTCGGGATCTCAAGAGTCTGACTATCATCGGGTACTCGCCATACCAAGCCAACGCGGAAGAGCCATTGACGACAAAGAGGAGGAAGGCGAACAACAACAAATTACGGGAGACAAAGGTGGTGAAGGAGCAGGCTGAGATGAAAGACAAGTTGAAGGTGTTTGGAGAGAGTGGGCAGGGGTGGTATGTGAAGCCTTCGTTACGGGAGCAGGGTTTGGAGGAGGCAGTTGAGAATATGGATATGAAGCGGCGGTTGATGGTTCATATGATGGAGAGTGGATTGGAGCAGGTAGAGAGGATACAGTTTAACGAGAGCAAGTTTTATTCAGACGAGAGGTATTTTAGTGATGATGATGAGGAGGATAAAGACGAGGAGGAGGATGAAGAAGAGGAAGAATGAGGATGGATATCGAGCGGAAGTTAATAAAGAACCAAGAAACAAATTATGTTGGATGAATGAATGTTTGATCAGCGACCAATGGGGGTGAAAGAGTGGTACAGAGAAGGGGAGAGTGGCAGTCACACTCGCTTTTAACTGGCCAATTGCTTCATTCAAGGAAAAAAAGGGAAGAAGGACGGAAGAAGAGACACAGGCACCACATCCATGCGGGAAACCTGGAAACATGGGACAATCACATTTACACGCAGTGGAGGCGCACATTCATACACTCATACACTCAAACATACTTGTTTTGCTCCACTGCATTCGTACACTCAATCGTACGCTGCCTTGCTTCCCTCGTTCTCCCTTTCTTCTTCTTCACTCGTTTGCCAGTCCCCCAGTCCTACCCAAGTGTGTCGGCCCGACTGCCCTTCTTCGTTTTCTTCTCCTTCTTCGTTCCTTCCTTCCCAACCCTACTCTCTCCCCTTCTTCTCCCTTCCCTTCCTTGCCCTTTCCTTCTTCCCTTCCGCTTGTTCGCTCTCATTCTCTTGTCCTTTGCTTACCACTACCCTCTTCCTTTCTTACTTACTTCCTTCGCTGTGATTCTTCGCTCTTCCCCAGACTCACAGTGTGTTGTTCACCCATCCTCTTCTCTTCCTCCTACCCTCTTTATCCGTCTTCCTCCTTTCTCCTTTCCTTCATCCATCGCCCTTTTTTTCTCACTCTCTCGTCTCATACCCATACCATCCTCGGCATACGGAATCCATTCTTCTTTCTTTTCCTCTTCCTTCTTCTCATCCCCTGCAACCACCTTCTTACCCATCTCCACTCTCCACTCTTTCACTTTTTCACCCCCACAACAACAACCACAGCGGCAGACTTCCTAATTACTCTTCTTCTTTCTTCTTCTCTTCTCTGCCCTGCGTTGTTCTATCCTTTTCCCACCTCTCCTTCAGAACAACAATACCACTTCTCCCCATACACTTTTGGGCGGAATCTCGCTTCCTCGCCTCAACACTCTCACATACCCTCATTCCACTCTCTTTCACTCTCACTCACCACTCCCACTCACCCTCAACTCAATCCCACCCTCTTGCCAAGATTCCACATGGGTAAGTAGTCTCACCCACATACTCTTACTCTCACGCACACACTCTTTCTTTTCCTTGTTTCGTTTTACGTTGCCAAACCTGGCGGTGAAGTTGATCAACAGCAGAAAGCTAATAGCCGCTCTTTCTTCCTACCATTTACTTTCCTCTATCCTGCCTTGCCCCATCCTTTTCTGATCGCGACATTGTCTTCAGCTCGTGGCATTCCTTGTAAGTTGTTGAAGTACTACTGGTAGGCCCAGCTACTCAAGCTCGCCTTCCAATAACATGAGGCAGCCTGGTCAGAGATAGGGAGGCTGACTGACTGATGAGAGTTGTCTCCGGATGGGACCTTTTCTCGCCCGCACTACCCATACTTTCACTTCATTCAACTTATTGACTGACTGGCTTTCTTTTTCTCTTTTTTCTGATTCGCTTCTTGGTATGACCTGTCAAAAAAAATAGCTTCTCCGAAACGAAGCCAGCGCAATGGCCAGACCAAGAGCAAGAAGACACCGAACAAGGTCGACGACGATGGCGGCCAAACGCGCTGTGTCTGTGAACAAGAACGTAAGTTGAGACTTTGAAGTGCTTGTTTGCGTATGTGCCCATGGTATGTGAATATAAAAGGTGATCTGAGAATACAGCCAAAGCTGGGAAGACAATACGCTGAGGCAAATAACACCCACGCAATAATACCAACAAGTGGCGGCTCTCCTCTTAGCACGCCACTCTGTGTGATCTCTTTTTTGTTGTTTGCCACACTGGTACCTTCAACCTATCTCCCCCCGCTCGTTGGACATTCACTTTACTCACGACAGACGTCAATAGCATCAACAGCAGGAACAAAACCGCAACCTCCGAACTGACATATTAGCCTTCACTCGAATGAATGACTGAATGAACAACGTAATAGACCATATGGGAGTGATGATCCAGTGCGAGACCTGCAAGGTCTGGCAGCACTGTCCCTGCGTCGGCCTCGGAGACGGACTGGTCACCCCAGACAAGTACTACTGCGACTCTTGCAGACCAGAGAACCATCCTTACCATGTCATCGACGGAGTACTGTAAGTCACCCTTTTTTATTCTTACTTGCTCCATACTGTACTCTTTCCGCCCCCTCTTGCCCCTACTCCAAACCCTCTCTTCTCTTCCTCGCATACCCACATATACATACACTCGCACATACATTACATACAAGTACCACGTTTGCATGCTGCTCTGCGATAGTATACCTGTTGTTTCCAATTGAGCTCGCCCCTCAAGTCTCCTCCTCACTTTTTCCTCGACTTTTTTCCCCTCTTTGTGTACCCCTGATCCCCTGCCCACAACTATTTGTCCCTTTTCACTTCCCTTCTCTCACAGACACAGACATATACACATACTCTCCCCCGTTCGGACCATGGTCCCTGTTGGAGCTTTTTCTTCCCTGGAACCTTTTGTTGTTTGCTTCTGGTCAATTGCTCTCCGCCATGGCTCATTTTATTTACTTGCAATTCTATCCTTTTTTGTACCCGGTGGATTCTTTAGGATGACCAATGCAGAGAACACTTCCTCAGCTGTGGCTTCCCTGAAAATAAAGTCACCCAAGACCAAGAGCTCCGCTAGAGAGTCCAAGGTGTCGACAGATCGAGACAGTCAGCCAGATACCACAGCAACTGAAAACAACCACCAGGGCAACGTCACACGAGCATCCAAGCGCAGGAAAAAGACTGACAGTACTCTTGATGACCTTGACCAACTCTCTTTGCATAACACCAACAACAGCAACACTGATGCTAGCAAGAGCCACACCGAAGATGAATCAGAAATCACTTCTACCCCAGTGACAGCAAAGTCCAACAAAAAGCCTGCAGGCTCATCCAGCAAGGGCTCGGCCAATGGCTCCAAGCGCAAAAAGGGAGCAATGCCTGATTATGAACTGTCGTCCGGCTCAGCTTCATCCGCTGCTAGCGCGATGATGACCCCTGTCCCAGTTCAACTGGAAGAGTCATTACCGATTGCTGATCAGGATTCCGAGTCCGCCTCGTCCGCATCTACCTCCGCCGCACCTTCGACTCGACGGAACGCTCGTTCATCCAACAACAAGAAGAATAGCCGCGCAGCTCCAGCGGATGATGTCATCGAGGCCAGCCACATTGTCCCAGCTTCCAAGCGGCGACGTACTGCAGAATCAACCACGCGGTCCAAGGAAGATTCGGTACTGGAGACGGAGGATGAAGACAAGGCATCCGATAAGGACATTTCCCCGACGGAAGCCGTTGCTGAAGTACCAGGTAACCATGAAACCTCTGCTCGTTTTTGAGTGAATTGTCTCTGTTATGTACATAATGTGATTTTGAGTTTATCCACCGATATCAATTCCAAAGACTGACACTCCAAAAAAAACGCCACCATTTTTTTTTTTTGCTCTGTGCTCTCGAAAATAACATGTAGCCACGCGATCTTCTAGGAAGGGACACAGCACTCGAGCCAACAAGAAGGTCGA
Source organism: Linnemannia schmuckeri (assembly GCA_029449235.1). Lineage (NCBI taxonomy): Eukaryota > Fungi > Mortierellomycota > Mortierellomycetes > Mortierellales > Mortierellaceae > Linnemannia > Linnemannia schmuckeri. Next base: position 355,199 of record JANATG010000014.1, on the reverse strand, counting down.
CCCAGTAGACGATGAACAAGCCGAACTAATGACACCTGCAGAGGAGAGCCCTAGCGCCTCAGAGGACACTGCCAGGGCCGACAGCGTAGTCTCACATCCCGAGGTAGTGAAACGAGGTGGGGCTCTTCGAAAGGCGCAGCAGAACCACGGACACCACCATTCGCGTCATGGTTCACCCGCAGGAACACCCCAGCCATCACAGATTATTACAATCCAACCGACCAAGGTCAAATTCCCATCCGCCAAGATGACCATTGCGGACATGAACAAGCGTATTAAGCAGCTGCAAGACTATGTGAGCCATGCCCGTGCCGAGATGAGCGAAATGAAGAAGAACCGAGAAGCCGCTGCTGCCGCTGCCATGGCGCGGGCGAATGCTGCTACCCCCGCTGCTGCTGCTGCTTGCGAAGATTCCACAATGGCCATGGCTGACAACATCGGGCCATCGTCATCCTCCTCGGAATCTCAGCCAGCGTGGTTGTCCACCCCACCCCGATCGGTCCATGAGACTTCCCGCAGTGAGTCATTGGATCCTACAACACAGCCAAGTACTTCCGCCACAACGACGGCGATGTCGACAACCACGACATCTGAACAGAAGCAAGGAGGCCAGCCACCAATGACACCCCCACCGCAGAACGAAGCAGGAAGCTGCAATACCAACACTGGTAACATGAACTGCGACAATGTCATCGGATCCAAGGACAAGGGGTTGGCAGTAACATCGACCATTTCAGCTTTATCTACTGTGAGCTGTCTGGAGCAGATTGACAAGTTGACCCACGATTTGCTCCACTTTCAGCGCAAATTTGGCAACAAGTCGGACATCTGAGAATTTTTTTCTCTTCTCTTTTCTTTTCGACTCGCACTCTTTGCCACCTTTTTCCTCTCCTTTTCTTTTTTGTTGCTCCTTTTTTACTTCCACATTCAACTATTTTGTATTTTTATGATCGGTCTGTTCGGCGTACCTTTATCTGGTACCTGACTATTCGATTAACCCATTCAACTCAGCCCACGCCATCCATCCATCCATCCATCCATCCGCAACCATATCAGAAGCACATTCCACTTACTCGGATCTCCCCCCATGCTTCTCCTCTCTCTGTCCTTTCAACTCTCACTCCCTCTTACTTGTAACAACCCATGTATATATTTTTTTCGTAGTAGCCCTAGTAGTATTATCCGCGTACGTACCTTTTCTCTTCGAGTCTTGTTGTTTTTGTGTGTCCCTCCTTTCTCTTATTGCTTTCTGCCCAAGGCTCCTTCCTCCAGCGAAATCGCAATAAAAAAAAGACAATTCCTTGGTATAAAAAAAAAAAAAGGGACTCAATAAGTTATTTTATTTTAGTTAAGGGAGGAAGAATGAGGTAGGTGTTGGTTGTTATCATCGGAGAATAAGAAAGGTGGCTTAAGAAAATGGGCAGAAAAGATGAATGGAGAAAGAAAAGAAGAAAGAAAGAAGAGTGAGAAGCTAATAAAGTAAGGTGTAAGCAGAGAATCAGGAGTCAAGGCAAGAAGGACTCTTGAACGGTGTCTGTCTACGGTCAAAGCTCACAACCTTTTTTTTTTTTGGCTGATCATGTGTGTGTCGAGAGATAGTGACTGCGTTCGCCCTGGTTTTTTGAGAAGATAACCCTTGCCGACCCCTCCAGTAACGTGTTTGTGGACAAAATGGAAAGGAGGAAATGAACGGAGGAACTCTTTTCTCGGTCAATTTCAAATCCAAAATCCAACGCGGGGACAGAGGGAGAAAGATACGCGTTTCCCGCTTGTTTTCACTTTATTCTTTTCGCTCAATCACCAAAACGAGGTGTACCTGACCTAATGGGTAGAGTAGAATGGAGTCCCTTTCCTCCTTATCATTTGTCAAGCCTTCCCTTTACCTTTTTTTTTTTTTTTTTTTTTTTTTTTTAGCGTGGACTCAGCGAGGCATAGCTTGAAGGAAACTGGTACCATAATATGACGAAAGAGAAGAAAAATAACGACGGGATTGAAGAAGAAGGTGAACACAAGATGGAAAGATATTGATGAAAAGTGGGAGAGAGTTACCGAAAACGAAATATCGCAAGGAATGAGTCTCGATTAAGCCTGTTTTTGATTGTTTTTTTTTGTTGTGATGTTCTGCCGCCCAATTCCTACGCCGTTGCTGTGGTTGCTGTTGTTGTGGTTGTTGTTGTGGTTGTTTTTAGCCAATAGGCGGTAGATGTATGGATGGGTTTGGGAGCACGGAAAAATGCTCTGTCTGGCATGCCAGTTAAAAAATGGCGGCCAACGGGTAGGTGCATGTAGGAGGGAGTGAGGAGTAAAAAATTATGCATGATAGGTTTGATAAGAAAATGTATTGCCGTTGTGTAGCCATGAGGGGCTGGAAGAGAAGAGGTAAAGAATAGAGGACTTTTTTGGATGGTAATGGAAACGAATTAATGCAATAAGGTCCGGTATAACGGCTGAGCAATGAGCCAGACTTGGTCGATTGATGAAAGAGGCGAGCAAGTCAAAGAAAGAGAGATGAATAGATAGACGCTAATGCTAATTCCATCTACATTTTCAACTCCTTTTTGTATTAGGTATGTGAACGCGATTCGAGAAACGCGGGGTAACTAGAAAAAAAAATTGGGTGGGATTTGTGATAGTGGAGAAAGGGAAGTTTCTTTCGAGATATCTGATGAAGAGGAGTGGACGTAGAAGCGTAGAAAAGACAAGCACGTAAAATGATAAAAGCTACCTTGAGCGGGAAGCTTGTGCCGGCACAATAAGAAAGGAGTTTAACAGAAACATCTTCGATGCCTCTATTCTTCAATTAAACTAAACAGTACGAGATATGGAGAACATGGGAGCATGTTTTAGCTTATCACAAGGCGGGAATGCACGTTGCATGTCAGCGTACTTCCTCCTCCCGTCACGTCCCTCTTCGTTCTTGATGAACTTCAAAAAGGGCTAATATCCGTGAGATGAGAAGTCAAGATGGGTGAAGGACCGGATCTGCTGAGCGCTGCAGGAGAGACGAGTCAGACTGAGGAAGGAACGGGAGTGAATAGGATCAATTCAAATAACGTAGCTTGACGCAAAAAAAAATATTAAAAATCAAACACGTTATTCAATGATCTGGACAGACGGAGTCATTGTTTTGTTGTTTCTTTCAGTTCAAGTCCACAATGATGATGACCTCTTTATCCTCTTTGTCTAGTTGTGAACAAAGAAAAAAAGAGGGTACAGGTCAGAAGCGCCTTTGAAGCATTGGTCTGTTGTTTTTGTTGTCGAGAGGGGACGGAGATGATATCGAAAATCAACAAATCTTTCTCCTGAGTCCCCGTTCCTCTTTTTAACAATTTTGTCAGGGAATCATCTTCCTCTTTAAACTCGTTGCGACGAAAAGTAATTCATAGCACCCTTGTTTTGAAGGTTCCAGTCTGCTCGGATGTAGTCGGTGACAAAAGATAGCTCTAACATGAACAAAGGGCTATTTTGTTGTTCAATTAGCAAAATAGCCTATATTTTTGACAAACAGCTCTCTGAATTTATTTTTCTTTAGCGGACCCTTGTCTCCTATCCAACATGGGACGCCTTGTTGTTTTAAACACTTTTCGTTTTCAATGACCCGTGGACATACAAACGTACATAGCGCCCCTAGTGTCCTCGACTTCTCTGGAATCCCCTTGCCCAGTGTTAATTACCACTGAGCCCTGCTCTTGTTGCCGTTTTCGTTGTTGCTATTGGTGTGTTATCATCCATTCAACTATGCGGTAGTTATTTATTTTTTTCCTACTCTCGACCTTTGCCTGAGCAAGCATATCAAGACTGAATCACACATCACTTGACCGTGAGGTGAGATATCTAGGAACCATCAATGGACGAATACGGTTTATCTCTTGAAAAGTATAAAATAAATTTCTTGAATTAAGACATAAGAGCTCGTGGTACATAGGTGAGTGTTCTTGTTTATGTTGTTGTTTTTTTCACAGACACATGGCACGGACGAAGTGAGACGAAGAAGGAGTGTTTGTGTGAGTGAGCAGGCAGCGTATGAAAAAATAGATGCAAACCTTGTCTCTTTGTCATGGTACAACACGACGGAGACGAGCGAAAAGATAGAAGATGAGGCGTTTTTTTGCTATTTTGTTTGCTTCTTCCTTTTCAGTCCGCATCCCTCTTTTGTAAGGTTTTGTTTGGTCGTGTACACTGTGCAATGTAAGCTGCTTCTTGTCCGTCCGTCCAGAACGTTAAACAGTACTTATCAAACGCGAGCTCACAAACACACTCGAATTCGTTCAACCCAATACTCATCTTGTGAGAAGAGATAATGCAACTTATGGCGCACACACACACGCACATTGACATCCGTCCAATCCCATCCTCACCCGGATCACACTTTTTTTGTTATGTTAGCTTTCCTGTCGGGGACTGACCTCCCCCTTGAGGCTATCGAGTCGCATTTATCGCATTTAACGGTTCTCGTGCATTTCTCTCTTTTTCTGTTCTTCTCTTTCACTTTCATTCTTTCTTCAACTTTCTTTTTCGCTCCTTCACTGTTCATCCTTATATACCCTACCCTTACACTCGTCCACTGTACTATTTCTTCTTTTTCTTACTCTGGCCTTTCTTCTGCTGCCACTACCTTAACTTGTCCTTTCTCGCTGAACGCTTTTTATCTCATTCTCTCATCTGTATTTATCCCCTTTCTCCCTACTGCTGCAACCTCTTTCACTCTACACCCTATTATACTCAACACAGCGTACAAAAGAACATATAGCTCTTCTTGGTTACATCCAACAGAATCTTATCTAACAACCATGGGAGCAAACATTTCCGGAGATGACTACGAGGCAGACGATAAGGAGGTCTTCCAGTCCTACCGCATACCTCCAAAAGCCTACAAGAAAAAGAATGCTGCCAACACCACTGCGGGGAGCACTAAGAGTCTTAGCGACATCTCTCAACCTGTTTCGCCTACTTCTGTCGAGTTTGGGAAATTAACGTCCTATCGCACCGGAGGCGGCGGAGGCGGCAAACAACAGAAACAGCAACCACAGCAACAACAACAACAACAACAACAGCCAACGAGGTTACGCGCAGGGTCGATTTCATCTGGGTTCAATCGGTCAAGGCGCGATCGACCCATCTCGCACCCTCCTTCTGTACTCTCAGCATCTTCTTCGGCCTCTTCGCTTAATCTTTCGATTGTTAACGCTGCTGTTGCTGCAGGATCACCCACCCCTTCGTTGTACTCCTACTCGAATGACCTGGTCAGTGCACCCATCACGTTCATGTCCAGCTATCATAACCACGGTGCAGGAGTAGGAGGGGGATCTTCGAGGACCAACAGCGGTTACTCGATTGGGTCCGACTCTTTGGACTTCTCGACGATACCTCATGCGGTGGGGACTGGACTTGGTCGGGCGACATATGTGAACGGCAAGATGGTCGAGGCTGGTGTCCATGGCGGCAGCTCTGCCTCTAACAGTGGAGGAGGGTTTTATATGCACAGCAACTATACGGTACAAGATTTCATGTCGTATCAACAACAACAGCAACAACAGTTTCTCGAACAACAACAATATGAGTACCAACAGATGATGATCCTCCGGCAACAGCAACAGCAACTCAAACTCGAGTATGAACAAAAGCAGTTGGCGCTTCTACAGCAACAACAAAACTTGCACCAGAACTCAACACAGATCTCGACACCAGTGATAGCAACTGCAGCACTACCGAGACCTCCGCAGGAGTACAGCAACACACAGCAGATCACAGGCGTGGTTCTTCAGACCAAGTCTAGGCGCCCGGCTCGGAACCCTGATCGGGCTTTGAGCAGCCAGAACCTTAGTAACTCTAGCAGTGGCAACGGTCACCATCGCAATGTAAGCCACGCGATTGCTATCCCAGCTCCTACTACGTCCACTTTGCAGGGTCAACCCCATACCTCGCAATCATCCCCTCGCACGCACCACCAGGCACCCCGGTCATCTACCATGGCCACCGTCTCGGTCAATCACAACCACAGCAACCATCAGCACTACTCAACTTCCCCCTCCGGATCCATGGCTTCCAGCTATAACGGCGCCGCGTCTTCGTTCTCGAGCATGGGATCGCATTACCATACCATGCTTGCCATGACCAGTGCCGCCTCTCCTCCTTCTTCGGCCTCTTCGTCCCTGTCCAACCCAGGTGGGCCTTCACCCGAGTCTGCCGTGGTATCCATCTCGGCAGTTAGTGCCGGTGCTTCAAAGTCGACAACATCGTTGACGAAATCGTCTGGATTCTCGGCCGATGAACTTGCAGCGAGGATCTTGCCGCTGAGACGTCTCCTGGGCGGACGAGAGTACTATCCGGATAAGACTCTGCCCTATCTCTTGCCCTGCGACGAGCAAGAAAGCGAACGGTACGGTGTCCCTTCATGCATGCTCTCTGTTGACTTGTTGGATATGCCCTCTGTGTGTTTTGCAGTGGGCTGAATTCAAAAATGTGAGCACGTTGTTTTTGAATTGACTCCAGTGAACTGATCTCCCTCTTATTTTTTTCTCTGTCTCTTTTTGGCATTCCAACCCTTCTTTTTGCTCACCTCCCGCATTCGCATATGCATCTCGTTTTTGGTCGCTCCTCCTATCTATGCATCTGACTACGGATGGATCTCTCCCTCCCTCCCCTTTCTCACTCTCTCACCTGCCATGCCTCGTCTCCTGTTCTCCACCACTACGCAATTTGCACCATTCTCTACCTTCAAAATCATCAAAACAAACAAAAAAACAACAAATTACCGCCACATGGACGAATGCAACCAATTTTTTTTCAACCATAACAGACTGCTGTTGCAGCACTACGTGATTCGGTATGCGTTTGGGTCGAATATCATTCCTCCCATCGACACGACGATTGCCGGAAAGGTCCTTGATTGTGGTTGTGGACCCGGTACCTGGGTCATGGTAAGTCTCCCTTTTGATCAATGACCAATGATGTTTCATTTCCTTGTTTCACTTTATATTTTTTTTTTTGGTGGCGCTTTTCTCTCCCTCCTTTCTAACATACATTCTCCTCTTACATGTGCGTCATATATATAAAACAGGAAATGGCAACGGAATACGAGGATCTGGATTTCTACGGGTTCGACATCTCGCCCATGTACCCAACAGCGATCCACCCCAAAAATGCTTACTTCTCTATGGGAAACCTCCTTGACCCCGAAATCCCCTTCGCCTCTGATTCTTACCTCCTCGTCCATCAGCGGAATATGCTCCTTGGACTCACTCAGGACGCTTGGCCGGGCGTAGTGCAGGATTTGTTTAGATGTGTCATCCCTGGGGGCCATGGATGGTTACAACTTTCGGAAGTCGATCCTATTTGGAGCAGGCCCGGGCCTATTTCAAGGAACGTATTGAAGATGCTGAACGAGACTGCTCAGAATCGAAACGTCGACGTCTTGCTCCCCTCGCGACTTGATCAAGTCCTTAAAGACGTTGGTTGCGAGAACGTCAAGATGATGATGGTTGAGATACCCATCGGACCTTGGGGTGGTAAAATTGGCATGTTGTGGAGGGACGTGCTGAAGGCAGAGATGGAAGCACTGAAACCGGTGGTACTACAGGCGGCATTGGAGAACGCGGTGGCGGCGGGGATGGATGTAGCGGTTTGTGGAGCGGAGATGACGACGGGGGAGGAGTGGGAGGAGATGATGGGGCAGGTTTGGGCCGAGATGGATCAGTACCATACTTTTTCGAGGGTTTATCTTGCCTATGGACAAAAGCCTTGATGATTTCCTTGTGTTGTGAAGGAGAAAATAAAAAAAAAAGTAATATTAGAGAATATGGTTGCATGAATGTTGAATGTGTGGTTGTTGAAGAGTGGTGATGTAGAATGTCGTTAGTGGAGCGCCGTTGATACAGATCCACAACCACAACATTAGAGAGTGCAACTGTCGTCGTCGCTGTGTGGTCGTATTCCAGGTCTTTCAGTTTGGCCGTTACAGCTCACTCTCTTCCTTTTTATGTGTCCTCGTGACAAAACAACAGCATCAAACAATAGTCCATAAAGCAGATCCCAGTATTCATGAGTTGTGAGTGAGCATGTGGGGTCACGTAACTGTCCCTCAATTTTCCCCCACTTACCATCCTTTTCATACAAAACATGCTCCCTCCCGCCTTCAGCGATGGGAGTGGGATAGAGAGTAAAGGAGGAAAGGGGGAAGGAGGACAAGGCGCACAAAAAAGGACACATGGTGCTCACATTCCTATTTGTATCTTTCTCTCACTCTCGCGTTCACGATTGGTCACTCTTGAGTCTTGACAAAGAAAAAAAAAGACCAGATCGCTCTGAATCTTTTGTTCCATCCCCTATAGCGGCGTTTGGTCGGATGAAGTCAAGTAACGGCCCTGTAGGGAGGGCGATATATGGAAGAGGGAGCGACAAACGTTTTGAACAAGCAGTGAGAATAACAACATCAAAACAAAGTCATCGACATTTGTTATTTCTGGATCATTACAAGAGCTGGCGACAACTCCACTTAAACGCGCGCGTGCGCACAAACCAATAAGACCAATGAGGATACGTGACACATGGAAATCGATCGGTAGCAGTAACCGTGAAAAAAAAGATGGCGACGAAATAATCGGTCGCAGGATCGTGAATAGATGGTGGGTATCCTCTTGACTCTTTGCTTGCGCCGTGGCAAGCGGCTTGACGGTGATTGGTTCTTTGCGCGTGTTTCGTTGTGGCTGCTGTGAGGCGATAGTTGTGGTGATTATGGCTGAGGCGTGAGTGGACATTGTCAGGAAGCGATATTTTAGAGGCAAAGGAAAAGCGTTTGGTTACTGTTGTAGCTTTCTCTCAAACGTCTTTTTTTCGTGCCTTTGTAAGACGTGTTTATGCAAGTTGTGCTCTGTTTTCTTGATGTGTGTGAATTGGCACAAAAGTGTGGAAACAAAGAGAGACTGTGATCTGCTAACCTGCATTTTCATAGGTGATCAAGAGGCAGGAGGAAAGGGGATCGCATAGAAGAGAATAGCAAAATGCAGTAAAGCGACATTCATCTTCTTCAGCATATATGCAAAAAAAGAATGCAGTGCATCATCGTACTGCTGTTTTTCTTTACCCGGTGTGCTTCCCGTAGTATTTTTCTTGCCTAAAAAACCACTGCTTACTGAGCAATAGAAGGGGGTGCGATTACCATCTGACCTTTTTTTCATGCCTTCTTTTGTGAATTTTTTTTTCGCTGGCGCACGTTCCTTCTCCTTGTAAGTATTAGCTGAGCGACATATTTTTTTTTTAGTCGTCGTGAAGAAAAATGAGATAATAGACGATGGGCCATGGTCAAGATACTAAAGACTCTTATTGTCTTGTCTTTTTCGAAGGATTGAGTGCAGCTGTGAGAAAAAGAGGTGTTGACAAGCTGCAGTTCCACCTCGTCTTTTAGACTGAGGGTGTAGGGATGCATGTTGTGCTATTATATCCTCTTTGGGTTGTGCAGGCGGTTGATTGTGTGTTCTGTTTTTTTTTTTTTTTTTTTTTTTTTTTGAGTTTTGGAGGAGACTGGCATGTTGAATCAAAATAAACATTTGGTCGACAGCAACAATTATACTGAATGGCTGCTCTGAGGGACGTATATATAGCAGCATCTTCCCCTTCTTTCCTTTTTTTTATACCTCCTTTCACTTCACCGCCAAATCCAAACAAGATACCTGCTCAGTTGCACCCATCTAACTCCTAACGAATCCATACCCTCTTTCTCCCTTTCATCCCTTGCATTCTGTACATTACTCCCAAACCGCTTTCACATTTTTATTTCTTTTTACCCCCGGCCATTGTCCCCCTCTCACTCAAAAAGGAGACACGCACAGCGCATTTTGCATATCATCTCTCATACCCATCTCATTTCACAGCCCTGTTTAATTCCATACCTCTCTCCTTTCATTCCTTATCTTGGCATAATAAACAACAGAAGACATAAAAGCACATACGTATCGAACCTTCCTACCTTTTCTCCTCCCCTTCTCTCATACATCCTCTCACACACAAATACCCTACTCACAAAGATGTCGTTCCATGTACCAAGTGAGGAACTCGATTTCACAATCTACGGCGATGCCAATACAAACCAACTACAACTCTCTCCCTCACAACATCGTCTCCTCCAAAAACAACGTCTCGACATCGCCGCTACCGCTGTTGCCGCACAAGAGGACACTGAAGAAGGAGGACCTAACCTGACAGGCTACCAGTCCGGCCTCTTTGACCCATCTCTCGGTAAAATCAGCATTCTTTCTTATTTTTACTCTGCTCACAACAACTCTTAGATTATTGTTTAAGCCATGCTTGTCTCGATGTCTACCAAGGAAAATAGAGAAATTAGGGGAGGGGGCAAACCACATACGTATTTTTAACCCCTGACCATTGTGTCAACCTTGGTTTTTTATCATTCGCCCTTCACTCGGAGATAATATTAACCTTCACACACACGTTTCCCTTTCTCTTGTTTCCTTTCTTTTCTCCAGGACGGAAATCTTACCGCGAGGCCAAGAAGAAGCAGACTTCAGTCGTGTTTGCCGATCTCCCACGCCCTTCCTCAGTCGATAAGATCGAGTCATCACAACAGCAGCACCAGCAACAATACCAACAGCATCAGAGACCTCGTAAGTTGACTCCTCGGCACGAATCCATCAAAATCGACACCAGCCTTGAGACGATCCATGCACCCTCATCTTCCTCTTCCGAGTCAACCCAGGGTAATTCATCAGTCCAACAACCACATCAACTACAGGAGCATGGACAACAACAGCATTATGAAGAACCCAAACAAAGGCGGTCATATCACTTGGCGATGCAGTCGCAGTCTTCTTCCAATCTTGTCTCGATAAATCCCGTCACGGATCAAGATGTAAGGAAGCATGAGCGAGAACAGAACGATGACAGGGAGAATCACACGCCAGATGCATCAACAACACCAACAGGAGCAGCTACAGAAGCAGCAGGGGGAGTAGTGGTAGGGAGACGAAGCGACACTAGTAGTCGATCGCAGCAGATTTATCCTTCTTCCCCTCGTCATCCTCGTCATCGTCCTTTTTCGACTTCTTCTGCTTCCTCTTCTTCCCATTCGTACAAACATCATGCGACGAATGTGGACAATTATGTCTCTGAAGAAGACGAAGAGGATGCGGAGGCGGTGGTACAGAGTCTTGAGATAGTCCAGCGTCGTCTAGAGGGTGGAGATGGTCTACTCCTCGAGCCCGAAGACGAAGGATTAAGAGGAGACTCTTCGGCTCTTCGTCTGCCTATTGCTCGGTCTGCGGCCATCATCAGCACTACCAGTTCGAGTGGTCTTCCGAGATTAACCCATCGGCTGTCGTATTTGGCTCACTTGCAGGATCTTGAAGCTGAAGACGACGACGATGGTCCTCTTCCTGCCTTGGTTGGTGTTGTTCGCACACCTTTCCTTCAAACTGACAAACCCTCGGCATTTGTCTCACCCGTTACTGCTTCTGTTGCTCCGCTCTCTGCTCCTGGCTTGTCCTCGGCACCCGTGGCTCCTCGAACATTCAGCACAAGGCGGAGTTCTCTGCCCGTTAAGCAGGCAATGCCTCCATTACTTCCTCCATCCTTAACACCCCAGTCCAAGACACCTCAATCAAAGTCTGGTACCTTTGCCCAGAAGCCGCCCATCCCTCAGAGCTCCCACCAGGCAGCAGCGGCCCCTCCGATCCCAAAATTGTACAAGCGTCTCTTGCGAGTCTTCAAGCCTCCGACAGATTCTTCAGACTCGGATCACGATGCTAACCAACCATCAACACAATCACCTCCCGTCTTGCCGAATGGTCGAGGCCTCTTTGGTCTGCCTTCCAGCCCTGACACCCAAAGCAGCAGTCATAATAACAGCAATCGTGGCGGTAGCAAGAGTACTCCTTCTACGAAGCAACCCTCCGTCTCCAACGCCCCGCCTCAAGCACCCGCTGTCCTTCCCTCGCTGGTTAGCGTTGCTAAGGCTGCAGTAGGAGGAGGTCCACCTCACAAGGCGCCCGAATCACCTTCGGGTAGATTCCGAGCCCGGTTCCTGCGCAAGCTAATGTCCTCACCCAACCTCAATGCATCTGTCTACCCGATTTCGTCCAACTCTGCCCCCTCGTCTCGAGTCGATCTAGCAAAATTGGATGTCTCCCTTGCAACCCTGCAGTCTCAAGGTGATCAACTACAACAATGTCATTCACCATATTCGCCTTTACCCTCGAATTTCGAACATGAGCAATCATGCCCTGCCGGTCAGAGAATGCTGGAGAGGCGCTCTGCAGCTGGTAGACGACTGAAACCGACCGCTACTTCAAGGGTTCCTGCGCCCATGCCGACGTTGCAGTCCAAGTATGGTGTCCCTGGTCGCGAGCTCGGGGCGGGCACGCAGGCCCAGGTCATGTTATTGAGAGTCAAGTCTTCTAAGCGTCTTCGATCGCCCAAGAACAAGGACGTTGCCTCTTGGTCCAAGCCCGCGTCAGCTCCATCGTCTTCCTTGTCCTCGTATGCTCCGCAGCAGCAGCAACAATCGCCAACTTACCAACAGCAACAAACACTTTCACCAATCGATCATGAGCTTGGTGTTAGCGTTGGCGTAGGCGATTCCCTTCTGACACCTTATGAGCGCACTGGTACTCTGATGACGACCACCGAGGATGAAGTCACCCCCGAGCAACGAGAGGCCTACAGGTCGCGACTTCTCCGAAGGACCAGTACTGGTGGATTGTCAGTGACCAATGGTGGAGGGTTGATCTATGCCATCAAGAAATTCCGCCCTCCTCGAGCTACCGAGACGCACCGACAGTTTCTGAAAAAGGTCTGTGCAGAGTTTTGTATCTCGACCTCGATGGATCATGAGAATATTATCCGTACGCTGGATCTGGTCCGCGATCAGCCTGGCCAAGAGCTGGCGGATGATGAGGTGCACCAGAAGGAAAGTCGATACTACCGCCGCCACCATCGACATCACCGTATTGGACATCATCAGCACAAGGATGACTACGATTATGATGATGAGGATGAAAATGACTACGTCGGGACTGAGCAGCGCCGACGGGAGGAGGCGCGCGACTGCAGCTGTCCCCAGACCCACCGCCGACGAGTTCGAGCAGTCAAGAGTGCAGGGGATATCACTAGCCAAGGCCACGCCGGATCTTCAGCCTCGGGCTCAGTCTCTCCCTCGAGCAAGAACTGTCCTATTGTGCGCAAATCGGCCATCTCCAAGCCTCAATATAAGCGGTCCATGGACGTGCTCTCGGCTGCTCGACGAAGCATTGCAGGACACCCTGATCTATCACCTGCGCCCCAGCCTGTCCACCCCGAAACCAGTAGTCATCGTCACCGCCACCTGTACAACTGGAGAAACGATGTTCACCATGGCTCGTCCTCATCACTTCAGGAGAGGAAGAAACAGCAACAGCAGCAAGAACAAGAACTCCGTCAGAAGGAAGTCCAGCGACTGAAGCAACAACGAGAGCGTGAGAAGCAGCAGGCCAAGCAGTTTAGACTGGACCAGTTCCCGGAGTACTGTATGGTCATGGAGTTTGCGGCCGGTGGCGATCTGTTTAACCTGTTGACCAAATCACACCCACCTATTAGTCTGCATGAGAAGCATTGTCTTTGGCGACAACTTATTAATGGCGTCCAATACATGCACAGCATGGGCGTTGCCGTAAGTGTTTCTTTAGTTTGTTTTCATGTTTTCCGCGTGTGGAAGTGTATTTGCACGACGTTTTAGCACGCTAATTCTTGTGTGCTCATTGTACTCGAAAAAAAATAATAGCATCGAGATCTTAAGCCAGAGAATATTCTGATTGATGGTACGGGCCGCATTCTCAAGATTACCGATTTTGGAATCGCGAATGTCTTTAAGTCTGTCGGCGACCCCATCCCTTTGCCTTGCAGAGGCATTATCGGTAGTGGTAAGCTAGCCTTTACCTTTTTTTCATCCAACCCTCCCTTTCGTCGATGATTACTTTTTTTTTCAGTCTGAGCGCCCTCACCTAACAACCTCAATTCGAATTTGATACAACCGTTGTAGAACCCTATATTGCACCAGAAGAATTTTACCAGGAGGAATACGACCCGCGAGCGGTGGACGTTTGGGCCTGTGGAATCATTTTCTACGTGATGTACTATGCCGCCATGCCCTGGGCACGTGCCGACCGCAAGAAGGACGCCCGGTTCAATCGCTTCATTAGTGACATTATGAACCATCGTCATTGTGAGACTCAACGACGACACCAGTACGAGCGCCGACAGCTACATCACCAGAGTTTGTCTAGCAGCGGCAGTGGTTCCAGTGGTGGTGTGGGGGTAGGGTCGATTGGTTCTGGTAGCACGCGTTCGGGTTCTGGGGCTGGGGCTGGGTCGGCTGATGCTTGTAATCGCCCGCATGAGGTTAGTCACCACTTGCAGTATCCGCCCTACAACCCGAACCAGCACCAACCTCACCATCGGCATCTGCAAGAGTCGTCGTCAGGTGGGTCGTCCAGGAGTGGGTCCCCTACAAGTCCTCACCGAAACCGTGCCGCTGAAGCGGAGACACCCCAAAGCTCAGTTAACAACTCGCCCGTTTCATCCAAGCCAGTTGGCCTTTTCTCCACCTCCTCGTCCTCTTCTTCCTCTGATGGCTTCGCCTCATCCCTGGTGTCTACTCCATCCACTGCTACTATCCCGCCAACGATATATAACACATTCGCCTACAACAGCTACCTCGGCGGACACGAATTCATTGACCGAATCGAGACTCCCGGCTGTCGACGGATCCTTTATGCGATCTTGGAACCCGATGCACGCAAACGTGTGACGATCGATCAGATCCTTGCTGACGAGTGGGTCAGTAAAATCCGGTACTGTACAGATAACCTCACCGCGCAGGAGGAGCAAGCCTGTTTGGTTTTCGGGAAGGATGCGATGGCGTGGTTGGGGGGAGAAGGAGGAGAGAGGTATTTGTGTTTGCCGAACGGACAGATACATCATCGCCATGCTGTGCCCAAGGAAGTCAAGACTACTTGAGTGAGTGAGGGAGTGAGTGAGTGAGAGGAGTGAGTGAGTGAGGGGAGTGAGGGGAGTGAGGGGAGTGAGTAGGAAGATACCGAGGGAGGAAAGACGGAGCGCAGGGAAGGAGGGGAAGGAAAGAGAAAGGAAAAGATGAGTGATGAATGAATCTATCATGATTATTTTTATGAATTTAATTTTGCAAAAAAAAAAAAAAAAAAAAAAAAAAAAAAAATGTCACACAGCGATACTCAACACATAACAAACAGAAAACAACCTCCAACATCTATTTAACCAGCCACAATAAAACAAGTTAGCTTTACTAGGGGGTTGCCGCGGCTAATGGGATTTTTTGTTAGTAAAAGAATCTGGTTAGCCATGAATGGTAATAGAGAGTTTTTGAACCGCACCACAAGCGATGGAGAATTTCTCCCTCTTTTTCTTATCTAACAGGGACTAAGTCCACTGTCAATGCTCATCTTTTCGGAGGTGGGAGAAAAGAGATTGGCTATGGCGTTGCCATAATCAATTTCCTTCCCATTTACTTGCTTCGAGGAATATTATGATTAGAAAACGCCAAGGCTATTTTTTTTTTTGGTACTGAGAGCACGAAAGACAGTGTTGATTCTCTGTCCATGACAATAGAGCATGTTTCTCGTGCAGCATTGGAGATAGCCAAGCTTTCCCTTTCATTTTAACAGGGCAGACTCTACTGTAAATTCTAACTTTTTTATGAGTAAACGAAAAGCGACTGACTACGGCGCTGCTGTAGTCAATCCCCTTCCCATTTAATCACTTCGAGGAGAATGCTTGGAGCAGAGCCACAATCAACCTCCTCATTAAGTCACATAGACTGACCCCTCCTTTCTTCGCTCAGGTTTGCCTTGCATGTACATTTTTTTTTTCGTTGCAATCCATGACCATACATAAGCCCTCTCTCGGATTCGTCACTTAAATATGGCTCCTGTTCTTGTTGTCCCTTCGTTTTAGTATTCATGTAATACTTTCTTAAATTATGTTGATCACATTCAGTACCTTAGATTGCTTCATTTGGAGTCGCATAACCACGAGGTTCCTTCCTAACTTTCATGCGCCGTTCACCAAGATATTTGTTATGAGCAATGGTTGCTTGCTCGTTATGAAATGTATGGGGGGAAGGGCCGAGAAGGAATATAAAAGCGATGAGTCGAGAGGGAGGGAAGTGATAAAGAAGCCAGCGTGTGGGTTTGTGAAAAAGAATGCATCGCCTAGAATAGTCCTTCTGTAACCTCACTTGCCCCTTAAGTTATTTCCATCTCAGTCCTTTTATTCTGTGTCAAATATCTTTTCTGTCGTCAGAACCCGAGAGCTGTGTTGTCGAATCATGTCCCTTTTTGTTCTTGCTCAAAAAATCGTCATCCGTCTTTGCAAAGTCAAGAATGTTAGAGCAATCACAGTTTCGTGTGGTTCTTTAGGACACTATTATCACTACTCCCTACTATCAACCTCCCTTCAACCTACAACTCTCTCTTCCCCTGTACCAATTGAGGACTTAACAGCGCTCCTATAACTCTGGCCTTCGACCCTCTCCATGAGCAATAACACCAGCCCCAGAGCAGGAACGCAATCCAAGGCAAGATCCATGCACCAAAGCGAATACAGGCAACCCCACATGAGAATCGCGCAAGAGAACATTAAGAAATTCTAAAGCTATGTGTTACATGCTATATATGGTAGAAAAGAGGTCAAAAGAGTAGAGTAATAGTGAAAAAGAGAAATGAGTCCATACACCAACGCGACTCAATCATTTATTAGGCACTACACATCGCTGACAAGAAATGTAAGTAAATCAAAGTACAGGCTGATCACCAACCGCCTTCTGCATCCGTAAGTGGCCCTGCAACAGTCATGCAAGTCCTTGTGTGTATTATAGAGCATGGCGTTGGAGTTGATATGCGGCTACAAAAGAACTTAAGAAAGCCATATTGAAATGGCACTGTTGACTGGGATTAGATCGGGATGACCGGAGGACTAGTCAAGGAGCACAATATGCTCAACCAAATGTGTGCCCAAAATAACGGCAAATGTTGGACGTCGGCTAAAGGTCATCTTCAAAGCCAGTTTGAGACTATGTGTAATAGAGATTTATTGCGAGCCAATGGGGCTATAGGAACCTTTGCGATGTGGTCATTGACACAGAGTGAAGCGTAAGGGTTCCTTGGGTAGATGTCTCTGTAAGCGTCGTCTTGTTTATCTAGCACACGAAATTGAAGGGCCATTTTTGTTCAGGCAATGGACCAGGTAAATATTTTGGTGTAATGAAGGTGTAATAGACGTAGCCAAGGAATGGGGGCGAAAAGTGGGGTAGTGGTAGAGGAGATTGAGAGAAAGATTGGGGAAAGGAGAGTAATCGTACGGAAAAATATGTTCGGGAGGATTCTCAAGACTTGTAAAAAGTTTGATTTATATGACACTTTGTTGGAATGAGAAGGCCGTGGGAGGACTGTTAAGGGGCAGAGTGACGAAACAAAGAGGGGAAATGGAGTTGTTGAGGTAGAGTTCGAGAAGGACAAGAGTGAAGATAATACAGAGAAAGATGAACATCCAATACAGGAAGGACATCCCAAAAGGAGACAGATATGATAAAGACAACTTTATGAGGAAAGAGGAACAAAAGAAGTGAGGAACTGTCTAGGGCTAAGCTAGCTATCTTATAGGGAACGGGAGTTGGGGGAGAGATCGTCTATGCTAAGAGTCATATCTATGTAGGGTCAGAAATGGACTGAGAGCGATGGTAGCTACCTGAGAGCGATGGTAACTACCTAAGATAGATGGAGGTCGGCGCCGTATGTGAGCACGACCTCCTACGAGATCCTAGCAAGAGTATCTAAGTGGTGGCTTAGACGCGCCAAACGCAGCACACTACGGTCACGTGACCGGGCACAGACCACTTCAGCACGCGTAGTCTAAACTGAAATGATACCCCTTAATAAACAATTAAGCTTCGACAAGTGAACAAAGCATCAACGACGCGACCTCGAATTGGCGCTAAAGCAAGGATTGAAAGAGCCGGCATTGAAAGATCCAAAAGCAACGTCGCTATGAACACCAGTTATTTTATCCGAAAAACAGAGTATTTTCGGCTCGGTGCATAAACACTCTATACTGTTCTTGACACCCTCTTTCTTACGCTCCTGTCACTCTCCCACACTCTCACACTCTGCTTCTTCATAATGCAAGTTAGTAGTATCTTTGAACTGTAATGTCCACGCTCCTGACTTTTCAGCCTCGCATATGTAGTTTCTTCTTTTCGCTTCTTCTTGTTCAATATCCTGCATCTTGACAATAAAACATTGATAACTCACAACTCTTGGTTTGGTCTGTCCTTGTCTAGAACTTGACAGCTATGGTAGAGGATCATTTGGGAATACTTATGCAGTCTTTTTTTTTCAATATGACCTTTCCTTGGATGCCTGAGCTGGCGTGGTAGGGATTTCTGAGCCTATGCATGTGAACATGGCGAGTGAATTGTTTTTAATCCGTGCCGATTCGGCTAATCTACGCCGATTCATCCAATCTGTGTCGACTCGGTTAAATAATTTGCCATAGCCCAGTCACAAATTGCACACATGTTGTTCACAAAATAGTATAAATGTCACCCTACAGTTTAACACAACTTCCACACTTGCACTGCACCTTCCTCCACAGATTAATCAAGAACCAATTCCAATCAACAATCCGATTCTCGTCCCACCCCGCGTTTTCTTCTTTCACCCCTCCCTGCAACTCCCGCACTTCTCCCTCAGCTGCTTTGCTTAACACCAATTATTTGGCATAACCCCCGAACAAATGTACATCTCTTTCAAAGTCTTGTAAGAGACTATCATCTTGGACAGTTGCAATCATGATCAAGGGGTAACGGCGTTAATACTAACCTATTACCACTATCATTTTACTTACACCCCTAGCAATGGTGGAGATAAACACATACGCTGACGGGAAAGTGGTCCCGTATAAGACGATCAGCCAATGGGAGGCAAAGCGACTGGCCCATGTGACCAACTTTGTTCACTGCCAGCTGGGCGTGAAGCGCCCACTCGACGTAAAAACTATTGATGAGCAGAGATGCGGCCTAGCTGAGATGAAAATCGAGATGGGCGAGGACAAGGTACGCAAGATGCTGGGCTCCTACCTTGGTTTCACTCAGCTCGTAATGGAGATCGCCAGCTTCCTGTCGTTTGGTAGAAGGAAGTATAGTATCGTGGAAGTCGCCATTAGCGGTGTGGATCTCGATCCTAGCACGTTTTTGGATAAGCTGAACCATATCATGCTGGACAAGGACGTGGAGTATAGCAAGATGAGGCTCATGGCATGCCCCGACCACTACTTGATCGCGAACATAGGAGAGAACACCCAGGAGGTGATCGAGACGACTGGCGGTTCACCATTCCCCACCCAGTTCTACATCTGCTATGGTGACGCCGAGGGCCTGCGCTCACAGAAAGACCCAACCTACGCTGTGCAGCTGTTTGGTGCAGCCCGTACAAAGCGCGGAACCGTCATTGGCGGCGTGAGGCATCAGATAAAACAAGAGATCGATGGCTTGAGACTAAAGCTATTGGTCGAGTTCCCTGCGCTGGTCCCGAATTGGATGATTAGACAGCATCAGGCACATCTGATGTGTGAGTTCAACAACTGGATCAGAAACGTGCTCGCAAAGCGCTCGTGATTTCACAATAGACACTTATGGAGTATACTTACCACACAAAACTGGTGTCAAAGCACTAGGTGATTTTATTATAAACAAAAAAAAAACACCTCAGGTGTCGAGTAGCCTGCCTATACGTGTAGGCAGGTTTCTGAGTTAGAGAATCGAACACTAAAAGGATAACTTTAATATTTTGAACCTAATTTAGCGTCTATTTACGCTCAGCAAGCTGGATTTTGCATTGCTCTTGATGAATGTACTTGGGAGTACCGCTTCCTCTGACTTCAATCTCTACTTTGTCTAGTAATAGCGAGCACGCTGATTAGCCGTCTGCGGTGATTTTTGCCTCCTATTTTCCGTGTACTCGAAAAGGAGAGGTTTCTCCGCTTTCATTGTGCTCATTTAAGCTGCTACTTTGGACTGTGTAAATAACTGTAGCTTTTGTCTGTTGTGTAGTGTACTAATCTTCATACGCCTATAGGCAGAGGTTTCAAAACAATGGAGATGAGAGCTTGCCCCTTCATTCCTACATCATGTTAATGCACTTGTACGATTCGCACTTGTTATCCTCTACAGCTACAACGTAGAAGCTGCAGGCACAAGGACTCACCCACCTATTGCAACCTGGAGCGATTTAAATTAATAGATTGTACTTGTTGTCCTGTATTTATGCATTATTGTAGGACATTGGATTACTGACAAAGTCTTCGTGTTGATGATGTTACAGAATCCATACCCCTTCGCCTAATCCTACCTCACCGTATTTAGTCCCAATGTAGATAATATATAGGTGGAAAAGGGGAGCACGGTGGCTCTTGTGTTCTTCGCCCTTTTTCAGAGACACATTTACCAATGTTAGCTAGCCTTCATTTTCAGTGTGTATGGGTCGAGCGAAACTAGTGTTTATTAAAGGAGCAAGCAACCAACAATCTACATCAACTGCGAAGGCAACAGTAGCCACCTTCCTTTTTGAAAATTTCGATGCAGATACAAGTTGTACCTGTCTGGAAAGCTGAAAAATAACGATTTCCAAAGTCGATGCATATGCAAGAAACGCTCGTTATCCTATTTCCTCCAATAGGAATCACGAAAAGACTACTGCATCAAAAAAACTGCATCTGCATCCTTTTATAAAGGAGGGATGCTAATCGCTCTATCCTACTATTCTCCGAGCCTAATTCTGTAACAGTGTTGCAAAAGGAGGTGGTAGCTAGGCAGCGGTGGCGACGCCTTAGATTAGCAGTCATATTCTTTAGTAGACATAGTAGTAGTAGTGCGCCAAGCCCTCTTGTCTGCTCTTTGCCCTTTTACACATCACTTCTTGGACGAGAGCAGTACTGACAAGAGTTTCGCTGGCGCGCTGCAGTGTATTGTTTCGTGTGGTTCTTTAGGACACTATTATCACTATTCCCTACTCTCAACCTTCCTTCAACCTACAACTCCCTTTATCCCTGTACCAATTGAGGGCTTAACAGTGGTCCTACAGCTCTGGCCGTTGACCCTCTCCCTGAGTAACAACATGTACTAATTTTCGGATCACTTAAGGGGTTTATACCGCCTCTTTACAATTCCTGCTTGGAGGTCAAGTTGTTGATGCTGCTATAGAATCCATACCCCTTTCGCCTAACCCTATCTCATCGTATTTTGTCCCAATGTAGATACTATATAGGGAGAAAAAGGGTAGCTCAAGGGCTCTTGTGTTCTTCGCCCTTTTTCAGAGACACATTTACCAATGTTAGCTAGCCTTCATTTTCAGTGTGTGCGAGTCGAGCGAAACTAGCATTTATTAATGGAGCAAGCAACCAACAATCTATATCAACTGCGAGCGCAACAATCGCTCTATCCTACCGTTCTTTGAACCCCTGATTCTGCATCAAGGTCAGGTTATTTGTAGTTGGGCTTAAGGGCTATTCTTGCACTTTCACTATAACTTAGCAAACCATCCTTTCTTCTCTTTTTATTCACACAAACTATACCTTCACCAACATTGTATAGCACGAACTTCAGTGGTACGTGGCTATATGTCAACCTGTTGCCAATATATTATATCTGCACATACTGAATCAGCCTTTGAATCATTTCCACTACATCTCACCTTCTGTAGCCACCTTCCGTCAAGATGTTTCTCTTCCGCGTGCTGCGTTCCCACGTGGATCCTTTAAGGGGCTTTTATCCACCGGATCCATCTGCTCACCAAAGATCATGCTGAACGAAAAAGATACCATATATGGTGTATTCCCAGTTCATTTCAACTACGCGTGGACTTCAAGTTGCTTTACGCTGGGTAGTTTGGGGGCAGTCACGTTTTGCTGTAATTTCTTGCAGCTTATTGGATCCCTGTATCACTTTTGGTGACTTATCGGTGGGCCACCACTCTTTGCAAATGAAGTACTGTACTGTACAGGAGGAGGCGAGATTGCTAAGACAGGCGAAGTAGAGAGGGGGTAGAGGCCAGGTTAACTCTTATTGTGGCAGTGCACTCGACCGTCATTCTTGCAGGGCCTATGCCACAAAGGACGATAATAGTCTTTAGACGAGTCTGACAGGAAGAATAAACAATAACAAGAAACAGCAAAGAGGTTTTACAAAAGCATATTTTGGAGGGAGTGTTGTAAAAAGGAGAAAATAGGAGAACTGAAGGGGTAACTGCTAAAGGAGGTTGAAGTGAGAAGACTGAAGTATGGTATTGTTTTTCTTCTGGGTTACTGCTCTGTGTTGGGAAAGAGAATATATATAAGTTGGTAGCCGGAAAGGTTGCTGGGAACGGCATTTACGCCGGAGATATTAATGCAAGTGCAAACTGCACAAGTCACGTATGAGAGAGTCGCCGGGCTCAGCATCTGAACGCGGCAATGAGCGATATGACGGCACGAAGGGCATACGGTCATGTAGGCGGCAGGTCATAGACCTCTCTTGTCACACTCGGACGTTACGATGATGATACACCCTGTGGCAATGGCACCCAGTTGGCATTGACGTGGTAATGAACTGACCTTCCGTCACCCCCGATGCCTTTGTTGGCACTTATGTGAGCGCCTGCTTCAACACGACGAAATATAGGAGCGCCCCCTTGTGGATTTCTGATCAGTAGAGAAAAGACCGGCCCGTTTAACTGTCTTCCCAAGCCAAAGAAGCTGGTCATCCCATATGTTTAACCATTTAGACTGATGTCGGCATCGTATGGTTGATTATTAGTGTAGAACCCTGAGGTGCCGTTACTTCGTCAACTAGTCCTTCCCCATGATCGCTAGGGTCGCATCGAGCGGAAGATATAAAAGATATATAGGGCATTATGAGTGGGTCCTTGATAGTGAATTGTCAAGGAGGGTTTCGAGAGCTTTGAATGCGAACTGAAGGAACTGTCTTGATATGAAGTTGTAAGGCAAATGTGACTGACTGAATCTACACCACAATAGAGAGCCCTCCGCCATAGCCTTCAACCACAGAGTACGTTAGTCACGAATGGTCTAGGTACCGTCTATATAATCTTTTCCCACAATTGGCTGCACGGCCAGTACACCATACATAGAAGGTTCATGGGATCAGAGGTCTGTGCCCGTGGCGATTTAAGCTCCTTCCATCATTGGCTGGGTACCCCCTACAAGACCGGTCCGGTCACAAGAGCAGCAATGGGGCTGGGTGGTCTAGGAGCAGCCTAATTTTGAGCCTCTCTTATGATTGGTGGGGTAGCCATTGGCACCGCGCAGACAATGTTCCAAGCATAAGAGCGTAGTGGTCTGAGAGTTTCTATCACTTAAGGGGTCTGACCCTTTTATGTGAAACATATCAATATCCAGATACGAACCTAGCATTTTATATAGTATTGACTTGGACAGCACCACTTCTGTATGGGAGATGTATCCATTAAATGCTCTATGGCTATGAGGCTCAACTGCACTTATGTTTAGCCCTTACTGTTTGATCCTACCTATTCTTAGTCCTCAAGTATTCGATTCTAATTATGCGCAACTAACTCAGTTCTGAGTTTTGTCGGAGCAAGGTCTAATGAAAAGATATACGTAAACTGTGCCCGGTGAAGAAATGAAAGGACGATACGGCAAGCAACAATGTGGCCGCATGCAAAAGTATTCCTTCCCTTTTTGCACTGATTGGTAGCCAGCCGCTTCATTGTTCTATCATCTATTAAGAGAGCAAAAAAAATTGAAAAGGTCAGTGTTGAAAAACAGCAAATGCACACATAATGAAAAGATGTTCGCCTTGTATAGTCTTTCTGTGACTGGGTGCCTGATCTCCTGAAAGAGTCTAGTTCAGCCTCGGCCTGGAGATGTGTACCTTGCCTACTACTTTGATATCCATGCAACCTATCAAGCCGTATCAAAGCCGACAGTCATGCACAAGTAACCTGTGCATGAAATCTTGCTCCATCCACACACCGAGTGTCGAACCATGTCATCCGACGAATCTAGGCGCCCTGCCGTCCCTTCTCAAGGCAACCCTAGCTTTTCAGTCAAAGTCTAGACCCGCCTCTTGTGCATGCCCTGAGGCTTCTCTTGAGAGCAAGCTATTCCTCGCTTTAAAAGTATATAAAGTCTATGACGATCCTCTGCCTGTCTTCTTTTCCAACTCCTTCCAATTCCTACATTCCCTCCTTCTGAAGCATTCCAAAAAAAAACCATCACCACCGCTGTACTTTCTCAACTCTAAACATCCCCTACCTAATCATGCATTCTTGCTATCGTCTTATCGCTAGCGCCATGAGCGTACTCCTTGTCATCACTATGCTCCTTGTTCAAGGCCAAGTTGAACCAAACGTCCCCTTGCCCACCACCGCTGAGCCCGTGCCCACCACTGACCCTACCACCGTTAACCCCATTGAGGCCCTTACCGCATACAACTCCAGTGCTGATGTCCTGGAAACCTTGGCTGTCTGCTATCATGGACAAGTACCATGTGGTAGGGGATGTTGTCCCGCGAACACTAGATGTTTCGCCAATGGCACAAAGTGTTGTCCGCGGTATGTTTGCGGCCGATATAGCTGTTGTCGTTATGGATGTAACGGTCCATGGTGTAAGGCCTGCCCTGACGGTTATTATGAAGTGCACGGTAAATGTTGCCCTAACGGAGCAACTTCTTGTGGACGTGGCTGTTGCGCTCCCGGATACAGATGTCGCAGGGGTCAATGCTGGCGCTTTTAATAACCCCCCCCCCCAAAAAAAAAAAAAAAAATGAGTATCAGTATAGCAAGACAGAAAACGTTTTGCCTAGTCCTAGACTAGTTGTATATAGTTTTTGTTTCAATTCACAAGACATTTCATTGCTTTCTAGTCATACAATGTTCTAGTAGCCTGCTCTCTTACATGTAAACTTATGTCAATCCTAGTTTTGGACCTCCGCATCGCTTCGAATGCCATATGCCGGAGTGACTGAGGATGGTGTATCAGTTCCTTTGTATCCTACTAGTATTTATCACAATTCTTTTATACTAGCTGATACCAGCAAATCCTAGTCTCTGTCTTCTTATCATATGCTTTTGAGGAGACCTGACAAGTCTCGATACCAGTAGCCCTATCAAAGTATCGTCGCATACAATTAAAGGCGTCTAATTCGGTCATCGTAGAGGCGCCACGACGAAAACTATATGGCATCATCATACGTCGTGCGCAAGGATATTTGATACAGACGGTGGCCCAGTCCATCTGACTCATTCCTCCAAGTCCGAGATGTGACCCTGTCGACATGGGTGGCACATTCGAATGGCCCAGCTCGGATTAAACCTGTCGTTCAATACTTGATCACGTCTGCCGATCGTCTGGGGAGCAGGATGGAGATAGGCAGGAGCAGCTTGTAGAGTTCATTGGTGTTGTATCCGGTCAAACCAAAGCACTTTTCGCAGACGTAAAAACTTGACGCACACATAAACGTCTTGTAGCTGCTCTTGGACCACGATATACACACAAGCGGTTGCAATTGTGCCTTGGCTCCATAGACTTCATGAAACTTAATTGGCTGGAATGTTTCAGTTGTGGGAACTGCTAGGAGCCTGGGTACAACTTAATATAGGCTCTTCTTTAAATTGACTCATTGCAGCGGAGGAGGAATGCTTCAGGCATAGGATCAGGGGTCTATGCATGCGGCGATTTAAGCTCCTTCCATCATTGGCTGGGTACCCCCTACAAGGCTGGTTCGGTCACAAGAGCAGTAATGGGGCTGGGTGGTCTAGGAGCAGCCTAATTTTGAGCCTCTCTTATGATTGGTGGGGTAGCCATTGGCACCGCGCAGACAATGTTCCAAGCACGAGTTCGAGGTCGCGTTGTCGATGCTTTGTTCTGGCTGGCAGGAAATAAAATTGCATTTAAGGGTTCTTTACTCTATACTGTTGCTCAGGGAGAGGGTCAACGGCCAGAGCTGTAGGACCACTGTTAAGCCCTCAATTGGTACAGGGATAAAGGGAGTTGTAGGTTGAAGGAAGGTTGAGAGTAGGGAATAGTGATAATAGTGTCCTAAAGAACCACACGAAACAATACACTGCAGCGCGCCAGCGAAACTCTTGTCAGTACTGCTCTCGTCCAAGAAGTGATGTGTAAAAGGGCAAAGAGCAGACAAGAGGGCTTGGCGCACTACTACTACTATGTCTACTAAAGAATATGACTGCTAATCTAAGGCGTCGCCACCGCTGCCTAGCTACCACCTCCTTTTGCAACAATGTGAACAAAGCATAGACAACGCAGCCTCGAATTCTATTGAAACAAGGATTGAAAGAGCCGACATCGAAGGATCAAAAGGCAACGTCGCTATGAACGCTTAGCTGCTACAAGTCAGTTATCTTTTCTGCACTCATCATCACTCGCCATCACTTACCATCGCTTGCCATCTCTCATCATCGCTTCTCATCACCTGCCTTCACTCGCCGATACTTCACCCGTATTTCCTGCAAACTGCTGTAATCACTGCACATAAATATTCTTGTCCTCCTCTATAAATGAGTCTCATTGTTGTTTATTCATTACATCTTGACTCTTTTTTTCTTTTTCATTACTATTACACTTGATTCACTCGATTGTCTCCTTTCGTCCTCGATGTTTATTTATTTTATCTTCACTTTTGCGGTTATCGCCATTCTTCCTTGGTTAATGACATTGGCGTCAATTTATATTTTCATCCTCTGTTATTACCATCATACTATCATCTACTTTACTTCCCTTGCCATCACCACTGATTGCCATCAGTAATTTCGTCACACCTGTCAATGCTATCGCCAGTGTAAATTCGGTCGATTCTAATGCAACCATATTTGTCTAAAACGCATATTGATTATCCGATTTTGTACCTCACTTTTTATCGACTTTCCATTATCCCCACAGTGATACACTCATCGTAACTCGAGTTGACTGGGAGGCTCCTGATAAATTCGAACATGATCTAGAATTAATTGGGGGTGGTAGCCTTCACCTTCTGCTGAAAAATCGGCAGGAGGTGATGTAAAATTGGCAGGTGATGGGCGCGCCACTTATGGTGAAAAATCGACGGGATATGGGCGCTCTCCTGATGATGGATGACCTGATGGAGAAAGGACAAGTCGAGCAGTCACCTAGCAGTATAATACATAGTTTCAAGTTCAGATGTTACCCGTGAGGAAGAGAAGGACGGTTGTTTTTTAATAGATCATGCAAAAAACAATTCGTATTTTTTCAAAATATCTTCCTTCCTGAATCTGGACATCAAGCAATCTATACAGCCTATGACAATGAGTCTAATATCTTTGGGACAGGCAGGATCACTTTTGCAAGGAATTGTGAAATCTTCAGTGGCGTCGCAGGAACAGCAACAGTTTTTGATGATTCTGCACATCTTGGTTGTGTGCACTAACTTTGAAACAAAGGATAAAGAAAAAAAAGAGGGTGGCTAACTGGCTTGAAGGTAGACCTGGCGGAAGTTGACAGACACCTTGATGCTCTTAAGGCCTGCTTAACACTTGATACGGTAGGGTTTTCTTATGGGGCTTCGCGTGTGTTGCTTGAAGCTTGAGACCTGGACTGTTGGTGAGTGACAAAAATATCTGGCCATCAAGGTAAGTATTTATACAAGGATCATGATGTACAATCCTATTTTACAAAGTTTCGATAGACACATCGCATGCCTTGGTGGCTCTAATGTACCTCCCCTTTCTTTTTCCTCACCTTTTTCTCACGCCATGCCCCTTCTTTGTGGACATCCTTTACGTGTATATCTATTTCGTTTGAGCCCTCCTTTGTTCCCACTCCTTGCCATTGTCAAGAAATCTCTCATTTGTTTACATCGCTCGCCATTGTAAATAAGTCTGTCCCATTTCCCCATCCATTCTAAAGACCCATGCCCTTCCTGCTTTCTCTTAAATTAATTCTTAAATCAAACGATACTGGCAAGAACAGAGACCCGGATAAAGGGGACTGTACGTGTGAGGGCAGGAAAGGAATAAGTGGTGGTGGCTCATCAGGGAGAAAACGGCCGACTTGTATTTATTCTCCCTTGCTTCTTTCTCCACGCATGCCTCTTGCTCGAATCCTTCCAACAGCATCTAGTTTAGATGTTGGACAATGCAATCATTCACTTCGCCAATCAAAGCACTGTACCCTCACTTCTACATGTCTACACGTCTATGCGCCTTAACCATTCGTGTTTATGCACTCCCACCAAGCTTTGGTCATAACCTCTAACAGCCTTGTGACAGCTAAGCGTTCATAACGACGTTGTTTTTGATCCTTCGATGTCGGCTCTCTCTTCCTTCAGTACCATTCGAGGCCTCGTCGTCGATGCTTTGACGGAGTAGATAGGTTAGTGTATTGTCCTTGTGGAGGTTGGGCTATGTGATTGTGTCAATTGAGTTTCTACCAATCGGCATATCTTTCTAAATGGCGGATACATATGTATTCCTGTGGTAGTACAGTGCAAGATGGTTGTCGGCCTGAATGCACGTAAGAAAATGATCCTTTTCTCTCGTAAAATGTTGCGAACAAGTATGCATGGGTACAAGCTATAAGGTTGACCAAGAGCAGTCGCCCTTTGTGCCTGTGTTGATTGCGACTCCATTGATCAGTACATCTTTTCGACCGGTACGAACCTACTGCTGTTCACCCTCTTAAAATGCCGCAAACAAACATGCATGGGTACAAACTACATAAGGTCACCGAGAGCAGTCACTCTTTATGCTTGTGTTGATTGAGTCTCCATTGGTCGGTACCGTGAATTTCAGGGGCCAAGAGGGATATCTACCTCGGAAGGATTGTGCACACTCGTAAAAATGCCACAATCAAATACGCATGGAAGCATTATGCACAATTTACACCTCAGAGTATAATCCAAATGGAAAATGGTCACTATTCTGGTTGCGCTAGTCGATTTACCGAGGAACATGAATCAGAGTTTCGTTCAAAGGCACCTACAGTAGATAAAAGTAAGAATAAACCTAATCTGTTGCAAGGGCAGTCGGTTTACATTGTTGCTTTCGAATGAGTGCTGAACAAGGAGATATGTTGGAGGATGAATTTGTTGAAGGAAGGTTACGCAGTTACCAACGAGAATAGGTGAAGCCATTTTATACCTATAGGGCACCCATGCCAGATACGCCCTTGCACTAATCATTGTCATCTCTCTTACTTCTTTGGCAGAAGGAGAGGTCATACTGTAGTAGGTTTGGTTACAAGATTGGTCGTCGTTTCACAAATATAACGGAAGACAAATCTATTCATCAGAAACATCATACAAATGAAATAATGTGAGAATTAGCATGGATTAAGCGAATGTACCAAGGCGTGGGGAGCGGATAAGTGTAATCATTTCTTTTTTTTTTTTTTTTTTTTTTTGGATCAATCAAATTACAGTATATAGTACTGCAATTTGACATGACAGTACATGGTTGGTACTGTAATTTGATCGCACAGTACAATACAGTACAATTCAGTATAAGGCTTCTATGCCGTGTAAAGTAACGAAAGAATTCAAGCGAAACATACCTAGATTACAGTACAAAAAAGAAAGGGGGGAAATCTTTGCCAAAGGCGAGGGAAGAGAGCGTAGAGGTGGCAGAGTCAGCTGGGGTAGAAGGGTCATTGATGGTAGAAATGTTTCGTTGCGTAACTCTTGCTGCTCTTGCCGATGACTCTTTTTTTTCTTTGGTTTTTTTGTATGTGTTTGGCATGTGTGTGCTTGTGTGTGCAAACAAAAATATGGCATGAAGATTTCTTTTAAGGGTAAAGGAATGCCAGGACATCAGGACACGTGCCAGCCCTTTCCTTTTACATGGCCTAGAAGCCTGTACTGAAATCAAATTACAGTACACATACTGAAAATGAATTGATTCTTTTTTTTTTATTAAAAAAAAAACAAAAAACAAAAAACAAAAAAACCTTGAGATCTCTCCTCCTTGTAGCAGAACTCCTTAACGTTCGTTGGGCAGTTTTTGTTCGATCTGAATGGTTTATATTTAAGACGCAAAAAACTCGCAAGTTTTAGTAGCTTAACAGGACGGACAATCCCTAAACAATGCAGACTTTGGTCTCGTCCGCGTTCGTGGTACATTGAGGCTTGTTGTTGCAACGCTGCTTTCCATTTTCATCGATGTAGCATTGACCAGTGACAGGTGCAATTGTAATCGACACAAGCAAAAGGGCGCCGAGAATGCACAAGTGATTGAGCTGCATAGTTGAACGTGAAGGGCCTGTAGAGAGAGCTGGGATGTTGTCTAGTACGGGGAGCTGATAAAGAAATACTTAAAGTCAGGTGCCATGACGAAAATACAATGCTATATATCAAGATTATTTCGCGAAAATCCTGTCAGTCTGTCGTATAGCACTTATGGGAGTCTAGCCAATGATGTCCAAGTGCGTTAAGAGGCCTCGGTAATTTCTTGCGAGGCTTTTTTTGTGCGAGGAAATTATTTCTTGCAATGATAGTCTCTTACAAGGGTTATCCCGAGGTTTTGGTCTTGTGGTAGTTTCGTAAGCGTTGTGTTATGTGAGTACTGTTGTTGAGATTCAAGATATGTGTCAATGTAGGGACAGGACACTGGGTATATGCCTGTCCTTTTATACTTATATGGGGTGATAGGAACGCACAAAAGATTAAATAATTTACTGTTCAGGAGACGGGCAAGCAAAGAATATACAAAGAAGTAAAAATGACCGAGGCACTAAAGGATTGAACATATACTAAGGGATGACGGAGATCAAGGGATGACAGAAATCAAGGGATGACAGAAATCAAGGGATGACAGAGACCAAGAGATCAAAGAGACCAAAGGATAGAGGTACAGGAAAATAGGAGAAGGATCAAAGGATGACAGAAATCAAGGGATGACAGAGACCAAGAGATCAAAGAGACCAAAGGATAGAGGTACAGGAAAATAGGAGAAGGATCAAGGGCAGAGCTAAATGCAAAAGGAGGAAGAAGAGGGGAAGCAAGTCTCAGACACTCATAAACAAGAAGTAAGGCAAGGCAAGGAGTGGTCCACTGTTATTCTCGTATTTATGACAAATTATAGCACGCGCGTGAATATAGCGCAACAATTAAACACGTCAACCACAAAACTACAAAAAGGAACGCGGGATAAAAAAGACAAAAAAGGAACCAAATAAATAAAAAAAAGCCCCAACCAACAAGATTAAGAACAAACACATTCTTGGCCAACATCAAAAAGAACAAACGCGTTTCTGCGAGATCAAGTACTGGGCATGCCTTGCGCTTCCTATTTTCGAGGGGTGTGGGTATCAGGTTGTTGATTTCGATCGACAGCTCCGTTCTTAGCCCATGCCCATCGACGGATATCATGGCCAGTTTCCATCCATCAATATTAACCTAAAACAGAACAAGACGGTGGGTGAGAACAGTGGTATTGTGACACGAACAAAAACGGAGTTGGTTTTGTCAAAGAAAGCATGAGACCACGCTTTCACCCTTGGCTGTTGACGTGTAGCATATTTTCCCAGCTACGATCATCGAGCGTCATATATAAAAGGTATCCTACAAAGTAAATGAAAAAAACGGGATTGAAGTTAATTGCTGCTATTTGTGCTGCGTAATTTATGAAGCAAAATAAAAACGCACTGTTTTGCCCATAAAAGCGGAGGAAGACGGGTACTTTATAATGTTGGTGAAAGAGAAGCATACACGTTTCCTTTTTATTGCAAATAGCTTAGAAAGAACAACAGGAGGAAAAAAAAAAGGAAGAAAGAAAATGAGACGAAAAAAAGTTAAGGGCGGGAAGACGATGCCGATTTTGTTTTGGGGTGAACTTCATTGCATTTTTGTTGATGTGCAAGTGAGCAAGAGGAATAAACGTACTTGGAGGGAGTAAAGACAAGGATAAACGTAGCCAGAGGAAAGTAAAAGTGTTACTTAGTGCATGGTCACAAGTAAGAAGTAGGTGAAGAGGCGGTAACGATGAATAAAAAGAAGGCTAGTATAAACATGCGTGGTTTTTTTGTCCATCTCGTTTGACATTCTTAGGCAACGTGATTTAATTTTTGTATGCCCGAACAAAGCATCGACCTTCCTCTCAACAAGCCACAAAAGTAAGGAGTGCCACTTAGTGTAGCTTTGGTGCAATTGCTCACCCAAAGACTTCCACGCATTCAACAAAGCAAGACAACCGGATTTCAGTGGTTGATCAAAGACAGAAAGATTGGGACTGCTATTCTAGTACCCCTGGATCTTTCAGCGCACACATAGGTTTGAATTGACTTGATTATTATTAAAACTGCTGTCATTGTCAATACTGAGGTATCAAAATGGAGAAACTACGGTCCATGTCTTGGTTGTTGGACAACCTGTCAAAGGAGTAGCTGATGTGGTTGCTTGGGCTGCTGCTGCTGCTGCACTCTTGTTGGTATTGCACAGAATGGTCCTCTTAGTAAATGATATCTGGAGGTGGAACGTTGAGACGTGCCGATACATTCGCAACCCAATCGTCCAAACTGGTGAGTTTCAGTTGTAGGTAGTCGATCCGATCCTCCATATCCTTGTTGTCCTTTTTCAAAGACTCGTTCTCGACCTCTTTTGCCTTCTTGTCCTTTTCCAAAACCTCGATCTCATCCGCCTTTGCTTTCACGGCATCCTCCAAAGTCTTTTTCTCGACCTCTTTTGCCTTCTTGTCCTTTTCCAAAACCTCGATCTCATCCGCCTTCGCCTTCACGGCATCCTCCAAAGTCTTTTTCTCGACCTTCGCAGCGTCCTCCAAAGTCTTCATCTCGGCGTTTTTATCGTTGATCAACTTGTTATTCTCGACCATCAAACCCTTGATCGCCATACCTCCCACGGCAAACGAGGCGACCGCCTCGCCCACAAAAAGGCCGACAGAATCGCAGATGATTTTGAGCACTAGTGATTGCAAGGCCGGCCTTCCGAGAACGTTGGTCGCGACCCATACCGCCATCTCCGTGTAAGACACCGAGGAAAGGGCACCGACCAAAGCCGCTCCTCCTCCAAAGACACCCAAAACAACCGCCGCGGTCCCGGCGAGGGCCAAGAGGGAGTAGAAAATGAATGTAGCGGCTCTTTCTGGCGAGATGTCGGGTGCGATTTTTCGAAGTTCTACTGCGGCCTCACGCGCCCGCTGCCTGATTAAAGCGAATAGAGAGGAGGGGGAGGGTGAGTAAAGGACGAGGGCAGTGGTGGTCGCATATGGGTCTTGGGCGGCCATGGTGTAGAGATGTTGGAATGAATGGAGCTGGTGAATGGAAGTTTTGAGGTTGAGAGGCAGACAAAAATGCAAACACAACGTTTTATACCTTACTGGGAACGTCACTTCTTGTTTTTGTTGCATAATGGCACAGCACTAGACTCTATGTAAATCAGTCAGGAAAGGCGCCTTCAGTCTCAATTGGCCCCAACCCCAAGCCTTCAATGTCCATTGGGCAAGGCTTTTTTTCCCATATGGCACAGCTTTTTTTTTCCCGTTGGCGCAGAAAACTCTGCAGATAAAGGCTAATATCGGTATTTTCCTTCGCCATTCCTGTAGTTGCTTCGGCACTACATGGTACAAATTTTAAACCCTCGCCATCCCATCCCTTCTGGATCCACGGTCTTTAACCCTTATTCACTTTCCTTCCACATCTCAGCAATAATCATCAAGGTTACAATGAATAAAAAGGAGCTACATTACTATGGCAGAATGAAAAAAATGAATGATAGGACAGAAAAAGAATGGAGTGGGAATGATAAAATGCAAAAGAGGCAATGAAAAATGGAAAAAAGGAAAATGGATTAAACAAAAAGAATGTCTAGGAATAGCAAAAAGAAGCAACACCGAGTAAAGTATCAAGTTTACTTTCTGCGGTTGCTTCCCTTGGCCTTCTTGGCTATCCTCTTGGTCGCACGCATCTCCTTCTTCATCCTTGAGTCGACCATCTTGTATCTATTATCATGCAAATCGAACATACAAAACAACTGTGAGTAAAAGTTGATCACAAACAAACAAGACCAATCACAAAAATAAGCAAAACGAGAAAAAAAGGGGACGTACCTTCCCTTGACACCCTTGGGGCGTCCCTTGGCTCCACGGTTCTGTCCCTTGGCGACAACGAGCTGGACCTCCTTCTTGGGCTTCTTGTTCTTGGCTCCAGCAGCCTTGGCCAGCAACTTGGCAATACCAATCGACTTTTCCTTCTCAGAGATATCCTCGGTATCGTTAATGGCATCGGCCTTCTTCTGGATCTTGATCAACTTCTGGGCGGCCTTGTACTTCTTGCGGGCCTTGGCCTCGGCAATCTTCTTGATCGGGCGAGCATCCAGAGCCTTCATGCGGTCCTTGATTACCTGCACGGCCTCCTTGGTGATGGGCAGGTTGGGGACGTTGTGCTGCTCCTCATCCTCCAAGAACCATGCGGGCAGACCGTCCTTCTCGGCAAAGGCCTGCTTAGTGAATCCTTGGTCGATCAAGTCGGTCTTGGTCGCCTTCTTGTTGACAAGGGACTGGGCCAGAGTCATGGCCTCAGCAGTGATCAGCGAGTACTCGCTAATCTGCTTGCGCTTCCGGCTGTCCTCCTCGTCCGACTC
The DNA here is from genome assembly GCA_029449235.1 of Linnemannia schmuckeri. Taxonomy (NCBI): domain Eukaryota; kingdom Fungi; phylum Mortierellomycota; class Mortierellomycetes; order Mortierellales; family Mortierellaceae; genus Linnemannia; species Linnemannia schmuckeri. Next base: position 320,539 of record JANATG010000014.1, on the reverse strand, counting down.
GCCATCCCACATCTCATCGTCCATGAACTCCTTGCCCAATGGAACCATCTCGATATCATCATCCTCATCACCCTCAGCAGCCTATGTTGACACAAGAAAAAAATAGAAAAATAATTAGAATCGTGGGTCTAAAAACGATTTCAACACAAGAAATAAAAAAAATAAAAATGAACAAGACATACCTCGGTAGCCTTGCGCTTAAGGGACTTTCTGTCACGTCGGAGCTGGCGGATCTCCTCATCGCTATCCATCTCGACATCCTCAGTCTCCTCAGCCTCATCACCCTCCTCTTCTTCATCATCATCGTTGCTCTCATCATCGGCTTCCTCATCCTCCTCGTCGTCCTCCTCCTCATCGCCAACCAAGCCCTTGAACATGTCCTGGTCAAAGAACATCTTGGCGCCCTTAGTCAATCCGCTCTCGGTCTTTTGGCGAAGCTCAGCCTGCTCTGCATCGTCCAAACCGACCAACAGAGGGTTCTTGGAGCTCTTCTTGATGGTTTTCTTATGATTGTTGTACGCACCGGGCAAACCGTCCTCGTCTTCCGCGCCGGAATCAGAGTCAGAGTCAGATGTGTCGTCGTTCTGGGGAGCCTGGTTAAGAGTGTCGTCCTCCGAGTCCGAATCCTCCTCGCCAGATCCATTCCTCTTGAAGCCCTTCCACTCACCCTTGTCCTCACGCTTAGCCTTGGCACGCAACTTGGCGTCGCGCTCGAGCTGGCGCTCCTTGTATTGCTCGTACATCTCGTCCAAGTCCTCCATCAGCTCAGCATCACCTTCCTGATCGCTGACCATGCCCTCATCGTTGACGAACTGAGCATCAATGTCCTCTTTGACCATGCTCTTGCCCTTGCGCTTCGAAATGGCCTTAGTATCCTGTTCGCCAGTAACAATATCCTCGCCCAAATCCATTTCGGCGTTGAACTCCTCGGGATCAATGTCGGTATCTCCCTTGCGGACCATCTTCAAGCCTCCTGCCTTTTGAATGTTGGTCAACGAGAAGAGAGACTGACCATCAGGACCATCCTGCTCCAGACCAATATCGGTGGGGATGATCATGCCCAACTGCATCCTCTGAACGTTTTTCTGGACACGTTCATTCTTCTGGCGACGGCGGATACGATCCTGACGCGACTCCTCGGCAGCAGCGGCGGCAGCATGCTCTTCAACGGCCTCAATGTCATCCAAAGCAGTGACCTCAATGGTTTCCTGAACAGCGGGCTTGGGCTCGGGCTTCTTGTCGAGACCGACCTCCAGACGAATGCTGAGACGCCACTTGAGCAAATTCTTGAAATCCTTCTTACCCAATACCTTCAAATCCTCGCAGCACTCCTTGATCTCATCCGTGGTCTCGGCACTCTTCAGCACATCCCTAGACTCGTCCGACTTGAATGAAAACTGGTTAACACTACCGAGGACAGCAATGGGCTCGGGGTTCTTGATGAACTCCCAGGCATCCATGGTCTTGTGGAGAGTGTAGTTTCCATCCTCGTAACCCTCACGCTGACGCTTGTGCTTCTCGGGGTGGAAGACATCCATGGGCTGACCGACCATACCGGTATCAACTTCTGAGAAGACGTGCTTGGGGTCCAAGAATTTGGGGTCAATCTTCTTGGGGGCCAAGAAGTCGCGGCAGACGACGAAAATCTCAGCAGAGACGTTTCTGGACGATGGGGGCTTGGTAGCCTCGACCTTTTTAAACAGTTGCTGGAAGACCCACATGAGGTTGTTGTAATCCTTCGATCTGAAGACCTTAGTGACGAAGGCTCCTCCCTTGTTCAAGAACTCTGTTGCCAGCTTCAACGACTGCAATACCAACTCTGACTGTGTGAACGCATCCTGTACCCAGGCAGCTCCGACGTTGGGGGCTCCGTCGTGCAGCACGCTGTAATATGTTTATGTTGTTTTTTGTTGATATTGGTTGTGTTGTTGTTATGTTGTTGTTTTGTTGGTGGTGGTAGTAGTGGCCATTGACATCCATTGTGAATAAGAGGGAGATGGTAGAAGAAAGTTAACAGAATGCTCTTTCAATTATTATCTGCAGGTAGCAGGCGAGTCCTCTATATGAAGCTGTCATTGAAAAACACATAACCAAGTGACTTACACATCGGCCTTCCAGGTCTTGAGAGTGGCACGGAGAGTAGCACGACACTTTTCAGTAGTAATATCTTCGACAAAGGTGATGACATTGGGCAAGGGCTTGATGGGTGCAAGATCGACACCGACAATCAAACTGCTAACGGGCATCATCTTGGAAGCAACCTGAAGCCATCCTCCTGGAGCAGCGCAGAGATCGATAAGAACCTTGGACCGTTCAAGGAAGTTGTACTTTTTGTTGAGCTGGACCAACTTGAACGCAGAACGGGCACGATAACCCTGTTCCTTGGCCATGTGGTAGTACTTATCCAGACGTCCTATGTTTTACAAAGGGGGAGAGAATGTTAGAGACAACAAGGTACCATGTATCACTTGGAGAGTGGGCCGCCAGAGACAGAAAGGTAGAGATGTAGGTTACCCTTTCCGGTCTTTTTCTGAATCTTTCCCATTTTGACGGATGTTTATGTGAGAGAAAAAGGTGGTGGTAATTCTGGGGTGAAGAGAGTAGAGTGGCAAAAGGGTAGTCCTCTTGGCTTGATATGAATGGATATGAAAAAGGAAAAGTGGAGGGGTATTTAAAACAGTGTAGCCGAGTTAATGTGAATGCTGACTATTGTCGAGAGAAGGAAGAGAGAAGGAAGAAGAAAGGAGAAAGTGATAACCACAGCAGAAGGATGGTGAGGGAGTCCTTGTGTTGTTGGGTGTTGATGGGGGAGGGGGAGAGAGAAGGAATGCTTTAGCCTTGGCTCGGTCTGCCTTCACACTTCAGGTTCAAACGACTTTTTTTTTCTTTTTTTTTTGTGTGGCTTGGAAGCAATTTATGTCAACAGACACAACTTGGCGCTCCCTTTTCCTTTACCAGCCCACGCCCATCTGCCATTCAATCACAGAATCGTGACTCGCTTTTCGTTCCACTCACTTGCTTCCCTACTTCCTCGTTAGTGCGCCACCAACGAGAGATCATGGCCATCATTTTCTCACGCGGTTTCTTTATCATACAAAAACTAGCTCCACTTGGTCCCTTGCCTCTTCTCCTTCTCTTCTGTTTCCTCACTTTCACCTACTCTCTCCTCTGATTCCGTCTTTTTTTCTTTTATTCTCTTACTTCTACTCCTTTTTTTCTCTTCTCTTCCCTCTCCTCTTTCTCATCTCTTTCCTCTCCCTTTCTTTCCAATGACCTCTACACCAAAGCAATTTCAACAGGACCAGACAATGGCAAAACAGGACAAACACTCACACCCCCGCGTCGCCTCTGGTCGCAGAGGTCTCCCCAAATCTTCCTCGGGCACAGGGCTAACTATTGTTATCAAGCTGGGCACATCCTCGATCTGTGACGAAATCACTCACTTCCCTCTCTTATCGACCCTCTCGCTCATTGTCGAGACCATCCTCAAGCTCAAGGCCCAGGGCCATCGGGTCGTCCTCGTCACCAGTGGTGCCATTGGTGTCGGTCTCCGTCGACTCAACCTTGCCTCCAAACCTAAGGATCTTGCCCAAGTTCAGGTATGTGATGCTGATCACATTTTGGGCCCTTTTGCCTTTCTGCTCTCTCTCCCTTTTTCATCCTGTATTCACTCGCTCACTCACACGCGCATCGACACTGAGTCACACTGTACCCTAAAAATTATCTCCGGGGTAAAACTCAATTTTAATCTCATTTCTCTATTCTTCCAATGCGGACATTTATCGGGACTAGGCCATCGCTGCTGTTGGTCAAGGACGACTCATGAGTCTCTACGACGATCTCTTTTCTCAGTTCAACCAACCCATCGCTCAAATCCTCCTCACAAAGAACGACCTCGCCGACGTAAGTTATAATCCTTCAATTGAATTCTTTGTTACCTCGCTCCTCTTTACTGTTTCCTGATACCTCGTCACCTCTCCGAAGATTCCTCTTTGGTAGTCGTTTTACAATGTGTTCTAACCTTGATTTGGTGTTACTTTTTTTTTTAATCTCACTTTAGAGAACACAATACCTGAATGCATGCAACACAATCGATGCGCTGCTGGAGATGGGTGTGGTCCCTATTGTGAACGAGAACGATACCATTAGTGTCTCCGAGATTCGTTTCGGAGACAACGATACCCTCTCGGCCATCACCGCAGGAATGATCCACGCCGATTACCTCTTTCTCATGACCGACGTCGATTGCCTCTACACTGACAACCCCAGAACCAACCCTGATGCCCAACCCGTTATGACTGTCGACGACATTGCTACTTTGAAGGAGAAAGGTACACCTTTGTCTTATTTAACTATGGAGAGTTATCGTCGCCCATGAATCTTTTGTTAAAAGTCACTTACATTTCTCTATCGATTATCCTTATACTAAATAGTGTCGGTGGCGTCAGCAGGATCGTCGCTAGGAACAGGAGGAATGGTGACAAAGCTGATTGCAGCAGAATTGGCGACGGCAGCAGGAGTCACTACTGTCATCACTCGCGGATCGACCCCTCAAAACATTTTCCAGATCATCTCCCAGCCCATCCAACATATTGGCTCTGCATCTCCAAAACAGGACTCGTCCGCGACCACGACTACAACAGCAGCAATGACTAACGCTCTTGGAGCAGCAACAATTGCATCCCTCCCACTCCACACTCGCTTCTTGGCCAAGGATAATCCCATGGTCGATCGCAAGTGGTGGATCCTGCACGGACTGCACGCAGCAGGCACGATCTATATCGATCAGGGTGCCTACAAGGCCATCACCAACGCTTCCCAAAAGTCGTCCCTGTTTGCTGCAGGAATTGTGGACTGCAAGGGAACCTTTGTCGCCCAACAGAGTGTCCGTGTTGTATACAGACCTCGGGACTATCTGAAGAAGGACGAGCAGGGCCAGGTTGTGGAGGAGTATGGTGGACCTGAGGAGATTGAGCTGGGCAAGGGACTTGTCAACTATGCGAGCCATGAGATCCTGAGGATTAAGGGTTGTCATAGTCGGCAGATCATTGATCGACTTGGTTATGCTGATGCCGAGTGTGTTATCCATCGTGAGAACCTCACCCGCACCAAGGTTATTCAGCCTTAACGCTCTCCTCTATTAAAGCGTCTCATGTTTTACTATTAATTCTTCTGGGTGGGAGGCTACTGGTAGTTGGCGTGTTTACACATTCCATCGCAAAAGGTGAAATGAGAATCCGCAGTTTTTTTTGTTCCTCTGACACATCCTGACAAGATCTCAACCCTCTGCCTGCGGATCACTCTGTCCTTTGATCGTCAATTGCTCGTGTAGAGCAGAGACACTTTTTTAAGTAGGTAGCCAGACTGGTATGCATTATCTAATAGACATGAAGTTGCAGTATTGAACCCTGAGATGGCATCTACGCCTTGTACGTCTTCCTATGAAGGTGAGATAACAGTCAATTTACATCCACGCCCTCCAGTACCAACAGATATGACAGGAAGGGAGTAGGAGAGTTGAGGAATACGATGCCATTCTTTCACCCAAATCGCGGGAAATTTTTCTTTTTTTTTTACTGCTGTTTTGCTGCGGATAGCAACTCGTCACACACGCAAATAAGAAGAAAGGGGACCCTTCACTTTTAACTTCTTTTTTCTTTTCATTTCTCTTAACACTTTCACACCAGCTCGCTTTCACATTCAGCAATCAGCAGAAGGATGCCACGTCCAGCAAATAACAATGCAAAGCCCAAAAAGGGCAATAGCACCGTCAACAAGCGCAAGCTCATGAACTCCATGGTCAACATCCCCAGCACCAACCCCGATCCTTATTACCGCTACAAGATGTAATTCACCTGCTTCCAATTTGTTTCATAGAGTGGGATATATATGTGTGTGCGTGTGTTTGTTATTTCTATTGTGTCTGAGAGAGAAGCAATGAGAGAAACAATAAACGTGACGAAACCCCACACATACACACACGCGCCTGACAAGCATACCATAAACCTACCTAACCAAAAAAAAAAAAAAAAAATCCTTCTTTCTCTCACGATTTATGATACCAGGCCGGCTATGGAGATCAGGATCAACCCAGCTCGCGTCCGAACCAACAATCCACAAAAAGAGGCCCTCACCATCCCAGCTTCAACTCAGCTCCAAAACCTCACCGCCATCGCCCGAGCTCTCAACCGGCCTCTAGAATACATCTCCAAATTCCTTGAACTTGAACTCGACCTCACGGGAGTCATGGAAGACCGCCAACGGTGGTTTAAACTCTGTGATACCGAGTTATCCGAGCAGGAGCTTATGATGGTGTTGGATAAGTTTATTCGGCGCTTTGTGCTGTGTTATGTCTGTCATAATCCCGAGACGGCATTGACGATTTTCAACACGCATATCATGAAGGAATGTGGGGCTTGTGGACAGAGTACGAGAGTGGATCGATTTTCCAAGTTGACAAGGTATATCTTGAGAAATAACCGGACCTTTGGGTTGGGGATCTTCGCTGCCGCCACCGATGCCTCCAAGTAAGTTTTTTTGTTGTATTTCATTTTCTGTGTCTTAACGTTTGTGCGGTGGGTTGCTTGGAGATGCGCTAGTAAATCAAAAGCTAATTAAATCTTAACGCGACGCAATTGTCTACACCGATATCTTTCATATTAGGTGCCGCTTCTTGAAGGACGGAGCTTCCATGCCAGGGAGCAAGGGCACGGTCATGAATAACTCTACAGGGTTCAAGAACGGCGTCAAGTTGGCAACAGCAGCCGAGATGGCCGACGACGACGAGGAAGAGGAAGAGGAGGATGATGATGATCAGGACTGGAAGTTGGACACATCGGCTGAGGCGGTCGCTCAGAGAAGACTGCAGGAACTAGATCTCATTACCCGGGTTGAAAAGATCATGAACGCCGGACTCGGTGACAAAGCCAAAGGTAAGAAAGATATATTTGTTGGCATTTGAAGACAAAAAAAGGTTGAAGACAAAAAGGGGGAAGGGGTTCGAATTTCATTTGCGAAAGAGATGTAATCTAGGGATTAAATAAGTATAGTTGCCTCATGTTTCGCTTATTAACTCCCCTCTGATATATTTTCTTTTTCTTGCCTTTTTCTCAATCAGATCCATACAAGTTGTTCGAAGAGTTTGTGACGACGCCCAAGGAAGAGACAGGTGCACTTCCAGACAAGGAAGAAGTCCTCGGCCGATTCTACACCCTGGACCTGGAGAAGGAAGGTGCCATCTTTATTCTCGAGCGACTCCAAAAAAGACAAAACCAGCAGGAACCGGACGGGGTTGAAGAAGATGAACAAGGACAGGGTGAGAATAAGGAAGAGACCAAGGCAGTGGCGCAGGTGCAGAAGAGAGAGGATTATGAGGAGATGATCCAGGTGTTGCGAGATAGTTTGGAACGGGAGGTGATCGTAGCGGCGACGTTGGACGAGAGCAGTGATGATTTGAGCGACAGTGATGACGATGATACCGACTCTGACTCTGACTCTGATTCTGTCGTCGAAGAGTGAATAAAACACTTGCCTGTTCTCCCTTTTAAAGCAAAAGAAGTGAGAAGGTGAAATGAAGTCGTGTGGCCATGACTCGCTCTTTTTTTTTTTTTTTTTTTTGAGGGGTGGGGGGTGCGGTGAGAAACGACTCACGAGTCAGAGACCTTTCTTGGGACTGAAAACAAACGCGGACTTAGAATGATAGAGTCCAGATGCCTAGCGCTGGTACATGGTTTATACTAATGATGCATGATTGGCTTGCGATCAAAGGCAATTGAAATTGAAACCACAACAACATCTATTGGCGCCCTTCCCCTCCTTCCCCTCTTTCACCGGTAAGGAGAACATGTAAGTTCGAAATACATGACCACAATATCTCCTACTAACGTAATACTATGACTTGAATCAGCCCCCCAAGGCTCTTTCTTCTTCACATACTGGGTATACCTTTTTGCTCACTTTCAATGTCCCCGACATAGATGCTCTTGTCGGTAACAATGAAGCAAGTCTAGTACGTTCTCTATTGACAAAACTATTTTTTCAAAGATAAAAGAGCGAAACGAGCAGTGGTACATTGCGCCAGAGTGGTACATTGCGCCCAGGGGGATAGGAGAGACATCAAATACGAGAGGGATAGAAATCCCTTCTACAACTCATCCATCGCCCTGGCGTTGAATCTTGTGTTCAAGTATTTTTTAGGGTTCATCCTTTGTGTCTTTCTAGCATCTCGTCTCTCCGACAGTGAGAAAACAAAACGATGCTCTACTTTTTATTATATCGGTTACAAACATGCAGGTGACAGTTACGCAGAGGCAGGATATCTTCTATACATAGGTGAGACTTGCAGCGCAAAGTCTCACTCACTTCTTCATCCGATGTTACTTGCCATCAGTCAGCATCGCCCTTCCGTCTCCCAGCTTGCATTCTACGCTTTTACATACAAGTCTCCTTTATCCTGTACCCAAGTAGTTGGTGCTATCTGAACAGGAAGTTCCAGAAATAAATGTTTGTTTGTTTGTTTGCCCAACAGCCTATTCCCTTTCTACTCTTGTATCATCCCTACCAGTACCACACAAACATACAAAACAGTAAAAATAACGACTATCGCCACCACCGCCGCCGCCTCTGCCTTGCACTACCGCGCACACACATACATAAACACACACACTCGACTCGATCACACAGCCAATTAAGGATATCAGTGCGCCTGGACTCAACTCTTTCCCAAATAAACAAAATAAGCGAACTATTTCCAGGCAGATTGAGAAGACAAGTGGAGAGAGGGAAGGAGGCCCAAGAGGCAGGACAGACAAGCCAAGGAAAAGAGTATCGCAAGAGCACGCAAACAACAAAACACCAACCAACCAAGCCAGAGGGAAAGCGTTTGGATTGAGATTGAGAGCGACTAGACCTTTTTTTTACATGCGTTATCCCCGAGAGGACACATGGGCTGGCTGACAAGAAGGTAAGAGAGAGAAATGAGAAACAAAGAGAGAGAATAAGCACATAGGAAAGGGAAAAAAAAGAGAGTTGGGTGAGAGCAATTTCACCAACAGCGAGATCGTAATTATAGCTCCTCGCTGATAATTTAATTTTCTGTGCGATGTGAGAATGTGCCTGAAAAAAGGGTTTTCAGATAAAAGGGTTGTCTCGCCTTCTCATTCTCTTTTCTTTTTTTTTTTTTGTTTTCTCATTCATTCATCCTTGACTCCACTTCCCCTCCAGTTACTTTTTACCCTTTTCCCTTGTTTACGAACACAACCGCCCTTCCCTCCTCGCCACTCTCACCTTACCACCAAACAACAAACAACAGCAACAGAAAAATGAAGTTCACAACCCTCGCACTCGTCGGCTCGTTGATCTCGTACGCGACCGCATACGTCAACCCCATCGACCCCTGGGGCGAGACCAAGTGGGTCCCCGGCTCCAAGGTCACTATCCAATGGGACGACAAGAACCCCGAGCCCCCTGCCCTCTCTACCAACCCCATCGTCGATATCTTCCTCATGACCGGCTCTGACCAGGTCATGGTCAAGCTCGCGACCATTGCTGAGAAGGTCAACGCCAACGCTATCCGTAACGTTACTTACACCGTTCCCACTGTTGACCCTATTGGCAAGAGTAAGTCTAGTCTTCCTTCTTTCCTTTTGTTTGCTGTTTGCTTCAGGATGCTTCGTTGTTATTTTTGTTTTGTTAGCTTTTTGTTTGTTTTATGTTTTGCGTTTGATTGCATTTCAGAGGGCTGGCTATATTTGAGACTCAAAGAGCGTATTCGATTACGAGAGCCGCTTTTTTTTTTTGCCTTGATCCCACACGACCAACCGACCAATCAACCAACCAACCAACCACTACACCTCCGACATACACAAGACACCACAACCAGCACAAGTAATACTAACGACAATGGACAGACGGACGGGGTCCATGAATTGATTCGGGAGCGCAATAAGCAGTAATGAAGGGCATATATAGATATCACCAACACATACAACACATACGACTTTATTACAACCACATCCTTCCTAGTCGCGTGCATGCTCTAAACACCAGGAAAAACAGAAAAGAAAAAAAGGCGGAGAGAGAAGGCAACTGAGATCCGATCGGTGTGCATCATGTGCTGGATATATACACTCCTACACACGACAGTTGCAGATAAAAAGAACGGAGAATGGGGAAAATAATAAGAGCTGTTGGTAACCTCGATATGCACAGCTCCTTGGTTCGTCTCAACCGTCAGGGAAAAGAGAAAAAAGGGAGAGAAGGAACATATTCCTGTTGTCTGGCAGATTGTACTCGTCTGAACACACAATTGATCCCACAATGGTGTGGAGAGATGCAAGATGCGGACTAAGAACAGTCCATCCCTTGTTTTGAAGTGATGGGTGGATGGGTGGGCACACAGACAGAAAAAGAAAAAAGACGCATTTTGTTCATAGTCGCGTGAGCACATACCATTAGTACAAGAAAGTTAGAATACTTTTTGCGGAGACAACACTCTCCAGTCTCCCTCTCTTCCTTCCTTTCATACCATGGATCTAACGAACAATCGGTCAATTGCTCAAGTTTGCTAATCAAATCCTCCTCTATACGTCCATCTTTCATCTACAATAGTCTACTTCATCCAGGTCACCAGCGACAAGGGCGTCAATGCCTGGACCACCCGCTTCACCATCACCGACGCTGCCGGTAACGCCGGTACCTTGGCCCCCACCGGTCCCGTCGGCCAGAACCCCGGTGCCACTGGCAAGATCGTCTCCCCCGGCGGCGGCGCTAACCCTGTCACCCCCACCGGTGCCACCTCCGGCGCCGCCACTGGCTCTCCCGCTGCCACCGGCGCTCCCTCTGGCACTGCCTCTGCTGCCAACCCTACCGCCACTGCTGCTGGCGGCGATGGCAAGAGCTCTGCCTCGACCATCTCTGGATCTGTCGTCTCTGCCGCTGCCGCTGTCGCTGTCGGTGTTGCTGCCTTGATGGCCTTCTAAGCTTCGTCATTTTGTTTTCTATTAGATAAGATTGGCATTGTGGAGATACGTAGTTTCACCCTCACAAGAGTTTCTCTTCCCTTTGTAATTCACTATATGTTTTAATACTATGTTTGTTGTTCTCTCATCCATACCCTCTTCCATCCTGCTCCTCCTCCATCTAAACTACACTTTCTTAAAAGAACCCATTGGCATTTTATCTTCACTCTGTAGACTATCTTGCTTTACCATAAAACTATACACAAAACACTTCCTTGCGATGTTCTTTGAGTGTAGATGTAGAAAAGTAGGTCAAGTCAATACTTGAAAGAAAGGCTTGGTGGATAGGTTTCCTATAGGTCGTTTTTCGTTCAGATTTGTTCGTTTTTTTTTTTTGGGTGCCTAGGTCACGTGCGATCGTAGTTACGCTCTGAGATGTTCGCCTACTGAAAAATGGGCGAACATTTGAAGACGGCGCAAAGACGAACATTGCAAGCTGTTGTTACTTGGACAGACTATGGAAAATTGTAAAAGAACAACACAAAGGCATCATAGGATGCCATAGTTAGACATACTTCAGTAGGTAGCTGGAAATGGCCTGGAGCGATCCATATAAATAAAGCATCTACACAAGGATGATAAGCAGATACTCACTGCCCGTTCTTTCAACAAACGTCGTTCCTCAACAACCAGTGATATTGTGCTCCAAGATTGAGAGGAAAGTCGGTCAAGGCGAAGCAAGCACGACGAGGACGAGAAGATGAAAAGAAATAGGTGGGAAATTGGTGTGTATGTGCAAGAAACTGCCAAAGGCGGTTAGAGTGAACACAGAGGAAAGAGGTCGTTTATAAAACAAACAAAACAAATGACTGGTCAACACGACGAACGACGAACAAGCCGCTTTATTCTAATTGTCCGTTTGTTTTCTCCACAATCCAATGCTCCACCTCTTGAAGAAAGATGGGCGCTGAAGACAAAACGACAGGTGGAGCGAGTGAGCTCTTTAAGATATAGGGGACCCAAGCGGGGAGTGTCACTCTTAGAAGAGTACGTGAGCGAGTATGTGTTTTGCAAAAGAGAGGGGAGAGGGGAGGAAGAATCTACTTTAACGAGGCGAGCAGATCTGGATTGTAAGTTGGCGTCTGAGGGGAGAAACAATGGGGGGTTTGTAGAGAGAGAGACGGCCCGGCCCCTTCTTTTCTGTTTACGATATCCCGTCAGTTGCGTCTGGTGTTTGTGTTTTCTATCGATTTTGTCGTTGCCTTGGCTGTTTTGCTCATGTTCGTATGGATTGAGGATGACCTTGAAAGAGTGGGATATTGTGCAGTGGACGGAGAATGGAAGGTGGGTTGACAACCTCACCATCGTTACGGCAAACAGGGGAGATGGAGGAGTGGCCTGAGAGTGAAATACGTTCGTGGCGCCCATAGAAAAAGAAAACAAAAAAGCATATGCGAGTGAGTCCGTCATCCTCGCAGCTCTCGTTGTTTCTCTTCTCTTTCAGAAAAAAAAAGAGAGCACTTCGCTGTTATTTTTTTATTTTCTTTGGCCTTGCTACTGCTGCTGCTGCGTCTGTTTTTTAACTGAACGGATTGATTCGAATGCCTTCCAGGAATCTTGTGGTGGGTCACTTCGGACAAGAAGGTGGAGAAGAAGAAAGAAGTCAGGCCACTAATGCACCTTCTGGAGAAGGATGGACACATTATGGTTGAGAAAACTTTGAAGCTGTTGTTGTATTCTTGAGAGCCGACTGCTTCCAGAGGTAACCTTCTCTCTCTGTTTCTTTTTCGTATGAAAAGAAGCGCCGAGCTTTGCAATGCGTAACAAAACAACATCAACAATATACCATGAACTTAACTGTAGACATCGTGGCGTGGGTCGTCCTCAGGAGGAACTAGACATTATCTATTAGCCATTGTTACGCTGAACACAACAGTGGCCAATATGCATATTTCGTTACAATGAGACCCCCGAGATGCGAGTCCAACTGTCTTTGTTGATTATTGTATACATAGCCCATGAGAGTTTTTTTGGATGGAGAGGAACCGTATTACTGATTTGTCATGAACAAGTTAGTGAAAAGGGGAAAAGTAGGTAGATAGAGGCCGAATCTCCTTTTTCACCTTTCGGTCACTCGTTTTTTCATTCTCTGTTTTTCCTTTGAGCAAGGCAAGGTCAACTTGTCTCCTTTTCTGTCTCCTTGGTATACCATCAGACCTGCTCCATGACTTTCCATGGGACATAGATATCGACCAAAGCACGGTGTGGACGTAGGACGTGTGTAAGGGGTTCTCGTCAGAAGGAGAACGTAAGAAAAACAAGCTGCAGAAAAGTCATTCATAAGCATGGACAACTCAGAGTTTTCCGGTCGGATGCTTGCTGGTTGGGTCGGCTGCTTTTCTTCCCCTCTGTTCTCTTCTTCCTCTCGTCTGTCCCCGATGATATATTTTTTTGAGAGCTTCCAAGTGACAGAGAAAGAGAGAGGAGTGTGGTTGTGGAGCAAGCGCGTGCTGAATTAGCTGGGTTGAAGAAAAAGGTCGAGTTGGGGGAAGAAGAAGAACTGGCTGGGATGAACCGTGAAATATGAATAATACTAATCATAAAGTGAGAGGGCGTTGCGTTACGATGTTTTGTTTATGAAATGGCAATACAAAATATACAATCAACAACATTGCCTTATTTCTCGGTCCGCATGGGGAAAGTCAAGGCAAGGAGAGAAATGGATATGAAGAAAGAGACGGGACTGGGACAGAGCGACGATAACACGAAGAAGTATGTATGGAGACCGACAGAGTTTGGATTAAATAACAAGCATCCCATCCTCGTAATCAACATCCAGAGCAGCAGCGAGGCAAGGCATGAATGAAGAAGAAGAGTAGCATTGGCCTTGGAGGTACGAGAAAGAAATGCGTCCAGGTCGGGACAAGTCTCGCTTGTTTATCCTTTCTGCTCTCAATCGGGATTGTCATCTACATGGTGCCTCTCGTCAGGACAAGGTCAGCGTAAGTGTGAGCAAGAGAGAGACAGAGAGAGTGCAACGACAATCGTGCTCCTCATGGGAGTTCAATGTAGTTCGACACACGAGACATACAACACATGAACTCTGCACCATATACCTCACCCGAACTCTCTTTTTCGTGCTCTTCCTTATGTTCTTCTATTTCTCCCTTTTCATTTACTTCTCCTCTTCTTTCCTTTTCTTCTTTTCTCTTCTTCATCCATCACACACGATCCATTCCCCCTCCTTCCTTCTCTACCACTTCCCGTCTCTCCCGTCCATTCCCTTGTTCATTTCAATCTCCTTCCACCTTCTCCACTCCTTCAACATTCACAACTCACTCATCATGCGTACCTCAACAGCCCTTCTTGCCACCCTCCTCGTCGCCGTTGCCACCGTCTCGGCTCAGGATGCTTCTACCCAGCCCGAGACCCCTCTCCCTTGCTACGAGCAAACCTGCTCTCCTTTGATCAGCGCCCTCTCAGAGTGCCAGATTACCATCGACGCTGCCACCGGCAACATCAACTTCCCCGTCACTGCTGACACCTCTGGCACGACTGACAAGTGCCTCTGCAAGCAGTCCATCGTCGACGCCTACGGTAAACTTTTTTTTTCAAAACAACAACCTAAACAAGATCCTCATTCCCTTTGCCATCACTGCTTTTCCTTTTTTTTTCTTTCTTCCCTTGTATTCTATTCCCTTCCCTATCTCCTTCTCTTCTTCTCTCTCTCTCTTGCACGCTTCCTTCCTTTCGTTGTTGCCACCGGTTTTCAGGCACAAACGCTTAAGAGCGAGAAACAAACAGTAGCGATGTGCTTAAATATCAGCGCATTTCTGACACTCGTCCAGTCAGGCACGAGCAAATGGTCCTTCATTCTCCTCTTCACCTCTCGCTCTCTCTCGTCTCCGACACACGCTCCCCTGGTTCCAAATTAATCGCCTCCCACCCTCACTCTCACATCCCTCAACAACCAGCAACTTGCTTTTTTTACTTTACCACTTCACATCCTCTCTTCACAAATGGACCCATGGATCAACACACACAGCTGTCTGCCCTTTCCTCTCTTCCTCAGTTTAGCCTTCACTATCGTGGAGAGTAACAGCGGACTGACGAGAACCTGTTTATTGGTCGTGTGAGGTACAATGCGCAGTTCAGGAGGCACCAAACTGTCGATTGGTCGACCCCCTTTGTTCGGTTTCTTCTCTCCAGAAAAAGTGGCGTCCAGATGAACAAAAAATACCCGATACCCCACCCACTCATTATAGGATAAAACATCATTTCTCATTGTTCTCTCTCCTTGTCACTGTCTCCTTTACTTTTTTTTTTTTTTTTTTCACGCCATCTTTATTCATCCTGGACCTCCTTTTTTGGTCATTGTCTGATGGGTCTAAGAAATCCAAGCCAATTAAGCAACCTACGACATAAGAGGAAGAAAGCAACCGTCGATCAAACTCTGACCCCTTCCTTCTTTTTACGCGATATATAGACCCTTGCTACACTTGCGGTGCCCAGGCCTCCAAGATCCAGGAGCGCTTCTCAACCTTGAGCTTGGTCAACTCATGCAATGCTAACTTTGGTGCCAACACTGTCGTCATGCCCGGCAAGCCTTCGTCGGCCTCGTCCGTCCGTGCCGGCTCCCTTGCCGCCACCGCCGTCGCTGTCGCCTCGGTTGCCTTCATGGTCCTCGCCTAATTTTTCTTACCTTTGGATATAAAAACACATCACTATGCCCTACCTTTACCCTACCTTATCTACCCTTTTATTAATGAGCATGGAGAAAAAGAGACCTTCCTCCCCCCATAACCACCGCCTTGATGGATCACAATCATAGGTGACTTTTCCTCCTTTTTTATATATATTTTTTGGATTTCTCTGAGTGTGTTCGAGTTCTTCCTTTATGACTTGATGCTGAAGCCAAGCGAAGATAGTTTCTGAGTCCCCGTGTGGGATGGATTCCCTCTTTTGTTTTGTAGCCAGCTGATGAAGAGTAGCAAAGAGATAGAAACGATATATGGAGAGATGAAGAGACGAAATAGTAAAAAAGATGAATTTGTACAAACAAACAAAACACAAAGCAAGGTTAAGACTAGTCTGCATTTTTTTGTTCTCTGAATGTTATTCTCTGATCGATCGTGGCGCATTCATATTGCTAATGTGTGGAAAACAAGGAAGGATACGCATGTCAACACAGGAACGACTGGATAACAATATCCGCCTGTGCCGTTACTTCGTCGCATTTTGTCCATAGCAAGCTATGACCGACTTGCGCAATCAATTATCCACCCCCTTGCCTCTGAACACTTTCACTCCCTTCTTCCTCTGCCTTTTCCTCCACGCAGGCTTGAAGAACCGACAAGAGAAAGACCGAGAGAAGAGGCATGGCTCTTTTGCCCTTCCTGCTCTTCCTTTTAAAGTTGAGACATTTACCTTACGCCCTTCTTGGTCTCCCTTCATCCTTCTGAGAGGGCACACGGTCACCACAGGGACACCGGATAGCCCTCTGGCCTGCAAGAGTGAGAGTTTCGTATTTCTTTTCTGCTCACTAAAGCATCTTTTCGATCAGTTAACAACCCACACTCTCCACCCCTTGATCTCCTTCTCCGACGAGCGAGCACTCTTAACTTTCACCTCCTGTCAGTTGTGGCTCAGGGCTGCCTATGGAAGGAATATGCGGACCTCTTAACTCTCATTTGCCGCGTTGTGTGTGTTGTCATCATTCTACCGTAGGGAGGCGAAATGGCAGTGCATCTTAGTCCTAGCGAAAACTTATTAGCTACGCCGTAGATCCGTTTATATAACCCTCACTACTCTCGCCTTTTTTCCCATCATGTACTTCTACTCCTACTCTCTCTGTGTCAGGTTTACAAGGCTAGCGTACTTCAATTATGCCATGCGTACCCCCTGGGATGTATTGCAAAGGAGCCCTATCTAAGGTTTATTTCTTTTTACCCTCATGTCCAAGGAGTCTGGGACTGGGACCCCCCTGTCGCCCTCCTGGTAATTGAACACATGTTTTGATACATTGAGCAGGATATTGATGTTTGTCACTTTGGCGCCTCGAGGCACATGAGCAAGGAGGACATCTTTCATCGATTGCTATGCAATTGCTCAACTGTTTGAACAATACCCTTGCTGAGCATGTGCGATGTATCCGTTGAAGATTGTCCCTGCATTTTTTTTTGTTTTGTTTGCATCATGCAAAATGACACGCGTTTAAACAGTGGGGGGATGGTCAAGGGTGTCTATGGGACAGCCATTCTCTTTGATGTTAATTTTGCCTCCCTTTCTTCTCAACACAGACCCTTGAACACTTTTCTCCCTTTTTGCTATCCCATACCTTGTCATAAAAACTTTGGCACCTGCTCACTTACTGCCAAAAAAAGAACCATCGTAAATGTACACACAATAAGCCCAAGATCTTTGACGATGTACAATACTCATCTCGTCCTTACCCTTGTCAGTTTTTTTTGTAAGGATGTGAGCGTGCCATTTTGCCTAACGGCGGCTTATGGGAGATAAATACTATTAGAAACACACAGTGGTGCTGATGTTTGTGTGGATATGCAGGCAGGCTCACACTCTCATTTCAGGGACACTGCTGTACCTGCCTGGGAAATTAGCAATCAAATAAACATCAATCGCCTTCGCATATTACGGCAGGGAATCATTAGTCCCCTTTTCTCGTTCATTATGCTTGTAACGGACATACGATCGTGCTGGTAGAGATTGAGAGAGAGGGAGGGAGAAATACAATATGTGAGTACGCATCCTCGTGGACAGTTTTGGCTATAAAACCACTCAGCTCACCCAACTTCTTGTTTTTACTCAACTCATCCTTCATCCACTCTCTCTTTCTTCACCCATACACATCACACATAGTTTCAAAGATGAAGATTTCATTGTTTACTCTCTCGGCAGTAGTCGCGTTGACAATCGCCTTCACGCCCTCCCTTTCCTCAGCCGCCCCGACTACAACTCTCCATATTCCCCCCATCGACCGACGCCCTCACAAGGGCGCCTCTGCAGATGCCATTTCCTTCAAGAACCACCGAGTCGTCCGCATCAACATCCAAACTCAATCCGACCTCAAGATCCTTACCGACAACGAACACCTTCTCGAATTGGACTATTTCACCCACGCCAAGGGGATTGGCGGCACCATCGAGATCCGAGTACCCGCCAAATCCTTCAAGTCCTTCCAGGCCTTGCATCTGAACTATACGACTGTCGTTGAGGACCTCCAAGGGGTGATTGATGAGGAGGCCCAGAAAAATGAGGTGTATTTGCAGCAGGTTTGGGGGCAGTCTGTTCAGCAGATCCAGAACACTTTTCGCCACAATCGAGGAGGCGGAGTAAGGGAGGATGAGGAAAGTCAGATCTATGCGTCTCCATTGGCGGCGAGTGCATGGTTCAAGGGATACCACTCGTACGCAGACCATGTGAAGTGGTTAAACGCTCAGGTGAAGGGAAGTAAAGGGATGGCCAAGGCATTTAGTGCAGGCAAGAGTTTTGAGGGCCGTGCTCAGGCGGGTATTCGATTGGGTACGGGCAAGAAGCATATTGTCTTTCATGGGACTCAGCACGCGCGTGAGTGGATCACTACTATGACTGTCGAGTAGGTCTACTCTTTAGTCTCCTTTTGTTGCGTTTCTTTTTTTAGGCTTCCTATAGCCGCTATTCTATTTTTTTCGTATGGCGTGGACAGAGGATGCTGACCCGACATATATCGTTTTCCTCACTTTGTTTTATTCTGTGGTGGTGGTGGTCGTCGAATAGATACATGATCTCGCAGTTGTTGAATAGCAAGGACAAGAAGGTGGCGGGGTACTTGAAAAAGTACACTTTCCACATCATCCCGATCATGAACCCGGACGGGTTTGTTGTCTCCCAGACGACCAACCGCATGCACCGCAAGAATACTCAGCCCAACCCTGGCAGCCGCTGCCTCGGCACTGACAGTATGTTGTTCTATCCCTTTTTTCTCCTCTCTCTATTTCGACATTCTTTTATCGCCCTTCTCTCTGCCTTTATCATCTTCTCTTTCATTTCGTTCTCCTCTCTCCGTTCTTCTTTACATCAATTTGACAAGTATTAACAACTTCCACATTTCATCCGTTTTTAATATCGCCCTCAATCATCCAACATAATAGTTAACAGAAATTGGGACAGCCATTTCGGACAAGGAGGAAGCTCGACCGACCCCTGTAGAGACGACTACATGGGGCCCCGAGCATTCTCAACCCCGGAAGCAACCAACATTGCCCGCTACCTCCGCTCCCTCCCCAACGTAGCCGCCTACCTCGACATCCACAGTTTCTCTCAGCTCTGGATGGTCCCTTTTGGCTACACCTCCACCCGTCCGGGCACTTATGCATACATGGATGGGCTAGCTGAAAAGGCTGTTAATGCTCTTGCGAAGGTTCATGGTACGAGGTATAGACATGGAGATATTTTCCATACCATTTATCAGAGTTCGGGTACGAGTGTGGATTATGCGTATGAGGTTGCCAAGGCCGGTGTGGCAATGGCAGTTGAATTGAGAGATACGGGACGATATGGGTTTATGTTACCTGCGGAGCAGATCTTGCCGACTGGTGAGGAGACTTGGGCTGGCCTTACTGCCATCCTTGATAACATCAAGTAAAGAAAGAAGCGTGTCTAGGAGAGAACGAGTCACTTTTTAAGGCGGGGGAGGAAAATTGGGAATAACAAGAAACAATTGAAGCGCTCAGAAATAAAACATCGCACCCTCCCATGAATGAAAAATTATTAGATTCCAAATCTTTTTGATGCGAGTGATCAGAAATGAAATTGCAGAGTGACGGTTGTGTATAAATATAAAGTACGAATTGCGGCCTGGGAATGGCTCCTTTGTACTCTGAGTGGCTCATTATTGTCGTGGATCCTTTCTTTTCTCGAGGATTCAATCTACTAGCTTCTCTAGAGAAGGTCCGTCTTAAAAAAACGAGATCATTTCAGCTAGCTGGAGCTTCACCCACAAAATGGGTGCCTGTTCCTTACCAAGTTGTGCACATTTCCTTCTTCTCCCTATTCTCAACTTTATCTCAATTCATCTAATAATTTATAAGTAGGCTTTTACAGGCACAAGAAGCGATAAAAAATGAAAGCATTAGAAATGTGGTTGTTTGGCCAGTCATCAGTGGATAGTCATACCCAGCCAATCGGGAGACCCTGCAGCCAGGACTATTTGATCGATTGATGAAAAGGCAGCCTCCTTTCTTTTATTGCTGCCCCTGGGTTAGCTTTAGTCTACGCTAAGGAAGGGAGGAAGGAAGATGAGGGCCCACTGTGGTGCCGTGCCTTCTTTCTTAGTATCAAAACATGCCGCTCCGTCTTGTTTCACCTCTTTCATTGTCTTTTTTTTTTTTTTTTTTTTTTTTCATTTCCAAGACACCCCCTCTCTTATTTCAGTGCCTTTATTTTTCTTTTGTTCGACATTACCTTCGTCCTCTTTTCACTTACATCCCTCACTCCTTCCCCTTTCCATTCCTTGTTCATTGCGTTCCTTTACTCGTCTTCTTCCTCTCCCTTTTCTTCACCCCTTGTTCTCATCTCCTTCTCTCTCCCCACCGACTCACAGACACCAGCAATGAACAGGACACACCCTCTCGAGATTCCAGAGATCCTCACAAGAGTCGGACGCCATGTGCCCCTCTGGGTCCACTCAAAACCCACCCGATCCTCCTCTATAACTACATCACCGCCCATCCCCGAAACCCACAGCCAAACTAGCAACAGCACCAGCACCAACAGCATCACTCTCGCACAAGTACCAATGGGCCCTCCATACTTCGACCCACAACACCTCCTGGCCTGCATCCAAGTCAACCGGACATGGCACGACATCTTCCTCCCCATTCTCTGCTTCTCCTTTGACGACACTGCCGTTCATACTGCTCCCATCACTACCTTCTTCCCCGCTACTACTGTTACCCTAGAAGGAAAAGAAAGACAGGTGATGAAGTTTTTGAATCGCAACCCCCCAGCAGTTGATTTCTTTCTTCGTAATAGTCTACGGTTTAGGCTGTTAGTCCTCACGAGGCCGTGTGCCCCTATCCTGGCACTCCCTCCTGCTCACCTGCCAATTCATCTTCTCCACCTTGAGCTTGTTGGGTTGGACGAGGATTCTCCCCCCTTTGGGTTAGCTCCCTCCCCTCAGTCTCTCTCTTCCTCCGCCCTTCCTTCTTCCTCCTCCTCCTCCTCCATCAATCCTCCTCCAATAACAACAGCAACCACAGCAACAACAATAACCTCCCTATACCCAACCCCAACCTCGTGTAACGAGTGGTCAAAAGCCCTCATTCTCCAAAACACTCGCCTCCAAAGCCTCCGCTGGCAAGGCGGGGATTTCCAACGGGACAACCACGGCATGCTCGACAGTCTTGCCCTTGCGGCAAAGCTGCATCGATTACAGGATCTGGTTCTGGAATGTTGGAAACTTGATCAGGGATTTGTCGAGTTGTTGAGGAGTAACCCTGGTTTAAGGACTTTGGCCCTCGATTTCGTGACCGGCGAGGCCCTACCGCCTCTTATGTCAACGGGATCGTCAGCGGGAAGGGATGGTGGCAGCAGCAGCAGCAGCAGCAGCACAGCCACGATGGGATCGTCGTCTTCGTCATCATATTTGATGTCTTTGCTCAACATACCCTCCAGCGCCTCTTCAAACGGTGCTTATACCCAAGCAAAGGCACCAACATTGACTAATGCAACAACAACATCAACAGGAAGATACCCACCAGAATGGCACGACGACGACGATTATCATCACCCTTACAACTCGAACCCAAAACGAAGGAACCCAAACCCATACGGATTCCAACTCCTCCATCTCACCTGCCTCAGCGTCTGCAAGGACGTCGAAAGTGGTGCCTTTGAGACTCTAATCCGTCTCTGCCCCAACCTCGAAGAGCTCTCCTGGATGGGACCCCTTGACTCGGACCTGGAGGCGCTTACTATCAACCTTGCACAATGCTGCCCGCGCGTCACAGTATTGACATACTCGACCGTCGACGTCTCAGAGCCTGAACACCGCTACGCAGCCCTGGTCCGCAGTCTCCCCGCCCTCGTCGATCTCCAGATCCGGATCCCGACTCTTGAGGGCGGAGAGTTTGCGAGGGCTCTGTTGGAGCAGCATGCGGCGACGTTGGAGATCTTGGACCTGAGGATCGTCAATCGCAGACCATCTTCAGCAACGAGTGAACAGAGTCGAGAGAATCTGAGAAAGATTTTGATGGGATGTTCGGAGCTGACGGCGTTGTCGATTGAGGGGGCAGAGAGGATGTCAGAGTACTTGTTCTTATTTACTTGGGCCTGTTCGCCTCGTCTGCACCGGTTGTTCTTGGCTGCTTCTATTTCTGGAGACGCTAGCGGTCCCGGTGGCGTTCCTGGAGGAGATGTGGTTGTGGCGCTCGAGGGTCAAGGACAAGGACAAGGGCAGGGGCAAGGGCAGGAAGTGCAAGAAGTCCAAAGTGGAGGTACACGTTCAGAAGAAGACGACTTTATTGCAGAGGCTGCGTTGTACGGCTGGTCTGTCGTGAGCAGTTCCAGACCGCCACCTCGTCGCCGTCGTCATCCCAGTGGCACCAATATCAACGGTTTTGACGAGGAGGACGAGGACGAGGACGAGGACGATGAAAACGAGATCGTTAGCGGTATTGGAGGCAACTTCACAGTCTCGAATCCGATTCCTGGTTACAGCAGCAACAGCACGGGCCTGGTTGGTGAAATCAGCCATCCATATCAAAGTCTCAACGCTGCTCCTCTTACCACCTCTACCGCCTCTACCAACATCTCCAACACCCAAGTCCTTCCCAATGCCAGCAACAGCAGCAACAACAGCAACGAGGATACACCCATGTCCATTGTCCCTTCAACAGCCTCTTCTTCATTGTCGACTTCATCCTCGTCCTCAGCAGGATCGACATCCTTTGTACGGGATATGATGCATCGCCTCGAGGATATGCCGCGTCTCCAGTCATTTGTCCTCAACGGCGTCGAGTACACCCGCATGCCCGCCCTGATGACCGCTCGTTAATCTCCATCGTCATATATCCTGCATGTAAAATAAAATAAAATAAAATAAAATAAAAAACGCTGATTTAGAGTAAAGACATTCTTATTTAACCTCCTCTTTCCTCCATATCTGCATACTACATATTCACTCCACACAAAAGACGTCAATTTATTTAATCGTCAATCCTTTACCGCTGCTGCTGAATCTGCTGTAAGCGCTGTACTCGCTGCTCCTTAGTGATCCGCGCAGCCATCTGCATCATCTGCGCAAAATCAAAGTGCATGTACTTGCCCCAGTACCGATGATTCCTCCATTCCATATTCGGGAAACAAGGGCTGGAAATCCCATGAAAAATCCTGCACACAACTCTCGGAGAATCAACCACCTTAATACTGCTACCCGTCAACCCCATATCTCCTAACGACGATGACTGTTGCTGCTGTTGTTGCCACTGCTGGTTCAAGAACACCTTGAGGTCCACCTCAACAGCCGACCGCCACTTGCGCTGCATGTTCGTCACAAGCTCGTTCTCATAGTCGTACAACCGCATCGTCTTGTCCATCTGCACTACCGCCTTTGCGATTTTAGGTTGGCTACGTTCAGACACAGACATGTCGTCGTCATTGACAGCGTCGGCGACAGGGGCTCCAGCTGCCTTAGAAAACAGCTCGTCCTCAGCATGCAATCCACCAATGCCTTCTCCAGATCGCTTGGCAAAGTACTCTTGAATGCCCTTGCGCAAGACCATCTCCGCATGTGTCACCTTGAACGATCCCGAGCCGCCGAAACCAGTTGCAGATGCCTTCGTCGCAGATTTGTTCCGCTTGGCGGCAGCCTTGGCCTTCATACGCATCTCGATGTACTCCAGATCAACATCATCCTCATATTCGCTACTCTCAGCGCCGCTCTCACCATCATCATCTCTATCAACAACCTCCCTCTCGTCATCTTCGCCATTGTCGTCATCATCCGTTGACCCCAACAGTCTCGGCTTAAAGACCTCCTGCTGCTGCCATGTCTCGGTAGCGACAGACTGGAACAGCTCATACACTCGATCAACCTTAGCCACACCAACTCGCTCAACAGCACACAATTTCCGATGCAACCGATCCGCCAACATCATAATAAAATCATCGTGGTCCTTCTCATACGCTTCCTCATCCCTATCAGGCTCGCTGTCCTCTGCTCCAGACATGTCGACATCCATAGCGCTGCGTTCACGTCGTCGAATCTCCTTCATACAATCAGCCGGCTCACTCAAAATCTCGACACAAAGTCCTGGATCCGTCATCTCATAGACAGCCCACTTCTTCCGCTTCCACTGCTGCAGTTCCTGCGTCAGCTCCGTGAAACTCAGCCCGCTCAGCTGACAGAGCGACACAGTGTCACAGCAATACGCCATCGAGAGACTCGATCCTCCCAGTCCAGACTTACCGCCCCCCTTGCGACCTCGTCCATAGGAAGATGAGCTGTTGCTACTATTAGTGTTGTGGCCTGTCATGACTCCATGCTTCAGAACCAAATCGACCAACGGGACCTCATCAGCACGCTCCGACAACATCTCCGCCTCCAACAAGAACTTGACCGTACACTTTGCCAAGATCGACCCAATGACCTTGATCGGATGAGAATCGTCCAGCTCCACATAGCTCAAAAGCGTCGCCAAGACCTCCTTCTTGATATCATACTCTTCCTCCACAAGATCCTCCCGGACAACAACGACTCGCTTGCCAGTGGTCGACACCGCGCATGACTGCGGCCCAGACGGAGGAGGAATCACGAGAATGCCAGCCGTGGAATGAACAAGACTCTGGAACTTGGACTCGCCTTTGCCACTTTTGACACCTAGTGCTCGCTGGTTGTTCTGCTTCCGTTTCTTGGATAAGTCATGGTCTCCATCGTCATTCGCGCCAATTTCGTCCACTTCATCGGCCAGATCCCGCCGCCTTTTAGTTGTTCCTGCAGCACCAAGGTTCAAAGAGTCGGAAATCTCTCTCCTCGAAAACAATCTCTTGATCAACCGCAGGACAGTGCCCCAGTCCATACCGTCTGCATATGCCAAACTCCGCAGCCTCATATAATCGTCCTGGTTCAAGAACATATGACAATACGACTTTTCGCCATCTCGACCGGACCGTCCAATCTCCTGAATATAGTTCTCCAGCGACTTGGGGAGACAGTAGTGAATGACACTGCGGATGTTGGATTTGTTGAGTCCCAAACCAAAAGCAATCGTCGCCACCAAGATCCGGATTCCTCCAGGCACTCCACCTTGGCTTGACGCGCCTGGTCCTGCCTTAAGTCCGCTGTCATTCATAAATCTATGCTGAATCCGCTGACGATCCTGAGACGACTTGCCAGCATGGTAACTCTCGGCACTAAAGTTTCTGACCCTCAAAAACGCTGCCAGCGCGTCCGCCTGTGCTTGTCGCATGACATAGATCAAGATGGCATCCATAGTTGCAAATCGAGGTGACTGCAGCAAATTCAACAATGCTGGTTCACGATCAGCCTCTACAGAGACAGTCATGGCCAGGTTGTCACGAATGACCGGACCCGACAAAACTCCCGCACTCCGGTCAATACTAAGCATTGCGCAGATCGAGTCCTTGGTGCCCTCCGTTGCTGTCCCTGTCAATCCAACCACGCAAGGCGACTTAAGATCTGAGATGAGGATATGATTGAGGAGTAAGTATGCTGGGCGGAAGTTGTGCGACCACTCTGACAGACAATGGACCTCGTCTACGCACACAAATGGGATGGGTGGGATTCTCCTGGTCCGAACAAGACTCAAGAACGACTGGCTCTGCAACTTTTCGGGTGATATGAACAGGATCTTGATGGTGTTTGACGTCAGCTTCTCCATAAATTCTTTGAACTGCGCCGTCTACGAGTTGTAGATGAAACGAAAAGAGATTGTTAGCTTGTGATACGTATATTTGAACCTTGATCAAACGTGAAAGAAAGGTATTGTGCCTTACTGTTTGTTCGACACTTGTCCAGCAAGCGCCAACCAAGCCTGGTGGGAGACACTTGACTTGGTCGTACATGAGAGAGATCATCGGAGAAATGACCAAAGTCAGCGTAGGGATGCCCAGTTTCGAAAGAATGTAAGCAGGGAGCTGGTATGACAACGACTTGCCACTGCCTAATGTAGACAAGCAGAAAATAAAAATATGGCGTTAGGACACAACAAAAATTGATAAAAAGGACAAATGCAGACCTTATCGCAAATACAAACCTGTGGGAAGAACGAGAAGTGACGATTCATGTCTTAACGTCCGCTTGATGGAATCCAGCTGTCCATCTCTAAACGAAGGGTATCCCCAGACTTTTCTCAAAATGTACTCCAAATTGACACGGAAACCCTGTGAGTTGCCAGTCTCCAAATCGCCGTCGTTTTCTCTCTGATTCTGGAGCTCCAGTTCCTTGACGTATTCTTCCGGGTCGTGCTCTTCGCCGACCTGCGCCTTCAAGTATCTCGGAGAAATTGTCACAACATAAGGATCCGTGATGTCGTTAACATTGCCGTACCACGGCATATCGTCGTCTTCATCCTCAATCTCAAAATCTCCTCCCGCTAGGCTCATGATCAGCGCGTTGTCGTCAAAGTCCTTATCATACTCCGACCGCCAGCTGTCAGCGTCAAAGAGGGTCCTTCCTGTTCCTGGTCCACCAGCAGCGGCACCACCATATCCTCCAAATTTGGAACCACCGAATCGAGATCTCCCACGAAAGCCTCCTCGCTTGCCACCCGTTCCACGCTGTAGGTTGTACGCGACAAAGTTGCCCTCACTGGCAGAAGCACCAAACTTGGACGGCTTACGAGCTCCAGCCCTTCCTTGCCCTACACCAGGAATCCGGCGGTCGCCCTTGACCATAGGCTTGTTGGAGTTGGCCCATCCGAAAGGCTGCTCCTGTTCCTGCTCCTTATCTTTCTCTTTCTTTGGAATTGGTGCATCGGTTTTAGTGGGTGCTGATTCGGTGGCAGGAATACCTGTTGAGGTGTCGGCGGTTATATCAACAGTCGCAGCGGTGGGTTCTTCAGCCTTTGCCTTGGTGGCTTTAGATGCTTTGGTTGCCTTAGGTACGGCAGTCACTGCCTTACGAGCCCTTGTCGAAGCTTTTACAGCAGCTGCTTTGGCAGTCTCAGCCTCAGCCTTTTCCGATGGTGCCACAACAACTATTGGTTTGGTATTAAAATGGCAATTAATATCGACCGCTGTTATAGAAAAACATATGCTGGTTGTGAAATATCAGGTTCAGAATATAGCCTACTTTTGTGAAGCCGCGTGCTTCTCTTTTGGGTATATCTCTTTCGTGATGGCGCCGTTGTCGTGTGTCCAGATGCTGGACCATGCTCACCCTGACTATCCTGCTCTTCCCAACCATCACTGTCGTCTGCAGCATGCTCCGAAAAAATATCAGCAGCCGGCGCACCTGCAGGTATCTTCGACTTTGATACGTCACCGGAGTCTCCGTATCCGACGTCGGTCATCTGTCTGTCGTTGTCGCGCAAGTTGAACTCGAGCTCAAACTGCGCAGATTCCTCCTGACTAGGCATGGACAACGACGACCGCACTTGGCGACGTCGCTGGTGGTGAGAGTGGAACCCTGGCGGGACAACCCACAGTCCTGCATCTGGCGTAACACTCCCAGGAGTCGGTTGTGAGAACGTCAGGCTGGGCTGCTGACTAGGCGTCCGCGGGAGAGAGATCTGGCTTGGCGATCTTGTTGCGGTCGGAGACATGAATCCTTGCGAGAATCTTCTTGAAAACGCCGGTGAGCCCTGTGCTCTTCTATAGGCTTCCAGATCCTGATCGTCGGCATCGAACCCGTGCGTGATACGTCCTGTTGAAGGTGATCGGACCTCGTCCACATCGCTGATAGACATCGAATCCAAGGCTTCATGAACGTCAGCTGCATGTGTTGAATGCATTTCCAGGTGTCCAGCTCCAGCGCCAGTTCCATGAGAAGGGCTCTCCATTCCAGCAAATCGCTCTCCAATGTTGAGAGAACGATAAGGAGAGGAAAGGCTAGTGTGTGGAATACTGGATCTTCGAAAAAGTGAGCGCGCTGTCTTGGCTGCACCAGACTTCTGAGGTGTCGAGAGAAGAGGGCTCTTTGGGTAAGCCGATGGCGGAGAAAATGAACTCTCCTGCGGTATCGATGTAACCAGTCGGTTCAGCGTGTTGCTGCTCTCAGATTGTGGTTCTAGATCTTCCTTGACGGGCGCAGACACCTTTGCGGGTCTCTTGGGACGTCGAACGTTCATGCCTCCAAACAACGGAGACGTCCTTGGACGAGATGGCGAAAGCAAGACGTCCAGAGTGTGCGCTGTTGATATTCGTTTTGGTGTTGGCGTGCGTGCCCGCCGAGAATTCGGGGGCGAGCCTGCCATAAAAGGATTATCGGATGAACTGTCCTTGTTCCAACGTGTAGGGGTTGTTGGTACAGCACTCGAGAACTCGCTCTTGATCTCCTTGACCTGCTCTCGGATCGTGAACAATGAGCTTGGTGATCGGAATCCTGGCGAACCAGCAAGTGATCGGCGCCTCGAGCTCCGTGAAGGGGAAAACAAGATGTTTTTGGTCCGCTGAGATTTTGGCGTGATGGAGGTGGATCCTGAAGCGTACAGAAATTGTTCTTCGCTGGCCTTGTTTCCCCGTCCAGGCGACATGAATCCTGCAATGTCCCTAGGCGACACATACTCGACTGTGCGATTGTGCTTTTTGCTCGGTGTCCTTAGGCCCAACACGTCGTATGTCCTTGAAGATTTGGTTGGAGTTTTCATAACATCGGTTTTTGACTCCTTGTTCCGACTGTGACTGGACGTTGTTGCTGTCTCCTTCCCCTTTGACTCCGATGATGCTGTCGCCTTGTTCTGCTCCTGTGATGCCCTGGCCGCCAGCGCCTTCTTCAGCTTCGAATACGCCCTGTATTTCTTCACTATATAATAAGAAATGGCAGTGATTAGTCAGCTACATGCACATTGATAGTGCTAAGTTTGACGGCCCAGATCTAAAACATTATCCAAATCTAATTCACATACCCATAGTGGCATCCTGGGCTATGTCGTCCTGGGTCGCATCGCGCTGATGGGCAGCCTTGAAGTTGGCCTCCCAAGCCTTGAGCTCACGTCGCGCTATCTTCAAGTCATCTGGCCCAACATTGCGATAGTCAACATCGGTGCTCTTCAAACTGCGAGATTTGTTTGACGATTGTTCTGCCTTGCGAGACTGCCGGGCGTCGGTGTCCCGTAAGGAGCCGGGCGATAGAAGCGACGAAGTGGCCGGGGCAAAGGCGTGCTTGAGTTGGGAGGTCGAAGCAGTAGCTTGTTCAGAGCCATGATCGGCATAGTGAGCTGATCCCAGCGCTGTTGGTTCCTGATGCTCTGAAACATTGGCGTGCCTCTTGGAAGTATTGGGTTTGCTGGCAAAGGGGTTTTCTTCATTAGCGAGGGCAGCAGTTGAAGCTGAGGAACGAGCACGGGAAGTCAAAGGTTTTGAAGGGGCAGGCTTGGAAGGACCACTTAAAAAAGGATTGTCGTCCTCCAGGAATGGGTTCTCCTCAAAACCGTTGGCGGACATTGTCGCGTTGTCCCTGTGAGAGATGTCGATGTGTTTTTGTCGTCAGCCTTTTGCCACCAAAAAATGTGTGTTCCTGAGGGAAATGAAGAACAAGGTCAAAAAGAATAGTCCGAGGGATGATGTGTAGAATGTGCAAATAAATGTGTAAGGGATGGTGCCGAGTACGTTTCTATATGTTACTGTTTTCTACAGCGATGGTGTTGAGTTGGTAGTATCAAGGGTGTGGTGTTGCTGGTTGTTGCAGTGGGACTGAGAAGAAACAACAATAACAACAGAGCTGTTATTTGACCTTAACATCCATTTGTAGTCAAATTACGCGCCGGTGTTGAAAAGCCACGGGCAAAAACAGTCAACTCATCACATGACCACTGTCTCTTCATTGTTGACCTAGAACTGGCATTCCTCGCATGGCTGCCGACCAATGCTTGTTATTTACTGTTCACACTTGATGCCTATACTGAGATCACTGATATAATATATCATAATTTAAGTCGGCCCTCCTTCAGTCAATATTTCATAGTGTTCTGTGGGGTTTGTGCCCGTGCGCCTTCGAGGCTGCAGCATTGAACCCCCAAAACAGCCCCAATCGTAGACACCGCAGTTTCTCCTGCTCCAACCACTCGACCACCTGATGTTTCCAGTAAACAGCGGGAGAATGATGCATCAAAGTCGTGCTTGGAATATGGTGCTGAATGACACGAATTGGTGTCGTTGACGAGGAACTGGCAGCGACTTGTGAGATGGATGATGACAGCGTCGAAGGGAAGGAGGGCATTGAAGTCATCGCGGGTGTTGAAGCCGGCGTCCTTGTGGTAGTGGGTCCCAAGTTCTCATTGCTGCTGTTGGTGGAGTTGGCCTCTGAGAAATATGGTATCTGTGACTGATTTGAACGAGCGACTTGGGCAGGAGTGATTGTTGTTGGTTGACCAGAAGACGTGTTCATGACTGTCATGCTTTGCGCTATCCGACGGTGGTGGGGCAGAATCAAGGGCGATGGCATTTGCAGTCCTGGGGTTATGGATACCGCTGCACGATTAGCATTGGTGCTGTTGGAGTTGCTGTTTGTCTGGAGGAGGACTCCTGTAGATTGTGAACTGGGATGTGGTCGAAAAGAGGTTAATGCGCTCGGAGTCGATGCAGAACCTAAACCACTCAACTCAAGTAAACTCGCTGCACCTACAGGACCAACTGAGCCGCTTCGCAGTCCATGCTCGTCCGTATTGCCTGGCGCGGAGTCCAGACCATTTTCGTTCCCGTCATCAATATAGCCTAATGTCTTTTTGAGGGTGCTTGGGAGAACTCCACTAAGTGTTGATCCCGAATGACCCTGATGTGCAGAGACGGAAGAGAAGGCGGACCCAGACGCCTCTTGGCCCGACAGCTGGTGTTCTCTGATCCAGGAAGGCGAAAGGAGAGGCTTTTGTCCCGCAAAAATCGATCCCGAAATGGTCAACTTGTATGTAAGTCTCCAAAGTAGGGCATCGTTGGCAATGAGGCTAGGTTACAGTACGAGCGAAAGTAAAATTTTATTGGTGAGCTATCAAATATAAACCATGTTTTACTTCGACTTTTTCTTCCCTCAATGATTAGTGAAATTGGGAATATGACGGACACAACCGTCATTGATGTGAATCCTCGCAACAAGCAACAAGCAACAAGCAACATCAACAGACGAATGAGGCTCGAGCCCAAACTGCTCGGAGAATACGCAAGTCGTATCGGGATCTAGGGAATGTGTGATGTGTGAGAAAAAAAGTGGGTGGTATGATGACTTACTTGTGAAATCGCCGACTGACCTGCATGGCTCGCCCGAGGTCCTTGCAGTCACAAGCAAGGATGAAAAACACCAATCTCCAGACATCATCGACCAAGTCCACAACTCTCGGTTCCTTGCCCTTACCCGCACTTCCCGTCGCCATGTTCTTCCTGCTGTTTCCAGACTGCCCTCCAGACTGTTGGTACGGAGTTGTGAAAGACAGCTGTCCAGAACATCGCAGGTACTGTTGGTGTCGCTGTTGTTGAGAGTAAATAAGCTGGCGCTGCTTTTCCTGTTGTAGCCGCTGTTGTTGCTGGATGTAAGCAAGCTGGTGCTGCTTTTGGGCGATGAGGGTTTCGGTAGACTTGAGGGATTGCCCAGCAGCGGTCAGGGTTGTTGCAGTTGCAAGTAGGTTGGCTGCGGTAATTGCATCGGATGCTGCGGTGAGCAAGAAGGAGGAGGAGGAGGAGGGGGAGGACGACGGCGACAACTCGAGACGGGGCTCGGTAGGGGATGGAGGAACAGCGGCGACACTGGGCATCTTTGGTTGCTTGCTTATGTCTGTGTTGTTTGCCTTGGTGTCGATGGTGTTGGGTTGATTGGGGGTTGTTGCCAGGAGTGGTGATGGAGATAGGAGAGAAAAGACAAGGCAAAGAAGGGAGGAGAAAACACAAAGAAGAGTGAACGGATGATTTTGTACACACGGGCAACAAAGTAGTGAGAGATGGGGAATAGGGATCAATGCGGTATGTGGGATGATGGTATGTCTGACATGGACAGAGGGCACGGAGGAATAAAGAAAGGGAAAGGAAGGGGCGGAAATCCATTGGCCGGAGAGAAAAGAAGAGGAGTGTGGACAAAAGGCGTCAAGGCGTGAGAGTAACTGAATTGTTCTTCAGACCAGCATGCCAACCTCTGTGCCGATCGTACAAACCTTGTTGTGATGCCCTGATGGATTGGGCTCAGACATCCTTAGCACACAGCACTTTGACCACCCGCTCAAATCATATTCGAAATGGATCCGACATTTACACCTGCTCTTTCGGCTGGAAGCACAATGGTGTTTCTTACCTCTGTTTAACCCATTCACATCGATTGTTGCCGCCACCATGGGAATATCCTCAACGCTTCGTTATTGCAAGGATATTGGAAAGAATCAGAGGGGCCCAAAGGTGCCAGCCCCACTGCGACGATGAGAAGAGGCGGATAGCAGGGCCCATAATCATCATCTCTTGAGATATTTTCTTAAATAGGGTAGGAAGGGTTGCCAGAGAGAACGTTTTACCTGTTGGTGGCAAACTTGCCACCAAAGAAAGTGTGACGTCGACTTTTTAATTTTTTTGCATGTGCCCACACTACTGGTTACTCTGCCCACTCCCAATTTGGTTTTTCATAAACGCGCCTCCCTGAACCATTTTCCGAACACACTTTCACACTTTTTTTTTTTTACCACATAAAAGGGATCAATCCCACTACCAGACAGAAACGACCGACACGTTGTAGCGGCGCCCTTTTTCTTCTTCCTCTTCTTCTTCTTCCATTCAGGGATTGAGATCCTCCAACACGCCTCACAATGAACAAAGTAAACACAGCCTCATCACCTTCGTGTTTAACCTTTCCCTCGACATACAAAGTACGACAGCCAACAACAATATAGGAAGATTAACATGATTGCTCTTGTTACTTTAGAACTATGATGCAGGACCACGGGTCAGGACGAACAACTTTTTCGACATTGGCGTCGTCGGAAGGTACTTTGGCAAAAAAAGGATAGACATAAGGAACAGCGCTGATGACCACGCGCATAAGATTTCGACAGCCTTTTTTTTTTTTTTTTTTTTTTTTGCGCGAGCTAAATTCTTACTATTTTGTTGAACTTGATAGGAGGACAGGAATCATGATGAAAACCAATGTCAAGAAGGATGCCGACGGGTTGGACAATATCGACGACTTTTGGGACGATGATAATGACAATAGTACCGCTGACAACAACCAAATCGGGACACAGGATGCAGACCAGGATGAATTTAGCGGAGAGGATGATTTTGATGAGGAAGTACATCCATTACCCTTTGTTCAAAAATCAGACCCACGTCGCTACTTGGAGCAGGAAGCACCGGAGGAGCTATTATTGACACCTACATCACGTCGATCTCGTGGTGGATCAAGGGGAAATCTTTCAGGCGATAAGCCCAACTATGGTACGTTGCACCGCTGAAATGGTAAAGTGTACTAAGATGAGATGTCCGCTCTTTTAGCGTAAGCTAATGGTATATTTTCATCATTTCAACATTATATTGGGTCTTACCTCTCCACAGGCGCAGAAGGATCCCCATCACCATCTATTGATCGCATCAAGAAGAGACTTGTATTTACTATGGATCCGTCAAACAGCGAGACAGAGCAGACTCGATCCCACCGAGAACATACCAACAAAGCCAGCTTTGGTTCCCCAGCACTGGACAGAATCCTGAGGGACTCGCAGGACAGGAAAGCTAATATGACAATGAACGCTAGTCGAGACTCTGCATGGCCGCTTAAAGGCACTTCCATCGGCCCCACCTCTTCCACTGCAGCCATCAACAACAGAGCACCGGCAAAAGCAGCACCCAGAAAAGCGCCGGCAAAACAAATAGCCGCGCGACCCTCACAGGCTCCAGTACCTAGTAGACGACCTACTGACCTTCCAAAGGCTTTCGACTTTGGGGGATATTCCGACGATCAATACGACGATCTTGGGCTCCCCAATAACAACATGGAATCCAAACGGAACGATGCGAATGATGCTTCTGATGACGGTCGCGAGCTGACACCACCACCACCACCACCACCGCGAGCAACAGCAGCAAAGGCCAAATCAGTGCGAACAGTATCAGAATTCAAACAGAAGAGCAGGGTCCCCCCTGCATGGCTGGCTGTGAGCGATGAGGATGAGCCCATTCACGACGAACTGGAGACCAGGCGTGAGGATGACGATCGGTTGAGGTTCTCAGACGAGGATGACCCAATCAGGAGCGGGGATGACGAGGAATCTGAAGAGGACGAGGAAGCTCTGCAGGACAACCGCAGGAAGATGAGTGCTTTTTCTCAAAAGAAGCGAACGACCAGCATACAGGAGCCAGCATCGTTGTATAAAGGAGCCAAGCGAGCTGCAGGAGCAATAGTAACGACGGCCAAACAGAAGTATATACCCAAGAAGTCGGCTTCTAGCACGACTGTACGACAAAAACAACGGCGGAGTGATGACGTTGATGATGACGAGGAGGTAAAGGAGGAGAACGAGGAGGAAGAAGATTATGGAGAAGTTCCTTCAATGACTCGGTCAAAGGGAAAGTCGACGGCCTCCTCCGGTACGTCTAGATCGAGCTCCAATAATGCTGCTACCAAGAAAACAGGAACAACAAGATATTCTGGCCAAGAGGTTCCTATTGTTCCGGAGCAGAATGCCGAGGAAACTGGAGGTAATGATTGGCTTCATGGGTCATCATGATGTATGAAAAAAGATTGGCAATATGTGTGCATTCGTGATGCGTGATCTAACTCGTTATTTGTTCATAATTTTTGTGTGCGACTTTTAGTCAGGAGGAGTAGTCGAACTAAAGTGGCGCCGCTGAAGTTCTGGATGAATGAAAAAGTGGTGTATGGCAAGAGCAGTGAAGGTCCAGTCATCAAGAGTGTGATACGTGCCCCGTCGGAAGAGCCTCAAGAGAAGCGCAAGCGTATGCCTGTAAAGCCTCAGCGCACGGCCGAGAAGAAGGAAAAGGAGAAGGGTAAGGAGAAGGGTAAGGAGAAGGTGAAAATGAAGGAGAAGCAGAAGGTGGAAAAAAAGAACGCGCGGGAAGATAGCGAGGAATCTGGCCAGGAGCACGCGCCAGAAGAGGACATCGATGACTCTATGGATATGGACGAGGACCAAGCGGAGACTCGCAAAGGATTACACGAAGATCCCAAAGTAACAGCGGATATACTCGTCTTTGGATCGGACGATGTTGTATCGCAAGGTAAGTCCCATGGCCCTTTAGTGCATGGTTTTTTTTTTTTATTTTGGTGGGATTGTCGTACGGAACGCACGGAACATCTCGCTAAATTTACTTTTGTTTTTCATTTTCTGTTTTCTGAACAACTTCTGTGTTTGTGTCATAGACATTGCGGAATCCGACAGTTCAATTCTGTTCCGGAATGTGCAGAGCGGCGAATACCAGTTGCATCGTGGATTGGAGGACCCTGGCTATGTGGTCACAGGCACCATGAAGATCAAGCCTAATGGCAGGAAGCCTGTTAACAGTGGCACCAACACTTCCATGGTATGAAGGGGATGATTTTTTGCGGTTCTAAATTTTTTTGACCGGAACTGAAGGACGACAAAGCATGCAGGATGTTGAAATATTAATCTTGTCTTGTTTTGTCCCACGTTTTTGTTTCCGACAGGTCTTTTATGTGATCAAGGGACTTGTACAGGTCAAGGTTCACGAGTCTGAGTTTGTGGTCTCGACAGGAGGAAGGTTCTTGGTCCCCCGCGGAAACACTTACAGCATTCTCAACGTCTCTACCAAGGAGAGCACGCTGTTTTTTGTCCAGACAAAGCAGCCACGCCCCGACGCAACAGAGACAACCGCCACAGCTTCTCCTCCTGCCGCCTCCATCTCCATCACAGCTGCCAGCAGTACTCAGCCGAGCGTCAAACGCAGGAGCGAAGCAGGCGAAAACACGGCAGTTCGAGCTGGATCCGATTTTTCTGAACGGAGCCTATTACCGCCGCCAGAGGAAAAGACAACTACAGCCGCAGCTCATCCCAGACCCTCCTCGCCTGAACCTACCAGGCCTTCACCCAACAAGCGTCGCTTGACATCAGCGCGGCGGTTGCTGTCGACCTCGCCGTCACCATTGCTGCCTCCTCAACTCGCATCGTCGACCGAAGAGACTGCCAGCAGCAATGATGGCGCAGGCGTGAACAGGCAACTGAGTGCACTGGCATCGTAGTCCCGGTAGCAGCAGGTGACCCACTGATAATTTTGCTTTTCGCTTTCAACCAAGCACCCATTAAACGCATTCTTTTCCGTGACAATGCTGATTTTTTGGTTGCTGAGAATAGGTTGCACTGTGAGATCATTTGGGAGACTGGTGGTATTTTCAAGAAGCCAAGAGGGATGAGGAAGGGAAGTTTGTTGATGGTGGAAGAGACTTTATTTTCCAGCGAAGAGGATGGATATGTGGGGTGGAAGATTATTGGTGATCGTGAAGATGTTTAGGGATGATTGTGGAAAGGAAGGAGCAAAAAAAGGTGGTTAAAGGGGAGAGGAGGCGACGAGAGAAGTCGGGTGTGGTGCCGTTGTTTTTTTATTTCTCTCACACTGTAGACAATTTGATTCTCACGATCGCTTTCCTTTGTTTTACACTCTCACGCTCACACCTTCCCTTCCTACATACGAGAACAAAGGAAGGAAAAAGAAAATAGGGAGCGCGGGGAGTTTGATGGGTCGATGATGAGGGAGAGGGGGCGATTACTCTCCCCGGAGAATTCCTTTTGTATACAACGGCCAAGAGGAGTACTTGGGGTATATAGAGCAGAGTGCCCACAGCAAATGTAAGGTCTGGTCTAGTAGAGAGGAGAGGAGACAAACCTTAGCAGCTTACTTGTCAGGGTGTGTGTGTATGTCTTCTCCGGCCTTGTTACGATGCGATCTACTTGATTTTCATTTTCAACAGCGCTTCTGTTTCAATTGAGTTGCGTCTATTCATTCAATTGCACATATATTTCACGGTTCCGCTTCTTCCCGTCTTCCCTTTGTGTTCGTTCGGTCGTATTTTTTCCAGCTGGATTTTGTTTGAGATTCATCATTCCTTTCTCCCCGCACTACATCCCGCCGCGTTCAAATATCTCTGACTTGCAACAGATCACACTTTTCACCCACACTTATACACACACACAAGTGACGAACCTTGTTTTTCTTTTTTTTCTTTTCTTTTCTCATCATTGTCCATTTTGTCCGATGAACACAAAGAGACAACGACACGAATAAATAGGAGGTGATTGAACTGTCCATCCATTTCTCCTTTTCTTTTCTTTTCTTTTTTTTTTTTTTTTTTTTTTTAAACCCTTTCTATTCTCACTTCACTTACTTTTCTCCTTCATCACTCTCCCTCCTTTCCCTCCTCTCTCCTTGTACATACAACAACAACACCACCACCACCCTTTTACACACACACATACTAAAGATGCCTTTTGATACCAAAGTCGCTGGAGTGACCATTCTCGCCAAGGTCACCCCCGAGCAGGCCGCCGAGGTTCTCACCCCTGAGGCCCTCCAGTTCGTTGCCACCTTGCACCGCACCTACGAAGCCACCCGCCAGCAGCTCCTCCAGCGCCGTGTTGCGCGCCAGATCGAGCTCGATCAGGGCCGTCTCCCCGACTTCTTGCCTGAGACCCGCCATATCCGTGAGGATGCCACCTGGAGGGCAGCCAAGCCTGCCCCCGGTCTTGCTGACCGCCGTGTCGAGATCACTGGACCCGTTGACCGCAAGATGGTCATCAACGCGTTGAACTCTGGTGCTGCCACCTTCATGGCTGACTTTGAGGGTAAGTTCTTCGTGTCTTTTGTTGTTGTTGTCCCTTTGTTCGCGCGGAGCGTTGTTTGGTTGTATTGGCTTTTTCTTGTGTTTCTGGATCTACTTTGTCGTCTCTTTTTTTCTCCGGAGTGTGTGATATTGCACCAAGAAAATGAAAAGGTCTCTTGTGTTTCACCAAGGATCGTTCACCCATCGTTTTCGAAGTCAACAAGCAACCACCACCTTTTTTTTTTTTTCTTGTATTCACGGGCAAGAACAAGAATGAATGAATATGAATACGCTTTGCCCACGGAAACCTTAAAAAAAAGAAGGGACCAAAAGCTGGCTCAGTGGAGGACTGCTTTTTTATTCTACAAAAATGACTGGATCCCTGCTATTTCCGGGGGAGTAAGAGGAGAGAACAAGAGGCATCGACATGTGACCGCCCTGGAGTAAAGGAGGAAGAGGGAATTGGAGGATATGGATACATCACAAACCGAAGGCGCATCATATGAAAAGAACAACGAAATAGAGCGATCCACTCACAACGCACCCCGGCCCCTTTTCTTTCTTTCTTTTTTTATGATCAATAGATTCGACTGCCCCTACCTTCTCCAACGTCGTCGATGGTCAGCGCAACCTCAAGGATGCCATCCACCAGCGCATCTCCTTCACCGCCCCTAACGGCAAGCAGTACAACATCCGCAAGGACGGCAAGGTCGCCACTTTGCTCGTCAGGTAATTGCTCTTTTCTCTCTGGTTTTCTGTTATCTCTATCGCTCAATTGCTCGACAGGAAACACCTCACACAGATATCTAATTCAACCACCCCTTCCCTCAACTGAACAACAACAATCACAAAAATAGACCTCGTGGATGGCACTTGGATGAGAGGCACGTTCTCGTCGATGGACAGATCGTGTCGGGATCGATCTTTGATTTCGCGCTCTACTTCTTCCACAACGCCCGCAAGTCGATCGAGATCGGCATCGGCCCATACTTCTATGTCCCCAAGATGGAGTCCCACCTCGAGGCCCGTCTCTGGAACGACATCTTCAACACCGCCCAGGACTACATTGGCTTGCCCCGCGGCACTATCCGCGCCACCGCTTTGATCGAGACCATCCTCGGTGCCTTTGAGATGGATGAGATCATTTACGAGTTGCGCGATCACTCTTCGGGATTGAACTGCGGTCGCTGGGATTACATCTTCTCGTTCATCAAGAAGCTCCGCCAGAGACCCGAGTACGTCCTCCCCGACCGCTCCGACATCTCGATGACCACTCCCTTCATGGATGCCTATGTCCGCCTCTTGATCAAGACTTGCCACAAGCGCGGTGTCCACGCCATGGGTGGTATGGCTGCCCAGATTCCCATCAAGAACAACGAGGCTGCTAACAAGGCCGCTATGGACAAGGTCCGCACCGACAAGTTGCGCGAGGTCAAGGCCGGTCACGACGGTACCTGGGTTGCTCACCCCGACCTCGTTAAGCTCGCCCTCGTCGTCTTCAACGAGCACATGCCCCAGCCTAACCAGCTCCACGTCCGCCGCGACGACGTTCACGTCGAGGCCGCTGATTTGCTCAACACCAACGTCAAGGGCGCCATCACCGAGTCTGGTATCCGTGCCAACGTCTCCGTGTCGCTTATCTACATGGAAGCCTGGTTGCGCGGACTCGGATGTGTCCCCATCCACAACTTGATGGAGGATGCCGCCACTGCCGAGATTTCTCGCTCTCAGTTGTGGCAGTGGGCCAAGCACCAGGCTCGCACCAACGAGGGTGTCCCCGTCACTGCTCAGTACCTCCTCAAGGTCCTCGATGAGGAGATTGAGAAGCTCGCCCAGTCTATGGGAGAGCAGCGCTTCAAGGCCTCCAAGATGATCGAGGCCAAGAAGCACCTCGCTACCCAGATCACCGGAGAGTCCTACAGCGACTTCTTGACCTCCTTGCTTTACAACGATATTGTTGAGCTCGAGCAGATCAAGGCCCGCATTTAAAGCAAGCAACACACTGTTTATTGCAACCCATTAGCATATTCCCCCCTTCAAACCCATCCCTCCACTCTTGTATTTTTCTCGCGTTTTTTGCTGTAATTAAAAAAAAAAAGATAGACATTACTTTACTTGCTTCCTTGCTTGTACATCTATTACGCGCATGATATGCAGACTGTGGTTTCTTTACATGAACAGGGTATGCATGGTGCCCAAGACGGAAGGAGCAAATGCTTCAACGAGCGTGGATGATGTTTGCTGGTCAATTGCTCGCTCAGCTGACAATCGAAAGAAGAACTGCCATTGAAAGGGGAGAGGGTCATATCGTCATGGCACTGTATGTTGAGCATGAAGGACTGAAAATTTTAATATGTAGACAGACACGATATACATCCAAAAATCACCTATTTACACCTTGGTGGCGGCAGCGCTATCGACTTGAACAAAACTAACAGGGAAGCCAAAGTCATCAAACGAGTCGTCCAGGTCCCCTATATGAAGATCCGCGATCGCACCTAGTCGGATATCCCTCAGACTCTCCATCCTCGTGCTTGCGGCCGCTTTCATCCCAGCTTCCAGATCTAACTGGTATTGCTCTGGCTCGGGTTCGTCGTCAGTCTCGTCTTCGTGCTTGACAGGCCCCTCGCCAAAGAATGGTCCACCCTCTATGATTCGCTCCATCTCGGTCTGGATTCCTTTGCGCGCAGCGATGATCTTGAGTTCTGGTGGGGAGCGACGAACAGAAGCACGTTTCTTGGACCGCCGGTTCGGTGAAGATCGGTTGTTGACACTTGAAGTCGCCTGGTCATAACCACCATCACTATCACTACTTTCAACTTC
This sequence comes from Linnemannia schmuckeri, assembly GCA_029449235.1. Taxonomy (NCBI): domain Eukaryota; kingdom Fungi; phylum Mortierellomycota; class Mortierellomycetes; order Mortierellales; family Mortierellaceae; genus Linnemannia; species Linnemannia schmuckeri. The sequence goes on along the minus strand of JANATG010000014.1, from coordinate 279,823 downwards.
GTCGTCATCCCCACTGTCATCACGGTGGTCCAGTGCAGCATCCTCCTGACCACTACTCTCTCCCGAAACACCACTCAAAATCCACCCCGCCTCTTGCACAGATTTGGTCTCCTTCCTCTCCTTGGTCCACTCCCGCCACGCCAACAACGCCTTCTCAACCTGCCGCCTCCGTGTTACACGCAAATGTTGCGCCAGCATGTAATACGTATACATCTCCTGACCTCTCAGAAGTGCCAACCCTGGGGGGATGGTAATCACTCTAGCTAGCGCTGGGCGGTCGGCCAAGGATGGGAGCGAGGGTTGAGTATGTTGCTGTTGCTGAGGCGAGAGACCCGGAAAAGTGAGCATCTGCAGTTGGTTCTGATCAAACCGACTGGACCACCACGAGTTAGGCAGATGTCCTCCGTGGTGCTGTTGCTGCTGCCGTCGAGAGACCTGATGCGCTTCCCTCTCTTTCCGGCCAAAGAGGTAGAGCGGGGTTGACAGAACAGTCCGTGTGTCAGGGTACCAAGTAGGAGTGGTGTTGAAGTAATACTCGGACCAAAGTGTCGTGTACCGTCCTCCTGTCTGAATCTGCAGAACCTTTTCCCTCCATGATAATGATGACGATGACCCGGTAGGCACAACATCGTCGGGTATGAAATCACGATTCGTAAACCAGCCTCGGTTCCGACGGATCCATTTCCAGATAGATGGAGACCGATCCCGTAATCGCTCTTGGGCCCGTTCCCGCTCAGAGTTGAACAAAAAGTCTCCAAAGGGCGAGAACCCCGATGCAGCACGAGCCAAGACAAGAAGCAGATAATCGTTGAACTCGAACTGGTTCGGGTGCTGTTGAACAATATGGTGGACACATGTCAAAAAGAGCAAGAATACCGGTGAAGGCGATATGGGGACCGTCTGAGCGTGGACAGGTGTCGTTGAATGCCGCTGTTGTTGTTGTTGTTGTTGTTGTTGTTGTTGTTGTTGCGATGACCCTTGTCCTGAATAGGCTGGTGACCCTTTTGTCTGATTTGAGCTCAGAGGTTCTGGAAATGGGTGGTTTGCGTAAAACGGCGTTGGAGTTTGCCTGGACATGTTCTCCTGGTGCTGCTGTTGGTGATGTTGCTGTGGTGGCTCCATATGATAGGAAAAGGACGGTATGGGCTTTGGATCCAGTCGCGGGTCCTGCTCGCCATAAACGCGGTTCAACCACTTTCGAGAATACGAGAGCGATTCCTTGGCGCCGTTGGGGCTCGAATGGATCGCGTTTGCGCCTAACTTCCAGGACTCTGCGGACTCCTCGTCCATTGTCGGTGTGCCCATCTTTTTTTGATTTGGGGCTACCTCTGTCCGAGAGTGGAATGGATGGCCACAAGAGAGCCACTCTTTCTCAATGAGCACCCGCAATCCATTGATCGTCCTATAGTATGGGTCGAGAAGAATCTGAGCCAACGAGACCAGCTGTGTTGTCCTGTCCCATCCATCCGTGCAATGCTACAATTCAAAAAAAAAAGATTACGTTAGATTGGGGTTTTTAAAGGTCGAAAACGAGTGACCATTAACATTTTGAAGAAAAGATTGGCAACATACCACAAGAACGGAGGAGTGTCCATCGAGCATCTTTCCTACAACGCCATCGTGACCAGCCGCGGCTTTGAGCACATCCGCCACATGTGCGAGCCATCCTGTCGACTCGATCACTGAGTACCAATTGGGCGAGTCTGCATGGGTGGAGACGGCTTTGAGAAGAGCCTGATGGGACGAGGAAATGACGTGAATGTTTCCCAACGACATGAAGGATATCGATCCATTCGGGTAATGATCTATTTTGATGCCAATGCAACAGGTACATACCGTCAGTTATCTTTGAGTATTAGCAAAGCACCAAATGCAAGTTCAGTCTGACCGTTACCTGGATTCTCACGACCCCCTCCAAGGTATCCATTAGCTACTGCAGAGGAGTAGGCGCGGGCGTCCATGATACATAGCCTTGGCGTGACCTTGTTGCCATGTAAGAGTTGATGTTCCCTACACGCCGTGTTGAGCACTGTCCTGATGTACAGTTCGTCCTCTGGGCCGCTAAATAAACAGACGGAGTAATGCGGACAAAAATAAGCGTAAGTGATGAGTGTACAATAGTTTCGCTAAAAAGGCACAAGATATTAAATACATTGATGACAACTTACCGAGCTCCAAGAAAGCCCACCATGGGCTGCGCACTCCTCATCAAGACAAGTCCGCTGTCGGGAGCCTTCCAGCAGATGATGGGGAAACGCTTGTTGGATCGAAAAGCAGCAAGCTGTCGGAGGCATGCATCCGAGTCCTCGGGTTGTGAAAGAGAGGGTTGGGCTGGGGGGTATCGATGTGAGGCTGGAGGGTACTGGTAGTGAGGATTGGGTTCTGCTAGTTGTCCTTGTGGTCTGAATCCCGTTTTTGGTGGCAATCCTGTTGTTTGGCTGTTGGAATATGGCTTGGTGTCGAGTCCCAGGAACGCGGCAGGCATAATGAATTGCTCAGGGTAGGTTGGCGACAACTCGTAATCTGCATTCACATGTGCCACAGTCCTATTGAGAACATTCACGAACGTAAAAAAATAAAATTCCAAGGTGAGTGTACGAGGTTTTGAAACAATTACTGGCGACAAATATAGGAACGAAGACAGGTATGTGTCGTACCAGAGGTTCTTGTCATACTGCAGTCGGTCAAACTCCTGACTAAGGTTGAATCCACCATCCCATCCTAGTTTTACCGTCTTTCGCAATTCTTTGATCCGCGAACCTTGTTCCTGTTGCTGACTCGATTGCTCCGCCTCGCTATCTGATAATGGAGCAATGATATCCTCCGCCGTCCATAATGAAGCCCTCCTAGTATTGATGACATGCTGTGCCCGTCCTGCAGTCACACCCAAGCCTTCCTTGGTGTTGGCCCCGAGGAGTTCCTGCCCCATCAAGAAGGGAAATCGCGGTTTAAAGTCCTCGTTAAAAACAAGTCGTCGCAGTGCAGAAAGCACATCAACGATCTGCGGAGGTCCCTGAGGTGCTTGGGAGATAATGTATTGAGGTGAGTCGAACTTGAGCGTAATTGTAATCTGACACCCCTGCATGGTCAGTGAAGCAATGGATCCGAGAATGACCTGTTGGCGGATAGAGTCCTGATCAGCAGCCAAGGGTGGCAGCGAGCAGACACGAAAGTTGGTAATGACCAGCCGCGTCGACGAATGTGGTCCTGGCTGGTTCGAAGTAGAGTGTGAATCAAACGACGAAGTTGACGTTCCGTGAGGGTGAGTTCGACCGCGACTATGATGTTGCTGGAGGTGGTGACCGTGATGACCGTGGTGACTGTGGTGTTGTTGGTAGTGATACCCATTTCCTTGCTGTTTATGACCAAGAGGTAAGTCGGAGGTATCCTGTGTGCCTCGTACACGACTCTTGCTCCTCGGTCCTGTACTATTATCATTAGGTTTATTGGTTTCGTGGCCTCTTGCACCTGCAGCTGCTGAGGTCTCTGGTACTGGTCCTGCCAGATTTGCATCCAGGGTGTCGCTGCAGAGAGGTTTCCCTCTGGTATCGACCGGATAGAAACCGAATACCCCCTCAAAGGTCGTCTTGACTGTCTCCCCTGGTAGGCACCAAGTGGGTAAAGCCTTGGCGTCAGACATGCTGAGTAAGCGTGGGAGAGTGTCGACTTTGGCGTTGCCGTATCCTGTGTGAGTGCTTTTGGTGCTTGGTAAAGGTCAGTAGATGTGATAGGGTGTTATTGGTGTGTTGAAAGGTCGGAATGAGTGTGGCTGGAGGGCTGAATGGAAGAGTCGGGGCGGTAAAGAAGAGATGCCACTGGCCATGGACCCCTGCTTCGCCAAGACGACCTAACTAGCCATGCGTGACCGTTTTCAACGTGGAGAGTGGAAAGTGCTGGGCGCCACTTAAGGGGATGTACGCCTCTACTTGTCATGTGATGGAACGGACAATGCGCGCTCTGTAGTCGACGAGTCGACGAGACGATGTCATTACTAACAAATAGAGAGGGACGCCCTCGGCAAGTTGAACGAAGGGCACATACACAATAATGCGCATGTCCTCTCGTTTTGGATCTGACATTGAACCTTCCCACCCCTCGGTCGAAAAAAGGGAGCGAAAATGCTTTGGGTTGGCCAATGTTCAACAAAACCAGCCCTTCGGGAACGAATATCGTTCTCCTTTCCTTTGCTCTTGATAAAAGGGTGAAGAGGAGAGTGAGGAGGTGGGAGTGTAAAGAAAGGGGGAGAGAGAAGAATGGATAAATGGAGGCGGAACAAAGCGAACAAAATAAGGATCGTAGAAGTGCAGGGGCAGCAACTGTCACTCTGTCAACACTTTTTATTGCTCAGGGTTCATTGTTGATGCTGATGTGCATATGCGAAGAATGTAATGCGGTTCATTTCCTCGTAGGAATGCAATAGGTAAAAAGAAGATATGACGAGTTGGATTCACAAGATAAAAGGCGAACTGTGCTCATTAATACACTATGGGTTGCGGATCTGAGCAATGGCCCCGTATACAAAATGCTCTCACTTCTCAAAAGAACACCGAAGTGGGATAGCGAACAAACGATAGCAATACATCATTATCGTTCCGGTGACACGATGGAAATGCGACCACTATGACTTTGCTATGACATGTATGATTTAGATTTGGGAAGACAGGCACATTGTGACAATATTCCTTTCCTTTACTTGCGTCCAAGGTGTCTAAGAATGCTCGTTGGGTTGTTGACAAGGAGAGACAGAGAAAGTGAAAGTCAGTATAATGAAAAAGAGAGAGAGAGAGAGAGAAAGGGAAGGATCGTTGCTCTTGGTCTTTGCTTGTCGCTATTGCTTTCGTTAATGCTGGAAAAGGAGACCCCTCTCCATCTCTCTGTCTGTTACCCCCCTTTCCTCGTTCTCTTCTTTCTTCAATCATCACACCTTCCGCCTTTTCTTCTCACAGACAAAAGATAAACGGACGCACACCCTACAAAAGCAAACCCGTTCGTCATCGCCTCCTTTTTCTCTCTTCTTCTTTTCTTTCTCTCTTTTCGTTTTTTCACACTCCCCTTCATCCTTACCTTTCTTCATCCTATCTACCTACACCTCACTCTCCTAACACCTTCCTTGCTATTATCACATTTCACATTTCACATTTCAGGATGAAGGTGCTTCTCAAACTTTCGCTTGCCGCTTTGTTGGTCTCGTCCACCTTTGGCTTGACCCTCCAGGAGTTTGTTCGTGACCCCCAGGTTCAGACTCTGGCACCTCATCTCCTCCAGGAAATCGACGCCAAGGGCACCGATTCCTTCACCGTCACTCAAGATTCCTCCTTGATCCCTGACATGCAGCTGCCCGTCCTCAACGACATTGTCCAGTTCGTCTCCCTGAATATCTTCCACGCTGGGGACGCCGACTGGTCCAGACTCGAGGCCGCCAAGCTCCAGGCTATCGAAAAACATGGCGCTGAATCCCTCACCGCTGCGTCAGACCTCAAGGATATCGACACGCGTCGTGCGGCCTTGATTGTTAACACCATCTACGACACCGTTATCGGCCTGCCTGCACCATCCAAGGAGACGTATGCTGCCAAGGTCGAGGCAGTCAAAAAGGACAAGGTCGAGGCCGAGAGCAAAGCTGAGGAGGAAAAAAAGAATAAGGCAGAGGCGGACAAGAAGGAGGCAGAGGCAAAGGAGCAGGCAGAGGCAGAGAAGAAAGCATCGACTGCTCCCTCATCTCTCTGGGAGTACCTCGGCGTTGGACTGATCAAGTCCTCCGAGACCGTCAAGATGGCCAAGGGCATTGTCTCTCCCCGAGCTGTCTGCGAGACAACCGATACTGCCTACCTTAAGGGTGTCGAGGATGTTGTTTACTACAGTAGTTTAACCCACGGTCTCGCTGGTGGAGCTCTCATCTCGGCTCCTGCAGACTCTCCTGTCCACTCCCTAGACCTCAAGACCATTGTTGGTGCTGTCGGAAAGTTGGCTATCGAGATCCAGATGGCCCAAAGCGTTGCTCGCTTGGCCGAGTTGAATCCCACTGATCTCCCGGTCCGTGCCTTGACCTACTTGGCATTGACTTCAGAGTCCTCCACCTCATCCTCTGCCCAGAATGCACGCGACATCCACAACCTGATCGACCGCGGTCTGACCAAAGAGATCCCTGAGTCTCTCCTGCGTTCCCTGATCAACCAGGCTGCGTTGGGCCTTATTACCAAGGGTGCTGGCGAGGCTGGTGAGAGTCCCTCTGTCTTTGAGTCCATCCCCGGCGTACGTAACCTCTTTGCCTTCAGCTCCGACGTACTCAGCGCCAACAATCTGGGCGATGTACTCAAGTACGTCTTTTGCCCCGATTCCAACCAGGCAACCGAACCCCCCAAGGCCGAGGTTGTCGTCGAGGACATCAAGGGTGGTGCCGAGAATGTGGCTGAAAAGGCATCGGAGGGGGCACAGAAGGTTCTCAAGGTCCCTCAGGAGGCCGCCAAGAAGGCTTCAGAGAACGTCAAAGAGGAAGCCGAGGCAGTCCAGGACAAGGCCGCTGCTGCCGCCGAGGATGCCTCCAAGAAGATCAAGAGCACCAAGGACGAGGCATCGGCCAAGGCTGCTGAGGCTGCTGCCAAGATCCAAGACAAAGTTGCTGATGGTACCAAGAAAGTCAACGAGGCAGGCGAAAAGCTTGCACGAGATGCCAAGGACAAGGCTGCGGCTGCCAAAAAGGCTGCTGAGGATGCTTCCGAGACTGTCCAGAAAAAGGCCGAGGGCGCCCAGAAGAAGGCCCAAGAAGTTACAGAGGAAGGCAAGAAGAAGGCCCAGGAAGTTACAGAGGAAGGCAAGAAGAAGGCTCAGGAAGTTACTGAGAAAGGTAAAAAGAAGGCTGGAGATGTGAAGCAGAAGGTTGCTGATGAGGCCAAGAACGCTGCCGACAAGGCTGCGGCCAAGACTGAGGAGATCAAGGAGGAACTGTAAAAGTAGCGGACAGAGCTGTTTGGTTCGAGATGGATCCTGTACATATTTTTTTTTTATTCCACATTTCGTAGTTCCACTTTCTCCTTTTTTTTTCTCGCAATATCGTGCTATCTTTCCTCCATTTAATGTACTTTTGTTTTAAACCCATGATTGACGAAGATGGCGTGTCTTTTCTTTGCTTTTCTGTGCGCCTAAGACGCGATTTTTTTCTGTTTCTTCTGAAGTGTTTCACGTGACTATCAAAAGGGGTGAATCTCGACTCACAGCTCAATCGCTTCCTCTGTTTTTCATCACTTACTCCAACACAAGCATCAACAGACATAACGCGTCTGCACCTTGCTCGCATCCTTTGCATTTGCCGTCGATATCAACAACAAACAACTCACACGTCCAAGGAAACTCTCAAGCAAGCCTTTTAATTTTTATTCGCATTGAATACAAGGTTCAAATCAATCGTTCGGAGCCAAGAGTCTCCATGACAACGTTCTTTCAAAGACTCAACCAGGGATTCCGTAGCGCCGTCCCCGAACCACAGGAAGAAGACGAACCTTTCCGAGGATCACGGCAACAAAAACAAAAACAGCAACAACAACAACAACAAGGGGAGGAATCTGCCTCGTCATTGTCACCCTCGTCTTCAACTTCGTCCTCCATGGCAGCACGTAAAGCGACTACCACTGATGGTAAGGCCACAGAGCCCTCAGCCGCTTCCCGGCAGTCCTCAGCCGCCGTGAACCAACTTTTGGCTGCTGTCGCTCAAGGACAGGGATCATCGGCTAATGGTACGCTTCAAGTGTGAGATAACTTGCACGATACGGTTGCTGTCAAGCGCGTTGCTGTATTTTCGTATCCTAATTGGTGAGTACAAATTGCAATTTCATGGTAATACAGGAACATTGTCGTCTACGTCAGAGCTGTCCAGCCCTGAGGAAAGATTCATCGCGGACATGAACGACCTGACAGAGATTCGAAAGTCCAGCCACCAAACCTATACGCCAACTATGCGCAGATGGAAGGTACAGTACAAGCAACAACTTTTCTTCGTATATGTGAGCAACCGACGATGGTGTTACCTTTTTGGATTTCATTTCTGCAAATTTTTATTTAATAAGCCTTCAATATCCGTCGTGATAGGACTTTTGTGAGAGACACAAGGAGGAGTACGGTGGCCCTGACGGCAGAGCGGTTTATCTCGTTGATTCAGAAGACAAGGTCGGAAAGTTTCTCGAGGAGGAGGTGCTTATTCGCACCAAGTCCAAGCGCCAGAAATCGATGCCTGGTTCATCTGGTGAAGGAAGCCCATGTGAGTTTAATATGCCGATCCGTTTCGCCCATGTACTTCGCCTATCACAGGCACGGCTGGTTACTCTATTTTCTTGTTACAAGGATGATAACTCATTAACCGACCTGTTTTCGCTGATTCAACGCATTCCCAATATTTAGTATTTGTCGAGGTGGCCGTGGGACCCGATGCAGTCAAAATGGCTCGGAGTTCCTTGGGCAGAATTCACCGTCTGCAAATGGGACGTAAGGAGGTCGGTGAACTCGCACCAAGCGACATGAAGATCTTCCATACTAAGATCGAGCTGTGTCAGAAAGCCTTGGATGAACGAGAGGATGCTCAGCCGGGATCGACGCGGGGTCGAGACTACTATTCATTGGATAACATGGTCACGGTGCTGAACCTTCTTTGGGACGGTCCAGATCCACGCAAGGAAGGACATAACTTTATGGAAATGTTTTGCATTTCGGCCACACACAATATGCTGCTCCAAGATGAAGAGCTTCACCGCATCAACTTTTCGGACTGCTTTGCCGTCGTCCCGACACAGAATCGACATCCAGAAGCTCAGCAACGCGTTGCGCTCACTTTCAAGCTGATGAACAACGACCCCACATCCGACGCCAATCAAAACCTGTGTGTCAGCGCCCTGAGACATTACGATGTGAGTCGATGCGCCTTCAGCGCTTTCGCCTTCTACATGTTCCAAATCTGGCAGGTACGTTCATTTTGTCCCACTTTTTATACTTTCACGACACGAACTCCTAGTGTTTGGCAAAAAGTCTCATTATTAATTGATTCTCTTGCATCATTTATCAAATATAGGGTGCTACGGAACGTGACCCACGATCGGATCGTACTCTTAGTGCCATTTTCAGAGACCTAGGAAAGGATGAATGGCCATTGTTCAAACTGCTGCCAAGCACAGGTGACCCGACCGTGAGCAGTCTCCCTACAACAGTCTGGGCGATGATCAAGAAGAACTTTAAGAGCCTAGGCGTCAATTACCCCAGGAAGACTGATGGCGGCCGTCACGTTGGCACTGCTGAGGCTAGTAAGCTCAAGATTCCTCAGGACGATATCGACGACAAAGGACGATGGTCGGTCGAGCGTGGGACATATGGCGACTGCCAAATCCCTGAGCTGCTTACTAGTATTCCTGATGGTATGGCAGGCTTCTTGGACAAGCCATACTCATTGGCCCGGAATAAGGTCTCTCCACCTATCCCACTCCAGATGCTGATTTTCCCTTGGATCGAGTTTGCGTTTGGTGTTGATAATGCGTGGTGGAAGCAGGAATGTCTGAATGAAATGAACGAGGTTATCAAGGACTCTTCAACAGCAACACCCTCCACCAAGGCATCCAGGAAGGACAGCAAGGCAGGTCCTAATGGAGCCAAGGCCGCGAGCGGCAGACGCAGGGAGAAGGTCGGTGCATCTAAGGGAAAGCAAGTGGAGAGAGACAACCGTGCTGATGAGGATAATGATGATGAAGACTCGGGGCGGGATGAGGCGTCTGATGTCGAGGAGGCTGAGGCCGACTTTGAGGCAGAATCTGACGCCGAATCCGCTTTATCAGCACAGAGCACACCCATCTCCACTGCTCAGGGACAGGAGGCACGCGGCTCGGGGGATGAGGATGGCACGACAGCTGCCGATGGACTTTCTCCTCCTACGGCATTTTCGGAGGCAAACAGAGCCAAGGCCGGCTTCTTGCGGTTGCTCGTGCGCTGTCGCCGCATCGTTCTTCAGGATGCCGCTTATCGTCTCCATCGCAATCAGCCCAACAAGATCCTGGATCACGATATTTTCCGTTGCACCATGTTCAAGTCCTTCCAGCAAGAGATTGGTGCAGCTGCCGATAAGGATGCCGCACTGAGCAGGAAGCACCCTCGGCAAAAGTCACCCTCGACCACATCGGCGCCGATACGACCCATTTCTGCCGCAGGAGCTCAGCCACCGCTGCAGAAGCAGCAGCAGGATCAGCATGCTGATGTCATTGGTCTGGAGAGCCCGCCAACTACTGGACATCACCAGCAGCAGCAGCAGCAGCATCGACAACCGGCGCCGGGGGCGCTCTACCGGTTTGGAGGAGAGAAGCCATTTACTCAGCCGGCATCTACATCCGACCATCATCACCACCATCCACATGGGCACGCACACCCGCCATCGACCTTTGCGTCGCTCGAACAGCAGATGTTGCAGCTTCAGCATATGGTCCAGGCGTGGGGTCAGCACCAGGAGACGCAGATGCAGCAGATGTTTGCACAGCATATGAAGATCCACGAGATGCAGCAGCAGATGATTACGACCATGATGGCAGCCCTCCGGACTCAACAGTCGACTCAGTTACAGTTCCAGTGGCCACCTGCAGGATCGTCAACGAGTGCTTCTTCTCCTCATCCTACGGGGTATCAGCAACCCAACGGTGTTTCGCCGCATGCGACTGAACCAGCTGGAGCAACAGCAACGGCGGCGGCAGCGGTACCAGAAAAGTCGTCATGGAGGCCGCCTTCGTCCTCAGCAGTGAGACCAGCCGTAGTCCCGGCCACATCGAAATCCAAGTCATTCAAGGAGCCGACTACATTCATTTCGTATCGCAGAAAGTGAGTGTACATTATAAAGGATCAGGGGCATAATACTTATAAAGTTTCGTTTTTCCTTTTTGAATAAACAAAAAAAAAAAGGTGTTTTCTCGGAAGTCGGTCAAACTGGAGAGTTAGTGTACACCACAAGCGCTTCCAGGCAAGGTAGGAATGGTGGCATAGAAAGGCGGTAGATGATATGTTTTACGAAATTTACATGAGACTCCTGGGATTTTCGTGGAATTTTCTTGCGATTTTCATAGAATTCTTAAAAGAAATAAACACAAAAATGCTAAAATACCATAGTTAGTAGTAAGAGAAAAAATTCCTACCACGATGGTAAAGCGTACGGGTTGGTATGGGCGCCGAGCTGGAAAATGCTGTCGATCTTCTCAGAAGAAAAAAAAGGCAAGTGCGGTGTGGGCGCCGTCTTTTGGGAGTCATGATTTTTTTAAATTAATATTCTAATCATGTTTTGCTGAACTTATTTAATACTTCAAGGTGAGTGATCTTGAGTAGAGGATGGCATCCAACAAAAGATATCGCATTTATGGTTTGGAAAGATGACTTAATAGGTAGCTATTTATGATGCCCATATGCCCGCATGATTATGACATTAAGGTGCGGGGTAGCCGTTCTCTACCAACGACATCCTATGCGTCGGGCACGGGGAACACGGGGACAGCCACCGTCGTCCTTAACTTGTTCAACCCCGCGTTAATAGCCGCATTCTCACTCGTGCTCCCAAACCCCTTCAGAACCACCGTTCTTGCCTCAGTCATCTTCAAGAACTTTTGAGTCGCTTCCATGGTTGTGTCCAGAACCATTACCGCTACCTTGTTCTCATTCACCCCCTGGATCAGTTTCAGATCCACCAGTCTGACTGTCCCTAAGAACTGCTCTGGTCTGTCGGGCTCTTCATCAGAGGCAGAGGACCATACGGCGAGTTGGAGGTCTCCGAGCGTTAATGCCAATTGACTGGGATTGTTGACTGTGAACAGCGCTTTGACCGTAACCTCATGCGCTGAAGTCCGGACCACCTCCGTGATCTCCGTACACTTCAAACCCGGCAAGCTATTAAGTCCCCGCAGCGTCAGATCCGAAATAAAGTCGACGCCGTTGATGGTATGAATCCCCAAGAGTCCCAGGTTTACCTCAATGTCGGCCGAACCCTTGATCGAAAAAGTGTGGTCGGGTTTAGTGGTGAGTTCAGAGATGAAGTCGGCGAAGACCGAATGGGCGGTGGGGAAGATGGTCATAGTTGAGGTGGAAATGGAGGAGGTAACACTGGCGCCGTCGACGACTGAGGCTGGCATGAAGGGTGATTCCAGTTTTCCTACATCCTTGCCTTCCTCCTAATCGGGTTCGATTTGATGGATGGGAAGAGATAAGGGCGTTAGGGGTTATTTTGCTTTTTTGGAGTTGTTTGATCCTGAGCAAATATTGGTAACACCCATGTCCATATTCTTGTTTGTGTGCTTTGCGATTTTCCGTGTTCTTATTTTGTTCATCTGGTCTTGTGTCCGTGTGCTCTCTACCTGAATAATAATCTAAGCAGAAGATAAAACAAAAAAAGGCGTTAGGTATCGTTGAGAAGATAAAAAGTAGCCTTGGCGCACATGCTTTCTATCAAATTCTACACCTCCACACCTCTCCACACCTCACCCTCTGAGCCTTACTCGGAGCTGAACCTTCTGAACAGGCCATTTGAAACCAGGAATACGAGCCAAACGGGCAACGAGGCGGTTGGAAGAAACGATGGTGGACCAGTGGTCGGGTCCTGTCATGTCAATCGATAGGTCCTCGAGGTCGATATGCTTAACGACGTGGATATCGAATTTGCTCTTTAGAGCGTTTACGATTATGGCCATTGTTTGTGGGTTGGGTGAGGGAGCGGGACGAGGAGAGGACGGGAGTATGGAATGAGAGGGATAAGTTGGAAGAGTAGGTGAAGTGGTGATGAGAAGGGAATGGGGTTGGAAGAGAAGGGAGAAGTGAAAAGTAAGGAAAGAAGGGAAGGAAAGTGAAAAAAGGAAAGAAAGGGAGGGAGAGGTGGATAAAAACAAAAAGAACAGGAGGGAAAATGCAAATGCAAACATTGAAAAAGCGAACCGAGGGAAGCATAAGACGCAAACACAAATAAATCATTGGGCAAACTGCATGTGACAATAAAAACAGTGCGTGTTGAAGGAATGATCTAACAAGCAGTAAGAGGAGGATGAGAAGAATGTTGTGTACGAAAGAAGTGGAGGATGAAGGATATGTCAACAACAAACAATTGTTGACACGCCGTCGCGGTTGGAGAGCAAGGAAACCTCGGATTCCACAAAAATGCATGCGAAGGTGGAAAATATCATGAGTAGAGGGACACCCGGCCCTATAGTTTTCCTCTCTTTGACCCTCCCCTTGTTCTACAAAACTGAGTACAAAACATTAGTCTCTCTCTCTCGCTCTCTTTCTCTCTCTTTCACAAATAAGCGACAGCAACAACAATAACAGTCTGTGTAGTACAGCCTCAACGGCAATGCTTTGTTTATGTGTCTGTCTTGGTCGATTGTTAGTGGCTAGTTCCGTGCAGGTAGGAATCGGCGCGCGAGAGTAGAAACCTGTACGCGTGCAATTAGATGTCGTTTTCAGGGTTCTGTAATTGACACCATTGATGATCATTGGTTGCAATCTATCTTTCCTTTTTTTTCAAATAGCGATGCAGTAAATTTGCCACCATTCAGGCACAGACAAGAGACAAGAGACGCTCTAGCAGGACTGCATACCATTACACATGCTGGAGACGAAGAAGGACTATTCGCTCGGGAGCAAATACATAGAAGGCAGGCTGTGGTAACGCAGTGGTGGCTGGATATCTTGAAGGGAAGGAGGAAAAGGGCGTATCATCACACAAGGGGCTCAGATGTACACCAAAGAAGAAGAATTGTACTTTTGTGTCTCCAGTTCGAAGAGACAGGATGTGGCAGAGCAGTGGAGTGGGGTGGAGTGTGCGAATGAGTATGAGTAGGAAGAGGGCAAGAGTGGCGGATGACCCTTTTGGAGTATCGATAATAGTAATTAAAGCTCTGCTCACTTCCTTGACGAATACACCAATAAGCCGGGGCTCTCAAGAAGAAAAAAAAAATAAACAGACTGGCAAGCTGGCTGGGCTGGCATTGACGCTGTTCAAGAAAGTGTTTGCCGCAGGGCCTTCGGTATTCTGGCAATGAGAAGAGTAGGAGAGGTGCTCCAAGCGAAATAGGAAGAGAGGGAGTGAATACTGCGAGTAGATAGAGGATACGAGAGCAAGAGGGACGAATAACCAAAGTCCAAAAGACTGAAACGGCGCATATTGTTCCCCTTCTTTTAATCCATCAAAAGGCAAAAGCGGTTGCAGCCACCCTTGTTGTGTTGACCACAGTCAATGGTTGTATGTATTCCGTGCCAATGCCCTGCAAGCTAACAGCATGTTTGTCTATGATGTGACTCCCTGAATGTATCAATTGTCTCTCTAATTTTTTACCTCTACTTTTCATACTTCTTCTGTTCCTATTCTCCTTCTTTTCTTTCCTTCCTTCCTTCCTTTCTTCTTCTCATAGTTGTCATCATCCCTTCTCATCATCTCATCCGCCTCCACTCCTTCAACTCTTTTCTTTTCCTTTCATCCCTTCCCTTTGTTCATCTTCCTCCTCTTCCTTGTGTGTCACACCACTACATAGAAGACTCTCCCCCTCCCCTCCGTCTCCTTCCCTTCTTCCTTCCCCCGCTCTTTCTTTACTCCCTTCCTTTCCTCAACTCCGCAACTTCTCCCTCACATCCACCCAACATCCCTAGCCCAAGGGCCCTTACACCCCCTGCGCACACACTCACACATACACGAGGTAATTCATTCACTGCAAACTACACCTACCTCGATTCATAGCAAGCAAACCCGACGGACGAGTTTTGTCGTGTGGCCATATGGTCAACCAATCACTCAACCCAGTGCTTTTTGGAACAAACAGCATGTCATACTTACAGTCAGTCAGTTAGTCAGTCAGCGCACACACACGACCTTCTCTCCTCCTTATGGCTGCCCCCTTTTTTATTCACAGACGACCCTTTCGTCTGCTTTGCCAGCGCTGTCAGGAACACAATCTACTCACTACTCCACAGCTCAGCAAGCCTAAACAGCAACAACAAAGGGATCTGATGCAATGTGCTACGAACACCAGCAATCACAACAATTACAACAACAACAACAACTCACCTGTGTCGGTGTTGATCCGAGTCTGCGGATGGTAGTGAAGAATAGAGCCAATCTAACCTTTCTTCATCATCTTACTTTCAAGCAAGACACTAGTACGTTCTGATGGCACACCCAGTCAGAGGAAGCTCGCGGTCAAGCGAGTCTGTGGCTCCACATCCCCAGGTCGTTCTTGCACCTCTCCCTCCTCGCGAGAACCACCACCAGCCCATCGCCCAATACGATCTTTACGAGTCAGACTACTCTCAAAGCCCTCACCCCATGCAACCTCCCTCTGGACACCCTGGCGCTGGCGGATACTGGCCTGGTCAACACGGCAACCCTCACCAACATCCACCTCCACCACCCAGGACGAACACTAACTCGAGCATGCACTCGCACCATCAGGAACACTACGACGATGCCCCCCACAGGGCACCTCAAGGCCTTGATCTGGATCTGAGCGCACTCTCTCTCGAGGACCCTGCTTCAGCTTCGGCCTCCGCCTCGGCTGCAGACAACAGTGATCTTTCTTCTTTGCCTTTACGCCTCACAGAAGAGTCAAAGAAGCCTGTTGAGAGAACTGGATATGTCGACGACACTCGCTTCTCTGGATCTGATCAGGGACACCCACCCGCCAACGTTACTCCAGAGTCAACAGAGGGCGGAGCCGCAGCAACTACTACTGATTCTCCTGCAGAAGGCGGTGCCTTTGAGGCGGGCGTGGTCTTGCCTGCATCGGACGATTCGTCCCCTCAGCGCACCAACAGCGTGGATTCTACTCATTCGGCCGTCCGCGCTTATGCTGCTGCCAACCCCAACGCTGCTACTTACTCAGATTCACCCTCCAGCCATGGTTACGGTGGGTCTCAGCAGCAACATCAGGGTGGATACGGTGGTCAGGAGTATGGCGGATATGGATCAGAGTATGGTCAGCAGAGACCCGGTTACAGAGGACCTCCTCAGGGCTATGGTGGTCAATACCCAGGACAGGACCCCAGATACGCACAGCAGGGATATCCCGGAGGACCTGGCGGATATGGCGGCAACGGATACCAGCAAGGATACCAGGATGTTCAATATGACCAATATGGCCAGCCTTACCCTCAGGATTATGGCCAGGATTACTACCAGGATCCTCAGCAGCAGTATGGTGGAGGATACCCCGGCCAAGGAAACGGATACGATTACAACGGTGGGTACCGCCCTCAAGGACCTGGATATGGCCAACCTCCTTCTGGCTACTACGGTGGACCTGGAGGGCCTGGAGGCGCTAACTTGCAGCCATCCCCCTCAATGAGAGGAGCCCCTCCAGGCCGTGGCGGACCTCGTCCCCCTATGGGTCCTGGTGGTCCCGGTGGTCCAGGTGGCTATGGAGCTCGCCCTCCACACCGTGGCGATTCTGGTAGCAGTGTTGGTGGTGGGCCTCCTCGTCCTGCAGCAGCGCCACGAAAGCGTCCCTTGACGATTGAGCTTTTGGACGAGATGCGTCAGCGTGCTAAGAACAGCAATGATCCTGCAGCTCAGCTCGAGTATGCCAAGGCTCTGATTGAGGCAGCAGTGACATTCGGCAACGACGATCCGGATCCTAAGAGACAAAAGAAGAACAAGGAGGCCTTGTTCATGGAGGGACTCAAGATTATCAAGCGTTTGGCGACAACTGGCATGGGCATGGGCAAGCCTGCCTACCCTGACGCCCAGTTCTTCTTGGCCAACTGTTACGGAAACGGATCGCTGGGACTGCAGATTGATCACGACAAGGCCTTCAATTTGTACATGCAAGCGTCAAAGCAGAACCACCCTGCCGCGACGTACCGCACTGCTGTCTGTCACGAGCTCGGGGCAGGAACCAAGCGCGATCATACTCGTGCTGTGCAATTCTACCGCAAAGCGGCATCCCTGGGTGATACTGCGGCAATGTACAAGTTGGGCATGATCATCCTGAAGGGACTTTTGGGACAGCAAGCCAACCCTCGGGAGGCGATCACATGGCTTAAGCGCGCGGCTGCCAATGCAGACGAGGACAACCCTCACGCCCTTCACGAGCTTGGTCTTTGCTTTGAAAAGTCTGGCATCCCTACAGTCATTCCTGACGAGACCTACTCTCGCGAGCTGTTCACACAAGCTGCTGGATATGGATATGCGCCCAGTCAGTTCAAACTGGGTCACTGTTACGAGTATGGTCTTTTGACCTGCCCCGTTGACCCCAGGAGGAGTATCGCATGGTACACCCGTGCGGCTGAGCAGGGTGATGCGGAGTCGGAGCTAGGCTTGTCTGGATGGTACTTGACTGGATCTGAGGGTGTGTTGAAGCAGAGCGATACCGAGGCTTACCTCTGGGCTCGCAAAGCTGCCGACAAGGGACTCGCCCGCGCAGAATATGCCGTCGGATACTACTCTGAGGTACACTTTTGAAATCTTGAGCGAGGGAGATGTATGTGTAATTTGTGGGAAAATGAGCATGTTGTGCTAACTTATCTCGCTCATATTCATTTTAATGCGCAATTTAATTCGATAATTAGGTCGGAATTGGAGTCAAGCAGGACTTGGAGGAGGCAAGGCGATGGTACTTGCGCTCTGCGGCTCAGGGTAACGGTCGTGCCAAGAAGCGTCTGACAGATATGAAGAAGTTGGGCGCCATGCGTCGGGTGCGTCCCGAGCGTGGTCGTCAGGGCGGTGCAGGACCCGGACCAGAAGACGAGAACTGCAAAGTCATGTAGTGTTCTGACTCCTTCCTTCTCTTTTTTGTTCCTCGTTTCATTCTCTACCAAGACCTTGTTGTTACCACTTCAGTTTTTTTTTTTTTTTTTTTTTTTTCTTTTTTCTTTTTTCTTTTTTCGTTTTTTTGTTTCTGCAATGCCCCATTATTTTCATAATATTTCTTTCTTCTTCTTCTTCTTTCTTCTTTATAATGATATGACAAGACAAACGATAGCGATCATTCCACACCCATATTTATAAAACAAAAAAATACACCAAAAACATTATCCCAATTACTACTCTTTGATTTTTTGATGCCAAAAAACGCCCTTTTTTTGCTCGTATCATCTGCTGTTCTGTGTTTAGTGCATGCAGTCATTATGTGAAATTTAAGTGAGAAAATTACATTCTATGTAGAAAGGCCTCTCCTTTGCTCTCCCACCACAGCATCCCTCGTTCTTCCCTACGCCGACAATCCTCCTAACCCAACGTAGTAAGTTGTTGCTTCACTTGTGAAACCGCCTCAGGGGACCCACTCTCCTTGCCATGGTCGTCGCTCAACTTGACACACTCCCGTCCTGCACACGAATGCAACTTGATCACAATATTCATCGCCGGCGACTTTTCTCTCTTTCCGCCCTCTGCCTCTCCAGAGAGGTGAGAGTAATCGTTGGTGAAATGCGTGCCGATTCCAAACGTCGCCCCAATACCTTTCTGGACAGCGGCTTCGTAAAGCCGGATCGCGAGGTCGGTATCCAATCCATCCGAGAACACAATCTTCTTCTTCCTCCGCATCTCCTCCCCGACAAGGGGGTCCTGATCGTAATGGGAAATCATCCTATCCATAAACTCGAATGCATCCCCGGAATCATGTCGTACTCCAATCCAGTCTCTAGCCAGCGTGCCACGGAAAGTCTTGAGGAATGCGGAGGTGGTAAAGGTGTCTGTCAGTGCGATTCCGAGGACCTGACGAGGGTAGGTTTGGGCCCAGCGGGTGAGGGCCTCAGCGTTTGCGAGGGAGGCGTCGCCCAGGATGGCGGCTGTGCCCATGAACCATTCGTGAGCCATAGTTCCGATTGGAGGGAGATCCAGGATGTGAGCAAAATGGAGGTTGCTGGTTCCTGTCAAGAAGCCCTTTCCTGCTGCGATCGCCTCTGACGCCGTCATAGCCACACACTCTCCGCTACCATTCTTCTTGGCCGAGGCAGATCCAGCAATGAGGCCTTGGATAACAATCCGCTGGGTCTCATAATCACGACGTCTACGAGTCCCAAATTCCGCAAACGATGCTCCAGCAGCAACCAGACGTTCAGACTTGGCACGAGCCGATTCGAATTGTCCATGGTAGGACCAGTCCTGATCACCGAAACGGAAAAAGGCTTCGGAGACGAGAGCAAGGATGGGGACTTCGTAGAGGATGACTTGTGCCCATTCACCTTGGATCGTGATCTCGACAATCTCTTCCTTGTTTTTGCCAGTAGTGTGTCCGTGTTGATGTTGAAGTTCGCTGACACGGGTGTTGAGTCCTGAGTTGTTGGTCATAGGAGCCTCCTTCTGATCTCCAGAAGATCCATCAATCCTTGGCGACCCAGGTTCAGATTGAATCACCAACGATCCCCCTCCGGTCTTCCACTGAACCTTCACCTCCTCACTCGGGCAAAACCGAAACTCCCCCTCCAACCAATCCAAATAGCTTCCCGTCAAATACGGACACCTGGCTTCCAAAAACCTCCTCTCGTCCTTTGTCAACCGCAAATCCGCCATGCTGTCGATTTTCTGTTGCAACCAAGGGAGGGCTGCTCGGGGGAGTCGGGCGCGAAGGGGTGAGCGGTTGGTGAAGTGGTAGGAGCAAGGGGTGTGGGGGTAGTGTTGAAGGACGGCTTGCTGCATGGTGAACTTGTACAAGTCGTTGTCGAGGATGGAAGTGCATGCCATTGATGGGGTGGTTGATGGCAGGCCGTTGCTGGACGCCGTTGAAGTTGGAGACGACGGCATCTTTTGTCGTTTATTGTTATTGTTGCTGTGATTCGTTGCTGTGATTCGTTCCTGTGCTTGTCCGTGATGCAGAGTTGTTGAAGAAGGTTGGTTGGGTTGCGGGTGTGATGACAAGGAAGGAAGAAGAAAAAAAAAAGTGGGTCACCAAAACGGCCCAACGTAATAACAGTGCAAACCTATCACTCACACGGGTACGACACACGAACGGGCAAATGGGTGGAGAGACTGATCAAAAGTAGTCTAATCCAATAGAAACACAGTCACCGATAACAAACTTTTATTTATTTATTGACCAAAAGTGGGTATAGAACGAACAAGAGGAGGGAAGGTTGTCCGGGTGCATGTTCCAAGTGGACGAGCAAGGGTATATTACGAGGGTGAGCATGGTTGAACGCGCGTTGGTAGCCGGCGTACCTTCAACAATCAAGTATTACCACCGGTGAATGCCATCAGGTGTTAACTCATCTTGTGCGTTGTAAAAACACCTTATACCCATGAGTACATACATGAAAAAGGTCAAGCCATAAGTAAACTCAAACCGGAGGAGTTGCGGCATTCTTTGGATATTAAGTCCACCAACAGTCTTGTCGAAGTAATGCAGCACAATGGTCCTTTCATCTCCCTCTGACTCCTTGTCCCACAACAAATATATTTTTGGAGTAAGTCCCATGGAGTAGCACCTGTTTTTTCTCTTGAGGTGGTTTCGCGTCCGATGGTCGAACAAACGCAAGCTCGAACCGCAGTATTTAGTGAGAATCTCTCTGGAAGTTGGAGAGATGTTACCTTCTACGAACACAATGTACTCCATACTCGCGTACACTTTGCTGGCGAGAAAGTGAATGTAAAACGCGTTGTGGTTAGAAATCGATCATATAAACTATCAAGATACATGAGTCAGCAAACGAGAAATGACTAAAAGCGAGAGACGAGGAAAAGATTCATTCGGTGCCTAGTAACGTCAGTTGAACTGTATTATTTTCTCCCTTCCAGTAAACAGATCCATCATAACCCAGGAAAAGGAGGGAAACCCACAGCAGGACAAAGGAGAAAGAAGATAACGCGCGACAATGGCACTCAAAGAAAATGAAAAGGCCACAGAGAAATAACCGCGCGCTGTTGAGGCAAAGGAAACCGAACAAGTCAAACGTCCAAAACAAAGTAACGACCAGCAGTCAGTCCTCCCCTCAAAGGATAACGGACATCCAATATAAGAAAAAAACACCACAAGGATTGGAGTACAGAAGGGCTGACAGGGGGTGAGGGCTGTATCCAGAGTCGAAAGGGCGAAAAAATGACAGTTGCCAAAAAAACACACATGTCTCTTCTTGTGTTTTACGTGCCTGACATGAATCAGAAGAATATCATGCTGGTATTGGGAACCAGATATGAAAAACAATGGTATGCGTATATTCATAATGCAGGTCAAAATGAGATGCCGCTTTCCCTGTTTGATGCAGTTTTGACGCGAGAATGATATTCAAACCACTGTCCGAGAACACGAATGTCCAAGGCGGGTATGAGTTACTGGTCTCAAACCAACGATAACAGACAAAGCAACAAACATATAAACTCACACAAACGCGCACTATTTTCTTCGTACGAACACAACAGCCAAGTCTGCACGAAGATCATGTATTGTTTTTGTCGCCGTCTATCATTATTCCTCTTATTCCAACTCATAGCCTTGCAACACTCCACCTTTTGATAACCAAGCATCTTTTGCTCACTGAAATATCCCTGACAAAGGATGGTTCCTTCATTCTTCACACTAATTGACTGTCCGTATGCGTTTCCCTGTCTCCACTGGGGCTATTCCCTCGTTGCGCCTTTCATCAGAATGCCGCTGACTCATAATGTGTCATCTCCTCGTATCCGACTTTAACATGGTTCTTTGTTTCCCTCTCGTCTCCTTTCGTGGGTAAGATGAATCCACAAGCTGGTGTTATTGGGAGCACAGGTCTTCGGATTACTTGATGTAACTGTAATCATCATCTTTTTCCTTTCCTCGATCCTAGTCCCCGGCAATCCTGCTTGTTTGCAGCCTTATGTTGTTGACATGTACCTTTTTAGTGTTATCCTGAGTTTGAGAGAATAGATGAAAGAAGTGGAAACGACGTTCAGCGTGTCACTCCTGTATGTGGACAAGTCCGGATGGGTCTATTAAGGGGCTTGTATCTGAATAGCTACTACGCACGAGCTGATTGACGCGGAATCCCACCAATGATGAAAAACGTAGAAAGAACCTCCTTCCTGTTACCGCGCTTGGAATGCGTCGCTCTCTATTTCTCTCTTTGATTTTGCTGTACACTAACCAAAGGAACTGCAGCCTCATCTCTGTCTACCTCTTTCATGCTGCACCTATTCCTCCTCGACTGTATCATCACCATCACAACCTCACCGTGTATATACGCCTGCTAACCTGGATCTGGATGCGCATGCCCGTGCTCCTTCCTCTTTCCTCTTTCATCTGGATACATAGAAGCTTCAGTCCCTTTGCACAAACCATACACCGACATACTTTCCCCTTCCTCATGCGACACCATCCCTTCCCACCGTTCCCGTGCGCGCTAAGCGAAAAAAAAATAGAACATGCACCTTGGCTCGCTTCTTGCTCCCACGGGATTCTCGCTTCCAGCCTTTTGTGACTCCCTTATTTACCTCCTACATCGCCCCTAGAATGGGTGCTCTCTTTTCCGCGACCGTCGAGACTCATCTGAGGGGCTCTTGCTCTGTGTCAAGTCAAACTTATGGCGTGTGCGACGACAAAAACAGAAATTTTGAGGGGTAAACGCGGGAGACAGGAAAGCCGGACAAGAAAAGGCAAACAGGAGGAGGGGGACAGAATGGAGTTGGGGCGAAAGGAGTAAAGAAAGGGGTAAGATGGGGTTCCTGGAGTTTTGATATTTCATTCTTGCTTACGTGTCCGTTTTAGTGTGCTAGTTACCCTGGGGTGTTGGTTTCGCTTGTTTGTGTTTGCGTGTTTATGCGGAATTGGTGATGAATATGTAACCTTTGCTTTGGAGCGAAAAACAAGGGAGTAAGGAGCACCTTTTGCTTTTTTCTTTTGTGGGGTAAAAGAGGCAGACAACATAATGCATAGTGCAAAGCGGCGAGTTCATATTTTTCATTTGTCTGAAGGTCATTGGGATGTGTGTCGATGTCATAGAGAAGGACGGCATAGCATGGCATGGCATTGCATGGATGGCAAATAAAGAAGATAATAACAATAACAGCGTGCAGAGAAGGGGATAAGTAGGATGGGACATAAGTATCCTATTTCAGTATGTGTACTTTTGTGTTATTAAAGGGTTGTTTTGGTTTAGTACAGGGCAGTAATCTATGACTAGTGCATAGTAACGTGAACTTCAAGCTGGTCCTTGTTTTCAAAGAACAACAACAAGAGAAAAAACGATGGCATGGAGGTATGACCGACAAGGTCAAAGTGCCTATTGACCAAGCGATCGCTAGTGTACGATACTAAGCAAAGACCGATGATGCGAAATGGTGGATCACTGAGACGAAGGGTGGAAGACAAAGTGTAGAGTAAGAAGAGTGAGTGACACTCACTCTCTATCCTTTCTTGTCCCTTCTTCTCTCTTATGGTCCCTTTTTTTTGCGTGTCTCCTCGCTTTTTTTTTCATTCATTTGTCCTTTTACATAAATATGCTCTTGACATCCCTTGTGATTTTTTAAATCTCTCTTTCTTTTGATTCCCACTCCCAGTCATTTACCGTTTCATTATCATCGTCACCCATACCCCCCTCTTCATTTTTCGCCTTTTCTCCTCCTCTTTTGTCGTCATCATCATTATCCACTCGGTCGATCTCTTTCTCATTCGCCTGCTTCTTCGTCGTTCCCTACTTCCTTTTCTTCCTTTCCTTCTTCTTTCTTGTCACTTAATTTTTTTTTACTATTCCATCCTCCTTGGTATCTTGTGTAACCCTATCATCCTCAGCGCACAGATCAACACCCAGCACAATTACAATCACACACACATCGAGAGCGCAGCACTAAGCACACGGACAATGTGCTCACGATCCCAGTCTCTGTGGAGAAGCTCCATCACAGCCATGGTCGTCATGTTCCTGGCAACCATCTTTACTACCACAGTAACACCAGCATATGCAGCACCTGGATATCAACGCGGAAGCGACTACTTTACCAGCCCCGCTCGATCCACAGTCTGGAATTTAGGCGACACCGTTGAAATCCGCCTCTGTACGTTGTCTTTCCTTATCCCCTCGTCCGTATCCTTTTTTCCAGTCTTTGTCCATCTCTCTGCCGCATAGAAAAAAGATAGACGAAAGAGAGAGAGGGGAGACAGGACTCCACCCATTGTTGCATCCAACCATGGCGAGTCTCAACACAAAAGGTGGTCGACTCATCAAAATGCCTTGGAATGTTTGCCATGCGCGACCTGGCTCTTTCTCGTGTTCTTTTGTGTATTCTTTGTCGTCTTTCATCTTGTTTTTGTCCTGATAGTAGGGTTTGTAAAAAAGAACAGGAGGTGGAGAGGAACCGAAGGAACGGAGGAGTGAAGGAGGAGAAGAGCAGAAGAAATGATAAAAGGCAGAAGGAAAATGAAAGGAGGTGGAAAGAGAGAGAGAGTAAGATAACACATAACAACACAAAACAAAGGACGAGTAAAAAGAGTAAAAGAGTAAAAAGGAGGGAAGAAGGGGCTCTTGGATATTTGAACCTTAGAAAAAGGGAAAAGCGCTCACCTCGTTCACTCTCCATGCACTCTTCATCACACGACCCTATCCTAACCATTTGGCTCCAGTCATCGTCCCCACGAGTAATCAGCACGAAAACCAGATCCTTCATTTTATCTATCTTTTCCGCCCTTTTGCTATTACTCGCTTTGCCCAATTCCCGCACTCATGAGAAACGTAATCGCGAAACGCGCTTTTTCTTTCGCGCTATGGCAATTCTCCTTTTACAAGCCACACATTATTAACACCTCTCCTCCCTCCTTACCTTTCTCCTCTTTCTCTCACCTCAACCTTCTACTCTCTGACAATAGACAGACCACTCTCGCAGGAAGACAGCAACACAACAATGCTCTACCTCGAATACACAACTCGCGCCTGTCGGGGCTCCGTACCAGACGAAGAACGATACTGTGACAACCGTGCTACAAAAGTGACTGCCCGAGGTCAAATTCTCCCCGGTGCTGATTCCTTCCTCTGGACGATTCCTACTACTTTGGATCTACAGCTATCGAGGGGACAGTTCCATTTGTATGATTATAATGGACATTCAAGTGAGAGTTTTTTAATCCGTCCTGCACCCAGGAGGCATCAGGGAACGGATCAGCAAGGAGGACAAGGGTACCCGAGGCAGCAGATTTTGGGTGGGTTGGTGGATCAGGACGCTATGGTTTACCTTGACCCATCTGAATGAACGTGATCTCCTTTTTTTATTATTTTTTCATTCATCGTTAACATGCCATATACATATATCTCATTATCATAAAGCCACATGCACTACCAATTGTACAACAAAAACTACCACCACCAACAAACCCTGTTATTGTAATTCATCAAACCACGACAAGTAATCTGGATAATTGGTATCAAAATTCACACCTCGAAACTGTTCTCGAACAGCAGCCCCAGTTGTGTCATCTACAGGCTGGAACGAAAATAACAGCTTCTTGAGGGATGGAGTTGCAGCGAGGAGGGAGAGGGCCTCACTGAGGGATAGCATTTCCTTCTCGGGGGACGGTGGGTCATTACTGAGCATCATCCTCTGGAGGCGTCGGTTTCCTACGATGAGGTTTTGGATTGTAGGAAAGCAATATTGGACGACCGGGAGGATCACTGGTTTACGACACTCTTCGGTCACTTTTGTAGTTGCTGATGGTGACTGTGATGGTGGAGATGAGGACGATGAACTGTTATGAGAACGACTGGTAGAGATGAAATGATGAACAGACGCTCTCAACACCCTCAGACTCACAACCCCTTTAACTTTTGAAAAAACCTCGCCGTGATCCCAATACTCCATGCAGGTCCAATCACCCCATTGTCCTCCCACTGACTCCCACGGCAGCGTGAAATAATAATATGTGCCCTCATAGCTAGTCTCGGGAGTCTTCTTTTGAGCATAGTACCGGACGACATGTACGAGTATCTGACCTTCAGTGTTTCGAGTTGTTTCAGGAAAGATTTGAGAGGACGTCGAACAGTCTGAAGAGGGCCTCGTCTGAGGCTCCTGACAGACAGAGAGCTTTCAAAGGATGCGGTCGTCCCTGGTGTTCGAGCTCAACTTTTGAAAGAGAAGAGGCGAGCCATTGAGGTCAAGCTGTTAGCGCAGGTATTCGGTGACATGGAGGAGCACTATTTACGGGAAGAAGGTGAGGAGTTCTAGAACGGTATCATCGAGTTCCCGGTGGACATAGGGATATGTGGACATGCGGATGGAACAGAGTGTATACTGGCAGTGGGTTGGGAGCATGAGCCATAAGCCAGGCTGGAGTTTCGACCAAGATTGAGAGATTGCGATGTGTTATAGGAGCGAGCATCGTTTGAAGAGATGATAAAGGATGTCCATTTCAGCGCAGTCTTCTGGAAGTTCTAACCGGCGAAGGTACCAATGCCCCTGCAACTCCATTGGTTGATGCAGAGAGCACCCAGGGCATTTACACGACGTTTGTGGGTGCTCTGAACACAGTTACTACCTATGAAGCCCGTCTCTGTGGCACTGCTGACTCGATGTTGAATCTCGGCCCATTCGGTTTGATCGAGGTCAAGGGTATCCCTCTCGACGTCAAGACTACGACGGTCAGTCTCCAAGGACTCAAAAATATAACTCCTTGTCCCTTGTCAACAGGATACATGTTGACAAGACTCGGTTCACTTTCATCACTTCTGTCGTCATCTCATTCAGCTTACTCTCAACATTGGCGACATGTCTATGTTTGCAGGACTGGAAGGTTTCACTGCTGATCTCCAGATGGGGTACTAACTCATCCATAACCCCCATCTCAATCCTAATGACAATATCGCGCCTTCTAATCTCGGCGCAAGTTTCGACCTGTCTACTGCCTCCACGTTCATGCCAAATAATAAACCTCGTTTTTCGTCTCGCCAAATACCTACCCTCCCCTCGACTGAATGGCCCTTTACTAGAATGTTAATTTTTTTTTTTTTTGGTAACATCATATCACTGAGGAATGGAACACTAAATAAAATATGCGACGACATCGTTATGAGCGCATGCAACACTCACTGGGGTGTATTTTTTGTCTTACAGCTCTGTCTACTCTCTCATGCACATCGGTCTGTTTTCTCTTCCTCCTCCTACCTCCTCCATTTCTTCTTTCCCCACATGCACGGCATGGGAGAGTAGCCAGAAAGATTTAGTCGTGGAGGTTGGACACAAGCAATTATTCCTAACGGTAGTTTATTGCCGTATGCCTCTCTCGGATAAAATTCCGTCAGGCGATATTCTCTGACACAGCACATGACGGGTCGAAGGAGAGCCTGCTTCGGACGACAGACACAAAAACCCCTCCACTTGCAAAGAAGTAGTCTGGCGCCACATAATGTACACTTTCTCATGTGTGCGTTTTCGCTTTGCAGCATCGAGGATGAAGTACGTACTATGTGTAGAATACACAGTATTGTGCGCACAAGGCACATCCTTCGCCCTTCTGCTGCATTCCAAGGACAATGTATGTACACGAGCAGTAAAATACATATGTGATTTGTTGTCAAAAAGGGGACCCTCACTCCCCTCGTTATTCTTGCACGGTCAGCGCGATTACTTTGGCGGGGAATACCCATCATCCAGCATTTGGGGACACTTCCCTAGCTAACGATCTGGTACCCGCACAAATCATTCTAACATACCATTCTTCATTACAATCTGGAGTCTCAAAAGCTGATATCTACATCCTTAAGAGTCGCCATCCTCCTACTACCTATACCTTGATTGCTTTCTATGACTATACTTTGCTAGCTTCCTACCATTTGTACCTCGTGAAAGATTAGGAGAGGGTCATGGAGACATATATTTTTCGAAGACGAGAGAAAAAATAAGTCAGCAGCAAAAATGAGCATGTGTTTTTTTCTCTGCTCTACTAGTTTTTCTTCTTCCACCTTTGAGCGTAGGGTAAACAAAGAAAGGTGATTCGTAGTCTGTTGCAAATTATCGGTTTTTTGACGGGGCTCTTCCGGGGAGTCTTGTTTATCTTGTTTTTGTTATGAACGGAATACCCTTCCTGGAGTGGTTTTTGTTGTTTTTGTTATTTTTTTTTTTTCATTGTGAAGTCGTTTTGCAGTGCACAAATATATATTTTGGTTTGGCCTTCAAAAACCAACAGAGCGGGCTCATATTAAGAAAGGCAAGAAGGAAGAGAAAGGGCGGTGATAAAGGAGAAGAGGGGAAAGAGAGCAGGGGAAAGAGAGCACAGGAGGATAGGTACAGGGCGTAAGAGGAAAAATATCTCATGTGCTACAACATACCTTTCGTGATTTTCTCGATTGTGTAGGGAGTGAGCTAAAGACTTTTATTTTCTCATATCTCTAACGAACAAGACCGAGCATTACAAATCCAAGATGCCTGCGATCGCTCCGACCAATGCAATATCTACCTTCCCTATGGCACCCACATCTCTCGTTGCTTCCACATCTTTCTTTGCATCCACGCCCCCCTTTGCCACCATCTGTTCCCGTCATTTTTTGAGAATGTACTTGCTTCCCCCGGCCGCAAAAAGCATAAGCAAATATCGCTCTAATAAATAAGGGCGAGGGTTCAAGAACAAGCCAATGGTGTTATTTTAAAAGGTGGGTTTTTTTCCCAAATTGTTGTTGTTTGTGTTTTCTTTGTGTTTTTGATGGGCTCTTTTCCTTACTTTTTTTCTCTCCATTTTTCATTGTCCGTTGACATTCTCTCCAACGAAATTGAACTCAAAAAAACTTCTCCCTCGGGAAGTGAAGTGGTGTGGAGTGGGAGGAACAGTGCACCCACCTAACAACAGTTGGCTGGAGAATGAAAGACAACGGATAGTATGGCAGGAAAAACGTAATTTGTTGGAGGAAAGAAGAGAAAGACGCACAGTGTGAGAGAGACAAGGTAAATTTATTTTTTTTTGGAAAACTCAAGGACGTGCGCATGATAGCGGTGGTGGAAATGACTTTTCTCTTTCAATCTCACAGCAGAAGGTGAACTACGATGATGGCGTTTTTTGCACTGTTACTCACCTTGGACTCGGTTGTTTAGGCATGCATAGAGCAGATGCATCTCCGGTGGTCGACATTATTGATACTGTTGAAAGGAGGTAGAGAGAAGAACCGAGAGGAACACGAGTAGTCCATACAATGTAAGCAAACATAGACATAGAAGATGGAAGGAAGAAAGTAAGTTTCCTTGGGCGGATACAAGCTGAACAATCATGTATCCGGCTGGCCATTTGTCCTGTTCACCCTTACAATAGGCACAGATGGTTCGACCTTGGAGAATTTTGCTCTCATTTTTTTTCTTTTGTTTGTGACCAGACACAGCAAAGGCATTTTTGAACGGAGACTACGGTGTGGTTGTGAGGGAAGTGACTGTGGTACCTGGGTAGGGAGGATGAAGGTCTGAGAGTTATTTTTTGTCAGTTTTGAGTGAGCAAAAACCGAGGACCAAACAACAGCCCATCGCAAGGTAATGAATATGAAAAGAGGAGGCGTACATTAAAGAAAGGGCACTTATTCATGCTTGTAGACTACGCGATGTCTTTTTGAGTCCTGTTACTATCAATGTCTATTTGTCTTGCTTATTTTTTTTGTGAACTGCGCGTATTGCGCCCAAAGTGGGCTGCAACAGAAGGGCAAGGAATATGAGACTGTGTGCAATAAACATGCAAACCATCTTCGCAAAGTATGCACATTAAGTCTACTGCATAGCAAAAGGTTCAAAAGACTCCCATGCCCAAAAACTCCAATGCACAGCGCCGTAAATCTTGCATTCCATGATACCATTAGAGTAAGCAAGCTTTCGGTCCTTGACGCCTTCTTCCTTCCTTCGAATTACTCCTGGCGATATAAAAAGGACTCCTTGTCCCTTAAAGTTGACCTTTGGCACATTCCCACTTTCTCCTCACCCCCGTCAATCCTCCGCCCCTCTTCCACTTTCCCCCACCTTCCTTCCTCTCCTCTCGCCTTCCCCTTTCCCTCGCTTTCCCCTTATTACGCCTCCTGTCTCCCTCCGCCCCTACTTTCTACCCAACTCATTCTTTCTGTTACCTGACGATCATAACTCCTCTCGTCCTTCCTTCTCAACAGAACCCTTTCCTCGCATTAGTCTTTCATCATGGCTTTCGACATCCGTGAAGAAGATGAGCAGCAGCACGACGAATTTGACGAGTATGAAGATGTCAAACAGGCTAGCCGCCCCAAATTCTACCGTCGCCGCAAATTCTGGATTTGCTGCATCCCCACAACTATCATTGCTATCATTATCGCTGTAGTCCTGGCCCTCTATGTCATCATGCCTAAGATTGCCCAAGGTCTCATGAACAAGGCCACCATCAGCTTCTCTCAGATTGTAAGTCGCCCCTCCTCTTTTTATTGATGGAGGGTATGGGTAAACGCAGAAAAGCTCATACTCCATGAGTACTAACAACTCTCCCTCTCTCACCACGCGACTCTTCTACCGCCTCTCCCCCTTCATCGCGCTTTTCCCTCATCTTCTCCTTTTTTACCTTTCTTTCCCTTCCTTTTCACGTCCACTGAAACGCACCCTCTTTACCTCTCATCTCTTCCATCTCCCCGTCTGCTCCCTGTCTCCAATAACTCATCTCCCCATACTTCCCTATCCTACCACTCCTCTACCCCTCTACCTTACACCTGCTCCTCCCTCTTCGTCCCTCTCTCTCCCATCATCACCATTCTTCTCTGCACTGTCAACACACGCCCTCGTTCTCCTTCACTTTTGACCACTTGGTCTCATCACCTGTAACATCTCTTTACCTCGCCATCAATGCATCACGTATGTAGGACATCACCAACCCCTCTGCCACCTCGATGGACATTGTCATGGTCGGAGAGATGGACAACACTGGCCCCTTCCACGCCGATATCTCCTTCCCCGGCACCGTCACTGTCTCCTGGAACAACAAGGTCCTCGGCACCACCATCATCCCTGGCACCAGCACTGCCTCGTAAGTTGTATTCTTCGGCCTTGTTCACTTTGCTCTCCATTGTTGTAGATTTTGGTCCCCTTCTGTTTGTGTGTCCAGTTAATTTGAATATCTTGTTATTTGATTTCTGATCTTTGAGTGTTATTCCCTGGATGTTACTGACTGTTCACGTCTATACCTTCATTCTACTCTCTTTCACAAACAGCGGTGGTCACGGTACTTTGGACCTCCAGAGCAGCTTCCAGGTCACTGATGCTGCCGCATTCACAGAGTTCACCAGCTACATGCTCAATGCCGAGACCTTTGTCTGGCACCTCTCTGGAAAGCTCAACGTCAAGGCCCTTGGCCACACCGTCAAGGATCTCGACCTCGACAAGGACATCACTGTCAATGGTATACATCCTTTTCACTGCTGTCACCTATGCTATGTCGCTCTCTACTCTCTCTGCCTTGTTTTATATCTCGAATATAGATCCTAATTCATCCATTATTTCACTTTCAACCCCCTTTTTCCCAATCATCTCCCCCACGTCTCATCTTGCTTCGCTCTTACAGCATTCCATGGTCTCTCGGGTGTCAAGATCGAAAAGTTCTCGCTCCCAGGCGACGACCCCACCGGAAAGGGTATCCTCGTCAACATCGATACCACCGTCAACAACCCCTCGGCCATCCAGATGTACATGGGCTCCCTCACACTCGCCATCTCCTACAAGGACACTCTTATGGGATACGTCACCTCGTCCAACTTGACCATGGTCCGTGGCGCTCAGACATTGAGCATGAAGGGATACCTCGTCCCTCAGTCCACCCCCGAGGGTCTCGCCATCACATCCGAGATGATGTCGCGCTACATTGGCAACGTGGTCACCGAGACCACTGCCACTGGTTTCGAAGTCAAACCCGACGGTGTCAACTCGGTCGAGTGGCTGTCGACAGCTGTCAAGCAGCTCAAGCTGATTGTCCCTCTCCAGAGTCCAGCTCCCCTCCAGCTCATCAAGGCCTTAAATCTCGGTGCTCTGGGTCTTACTTTCACTCCTCCCACCGCCTACCAGCCCGCCACTACTTCTACTGGTGTCATTGCCAACTACTCGCTCCCTGACGGTTTCGGTTTCAACATTGCGTTCACTCAGGTCGCCAACTCGTTCACCATCACCCGCGGAGGTGTGTCGATCGCCAGCTTGAACTCGAGCTACAACCCCTCGACCTCCAACATGGCTGCTGGCACCTTGACCTTTGACCTGTTGCAGACTCCTCTGACTGTCGAGCAGGCTTCGCAGACAGCCTTCCAGGAGTTCAACCGCGACTTGACTGTCGGTGCTGACCTCCCCTTCAACGTTGTCGGCCAGGCCTCGGTCTATGCCAACACGTCGATCGGCACAGTCAACCTGGTCAACATCCCCTTCAATGCCTCGACTGCTCTCAGCGGACTCCAGAGCCTTGCCAACCCTGCTCCTTCGATTGCTTCTCTGCAGGTTGTGTCGGGTACGACCACTGAGCTGACCATGGCCATCACTGTTGTCATTGTCAACCCCTCGTCGATCTCGCTTAGCGCTGGCGATATTGTGCTGAGCCTTGTCTACAAGGGTGTCGCCCTCGGCACTGTCACGATGCCTAACCTTGCCATTGTCCCTGGCGCCAACACCATCCAGGCTTCATCGTCGATCAACCCTGCTGCCTCTCCTGAGGGTATGGAGCTGTTGACACTGTATACCAGCGGAGCTGGCGCCACTGTCAGCATTGTCGGCACTCCCACCAGCACTGCTGTCGAGTCGCTCAACCTTGCCTTTGGCGCTTTGAACATTGAAACCCAGATGCCTGGTCTCCCCACCAAGCTGCTCGGAGGTGCCTCGCTTGTTGTCCTCGATACCACGCTTGTCGATGGCCTCGCTCAGACGGTGGTCACTGTGAACAACCCCTTTGTCCCTCCCATGACCATCCTGTCGATCGACACCAAGATCACCTACAACGGTGTTGCTCTCGGAACCGTTGTCTCGACCTTTGGCAGTCCCCCAGTCATCCCCGGTGTTGGCGCTGGTACTATCACGGCTCCTCTCCTTATGAACACCAACCCTCATGACCTTGTGACCTTGATCCGTGCTCAGGCTGTCTCCAACGGCTTGAACACTGATGCCTTTGACGGCCTCCTCGCTCTCCAGGCTGGCGGCAACCCCTCACCCGACCTGTTTGTCGGCTTCAACGTTGCCGAGTTTGTGACCAAGGCCATGGCTGGACTTGCTGTCGACATCACCATGACCACCACTGTCAAGGTCGGCGACTACCAGGTGACGATGCCCTACACCCAGACCGGTGTCCCCACTGGCACTGACCAGACCATCCTCAAGCTCATCCCTGTTGTTGGTACTCCCATCGCCCAGATCCTTGTCAACGGCTCAGCTCTCGCTTTTGATGCCATTACTCTCAACGCTCCCACCGAGACCAGCTTCTCTACTGACATTATCGGAGTCATCTCCAAGACCGGTCCTTTGGATGCCGAGATTGTGTTCCCCAACCCCCTCACTGTCTCGTTCAACGGCAAGGCACTTGGAAACATGGCGATGCCGACTGTCAAGGCCATTGCCAACCAAGGTGCTGCTTTGGATCTGAAGAATGTCCCCTTCACCATCTCGGACGGCGCAGCCTTTGCCGATTTCACCAGCTTTGCTTTGAACAACGAGAAGTTCGAGTGGACCATCTCGACCACGGGCATTGTTGTCAACGCCATGGGAGCCTCACTCCCTGGTGTGTCGATGACCAAGACTGTCACTCTCGATGGATTCAACAAGCTGCCTGGCCTGCAGCTGCTGAACTATGTCATCAGTTCTATCGACGATGCTGGTATGCACATGACTATCAGTGCGTCGCTATCGAACCCCTCGACCATCGGTATGACGATCCCTGTCTCGCAGTTCGACACCCAGTTCGCCGGCCATGTCCTTGGACCCGCCTTTGCCTATAACATGGCCTTGGTCCCTCACAGCAGCTCAAGCTTTGCATTGAACGCCACCATTGCTGCTGACGGTACTGACAAGACCCCTTACATCAAGGGTATCTTCCACAACGCCTTGACTGGTGTTGCTACTCCTCTCACGGCCCAAGGTGTCGCTGCTCCCGGAGTGTCGTGGCTGGATGCAGCGATCAAGAGCCTTCTCCTCGACACGGCCTTGCCTCCTCTGCAGGAGGCTCCAATTTCGTCGGTCACGATCAACTCGATGGAGATGGACTTTGCTTGCGCTACTTGTGTGTGGGCTCCCACGGCGCTCTCGAGCATCACTGCAGACACCAAGCTTCCCTTTGCGATGGATGTTCCTATCCATCAGCTGGCTCAGAACGTGCAGATCCTGGACGAGAATGGCCAAGTTGTCGGTACTCTCAACACGCCATACTCAGATGCGACCACTGTCGGCTCCAAGGTCTCGACCAACACCCCCGCAGCTCCATTGGTTGTTGCAGAAGGTTCTCATGACATTTACACAGCCTTTGTAGGTGCCCTGAACTTGGCTACCAACTACACACTTGGTCTCCGCGGTACTGCTGATTCGATGTTGAAGCTCGGCCCATTCGGTTTGGTCGAGATCAAGGGCATTCCTCTGGACGTCAAGACTACGATGGCCGGACTTCAGGGTCTCAAAAAGATTGACTTCCTATCAGTCGCACAGTTTACTACCGTCGCAGGTTACGTTTTAGTTTCCACCGTTGTCAACATCCACAACCCCAGTCAGCTTACTCTCAACATCGGTAATATGAATATGGTAGCAGGATATAAGGGATACGAGCGGGAGAACAAGGTCGGCTGGACTGAGCTCTATAGTGTTCGTCTCGCTCCGGGAGACAACATCTTGCCGTCGCTTCTTGTCCAAGACAATTCGGAGCCTAGTGCTGCCCTCTTCGCAAACGCTACTTCTATTGAAAACGTCGTCATGACCTTATGGGCCAACTCTACCTCGACCTCCAACCCCGCCTTGAACGCTGGGTTAGCGACGCTCCAGACAAGTGTCACCCTTCCCCAGTTCCTCATCGTTCCCGAACCGCCACCACCAGCATACGGCAATGTCTGGACTGTCAAGATTCTGCCAACCACCGTTAATGATGGCATCATCGAGATGACTACCATGTTCGGCAACCCATTCTTCTACGAAATGTCCGTAACAGGAGATGCAACCAAAAAAGACAACGATAATGCCTATGATCCGTCCTATCTAAGAATGGCTATCCCGGGGATGCTAGAATTCAATCCCTTTTTGTTCATGAGTGACATCAAGTACTCTGTCAAGGCCGGTGAGGTCAAGCCCATTACCATCAAGATGAAGCTCAACGTTTTCGTGAACAAGGAGACTACGCTCAAAGCAATTGATAGGTTTGTCACCACTGCTGCCGCTGGTCCCATCTCGAAAATGACCGTCTTTTTCTCGCCCAGGGTCACACTTCCTACTTACCCATTGGGCTTATTCCCTGACTTCCCGAGTGCTCTTTTCTATCCCGAGACTGAGGGACAGGTCACACTTCAAACTGGACCTGACTTCCCTATGATCAAGGACTGGTACAACAAGCATTTTAACGTTACAACTGGCCCTGTCCCTGTCGCCCCTCCACCAGAGACCACAGTCACTCTCCCAACTACGCCTTCAGTCAGCCCCAGCCCTACTCCTTCGTCCGAGGTGACCGTCCCCACCCCTTCGCCCGAGGTGACCGTCCCCACCCCTTCGCCCGAGGCGACTATCCCCCCCGTCGCCCCTGCAGCTTAAATGATCTTTTGATTCCCTCTTTCTTCTATTTGTCGAAACGCCTTAATCCTAATATCACCTTCCCACACTTTTCATGCCTTTTCCTCCTGATATCCATTGAACAATAATTTTCAGTGTTCAAATAAATCTTTTAACTGTTCATAATGAACAAAAGTTTTAGAACAAAACGATGTGCTATTTTTGAATTCTTACAACCAAGATCAATCGTCAGCTACTGCAAGAAAAATAAATGATTCCGAGTCCCCCCTTTTTTTTTAGCGTCAGGTGAAGGCCAGTGCGTGGGATATGGAAATGATGCAATGCTCAGGCCCCATTGTTTTCTTATTGTGTAACAAATTGACATGTGTGTGCCGGTTGTAGAAATAATGCTGGGCTCAGGTGCTGTTTGGGGGGGTTTTTTTTTAGTTTAGCCAATGCAAAGCATGGCTTAATTAAAGAACCTGTATTTTTCCTTTTCCATGTTTGTCCCCTCGTTTTTCTAAATTCTCCGAAGATCTAGGCGAAGCCCGTCGTAACTAAAAGAAAGTCAGAGTTTTAACTGATGGCTGCGCCGTCGATCCTACTAGCCTCCCCGGTCAACGATCTGATGTGTCCTTTCTCGCTCTCACACCGTGTAACCTCGCTCTCTCAGCGCTAAAGCAATGCGATCTCTTAGTATTGTTATGAGCAAAGGTAGCACCATTTTTTTTTATCAGTATATGGCCTTTGCCGCTGTGTTTTATGTTTCGAAGTAGGCTGGCGTGGATCATGCGGTATGTTCTCTTCGCGCTTTTGACGAATTTCATGTGTGCAACAAAGTATATTTGCTATTTATTTTTTGTTCGTATGCTTTTCCGTGTATTTGAGGAGGAGATCTAGCTTTAGGATGGCGATGGCCGGTGATGACGAGTGACTTCCAAAAAGAATGAAATCGACGCGTTTTTTTGTCCCTAGATTTAGGGACAGTTGATTCCCTTCAAACCCACAAGTTGAGGGTTCTCAATGTTGGGATAGTTAGGGGCTAGTAGGCAGTATTCAAGGAAAAACAAAATTAACCAACAGGAGAAATACGTCAGTTCAAGGATTGTTTTACAAGTTTTGACACTCTATGCTTTCAACGAATAATAAAGTCTAGGAAAAAACTTACTTGACTGGCAGAAGAGAAGATTTCCGTCGCCGTTGTTAGCATGGAATTGGAAGTCGAAGACCCACTATATGAAAGACAAAAAAAAAGATATACATTGGTGGTGAGAAATAGACAGAAAAGCTTATGGGTGGAGACAGAAAAGCTTATGGGTGGAATATGGCAAAATTGCACCCGAACTGCCGTCGTTCGAATGATACGCAAAAGACTTACGCCGTTGGGGTAGTGGGGCTTGAGATCAACACACAACTTCAAGTTGAAGGGTCCAGCAGGGACGTCGCAACTCTGACCATTGGCAGCAAGGAGGGAGCACAAGTCATGGACATCAGTGTAGAGGACGCGCCCGAGCCAGCGACCAGTGATGACGTACTCAGCACCCTCTGTGATGGGGGTGGAAAGAATGCCAGTGGCAGTCAGGCAGAAGGGCTTGCTGATGCAGAGGGGGGAGGGAGAGATGGTCACATTAGTGGCGGCATAGCCAGTGGGGCCAGCGTTGGGGCAGTTGCTCAAGTCGGTGTAGGTTCCGGTCTGGGCTGAGACAGCGGAGATGACAGCGGTAGCGAGAACAGCGAGGGCGGTGGTGAATTTCATGATAATAAAAGGTGAGTGAGTGTGGGATGGCTGGGTGATTGTGGGACGAGAAGTGCAAGGAATGAAAAAAGCGGGCTGTTTGGTCCCTTTTATACCATAGAGGGAGTGCGAAGCGACAAAAGATTGCAACGTTAAGATTAAGCAGATCAAAGATCCTACAAACAAAAAAATAGAGGGCTGTTCCAGTTTAGGCGGAGATCAACTTGCGGGGAGAGCAGACAGCATAAACACCAAAGACAAAGGGAAGAGTGCATAGGCACTACTCTCGCTACCTCACTTCGAATACAGTAAATAGCAATTGAACTGGCACTGTAGCTGGAGAAAGAATGCACTGACAAAGCTGATATGCATGGTGAGAAGAAGGAACGTTTGAGTGGTTTAGTTTCTTGGTATTGTAGAACTTTGTTTAGCGTATCCAAACGGGTGTTCGTGAAACGACAAAGTGACAAAATGGGACCATGGAGGGCGAGTTGATGTGGCAGGGCAATGCGTGGGACTTCCTAAACTTTGTTCATATTCGGTTAATTCATGGCCAAGTTGTATGGATGTCACACGTAAACAATACAAACTTCGGTTCAGAGCACGTTTCTCTCTGTAGGTATGGATTCCTCGGCGTATTGTTTACATTCTCCGTTGGTTGGGTGCTGTTTGAGTGTTTTCACCCATTGATAGAAGGGAGTGTCGTGTCGGATAATTTCTTGCATGAAAACTCACTGTGGGAGAATACCGTACGACAGATGGTAAAAAAGAACAGAAAAGAACGCCTAGTGCGCGTACACGTTCTTGGTGGGAGTGTTAGGATATATCAACAAAAGTACAACTTTGTTAATGCAAACACAAGGTTTGGCATGGATCGAAGTATGTAGTTGAGAGATGTCGTCGTACGTAAAGACCTGAAGGCAATTGGTTCCTTCCTTCTCAGCAGTGGATAAGGTTTGCAGTGCCACACCTATCCCAAAGGCATCAATGTTTCCCAGTCCTTTCCCTACTTCTCTCTCATGTTTGGCTTTTCAGACATTTGTCCCTTTCCTCAGTCATGAGCCCGCTCTTCCTATACTTCTCCTGTCAAATGATGGTACAAACACACAAACTCGTGTTGTATGCTACCCTCACCTTTTGACAGCAAGTTGGGCCAAGGCAACGACAAAAGCAAACCATCCACTCTCGCTTTTGTGCAATATCCTCCTAGTATTTTTCGAGATAACAGCCCCTTTGTTGTGAGTAGGCAGTATCGATAATACCGGCACTAAACGAGTATACCCCTCAGAGCTGTTGATCTGCACCTTTAAGAGCTGAGAGGGTGCGTGGTGAACAAAGGCAATGGAGTGGCCTGTTCCCTAGTCGGAGCCGTAAACCACAGAGGTTAGTTAGGGAAGAATTCAAATTCAAATGTGGAGAAAGTTCTCGGTTGCGTCTTCTCTTTCTCTTCCTCCACACTAAAACGCGCCTGATGGATAAATTACGCGCCTCTCATTTTTCGGTTTTGGAGTGGCGTGTTCGGCGTTTGATTACTTCCAGGTGGGTCAAAAGCAGAGGTAGCTCATGTGAGTATCCGGGCTCTTTATTTACTTTTCTGAATGGAGAGAAGTTGAGAGAGGAAGAGAGAGAAAGAAACAGCCCAAAAAAGAGTTCTTACTGGGGTTGTCACACGGAAATCTTACAGGCGGGTTAGATTTTTAGTATTTAAGCTCTCTTAAACTTTTCATGGATCTATCTTTTCGATTACTTGATATGGATTTTTTGTTGGGATAACAGAGCTGCCAGCATGAGACCATGTTATAAAACCAAGAAGTTGTTCATCAAGAGTAACAGCTGTCCCCTCTTTCTGCCTTACTGTGCTGCTCTGGATTCATTTATGGTTAACACGGGCTCAATCCATCAATCAGGGGACTTGGACTCATCAAGGTCTGCCATTTTCTAGAATCAAAGAGAGAGCGTGAAGTAAACATGGGCGGGAAGAGGACGTGAATGAAACGCCTTTGTTTTCTGTCGCCTTTGACAACCACTCCCACTTTGGATGAAAAAAGTTACAAAATTCCGCCATAGAAACAACGTAGCGTAAAAAAAGATTGTGTTCGATGAGGATGAACGCGCCAGTGAAACATCGCGGCGCATTGAAATGAAATACCTAGCCCTTGGCATCTATTTTCATAGTTTTTCGTTCTCCTTGCGTCTCATTCTTTCTTCCACTGTCCTGACTTATCCTTTGGAAGAATGCCACCTGCCCACGGACGTCAATGAGTGCTATTTTTCTTCCCTCTAAAGTAGCCCTTTTCTTAAGAGGAAGGATCGGAGAAGGAAGGAAATTTATGAGCCTTGTGGAGAAGACCCAACTACGAATAAGGGATACGATACCGCTCTCTCCCAGATCACTTGCCTTACTTCTCATTCGTTGGTAAATAGAGAGGAGACTAGGAAAAGTCAAATACAGCACGGACTCATTCCTCGATATGTACTCACACGTATTGCAACCACTGTCAAGATTCCTGAGCTGTAGCCGCAATTCGCCTGGAGGAGGACAGTAACGCAAGGGTCGCTTGCTGGGCATATGCATGCTTTTTCACCTACTTCTTATATTTTTGTGTGATCTAGATTCTATCATCATTCCTTGTCACACGTGTATTTTACACGTCTTCGTTGTAATGTTTTTTTTTGCGTTACATTGCAGTAGCTGACTAACAGACTGACTGCATCTTGGATACATTAGGAACAGGTCGAAAGCAAACATTAACAGCCTCTCACGAGGAAAAAAGCAATTTTTGTTAGGTGTTTGTCATCGGAATTATCCTGTACTACATGCATCCTTCTACTGCACTCCTGCCTTTGACACCCTGGAAAGTGAGGTTAAGAAAAGCGAAGAGTCATGCGTGTAGAGATCCATGGTCTTACAGACAAAAGCTTCAGTAAGGTATTGTAGCACCACGACATAGCCCAATGAAGAAGAGGATCATTCGTTGGCGCCCTTTGAGCCTTGGGAAAGGAGCCCACTGCAAACGGCGAAAATTGTACACCCACAAATCAAAACAAAAGCAAGCAACGAAAATAACAACGAAACAAAAAATGATACCACACATCACAAATACTACGTGTATTCTCATCCTGTGTATAATTTACATCTCACCTACTCGTTCCCTCACACACGTCCTGTTGCGCTCGGTGATTGGAAGACATATATCTAGAATGTTCACGCCGCAATGTTATTCCTTTTTTCATTTGTCATTCTCTTGTTACATATCTCTCTCACCCTAACATCCAAAAAGTCCTTCACCGAAGTAACCCAAGATGCACGATCATGAGGGTTGAAGAAACATCCCATTCTCTCCCTTCAAGTCTTTTTTACGGTCAGTGCGAACATTCGGAACAAAGTAAAATGAACCCATTTACACGAATCTTCTCCACAGCGTTTGTTTATTCATATTTTTTCCGGTAACGACTAGTGGAGCGCCTGCACCTTTTTTCACCCGCCTGTATTCACCAAGATGATGTTTCTTCTTCCCTCTTCCCTCTTCCCTCATGCTACGACTCCTATCAATCCTATCGACCGAATCGGCATTTCAAGAACCAGCCTTGCACCTTTCGAGCGGAAGTCTTGGTACCTCATGTAATAAAGGGGCCAATTCCTTTTTTACAGATAGGAAAAACATGTTGTTCTCAAAGAATAGGAACTCTTTGTTGTACTACTTTTTTTTCTTTGGGCGCAAAACAAACTCGAGAAAACAAAACAAAACCGCCCTATCGATGCATTTTAGGTTTGGGAGTTGTTATTGTGATTTTTTACCAGCTTGTAGTACACCCGTGTTTATATGGTAGATGAAGGTCGTACAAAATGTGTCTTTTCTGGTAGCACCATCTTCAAAGGATGAAGATATCGCTTTGAAGAAAAAAAAGGAAAGGAACGGAGAGAAGGAAGGCGGAAGGGAGCAAGGGAAGGAAGAAAACATGAATAGATGGATGGGGATAGAGGCGGAAGGAGGACGAAGAGGAGGAAAAGGACTAAAAGGGAAGAGAATCCTCCAGCAAGTGGCACGTAATGACTTCTGCGCATCATGGTAAAGTGTCGGGTCAACATGCGACGAATTTCTCCAGTGGAGATTAGTTGAAGTTCTATAGACCGGGTCTAGACGACTGCGTTTAATCTTTGTCAAATGTTTTTCCACTTTCGTAAACAAATACCAAAAAACAAAAAAATAAACAAACAAAAATAAAACAAAAATTGAGAATGCGTAGCCCTTGCTAGAGACAGTTTGATAACTCAGGTCCGTAGTGCAATGAATCCATCCTCTCTATCTCTTCTTCCCTCCATCAACTCTTGCGCATTGACTGGTCGTTGTGGAGTGGACGTATCTATGAAAGAGTATCATTTTGTTTTCATTCCAAGAAATTCTCCATCATACCCTTTCTCCTTCTTTCTTTCATCGCAGCAATACCTCTTGGGATCATGTCCATCCAAGGGGACCCAGACAAGAGATAAAGGAAAAAAATGTGAGCAACGCCAAGAAAATAAAACTCAAAAATTGGGCGATGCAGTTAGGCCAGAGACGATGAATCAAAGCAAATAAAAGTCAACAAAGAAAACAATCGGATGATTTTAGGTTTGCTGAAGACTAACGCCGATCGCTAGCTTGTTTATGCACAAAAAGGGCTCCCTCACTCTTCTCCCTCTTTCTTATGTGTCTCTCCTGCCTTTGTCTCTTTCCTTCCTTTTCATTTCCTCTCTCTGACCTTCAATGGTACGTGGAGAAAGAAAAAAAGAAAGAAAGAAAGAAAGAAGAGCGGAGTAAAGAAAAAAAAAGCATACAAAAAAAGACAATCAAATCGAGTAATGCGACATTTTGAATGGAAAATAAGGTTTGTATGGTGTGTGTGAATTCATTTGGAGGGAGAGAACTACAGTGGGAGAGAGAGATGTGAGAAGGAG
Source organism: Linnemannia schmuckeri (assembly GCA_029449235.1). NCBI lineage: Eukaryota > Fungi > Mortierellomycota > Mortierellomycetes > Mortierellales > Mortierellaceae > Linnemannia > Linnemannia schmuckeri. The sequence continues at coordinate 237,595 of JANATG010000014.1, read as the reverse complement.
ATGTGGGAAAATGAACCAATGAAGGGATGTTGTAAATAATGTATGGAGACTGAAAGTGAAGCCCACCTTGCATTTTACACAGGAACAACCACCTGCTACTCTGCACTTCATTTTTCCTTTCATCTGTAATCAAACCATGCGTACACAGCACTGCATTGCGAACGTCTTGATACAGAAAAGTGTGTGTCTGCAGCGAAATGCAGACATTGCAGCACGCGAACATGTTCTAGAGAGAAAACAATACATGAAGCGCAACGAAATGACGGAGTACACTCAACAACAAAAGAGAGTAACCTAAAGGTGAAAGAATGGACAGGAAGAAGGATGAGAGGAAAAACAAACAAACGCGTGCAAATGGTCTCTTTGAAAATTCAAGCTTAACAAGCATTTATTCCACTGACCATGTTTTTCCCTCTCCGATCGGGAAACCCACACCATAACCACATCTCAGGACGAACAGATGTGGAGGAGAAGAAAGAGCGAGACATTAGATAGAATGGGAGGCGAGCATGTTTTGAGGTGAGAGCAATCGCGAGTGAAGAAGCAACCCAAAGGCATCGTCCACTGACATGAATACGAAGGGGTGGGACATTATTTCAGCCTCATTTTAGAAAGTTACTTTAGAAAAAGAGCTTTCTTCAAGGTCGTGAGGATGGCGTCGATGTTTGGGTTCGGCGACTCTGGCCAAAAGAAGAGCACCTTCTTTCAACAAACGAGTCCTTCCATCTTGTCGAGTAATGCATATCTACCTATACCACATATCCATCAACTACATCGTGTACAAAATCCATTCACATACAAACAAACAAGCAACAAAATTTGTGAGCAAAGTAAACAATGAGCACTACGAGGGTGGCCTTTCCCGTTTTTGTGCCCAACATGGTTGTTGCGCCAATGCCCATATCCCTTTTTATTTTTTCTTTCGTATTTGCTGACAATATAAAAAGAACATACCGCCCCTAGGTTCGATCTTTGGCACTCTCCTTGTTTCTCTTCCCCCCCGTCAACTCCCCGCCCCTCTTCCTCTACCCTCCTCCTACTTCCCCTCACCATCCCTCCTAGGCAAGACCCATTTCTCGCTACTCCCTGCCCCACGGTCGACAGTTCCATCAGTAGCATCCTCCTTCTCCATATCCACAGCCCTCCTCCCTGATTTTCACCCCTTGTCATGGCTTTCGACATCCGTGAAGAAGATGAGCAGCAGCACGACGAATTTGACGAGTATGAAGATGTCAAACAGGCTAACCGCCCCAAATTCTACCGTCGCCGCAAATTCTGGATTTGCTGCATCCCCACAACTATCATTGCTATCATTATCGCTGTAGTCCTGGCCCTCTATGTCATCATGCCTAAGATTGCCCAAGGTCTCATGAACAAGGCCACCATCAGCTTCTCTCAGATTGTAAGTCGCTCCTCCTCTTTTTATTGATGGAGGGTATGGGTAAACGCAGAAAAGCTCATACTCCATGGGTACTAACAACTCTTCCTCTCTCGCCACGCGACTCTTCTACCGCCTCTCCCCCTTCATCGCGCTTTTCCCTCATCTTCTCCTTTTTTTACCTTTCTTTCCCTTCCTTTTCACGTCCACTGAAACGCACCCTCTTTACCTCTCATATCTTCCATCTCTCCATCTGCTCCCTGTCTCCAATAACTCATCTCCCCATACTTCCCTATCCTACCACTCCTCTACCCCTCTACCTTACACCTGCTCCTCCCTCTTCGTTCCTCTCTCTCCCATCATCACCATTCTTCTCTGCACTGTCAACACACGCCCTCGTTCTCCTTCACTTTTGACCACTTGGTCTCATCACCTGTAACACCTCTTTATCTCGCCATCAATGCATCACGTATGTAGGACATCACCAACCCCTCTGCCACCTCGATGGACATTGTCATGGTCGGAGAGATGGACAACACTGGCCCCTTCCACGCCGACATCTCCTTCCCCGGCACCGTCACTGTCTCCTGGAACAACAAGGTCCTCGGCACCACCATCATCCCTGGCACCAGCACTGCCTCGTAAGTTGTATTTTTCGGCCTTGTTCACTTTGCTCTCCATTGTTGTAGATTTTGGTCCCCTTCTGTTTGTGTGTCCAGTTAATTTGAATATCTTGTTATTTGATTTCTGATCTTTGAGTGTTATTCCCTGGATGTTACTGACTGTTCACGTCTATACCTTCATTCTACTCTCTTTCACAAACAGCGGTGGTCACGGTACTTTGGACCTCCAGAGCAGCTTCCAGGTCACTGATGCTGCCGCATTCACAGAGTTCACCAGCTACATGCTCAATGCCGAGACCTTTGTCTGGCACCTCTCTGGAAAGCTCAACGTCAAGGCCCTTGGCCACACCGTCAAGGATCTCGACCTCGACAAGGACATCACTGTCAATGGTATACATCCTTTTCACTGCTGTCACCTATGCTATGTCGCTCTCTACTCTCTCTGCCTTGTTTTATATCTCGAATATAGATCCTAATTCATCCATTATTTCACTTTCAACCCCCTTTTTCCCAATCATCTCCCCCACGTCTCATCTTGCTTCGCTCTTACAGCATTCCATGGTCTCTCGGGTGTCAAGATCGAAAAGTTCTCGCTCCCAGGCGACGACCCCACCGGAAAGGGTATCCTCGTCAACATCGATACCACCGTCAACAACCCCTCGGCCATCCAGATGTACATGGGCTCCCTCACACTCGCCATCTCCTACAAGGACACTCTTATGGGATACGTCACCTCGTCCAACTTGACCATGGTCCGTGGCGCTCAGACATTGAGCATGAAGGGATACCTCGTCCCTCAGTCCACCCCCGAGGGTCTCGCCATCACATCCGAGATGATGTCGCGCTACATTGGCAACGTGGTCACCGAGACCACTGCCACTGGTTTCGAAGTCAAACCCGACGGTGTCAACTCGGTCGAGTGGCTGTCGACAGCTGTCAAGCAGCTCAAGCTGATTGTCCCTCTCCAGAGTCCAGCTCCCCTCCAGCTCATCAAGGCCTTAAATCTCGGTGCTCTGGGTCTTACTTTCACTCCTCCCACCGCCTACCAGCCCGCCACTACTTCTACTGGTGTCATTGCCAACTACTCGCTCCCTGACGGTTTCGGTTTCAACATTGCGTTCACTCAGGTCGCCAACTCGTTCACCATCACCCGCGGAGGTGTGTCGATCGCCAGCTTGAACTCGAGCTACAACCCCTCGACCTCCAACATGGCTGCTGGCACCTTGACCTTTGACCTGTTGCAGACTCCTCTGACTGTCGAGCAGGCTTCGCAGACAGCCTTCCAGGAGTTCAACCGCGACTTGACTGTCGGTGCTGACCTCCCCTTCAACGTTGTCGGCCAGGCCTCGGTCTATGCCAACACGTCGATCGGCACAGTCAACCTGGTCAACATCCCCTTCAATGCCTCGACTGCTCTCAGCGGACTCCAGAGCCTTGCCAACCCTGCTCCTTCGATTGCTTCTCTGCAGGTTGTGTCGGGTACGACCACTGAGCTGACCATGGCCATCACTGTTGTCATTGTCAACCCCTCGTCGATCTCGCTTAGCGCTGGCGATATTGTGCTGAGCCTTGTCTACAAGGGTGTCGCCCTCGGCACTGTCACGATGCCTAACCTTGCCATTGTCCCTGGCGCCAACACCATCCAGGCTTCATCGTCGATCAACCCTGCTGCCTCTCCTGAGGGTATGGAGCTGTTGACACTGTATACCAGCGGAGCTGGCGCCACTGTCAGCATTGTCGGCACTCCCACCAGCACTGCTGTCGAGTCGCTCAACCTTGCCTTTGGCGCTTTGAACATTGAAACCCAGATGCCTGGTCTCCCCACCAAGCTGCTCGGAGGTGCCTCGCTTGTTGTCCTCGATACCACGCTTGTCGATGGCCTCGCTCAGACGGTGGTCACTGTGAACAACCCCTTTGTCCCTCCCATGACCATCCTGTCGATCGACACCAAGATCACCTACAACGGTGTTGCTCTCGGAACCGTTGTCTCGACCTTTGGCAGTCCCCCAGTCATCCCCGGTGTTGGCGCTGGTACTATCACGGCTCCTCTCCTTATGAACACCAACCCTCATGACCTTGTGACCTTGATCCGTGCTCAGGCTGTCTCCAACGGCTTGAACACTGATGCCTTTGACGGCCTCCTCGCTCTCCAGGCTGGCGGCAACCCCTCACCCGACCTGTTTGTCGGCTTCAACGTTGCCGAGTTTGTGACCAAGGCCATGGCTGGACTTGCTGTCGACATCACCATGACCACCACTGTCAAGGTCGGCGACTACCAGGTGACGATGCCCTACACCCAGACCGGTGTCCCCACTGGCACTGACCAGACCATCCTCAAGCTCATCCCTGTTGTTGGTACTCCCATCGCCCAGATCCTTGTCAACGGCTCAGCTCTCGCTTTTGATGCCATTACTCTCAACGCTCCCACCGAGACCAGCTTCTCTACTGACATTATCGGAGTCATCTCCAAGACCGGTCCTTTGGATGCCGAGATTGTGTTCCCCAACCCCCTCACTGTCTCGTTCAACGGCAAGGCACTTGGAAACATGGCGATGCCGACTGTCAAGGCCATTGCCAACCAAGGTGCTGCTTTGGATCTGAAGAATGTCCCCTTCACCATCTCGGACGGCGCAGCCTTTGCCGATTTCACCAGCTTTGCTTTGAACAACGAGAAGTTCGAGTGGACCATCTCGACCACGGGCATTGTTGTCAACGCCATGGGAGCCTCACTCCCTGGTGTGTCGATGACCAAGACTGTCACTCTCGATGGATTCAACAAGCTGCCTGGCCTGCAGCTGCTGAACTATGTCATCAGTTCTATCGACGATGCTGGTATGCACATGACTATCAGTGCGTCGCTATCGAACCCCTCGACCATCGGTATGACGATCCCTGTCTCGCAGTTCGACACCCAGTTCGCCGGCCATGTCCTTGGACCCGCCTTTGCCTATAACATGGCCTTGGTCCCTCACAGCAGCTCAAGCTTTGCATTGAACGCCACCATTGCTGCTGACGGTACTGACAAGACCCCTTACATCAAGGGTATCTTCCACAACGCCTTGACTGGTGTTGCTACTCCTCTCACGGCCCAAGGTGTCGCTGCTCCCGGAGTGTCGTGGCTGGATGCAGCGATCAAGAGCCTTCTCCTCGACACGGCCTTGCCTCCTCTGCAGGAGGCTCCAATTTCGTCGGTCACGATCAACTCGATGGAGATGGACTTTGCTTGCGCTACTTGTGTGTGGGCTCCCACGGCGCTCTCGAGCATCACTGCAGACACCAAGCTTCCCTTTGCGATGGATGTTCCTATCCATCAGCTGGCTCAGAACGTGCAGATCCTGGACGAGAATGGCCAAGTTGTCGGTACTCTCAACACGCCATACTCAGATGCGACCACTGTCGGCTCCAAGGTCTCGACCAACACCCCCGCAGCTCCATTGGTTGTTGCAGAAGGTTCTCATGACATTTACACAGCCTTTGTAGGTGCCCTGAACTTGGCTACCAACTACACACTTGGTCTCCGCGGTACTGCTGATTCGATGTTGAAGCTCGGCCCATTCGGTTTGGTCGAGATCAAGGGCATTCCTCTGGACGTCAAGACTACGATGGCCGGACTTCAGGGACTCAACAACATTGAGTTCTTGTCAGTCATCCAGATCTATCCCAACTGGCAGGCTGGGTTCACCTTCGTTTCTACCGTTGTCAACATCCACAACCCCAGTCAGCTTACTCTTAACATTGGTACCATGGGCATGGAAGCTGGATACAAGGGATATGAACAGGAGAACCGAATCGGATATACCGAGATCTTTAACCTTCGCCTCGTCCCCGGAGACAACATTGTTCCCTCACTTCTTGGCCAAAGCTACACCGCACCTAGCGCTGGTGTCTTCGGAACCGACCTCACTCTGCTTTCTCCTACTATGACCTTGTGGGCCAACTCGACTGCAACCTCTAACCCTGCCTTGAACGCTGGTCTTTCGACGCTTAAGACATCTCTCGCTCTTCCCCAGAACCTCATCGTTCCGAACCCTCCACCACCAGCATACGGCAATGTCTGGACTGTCAAGATTCTGCCAACCACCGTTAATGATGGCATCATCGAGATGACTACCACGGTCAGCAATTCATTCCTCTACGAATTCTCGGTAACAGGAGATGCCACCAAAGCTGAGAACGACTACGCTTTTGACCCATCCTTCCTCTCAGTTAAGGCAGGAGTCAACACATACAGCCCCATTCAGTTCACGAATGACTTGCAGTACACACTCAAAACAGGCGAGTCCAAGACCATTACTTTCAAGATGAAGCTTCAGAGAGTTGGCGCACAGGCGCTCATGCTTAGGTTCATTGAGAACATCATCCCTGCTGCCGCTGCCGGTCCCCTCAATTCATTGTCTGTCTCTTGGTCACCCAAGGTTACTGTCCCTGGCTTCCCTATTGGTTTGTTCCCTGATATGAGCAGTGGTATTTACTACCCTGAGACCGCGGGTTTAATCACCCTTCAGACCGGACCTGACTTTGCCTTGATTAAGGACTGGTACTACAAGGAGTACGCTTATACCCCTGCCCCCATTGTGGCCCCTACACCTGAGCCAGTTGTTTCTCCTACTACACCCTCAGTCGCACCAAGCCCAACTCCTTCACCTGAGACCACCATCCCTCCCGTTGCGCCTGCCGCTTAAGCGATCGTTAACTTTCTTTCAGTCCTACTTCCTATGTTCTTTATTTTCTTGAATGCCAACAGATTAATTCGCTTCCTTTCCCGTCCGTACACTCTTTCATGTCTTCCTCCAACCCATCACACCCCCTTGATACCCATTGAACAATTATTTTCAGTGTCCAAAATAAACGTATTATACATTTTTGATCACAAAAATACAAAAGCCATCATCTTGCTCTGCGTCTGCATTCAACTCCTCGTGAACAACAGGTGCCCAGGAGCGCAATGATTTAATTTTATTCTTTCTTTCGGTTACCTTCAAGATGGCCTGTGCGCGGGATCTAGTGATGGAACCATGCTAAACGATCTGGTTGCTCTTTTGTTTTTTGTCCGATGACTTGATCCGTGCGTGTGATCTGAGAATGACGTCATGCTTAAGCACTGCTTGTAAAAAAACGCCCCGTACATGACGTCTGGGATGCTATGCTTTCAGCACTGCTTTTGTTTTTGTATTTGTTCCAAACCATCGCACAGACTTGTGTTACTTTGCTTATCACGCCACTGCCGAAGAGATATTGAGAATGAGAAAAACCTGTGTCAATTATTTTTTTTGTAATGATCATCTCCTCCTTTTTTCTTCGACATTTCCAGACAAAACACATCGACTCATCACAAAAAAAGTCAAATTTTTTTGTCCCTCGTCTGCACCACCTGTTCAGTCAGATTTTTTTATGCTCATCTCCACCTATGGAACCTTTCTGAATACACACACATATTATTATTGTCAATATTCTCAGTCAATTTCTTAATAACATGTTGTGGATGCCTAGTTTCTATTGAAAAATTTGATCCGGGTCACTAGCTTGAGACTTGGATTTAAACTCAAATAACAAGCAGGCTAGGGGAAAAAAAGGACTGCAAGGCAGTGCGTTTGCTTGTTTAGCAGGTGGCGCCCTTAAGACCGCGAGCAAGAGCTAAGAAAACAAATGTAAAAAGAGCTATCACTACAGTCTATGAGACCTGACTCAAAATTCACACCACGGCGCATCAATTCTTCTTACAAAGAGAAATCAACTAAGCCATCCATACCTCTATGGCAGAAAATGGTGTCATCGTTTGCGTTGGTAGCAATAAAATCGAACTGTTGATCACCTATAGAAAGAAAAAACAAGAACAAGCGTCAGTCACCATATTGTCCTATGCTTTAGCTGTTTCGATTCGATACTCCAGAGCGGCGTCACCACTTAGTCCTCCCAACTGGCATAAATGAAGGAATGTAGTCGTTTCCTCTTTTTTTTTTTCTTTTTCACTCCTCTTCCTCATGATCTTTTCCTTCTCCCATTTCTACCATACACGCCAACAAATGACGTTCACTACCTCCATTGCTATCTTCGCTCCCGCCGTCCTCTTTATGGTCTATGCTCAGGCTAGGGTCCACTCCAACCTTTTCCAACTACATTACCACTCCCACTCAGCTGACGCCTACCAGCCCTGCCACCGTCACTCCGGTCCTATTGTGCATAGGCGAGCAGTACTGCTTTACTCAGACCGACAACCTTTCGAACCCCATCATCCAGGGAGCCAAGTACATTGTCATCGGACGATTTTTTTGGATGACTTGTTTACACCTACAACAGTGACTGTGTGAAGTCTATGAGGCTAATGGCCAGTTCTGCACCGTCCCTGCCGGCCAGCAGACCTTTAACCTTTGCCTCCGTGATAGGCTCGTTATTTTAGTCAATGTATTGCGCGTTTCAATAAAAATGAACAAAAAAAGTGACTACTAATCTGGCATTAGATCTAATCCTTCCAGCCTCTAATCTTACTGGTTGTGTCTCTAATCCTCTTCCAAAAAAAAATTTCTACAAACTACCAGTGCGGTGAAACGCTTTTCGTTTTCTTTTTCACCTATCCTTTTCGCCACAACCATGTCCAAGAACACTAAAAGGCGCATCCTTACACGAAATGAATCTGGGACCAATCCTTCCCTCGTCTCTCTCCCCTACTCTTCTTCTCCTAAACGTCGTAATCGTTCGCCCTCCTCAGACGAACCCCTTATTCCTCGCCGAAAGACGAGGGGCATACGACCCCTTGCACCGTCTCCAACTACACCAAATAGACCTCTCTCCTCCCCTTCTCCTTCTCCTCCCCCTCCTCCTCGTACTCTCTCTCCTCCACTTCCACCTCGTAACCCCTCTACCCCTCCCTCTCCCTCGACTTCTGCCTCCGCTACTTCTGCTGCCACCTCTACCTCTCGCCCTGCAACTCCTGGACGTCCTCACACGGAGATTCCAGAATCTATTACACTGCGTATCAACCTTCGCTACGGGCAACCGTACACCCACTGTCGAGTCCGCAACAGCTGGCCTGCTGCTGCTGTTTGGAGCTTTCGCTGGGAGGAAGACACGCTGGACTCACTAATTGCAAAGGTCAGACACCGGACGGATCTCCCAACACTGAAGGACTTTGAGTGGGAATTGGGCCAGACGTTGTACATAAAACCAACGCACAGCACCCCCCAACAGCTTTTCTTAAGGCTGGATGATGAAGACTACGAGGGTAAGCTCAAGCGTGCGTGGACCGCGGAGGCCAAGCGACTAAATGACACCGATAAAGTAGTGATCGACCTTTTCGCCTATCTCACGGATGCCCAGGTCCAGGTTCCGCCTCAGCCTCGCGTCCCCGCTCCAGGAAGGCAGGACACAATTAGAAGGTCTTCTCAACGCCGCATTCAAGAGGAGGACGGGCGAATTGAGCTCGCCATTGGCCAAGGAACCCTTAATCCAATGGGCTCCATGTCAAGGGCTTATTTCGCAAGGAGTCTGGCCAAAAGGGTTCAGCAGACGCCACTCGATCAACTAGCAGTACCCCAGACAGCGACTTTTCGTCAGCTTCAACATCTGGACGACGAGCGAGCAGCTCTCGACCAACACAATACTGTACAGAACGAGGAACGACATGATAACTACATCAGTATACAAGCTACACTCAGAATCAATATAGCGGACCTACGACACGCGCTTGGTTTGCCCGATATCAATTTAAATGGGCTTGTAAACTTTGATGTTGGTATCCCTGCCCGCCCTGAAGATGATCTTAGAGACGCTGATCATGAAGACGATGACTAAGCATATGAATAAACGTTTATTGTGATTTGAAGTTCAAAAAGCCACGTTCATACCCGCTGTGTGAAAACAAATTGATGGCCAACCCGTCTTTGCTTGCGCATTGGCTGAATGCTAAGTCTAGCACTGGTTCAGGGAGGTGGTGAAAAGCAAGGTAGCCATTTTTTTGAATATACCTCTTGACCAAAGAAAACCCGGTTTCGATGGGATTGAGGTGAGGAGAATATGGAGGTAAAAAAAAGAGTAATGCTCCGCGAGTTTCAATGGCATCTTGAAACTGTTTATACATATGAATGCGGGCATTATCAATAATAACAATTGAGTTGGGCATGGGCCAAGGATGGAGATGAGGGAGAATGGTGTTAACAAATGCATCGTGGAATGTTTGTCTGGTAAAAGTCCCCGTAGTAAAGGACCATGCCAAAAATCCTTTGCTGTTGAAAGCAGCTAGTGCAGAGACACGCTGGCCGCGTGAGAAAGGAAGCGAGACAATTGCCGGAGAGCCAATAGGCGCCCAAGCATATCTACGAATAGCGTCCCTTCCATCCTTGCTGGTTTCGTCCACGAAAATCAGTTGCTCGGGAAAGTTGTAGAACGGTCGAAGACTGAACTTGAAATCCTCCAGCTCCACGGGAACCGCTTCACGCGCTCGCTTTTCGATCTTTTTCCTGCTCAACTTCAGGACATGACGCAATGCACGGCAGATTGTCGGAATGGAAGTGTTTGGCACTTCAGGATACGTATCTTGAATGAATGATTGCACCTCCTCCAAATAAAAGCAAGGGTGCTCGTTCACAAAGGCCTTGACGCCGTTCTGTACGTCTATCGGCCATACCGGACGGGCCAACCGTTCAGTTTTCTTGTATACATGTCCTGTCGAGTTAAAGCAATCTGTAACAATGGCTTGTCAAGATATTTCTTTGTGCGTTATCAAACGAACGAACGGCATATCGCATTTCATTACCTGTCCAGCGCTTAACGCTAGCTGGGGATACACCTAGCAAAGTGGCTACTTCATTCATATCTACAGCCATAAAGCTGAAAAGAATAACCGCTCTCCATCGAAGGTCCTCTGAAAATGCCATTGTAAAAAAGAAAAAAAAGAAAGAGTGGAAAAAGAAGGAAGGTGATGAACAGAAAAGAAAAAGGGGAAAGTAAGGCACACAAACATTGCAAAAAAATGACTTTCTTTTTCATCTTGTGATCGGGCAGGTCTAGCTTTTAAACTGGCTAGAATAGCCCAATTCCCTCTCCTCGAATAAACTAGCACTTATGACTTTGAGGTAAAAAAAAAGTGCAAATCTATAAGTGTTAAATAAATCGAATGCTTTTACACTCTTTGATCCAACGGATAGTAAAGCAAGTCGAGCTGTTGGGCAGGTTTTTCGTGTTTGTGGCGCTAACGTTTAGTTGACTAATCGGAGTGACTAGAAAATTAATCGCTCAAAAAAAAATTAATAGGACTGCTTAAAGCGTGAATAGTAGCCAAAAAAATTCATTTTCCTTGAAACGCGCAATAAATGTCGGCCCGGCTACTGAAGATCAAGAAAGACGCATGTGCACGGTACTCAATCGAAATTTTGCGCACTGACTTGTCGTTTGTTATTTTTTAACTAATCGTTGTCGACTTTGCAACTCCTCTTTCCAAGTCAGAGCTGCTCTTCAGCTCGTGGGCACCAATAGGGACGATGGCATTATCTTTTACCAATGGGGTAAGACTTTTTGACTTCGGTATATTGTTCGTGGGCCTACAGTAAACTATAAAGAGCAGATAAAAAGGAGGGAGAAAATAGCGAGGTACAGCACTTGATTCTTTTAGGTGTTTGTTTATCTGATGTACGATAGACTAGGGCGGGCCCTCTTCAGTTCTCGTGCGAGTACAAATACAAATACAAGTTCGCCTATTATGAAAGTTTGTACGTTGGTTTTCATTGCGAAAGTCGTACGTACAACTTTTAACTTGACTAGTCCGTTTGCATGAGAAAAGATTTTGATGTATTTTATTGCACAGGGAGCTAAATGATGGAATGGTGTTACTCAGGAGAGGGTCGAAGGCCAGAGTTGTAGGACCGCTGTTAAGTCCTCAATTGGTATGGGAGAAGAGAAGTTGTAGGCTGAAGGAGGGTTGATAGTAGGGAGTAGTGATAATAGTGTCCTAAATAATCACACGAAACGATACACAGCAGTACGCCAGCGAAATTCTTGTTGGCACTGCTCTCGTCCAAGAAGTGATGTGTAAAAGGACAAAGAACAGACAAGAGGGCTGGGCGCACTACTAATACTATGTCTACCAAAGAATATGACTGCTAATCTAAGGCGTCGCCGCCGCTGTCTAGTCACCACCTCACTTTGCAACAACATGAGCGAACGGTGCGAAAAAAAAAAATCACCAGTACGAATATGGCGTACTTGAAACTACCATTATCCAATTTGGCCTGGCCAGTTTTTATCTGGCGGAGTCGAATGCTTGAAGGCTTAAGCTTATTATCCGAGGGCCAGGATCATATATGTGTAATCTTCTTTTATTGTAATAAATGCGAAAAATCCAGAAACTAAAACGTGTGCAAAGAAAAATAAGTTCTGCGATGGCCTCTGATCTGTCCCTCATCTTCTAGAAGGAGCCAGGGTGCAGAGAAAAACAAGAAGGGTGGAAATGAAAAACCAAAGGGGGGGGCATATATGGTCCTGACCCTCGGATAATAAGCTTGAGCTCTCAAGCATTCGGCTCCGCCAGATAAAGTCTTTTCACTTACCTTTTTAAGATAAGGAACACTTTGCTTCTCAGAGGGCTGGCGTCAAACTGAAGGATCCACGTATGGCTTCGTTTTGTTCGTACTACACCAATGCAAACACTTTGAGAGAGCACTTCGTTTACATGGATAAGCACAGCTAGAAATCTATTTTCGGATGCCATAAGTGAACGCCTCAGTTCGACGCCAGCCCTCTGAGAAGCAAAGTATTCCTTGTCATAAAAAGGCAAGTGAAAAGACTTGTCACTTCCATGGGGATGGAGCCGAGTCTAATCTGTATTCATATTCAGAATTGAAGAGGGCCCAGGAGTAGGAAGATAGAGTCCGACATTTTTGAGAATTTACCCTGGGACTTGTTATGGCAAAGACGAGACCGACCGGAAACTGTCGCCTCTCGAACATGATCGGGGAGGGCTTGTCGTCTGTTGTCATAGTCGGCAGTTGTGGGATGAGGACCAAGTCGATGGCAAAAGGTCCTGTCAGAATTTTTGCCATTATGCAGCGTGGCTTGAGACAGCGGACGACCGAGCAAGTTCCGTTGCAGAGCACTTTTTTTAGTCCACGTTCCTGAGGAAAATGATGGGCATGCCAACTTTCAGCACCAGCTTGTAGGGAGGTGATCCGCTGGTGTACAAAGAGTCGAAATATTCTGTATGATACTTGGCGAGGCCGTTAGTATCTGAATCCGGAACGGAGTCTTGGCCAAGGTACTCTGTTACCCGCCAGGAAATAGTGAGGTTGCGAGGTCGCTAATGTGGTTAATATCCTTGTTTAATATTATCAAAATAGCTGTGCGTTTGATCTCCTGAGGTGCAAAGTTTGCAGTTGGAGATGTTGGAATACATGGTAAAGATAAGTTGGATCTCGTGCTTGTCGTTGAGATTGGGTCCTTGTTACATAAAAAGGATATGGTTGGGGGTCTTGATATTTTCATCAAAGACTTCAAAGGAAAATGTCTGCTCCTTGCCTTCACTTACACAAAGCGGAAAAATTGACGAAAGATAAAGTCCTGCTCTCGTCCGCCTTAACTCTCATATTGCGAGTGAAGTTGGGCGTCTTAACCTTGGGCCAGACGGTGTCAGACATCTTTAGACATGCATCCTCGATCTGGGTTTGAGAACCGTCCATAACAACCAACAGCACCTGTCGGAAGTCGCCACCGAACACGACAATCTTTCCGCCGAAAGGAATCAAGGGTCGATCCATAATAAGTCGAACGCTTCGATCCACCGACTCAAAGACTTGTCGATGCATCATAGATGCCTTGACCTTAATGACAGGCTCGGTCGCATGGATAACGGACCCGATTTGTTGCTCGCGGGTGATATTACAGGTCGAGTCTTTGAAATCTGGAATGGGGATCTTGAAGACGGAGTGAGCAGTACGCCCACCGTGGAGGATGAGAGCGGTAATACCGGACGATGCAAGGACAACAGTATTCTTTTTCATAACACCACTGGTGTGTTTGATCAGTGTGTTGTAGAGAACGGATTTGCTTGTACCGCCTGGCCCGTCAATGAAATAGAGGTTGGCCCTTCGGCTGCAGAGAAGTATGGAGACGGAGGCGATAATACGATATTGTCAAATATTTCCGCCGCTCGGCGTTCAAGCCTTGAACCAGACACAGGCACAAATGTACTTTCCTGCAGCTGCGGCAGTGCAAGGGGACTCTTCTCTTTTTTTTTTTTGGATCAATCAAATCGTAGTATATGGTACTGTAATTTGTAACTGCAGTACGACCATGCAGTACAACGCAGTACAACGCAGTACAACGCAGTACAACGCAGTACAACGCAGTACAACGCAGTACAACGCAGTACAACGCAGTACAACGCAGTACAACGCAGTACAACGCAGTACAACGCAGTACAATGCAGTACAATGCAGTACATTCAGTACATGGCTTCTACGCCCTGTAACTCATCGGGGCACGTGACACCCCTTGTGCGGGGGTCTTGAGGGGAGTTGTTCTTGGCTGGCCGAGGCGTTGGTGTCAGTGCCAGGTGTGATAGGGTCACTCATCGAGGAAGCGGGAGGAAGAAAGGTGGAGTTCCCCTCTACAGCCCCTGTGTTCGAGGGTGTGTCTCTAGGGGGGTGTTCAGTAAGTAAAGGTACGCGGGATGCAAACAATAACGAATGAACGGCAGCCAATCATCCGGAGTGCAAAAATACACTAGCGCACCTTTACTTACTGAATACCCGCTAGAAGCTAAGCCACTCTAAATCACCACACTTGCAACCTTGGACTCTCTCCCTCTGTCTTCCGTTTTCTTACCTTTTCTTCGTTAATTGTCGCATGTTTTTCTCTTTTCTTCTGTTTTCGTTTCTTCGTTTTCACCATTCCTGCCTTCTCCCTCGTCGTCGCTTACCACGAGTAATTAATAAGTAAGTTAAATACCATAAATAAAACACCAACCCTCTGAAAAAAAATTTATTGGGAAGCTGGGCACCTCACACGCTCGCTAAGAAACTCCTATGGATGTATGTGCACGCATGTCTTGTAGATGCACCAGTTCTCTGTCAAGAATTTTTTTGCTAGGATGCTAGGCATCTCGCACACTCGCTACGATACTCCTATGGATGTATGTGTATGCATATCCTGTACTGATGCGTCAATCCCCTTTCAAGAATTTTTTTGCTGGGAAGCTGAGCACCTCGCACACTCGCTAAGATACTCCTATGGACGTATGTGCAAACATTTCTTGTACTGATGTACCAGTCCTCTGTCAAGAATTTTTTTTTTGAGAGGACGCTAGGCGCCTTGCCTACCTGCTCACGATGAATGCTTGTGGATGGATATGCATGCATGTAGTGCTAATCAGTCTATTTATTGTGACCAAGCGTCTCTCACTCGGTGTTGCACGGCAGGTGCGTACTCATTGTCGCCTGTTGAACATTAACTTAGAGTAAGCTGTTTATATTAATTGTTTGCGTATAAAAGGAGGCACAAAATGTCCGCAAACAGAAAAAACTCCATCTCTTTGAACTTTCTCCATCTTCTTCCTAGCCCGTCCCACTCAAACGCTCTTTCAGCACCCTTTCTTTCGGCATGCCTCGCGGAAGCGCTTGTTCGTACTACGATTGTGGTCAAGATCTTCTTGTCGACGGTCCATCACTATCCAAGTCTCAGAAGAGCCACATTGCATCATACCATACAGTCCACCCCTTCACGTTCATTTGCACACATACCGATCGACCAACTACTTTCAATCGACAAAACGCCAAGGGCATGATTTCGTCTGCTACTGCAGATCGACCTTTACTTTTAACTCATCTCTACAACGTCACTATCAGCTCTGCATAGTTGCGAAAGGCACCGCTCTCAAAGCACTCAAGACAATGATGCAGGTCGATATTCCGGTTCCTGGTCCAGACGAAGCTTCACCTTTGCGTTCATCCGACTCTAGCGACGGCACCTCAAGTGACAGCACCATTGTTTCACACGTTCCTACATTAACGGCTCTGGCAGATTCTACTATTGGACGACTCCAGGAGAAAAAATGATTGAGTAACATCAAATTTCCTTGGAGACGTTCACCGAGTATACGACAGCCCAACACACCAAGTTCATGGTTTCAATGACCAAGCACCATATGACATCCTTGCAGGCCTTCACCACCGTTCAAGTTCAACAGAACACCAATCATCAGAGCGCCCTTGCGGAACAACATCGCAAGGCCTTCGAACAACAACGTGAGCACCTTGATATCCAGTGGAGAATTCAGAAGAGTTGTTGTGCGGTGCTTCGCTGACGGCATATAAAGTGCGATGCCCGAACCCGTCCGTGAATCTTTGCGCAGCTGATGCGCGTCTGCTAGAGTGCCTGCGGGGCGGAAACGGTTGATATTGATGGAGAGAATAGGAAGAATTCCATTCATTCGTATTGAAACATGATTTTCCCGACCATGTCCAGGCTAGGATATTAATTATCGTGCGAAGCCGGCGGTATCTCTTGGAGGATGTCGGAAATGGTATGTGCGTTATCCAACTTTTTGGTACTGCTTTTTGCATGGCGCTTAAAAGCTAAAGTATTGAAAATCCACTTTTTTCCACTTTCAGTACGGGATTGTACCGAAAATCCGCCTTTTTCACTTTCAGTACAAGGTTGTCCTGAAAATCTTGAAAAAACCAACAAATAGTACACATACTGAGATTGAATTGAATCTTTTTTTCTTTCTCTTTTAGATGAAGGACTGGTGTTGATTTGGGAGCGAAGGTAATAAAACGAAAGAGGAGAGAGACCAGGTAAGGTAGATATTGATGAAAAGCAAAATCAAGCAGGGGAATGGACAAAAATAATACAACCATTATATACGTACCCCTGCTAGAGTTGCGGGCTGGAGAGTCCCTTCTGATCGATAAAGCGGTGACTTTTGCCATTTCTTCTGCTTCTGTTGCTATCTTGTGATACAACCTTGTTCTAGAATTATTTGCTCCTCTTTCTGTGGTTTGCAAGTAGATTCTCCGCCAAGATGGAACTTGTCGTAGGCAAAGAGCTAGATGTTGTAGATATCCTGGCCAAGTTGATTTCGAAACGCAAAGATGAACGACAGTTCGAAAGTTTAATAGGCCCTCTTCTTTGTTGTTGGTTACTGTTGTTTGTTTAAGTGAGAGTCAACTTTCTACCTTCTTTATGGTTTCTGCAGTGTCGTTGTCTGTTTTTTTATGTTTCCTGGATATCTAGGTGTGTTGATGTTATGTATAGTCATTGCCATTGTCCATGAGCTCGAGCCTGTCCTGTGTCCATGAGCCATGTGCGCCCTGCTTGTTTGTTTGGGCGTGGTGAGGATAAATATTTGCAGCGATAGCAGCGATGGCAGTGATATATTACAGTTGTCGTCGTTTTTTGTTGTTATCGTCGTCATTGTTGTTGTCGTGGTTGTTTAATCATGTGTGTGTGCGTGTGTGTGTGTGTGTGTAGGGGGGGGGGGGGGATAGAAAGAAAGAGGGGACCAGAGCAGAAGGAGAGAGAGTAATGTATTTTTTAGAGAGAGAGAGCAGTGATGGCTCCCCAGGTTAAGCTTGATGTGAGGGCTGCAGAGAAGATAAGAAATCAGTGATCACAGAAATGAGATATGAGCACAAGCGCATGCGATTAAAGAAATCGAAATTGCTCCCAATTAGAATTAGACCTTCCGTTTCCCTTTTCAACTTGCAAGAAAAAAAAGGGTAAAAAGCGATGAACATGCACGATGGATTGTAATCTTGCTTTCAATAGCACGTTTTATTAAATCTGTATGAATGAACAAAGTGACGCTTACCGCAAGTCCTGACTCGAATGCGAATGTGGTTAAACGGACAGTAATTTATGCCGCAAATTGAACAAACATCTTCCCACGGCATACTCTCTCAGGGAAACATGGGCGGGAAGAGTAAAAAGCAAAAAGTGAGTACTTCCCACAGACTTTCAAGCATATGTAGCAAGAGTCACCACGATCGAACGATCCGGATAGAATTCGTCAGTCTGCATACATCGTAGACAACCATGCAGGGCTCACATGAGGTGGGTGCGGGGAGACTTGGAAGACGGAGCATTCTCAGGCGGCTCAAGAGTACAACACGAATCATTCTCAGTTTGTGAAGGGCCGGGGAAGAGGACAAACTGCAGCACTGTATAGTACTCAACATAATACAAATACTCGTCTACAGTGGCGTCGACAAAGTGTTCATGAACAGGACCATCGTTCGTCGTCGGAACCGTACAGACTTCCGTAATGCAGCTCATAGTATAGGTAATCCAGTAAAGGCTCGAGGAAACCGAGCTCCAGAGCGAGAGGAGAGATCTTTAGATAAGTTGCATAGGGAGGGCCCGAATAGGGAAGAAGAAGGCGAATGCATTGGCAATGGACGTTAAAAAACGGATGGAAATGTGAAAGGGGAAAAAGAAAAAGCAAGTTAAAGCAAGTGGAGGTGTGAATGGATGAGGTGGAGAGAGGGGAGAGGGAGAAGAGATAAAAACTAGGTGGAATTGTGGAAGGAGAAGAAAAAGGGAACCACGATAGAGGTGGAGGATAAGGAGAGGAGAGGGGAAAGAATAGATAAAGAAGAACTCCTTGAAATCAGGGGGTGGTCAAAATAGCAAAGATGGTGTTACTCAAGGAGAGGATCGAAGGCCAGAGCTGTAGGACCGCTGTTAAGTCCTCGATTGGTACGGGGGTAGTGATAATAGTGTCCTAGAGAATCACACGAAACGATATACTGCAGCGCGCCAGCGAAACTCTTGTCAGTACTGCTCTGGTCTAAAAAGTGGTGTGTAAAAGGACAAAGAGCAGACAAGAGGGCTGGGCGCACTACTAATACTATGTCTACCAAAGAAT
Source organism: Linnemannia schmuckeri (assembly GCA_029449235.1). Classification (NCBI taxonomy): domain Eukaryota; kingdom Fungi; phylum Mortierellomycota; class Mortierellomycetes; order Mortierellales; family Mortierellaceae; genus Linnemannia; species Linnemannia schmuckeri. The sequence continues at coordinate 218,742 of JANATG010000014.1, read as the reverse complement.
ATGACTGCTAATCTAAGGCGTCGCCACCACTGCCTAGCTACCACCTTATTTTGCAACAATGGGAAATACTAGGCTAACGGAGCATTCTCAACCAATCGTTTTGTTTCAGTTTAAAGATCGCAAGTCCACTCAATTCCTACTTTTTGCCCTGGTTTAGGGCAGTGCAGGGGTCACAACGGAACATTTTAGTGCTCTCTCATTTTCAATTTACGTTGAAGCGGTTTTCAAAACCCGCGTAAACGGAATCGCAAACCCGCACAAACGGAAACGAGAATATGTTGCGACGGAAAAAAAAAATGCGTTGCGACGGAATTTCAGTTCCGTCGACATAGGCACCAGACCACATTTTGTCGACCATGCCAGGCTTGCAGGGCACACATTCACGCCTCCAACACACACAGTGCAGAGACACACCAACGTGCATATAGAGACACACACTTCCAATATACATACAACAACATAGCGCGCGTATACACACAAAGACAGACATGCACATAGAGACACAGTCGTCCAACATATCCAACATACATACAGACTGTCAGAGCCACAACAAAGCACATACACACTCACACTCGCACTCACACTTACACTTACACTTACACTTACACTTACACACACACACACACACACACTCACTCACTCACTCACTCACTCACTCACACACACACTCACTCACTCACACACTTACACTTACACACACGCATCTGCCCTCACGCTGTAGTTCTCCACTCGAATTTTGCTCGTTTTATTTTCCCTTCTTCCTATCTGCCTCCATCTGCAAGACTGTCCCGAGTCAGAAAAGAGAGACTACTTTGCATGTGGGATACATGTTGCCACGGGCGTAGCACAAAAAGTGGACTGGTGCCTATGCCAACGGAATTGAAAAACCGTCGCGACGGAAAAAAAAATGCTTTGCGACGGTTTTTCAATTCCGTTGACATAGATGCCAGTCCACTTTTTGTCCCCAAGGCGAAACAGCAGGCCAGAACCATATATAAATACCAAGGAAAAAGCACATTCATCCCATACACACATACAAATACACACATACACACAAACACATAGACACACATAACACAAAACATATCCCACACATACACATACACAAACATTCCTCAATGACTGCCAACCGCGGAGACGAGTACGACCCCCTGGAGGATAGCGACTTTGACAACTTGGATGACGACGTCGAAGAAGAAGAGGAGGAGTGGGACGAGGAAGACGAGAATATGGAGGTGGAAGAGGAAAAGGAACCAGGATTGAGCAGCCATATCAGCTCTTACGATCCCGAGAAAGCGGGAACTATCGACAACGATGATAATTACCATAGTGATGTCCCGGAGGACGAGGATGCTTTATGGACCGTCAGGGAACGTCGACGTGTGTTAGCGCGTGGCGGCATGGTAGGAACGCAGTCGTCCCAGAGCCTGCAATCATCAGTAAGTATATGTAACAGTTTTCGTTACTGCAGCGTGCATTCATCGCTCCAGTCTTGCTACTGCTGACACAGCACTGTTGCCCTTACTAGGCTGCTGTCAAGGCTGTATGTCGTATGGAGAAACGGCCGATTGACAGCATCATGAGCGCGAACGACAACGACATGGAGATATCGGATCGAGCGGCATCGGGCAGCAGCAACTCAACAACTACAACCTCGAGGGGTGATGCTCATCCGTCCGAACGACCAACTCGGAAGAGGCTCTTCCTTGGTAACCAGGAGTCACCGACATTTCCGATGGGAGAGATAATCTCTTCGACCTCTACCCTTTCAGCAGTCGACCAGACGACATCAGCGTATGAATCAACCTCGTCGGATGATCTCTTTACCTTCGCTGTTCCGCAGACGCCAGCTCCTCGTTCCAGTCGGTCAAGGACGCCAGCTCACCGCCCCGCTGGAAGCATTACGCCGGTCCGGTCACAAGCAGGAAATAGGAGTGAGTTAATCAACAAGCCGGTGTCTTTTCCACGAACGGCATCTGAACCCAACCTCAGAGATATAATGCAAGACGAAATTCCTGGTTCAGCTGGAGTACCCTTCTCTCCTCGCCAGAAGGTTGCCATGTATGAGAACAAGCAAATCTTGCGGGACTCAGGAGGCAAGCCCCATCGACAACGATCCACACAGCTCCTACCATCCCCGTCACCATCCTTAGCCAGTGGAACCCCAGCTCAATCCTTGGCTCCGTCATTACCAGCGTTGTCTGTTGGACAGAGAACACCTAGCCGCTCGACTCTCTCGCTTACTGTTTTGTCGCCCTCAGCAGCCAACTTTCAAAGACCTTCACGACGTGTTGCCCATGATATGATTTGGAAGGAGCTTTGCAGTACTCTTCCTCTTGGCACCGTCCCGACCACGCAGCAGTGCCTCGACCATGCCCCGAAGGAGCTGAAGCACCTCGCATCCGTCCCGATCAAAAAGCCGACGCAGAAACGCAGCCTGCACGGATTCTTCTTTAAGAAGGTCGGCTATAACGGCGTTACATGCCAGGTTCTCGTATTCAAAGCCAAAAGAGTTGAAGGAAGAGAGATCATGGTGCACAAGCCTTGTGGGCATAAGCTCGCCTACCATGGCAGCTCACAGTTGCGTATGAACCATATCGAGGAGGCTCACGACGAGATCCGTCAAGCGCTAATGGATTTCCGCGGCCTTCAGATGATGATTGCATCCAAAAATAACGCAAATCAGTGGCAACAACACCTCAGAAATATAACAGACCCCCAAGTAGAATACGATGGAGTGCGAGCGGATGTTCTGAGGGCTCTTCAAAAACCCACAGAGACAGAACAGGGCAGATTTGTCGGATTTCTCCTCTCTCTCGTCACCAGACAAGGCGTCAGCTTTGCAGCTCTTTCCTCGTCTGTTTTTCGAGACATGATCGCCCTCGCCAACCCCCCGCTCAGTATCCCAGGTACCTCTACTTTGCAAAGGAATCTCAGCGAACGGGTCAGCAACTGGAAAATGGCCATGGTCACTCATCTCGAGGAGACCATGTATCGAGGCGCTCTAACAATGGATACGTGGAGCAACAGCACTGGAGACAGGAAGTTTCTCGGGGTAACACTCCACTTCATGGGAACCGACTTTCAAACGAGGACGCTTGCGATTGGTATGGCTCCCATGGGACAGCCGCAGTGTGCGGAATATCTTTGTGATGAGCTGGGTAAGATATTGCTTTTTGTTTGATTTTGCTTCTTTTTTATGTCTATCGCCATTTTATCTGCTACTACATTGATGTGAAATAGTAACTTTTTCTTTCATAGAGAAAATTGTTAACGAATGGCGTCTTCAGGGAAAGCTGCTCTCTATCACCACCGACGGAGCCTTCAATATAAAGAAATGCGTGGAACTTTTCAGGGAGAGACAGGACCCACTGGAACGAAAGGTTTTATGGATACACTGTGCTGCACACTCGATTCAGTTGTGTATCAACACGGCGCTAGGCAAAGGAAAGAAGGAGCCGGAGTCTGCGACTAATCTTCTAAAGAAGTGTGAGCAGATCGTTCAGTTTTTCGGCGGTTGCGGTGCGGCAAAGAAGGCTTGGGAACAGGAATAGAAGTCACGCGGCAATGAGAAGGTGTACAGGCTAGTTAAGTCGAACGAAACACGATGGAACAGTCGAATCACCATGGGGGTCAGAATCTATAAGCTCTCCAACGAAATAGAGTCTGCCATTGATGTTGTCAGTGGGTCCTCGGTCAAAGTCGATGCAGATAAGGCCAAGGCGGTAAAGAACCATCTGCTCGATTTTCAAGGCCTTTCCGAGCTCAACGATGTGTGCGAGCTTCTTCAGCCAGCAGCGGCTCTCACTCATTCCCTTGGAGGCTCAAAGTATGCAACAATTTCGTCTGTCTATCCAAAGGTTCATGGATATGCGCTCGCTCCCCCTCTCAGACCACAGGCCACCAAGCCAACCCCAGATCTGCATAAGGATCTCACGGACCAGGTCGTGGCCAGATTTGTGGTGGATACGATCCCTGACGCCACCTTGGTGGCGATGTTCCTCAATCCCGGATGCTTTGACTTTGTTTTTTTGGCGGTGATTCCCCGCATCTGATCAAGGCCAAGGATCTTGCGCTGTCAGCCTTGTAAGAGCTGGCATTGGAGATCGAGGCGAAAACCTCTTCAGAGCCAGCTACACCTTCCAAAACAAAACCGCACTCCTGGAAAGACATTCACTATTCCAAGCCCAACAACACCAGGACGCCTCGAACAATGGCGAGAGCAGAGTTCCAGGAATATCTCGACACAGTTACCGGCGACCCTAAGGCCTACGCCACGGCTTTGGACAGTCCTCAGAATTACTGGCGCGATATGGAAGACACGTTTCCAATGATGTCACAACTTGCCCGTGCCTACCTCGCCGTGCAAGCAACATCTTCTGAAAGCGAAAACTCTTCAGCAAAGCGGGTCTGCTTTTGCCCGCCAAAAAATCAACCTGACGCATCACAACTTTTTCAACATGCTCATGCACAACAGCTACGAAAAGTTCTTGTATTCGTATACAAAACAAGCATCAGCGGAAGAAGCACCACCAGCACCACCACGCCCACTATCAACAGACGAAAATACACCAGCACCAACAACAATCGGATCACCACTAGTAGCTACACCAGAATAATGTATCCGCAACATACACCCGCATCTTCACTCTTGGCCATTTGTCCAAGCACTCTTTACCAATAACCTTCTTTTTTATCCTTTCCTCATTTTATTTCTTTTTTTTTCAAACCAGCAAATCTTTGTTTTATTTTTTCACTCTCCTTTTCATGTTCTTATAAAATAACTACCTACAAAACTGGCGACTCTCAAACAAAAAAAGAACTGGCGACGAAGAGTTCATTTGCTACTTTACCGCCCGAACCCTCTTCGTTCGGATGAGGTTGCCATTTAAAGGAACGAAAAGTTTACGCGAGCCTATCACTTTATTTGACTCCTAATATGTACTTCAATTTTTCCCATTGTCGTCGCTATTATGGACCAACGAAGGTTTATGAGCCACTCGAGGTAACATTAGATGAAGGACTTAGAGCATGCGCAAAAAAAATACATTAATCACAAGCAGTGGAATTTGTTATCAGAACAGATATGATCGTTTATTGAAGAGGAAGTACTTGAGGGTATTCATTCAAATGAAGAGCAGAACTCAGTTGTAGAAAGTTCACAAGGGCATGATACTCATCAGAGTGTTTATCGACGATGTGGGTCATCCGCAGTTGCACTGAACTAAGGACACTGTACTGGCATTGACAAATTTGTTAGTAATGGGGATGGAGAAGAGCCTGGCAATGAACCGATTCGCTGTTGAGGGTTCTTTGGAAAAAAAATCTCCACAGACTGCGGACTCGGTCACCACGCACCCTACGAATAGGAATCAAGTCCAAGGGGGTTGGAAGAGGACAATCGGCAGGCGCAGGTAAGGCGCCGAAGGGTGTGGACTGACAGAGGTCCGTCCACAGCTGGTGCAGTTCTTATTCTCCAGGGATGTGGTCTATCTCTACCGTCTCTTGTAGAGTCGTAGCGTGCACTTCTTGACTAAACTCCAGGATGTCTTGTTCAATCGACATTGCGTCGTGAGCGACAGTGGACTGAATATCGGGATGAGGATAGAGGCTCATGATTGAGGCGAGAGAGAGCGTTGAGAGGAAAGAGACATTGTCCTTCCTTTTCTTTTCCATTTGCCTTTTGAGCAAGAATATCCCAAGTCACAAAGAAGAAGGGAGACTGTGCATAGGATACATGCTGACATAGACGCCAGTCCACTTTTTGTGCTACGCCCGTGGCAACATGTATCCCACATGCAAAGTAGTCTCTCTTTTCTGACTCGGGACAGCCTTGCAGATGGAGGCAGATAGGAAGAAGGGAAAATAAAACGAGCAAAATTCGAGTGGAGAACTACAGCGTGAGGGCAGATGCGTGTGTGTAAGCGTGTGTGAGTAAGTGAATGAGTGTGTGTGTGTGTGAGTGAGTGAGTGAGTGTGTGTGAGTGTGTGTGTGTGTGTGTAAGTGTAAGTGTAAGTGTAAGTGTAAGTGTAAGTGTGAGTGCGAGTGTGAGTGTGTATGTGCTTTGTTGTGGCTCTGACAGTCTGTATGTATGTTGGATATGTTGGACGACTGTGTCTCTATGTGCATGTCTGTCTTTGTGTGTATACGCGCGCTATGTTGTTGTATGTATATTGGAAGTGTGTGTCTCTATATGCACGTTGGTGTGTCTCTGCACTGTGTGTGTTGGAGGCGTGAATGTGTGCCCTGCAAGCCTGGCATGGTCGACAAAATGTGGTCTGGTGCCTATGTCGACGGAACTGAAATTCCGTCGCAACGCATTTTTTTTTTCCGTCGCAACATATTCTCGTTTCCGTTTGTGCGGGTTTGCGATTCCGTTTACGCGGGTTTTGAAAACCGCTTCAACGTAAATTGAAAATGAGAGAGCACTAAAATGTTCCGTTGTGACCCCTGCACTGCCCTAAACCAGGGCAAAAAGTAGGAATTGAGTGGACTTGCGATCTTTAAACTGAAACAAAACGATTGGTTGAGAATGCTCCGTTAGCCTAGTATTTCCCATTGTTGCAAAATAAGGTGGTAGCTAGGCAGTGGTGGCGACGCCTTAGATTAGCAGTCATATTCTTTGGTAGACATAGTATTAGTAGTGCGCCCAGCCCTCTTGTCTGCTCTTTGTCCTTTTACACACCACTTTTTAGACCAGAGCAGTACTGACAAGAGTTTCGCTGGCGCGCTGCAGTATATCGTTTCGTGTGATTCTCTAGGACACTATTATCACTACCCCCGTACCAATCGAGGACTTAACAGCGGTCCTACAGCTCTGGCCTTCGATCCTCTCCTTGAGTAACAATATGTAGGGATCTCTACTATGTTTGTCTTTTGGTTGTTCTAATTCTCCGAAGATCTAGGCGAAACGCGTCGTGACCACAAAAAATTCAGAGTCTCAATTGATGGCTGTGCCGCCGGTCCTTGCTTGCCTCGCTAATCGAGCCGCTCAAAAATATCTTTGCTTAGAACGTCTTTTCAATTATGCAGAACTCCTCCGAGTGGCTGAAAAAAGGACACAGGTCGATGGTCTGATGTGTCTTCTCTCGCTCTCACACCGTGTAGCCTCGTTCTCTCAGCGCTAAAGCAATGCGATCTCTTAGTATTGTTATGAGCAAAGGTAGCACCATTTTTTTTTATCAGTATATGGCCTTTGCCGCTGTGTTTTATGTTTCGAAGTAGGCTGGCGTGGATCATGCGGTATGTTCTCTTCGCGCTTTTGACGAATTTCATGTGTGCAACAAAGTATATTTGCTATTTATTTTTTGTTCGTATGCTTTTCCGTGTATTTGAGGAGGAGATCTAGCTTTAGGATGGCGATGGCCGGTGATGACGAGTGACTTCCAAAAAGAATGAAATCGACGCGTTTTTTTGTCCCTAGATTTAGGGACAGTTGATTCCCTTCAAACCCACAAGTTGAGGGTTCTCAATGTTGGGATAGTTAGGGGCTAGTAGGCAGTATTCAAGGAAAAACAAAATTAACCAACAGGAGAAATACGTCAGTTCAAGGATTGTTTTACAAGTTTTGACACTCTATGCTTTCAACGAATAATAAAGTCTAGGAAAAAACTTACTTGACTGGCAGAAGAGAAGATTTCCGTCGCCGTTGTTAGCATGGAATTGGAAGTCGAAGACCCACTATATGAAAGACAAAAAAAAAGATATACATTGGTGGTGAGAAATAGACAGAAAAGCTTATGGGTGGAGACAGAAAAGCTTATGGGTGGAATATGGCAAAATTGCACCCGAACTGCCGTCGTTCGAATGATACGCAAAAGACTTACGCCGTTGGGGTAGTGGGGCTTGAGATCAACACACAACTTCAAGTTGAAGGGTCCAGCAGGGACGTCGCAACTCTGACCATTGGCAGCAAGGAGGGAGCACAAGTCATGGACATCAGTGTAGAGGACGCGCCCGAGCCAGCGACCAGTGATGACGTACTCAGCACCCTCTGTGATGGGGGTGGAAAGAATGCCAGTGGCAGTCAGGCAGAAGGGCTTGCTGATGCAGAGGGGGGAGGGAGAGATGGTCACATTAGTGGCGGCATAGCCAGTGGGGCCAGCGTTGGGGCAGTTGCTCAAGTCGGTGTAGGTTCCGGTCTGGGCTGAGACAGCGGAGATGACAGCGGTAGCGAGAACAGCGAGGGCGGTGGTGAATTTCATGATAATAAAAGGTGAGTGAGTGTGGGATGGCTGGGTGATTGTGGGACGAGAAGTGCAAGGAATGAAAAAAGCGGGCTGTTTGGTCCCTTTTATACCATAGAGGGAGTGCGAAGCGACAAAAGATTGCAACGTTAAGATTAAGCAGATCAAAGATCCTACAAACAAAAAAATAGAGGGCTGTTCCAGTTTAGGCGGAGATCAACTTGCGGGGAGAGCAGACAGCATAAACACCAAAGACAAAGGGAAGAGTGCATAGGCACTACTCTCGCTACCTCACTTCGAATACAGTAAATAGCAATTGAACTGGCACTGTAGCTGGAGAAAGAATGCACTGACAAAGCTGATATGCATGGTGAGAAGAAGGAACGTTTGAGTGGTTTAGTTTCTTGGTATTGTAGAACTTTGTTTAGCGTATCCAAACGGGTGTTCGTGAAACGACAAAGTGACAAAATGGGACCATGGAGGGCGAGTTGATGTGGCAGGGCAATGCGTGGGACTTCCTAAACTTTGTTCATATTCGGTTAATTCATGGCCAAGTTGTATGGATGTCACACGTAAACAATACAAACTTCGGTTCAGAGCACGTTTCTCTCTGTAGGTATGGATTCCTCGGCGTATTGTTTACATTCTCCGTTGGTTGGGTGCTGTTTGAGTGTTTTCACCCATTGATAGAAGGGAGTGTCGTGTCGGATAATTTCTTGCATGAAAACTCACTGTGGGAGAATACCGTACGACAGATGGTAAAAAAGAACAGAAAAGAACGCCTAGTGCGCGTACACGTTCTTGGTGGGAGTGTTAGGATATATCAACAAAAGTACAACTTTGTTAATGCAAACACAAGGTTTGGCATGGATCGAAGTATGTAGTTGAGAGATGTCGTCGTACGTAAAGACCTGAAGGCAATTGGTTCCTTCCTTCTCAGCAGTGGATAAGGTTTGCAGTGCCACACCTATCCCAAAGGCATCAATGTTTCCCAGTCCTTTCCCTACTTCTCTCTCATGTTTGGCTTTTCAGACATTTGTCCCTTTCCTCAGTCATGAGCCCGCTCTTCCTATACTTCTCCTGTCAAATGATGGTACAAACACACAAACTCGTGTTGTATGCTACCCTCACCTTTTGACAGCAAGTTGGGCCAAGGCAACGACAAAAGCAAACCATCCACTCTCGCTTTTGTGCAATATCCTCCTAGTATTTTTCGAGATAACAGCCCCTTTGTTGTGAGTAGGCAGTATCGATAATACCGGCACTAAACGAGTATACCCCTCAGAGCTGTTGATCTGCACCTTTAAGAGCTGAGAGGGTGCGTGGTGAACAAAGGCAATGGAGTGGCCTGTTCCCTAGTCGGAGCCGTAAACCACAGAGGTTAGTTAGGGAAGAATTCAAATTCAAATGTGGAGAAAGTTCTCGGTTGCGTCTTCTCTTTCTCTTCCTCCACACTAAAACGCGCCTGATGGATAAATTACGCGCCTCTCATTTTTCGGTTTTGGAGTGGCGTGTTCGGCGTTTGATTACTTCCAGGTGGGTCAAAAGCAGAGGTAGCTCATGTGAGTATCCGGGCTCTTTATTTACTTTTCTGAATGGAGAGAAGTTGAGAGAGGAAGAGAGAGAAAGAAACAGCCCAAAAAAGAGTTCTTACTGGGGTTGTCACACGGAAATCTTACAGGCGGGTTAGATTTTTAGTATTTAAGCTCTCTTAAACTTTTCATGGATCTATCTTTTCGATTACTTGATATGGATTTTTTGTTGGGATAACAGAGCTGCCAGCATGAGACCATGTTATAAAACCAAGAAGTTGTTCATCAAGAGTAACAGCTGTCCCCTCTTTCTGCCTTACTGTGCTGCTCTGGATTCATTTATGGTTAACACGGGCTCAATCCATCAATCAGGGGACTTGGACTCATCAAGGTCTGCCATTTTCTAGAATCAAAGAGAGAGCGTGAAGTAAACATGGGCGGGAAGAGGACGTGAATGAAACGCCTTTGTTTTCTGTCGCCTTTGACAACCACTCCCACTTTGGATGAAAAAAGTTACAAAATTCCGCCATAGAAACAACGTAGCGTAAAAAAAGATTGTGTTCGATGAGGATGAACGCGCCAGTGAAACATCGCGGCGCATTGAAATGAAATACCTAGCCCTTGGCATCTATTTTCATAGTTTTTCGTTCTCCTTGCGTCTCATTCTTTCTTCCACTGTCCTGACTTATCCTTTGGAAGAATGCCACCTGCCCACGGACGTCAATGAGTGCTATTTTTCTTCCCTCTAAAGTAGCCCTTTTCTTAAGAGGAAGGATCGGAGAAGGAAGGAAATTTATGAGCCTTGTGGAGAAGACCCAACTACGAATAAGGGATACGATACCGCTCTCTCCCAGATCACTTGCCTTACTTCTCATTCGTTGGTAAATAGAGAGGAGACTAGGAAAAGTCAAATACAGCACGGACTCATTCCTCGATATGTACTCACACGTATTGCAACCACTGTCAAGATTCCTGAGCTGTAGCCGCAATTCGCCTGGAGGAGGACAGTAACGCAAGGGTCGCTTGCTGGGCATATGCATGCTTTTTCACCTACTTCTTATATTTTTGTGTGATCTAGATTCTATCATCATTCCTTGTCACACGTGTATTTTACACGTCTTCGTTGTAATGTTTTTTTTTGCGTTACATTGCAGTAGCTGACTAACAGACTGACTGCATCTTGGATACATTAGGAACAGGTCGAAAGCAAACATTAACAGCCTCTCACGAGGAAAAAAGCAATTTTTGTTAGGTGTTTGTCATCGGAATTATCCTGTACTACATGCATCCTTCTACTGCACTCCTGCCTTTGACACCCTGGAAAGTGAGGTTAAGAAAAGCGAAGAGTCATGCGTGTAGAGATCCATGGTCTTACAGACAAAAGCTTCAGTAAGGTATTGTAGCACCACGACATAGCCCAATGAAGAAGAGGATCATTCGTTGGCGCCCTTTGAGCCTTGGGAAAGGAGCCCACTGCAAACGGCGAAAATTGTACACCCACAAATCAAAACAAAAGCAAGCAACGAAAATAACAACGAAACAAAAAATGATACCACACATCACAAATACTACGTGTATTCTCATCCTGTGTATAATTTACATCTCACCTACTCGTTCCCTCACACACGTCCTGTTGCGCTCGGTGATTGGAAGACATATATCTAGAATGTTCACGCCGCAATGTTATTCCTTTTTTCATTTGTCATTCTCTTGTTACATATCTCTCTCACCCTAACATCCAAAAAGTCCTTCACCGAAGTAACCCAAGATGCACGATCATGAGGGTTGAAGAAACATCCCATTCTCTCCCTTCAAGTCTTTTTTACGGTCAGTGCGAACATTCGGAACAAAGTAAAATGAACCCATTTACACGAATCTTCTCCACAGCGTTTGTTTATTCATATTTTTTCCGGTAACGACTAGTGGAGCGCCTGCACCTTTTTTCACCCGCCTGTATTCACCAAGATGATGTTTCTTCTTCCCTCTTCCCTCTTCCCTCATGCTACGACTCCTATCAATCCTATCGACCGAATCGGCATTTCAAGAACCAGCCTTGCACCTTTCGAGCGGAAGTCTTGGTACCTCATGTAATAAAGGGACCAATTCCTTTTTTACAGATAGGAAAAACATGTTGTTCTCAAAGAATAGGAACTCTTTGTTGTACTACTTTTTTTTCTTTGGGCGCAAAACAAACTCGAGAAAACAAAACAAAACCGCCCTATCGATGCATTTTAGGTTTGGGAGTTGTTATTGTGATTTTTTACCAGCTTGTAGTACACCCGTGTTTATATGGTAGATGAAGGTCATACAAAATGTGTCTTTTCTGGTAGCACCATCTTCAAAGGATGAAGATATCGCTTTGAAGAAAAAAAAGGAAAGGAACGGAGAGAAGGAAGGCGGAAGGGAGCAAGGGAAGGAAGAAAACATGAATAGATGGATGGGGATAGAGGCGGAAGGAGGACGAAGAGGAGGAAAAGGACTAAAAGGGAAGAGAATCCTCCAGCAAGTGGCACGTAATGACTTCTGCGCATCATGGTAAAGTGTCGAGTCAACATGCGACGAATTTTTCCAGTGGAGATTAGTTGAAGTTCTATGGACCAGAAGAATATTCAAGAAGTAGAAGTCTACATATAGAAGACCGCATTGATACAAAAAAAGAAACCATCAGGAGGGTATTCAGTAAGTAAAGGTACGCGGGATGCGAACAATAACGAATGAACGGCAGCCAATCATTCGAGTGTGGAAGAGTGCCAAAAAATACATTAGCGGGTTTTCCTCAACCGGATGATTGGCTGCCGTTCATTCATTATTGTTTGCATCCCGCGTACCTTTCCTTACTGAATACCCCCCAGATGATCACATAACCTTCCAGCGAATGTTTACAGTACTGTTGCGAAGGTTCTCCCCTCGTTCATCGCGCGTTCCATCTATTCACACATTGTAGCGTTGGGCATAAACTAAAACATTGTATGTCCAACGCAGAAATGATTAAGTGTCATTCATTCGTAGTTGTCTACATACGCGAACGCCTACTTATTGGATACCTTCAGGCCTAGACGACTGCGTTTAATCTTTGTCAAAATGTTATTCCACTTTCGTAAACAAATGCCAAAAAACAAAAACAAAACAAAAATTGAGAACGCGTAGCACTTCCTAGAGACAGTTTGATAGCTCAGGTCCGTAGTGCAATGAATCCATCCTCTCTATCTCTTCCTCCCTCCATCAACTCTTGCGCATTGACTGGTCGTTGTGGAGTGGACGTATCTATGAAAGAGTATCATTTTGTTTTCATTCCAAGAAATTTTCCCTCATACCCTTTCTCCTTCTTTCTTTCATTGCAGCAATACCTCTTGGGATTATGTCCATCCAAGGGGATCCAGACAGGAGATAAAGGAAAAAAATGTGAGCAACGCCAAGAAAATAAAACTCAAAAATTGGGCGATGCAGTTAGGCCAGAGACGATGAATCAAAGCAAATAAACAAAGTCAACAAAGAAAACAGCCCCGATGATTTTAGGTTTGCTGGGAACTAATGCCGATCGCTAGCTTGTTTTTATGCACAAAAAAGGGCTCCCTCACTCTTCTCCCTCTTTCTTATGCGTCTCTCCTGCCTTTGTCTCTTGCCTTCCTTGTCATTTCTTCCTCTCGATCTCCAATAGGAGAGAACTACAGTGGAAGAGGGAGATGTGGGAAAATGAACCAATGAAGGGATGTTGTAAATAATGTATGGAGACTGAAAGTGAAGCCCACCTTGCATTTTACACAGGAACAACCACCTGCGACTCTGCACTTCATTTTTCCTTTCATCTGTAATCAAACCATGCGTACTGCATTGCGAACGTCTTGATACAGAAAAGTGTGTGTCTGCAGCGAAATGCAGACATTGCAGCACGCGAACATGTTCTAGAGAGAAAACAATACATGAAGCGCAACGAAATGACGGAGTACACTCAACAACAAAGAGAGTAACCTAAAGGTGAAAGAATGGACAGGAAGAAGGATGAGAGGAAAAACAAACAAACGCGTGCAAATGGTCTCTTTGAAAATTCAAGCTTAACAAGCATCTATTCTACTGACCATGTTTTTCCCTCTCCGATCGGGAAACCCACACCATAACCACATCTCAGGACGAACAGATGTGGAGGAGAAGAAAGAGCGAGACATTAGATAGAATGGGAGGCGAGCATGTTTTGAGGTGAGAGCAATCGCGAGTGAAGAAGCAACCCAAAGGCATCGTCCACTGACATGAATACGAAGGGGTGGGACATTATTTCAGCCTCATTTTAGAAAGTTACTTTAAAAAAAGAGCTTCAAGCTCGTGAGGAGGGCGTCTATGTTTGGGTCCGACAACTCTGGCCAAAAAGGTGGCCAAAAGAAGAGTGCTTCCTTTTCAACAAACGGGCCCTTCCATCTTGTCGAGTAATGCATATCTACCTATACCTTTCCAAGTACGCATATCCATCAACTATATACAAAATCCATATACATACAAACAGCCAAGTAACAAAACTTGTGAGCAAAGTAAACAATGAGTACTATGAGAGAGACCTATCCTGTTTTTGTGCCCAACATGATTGTTGCACCAATGCCCACGCCCCTTTTTATTTTTCTTTCGTATTTGCTGACAATATAAAGGAACATACCGCCCCTAGGTTCGATCTTTGGCACTCTCCTTGTTTCTCTTCCCCCCCGTCAACTCCCCGCCCCTCTTCCTCTACCCTCCTCCTACTTCCCCTCACCATCCCTCCTAGGCAAGACCCATTTCTCGCTACTCCCTGCCCCACGGTCGACAGTTCCATCAGTAGCATCCTCCTTCTCCATATCCACAGCCCTCCTCCCTGATTTTCACCCCTTGTCATGGCTTTCGACATCCGTGAAGAAGATGAGCAGCAGCACGACGAATTTGACGAGTATGAAGATGTCAAACAGGCTAGCCGCCCCAAATTCTACCGTCGCCGCAAATTCTGGATTTGCTGCATCCCCACAACTATCATTGCTATCATTATCGCTGTAGTCCTGGCCCTCTATGTCATCATGCCTAAGATTGCCCAAGGTCTCATGAACAAGGCCACCATCAGCTTCTCTCAGATTGTAAGTCGCTCCTCCTCTTTTTATTGATGGAGGGTATGGGTAAACGCAGAAAAGTCCATACTCCATGGGTACTAACAACTCTTCCTCTCTCGCCACGCGACTCTTCTACCGCCTCTCCCCCTTCATCGCGCTTTTCCCTCATCTTCTCCTTTTTTACCTTTCTTTCCCTTCCTTTTCACGTCCACTGAAACGCACCCTCTTTACCTCTCATCTCTTCCATCTCCCCTCTGCTCCCTGTCTCCAATAACCCATCTCTCCATACTTCCCTATCCTTCCATTCCTCTACCCCTCTACCTTACACCTGCTCCTCCCTCTTCGTTCCTCTCTCTCCCATCATCACCATTCTTCTCTGCACTGTCAACACACGCCCTCGTTCTCCTTCACTTTTGACCACTTGGTCTCATCACCTGTAACACCTCTTTATCTCGCCATCAATGCATCACGTATGTAGGACATCACCAACCCCTCTGCCACCTCGATGGACATTGTCATGGTCGGAGAGATGGACAACACTGGCCCCTTCCACGCCGACATCTCCTTCCCCGGCACCGTCACTGTCTCCTGGAACAACAAGGTCCTCGGCACCACCATCATCCCTGGCACCAGCACTGCCTCGTAAGTTGTATTCTTCGGCCTTGTTCACTTTGCTCTCCATTGTTGTAGATTTTGGTCCCCTTCTGTTTGTGTGTCCAGTTAATTTGAATATCTTGTTATTTGATTTCTGATCTTTGAGTGTTATTCCCTGGATGTTACTGACTGTTCACGTCTATACCTTCATTCTACTCTCTTTCACAAACAGCGGTGGTCACGGTACTTTGGACCTCCAGAGCAGCTTCCAGGTCACTGATGCTGCCGCATTCACAGAGTTCACCAGCTACATGCTCAATGCCGAGACCTTTGTCTGGCACCTCTCTGGAAAGCTCAACGTCAAGGCCCTTGGCCACACCGTCAAGGATCTCGACCTCGACAAGGACATCACTGTCAATGGTATACATCCTTTTCACTGCTGTCACCTATGCTATGTCGCTCTCTACTCTCTCTGCCTTGTTTTATATCTCGAATATAGATCCTAATTCATCCATTATTTCACTTTCAACCCCCTTTTTCCCAATCATCTCCCCCACCTCTCATCTTGCTTCGCTCTTACAGCGTTCCATGGTCTCTCGGGTGTCAAGATCGAAAAGTTCTCGCTCCCAGGCGACGACCCCACCGGAAAGGGTATCCTCGTCAACATCGATACCACCGTCAACAACCCCTCGGCCATCCAGATGTACATGGGCTCTCTCACGCTCGCCATCTCCTACAAGGACACTCTTATGGGATACGTCACCTCGTCCAACTTGACCATGGTCCGTGGCGCTCAGACACTGAGCATGAAGGGATACCTCGTCCCTCAGTCCACCCCCGAGGGTCTCGCCATCACATCCGAGATGATGTCGCGCTACATTGGCAACGTGGTCACCGAGACCACTGCCACTGGTTTCGAAGTCAAACCCGACGGTGTCAACTCGGTCGAGTGGCTGTCGACAGCTGTCAAGCAGCTCAAGCTGATTGTCCCTCTCCAGAGTCCAGCTCCCCTCCAGCTCATCAAGGCCTTAAATCTCGGTGCTCTGGGTCTTACTTTCACTCCTCCCACCGCCTACCAGCCCGCCACTACTTCTACTGGTGTCATTGCCAACTACTCGCTCCCTGACGGTTTCGGTTTCAACATTGCGTTCACTCAGGTCGCCAACTCGTTCACCATCACCCGCGGAGGTGTGTCGATCGCCAGCTTGAACTCGAGCTACAACCCCTCGACCTCCAACATGGCTGCTGGCACCTTGACCTTTGACCTGTTGCAGACTCCTCTGACTGTCGAGCAGGCTTCGCAGACAGCCTTCCAGGAGTTCAACCGCGACTTGACTGTCGGTGCTGACCTCCCCTTCAACGTTGTCGGCCAGGCCTCGGTCTATGCCAACACGTCGATCGGCACAGTCAACCTGGTCAACATCCCCTTCAATGCCTCGACTGCTCTCAGCGGACTCCAGAGCCTTGCCAACCCTGCTCCTTCGATTGCTTCTCTGCAGGTTGTGTCGGGTACGACCACTGAGCTGACCATGGCCATCACTGTTGTCATTGTCAACCCCTCGTCGATCTCGCTTAGCGCTGGCGATATTGTGCTGAGCCTTGTCTACAAGGGTGTCGCCCTCGGCACTGTCACGATGCCTAACCTTGCCATTGTCCCTGGTGCCAACACCATCCAGGCTTCATCGTCGATCAATCCTGCTGCCTCTCCTGAGGGTATGGAGCTGTTGACACTGTATACCAGCGGAGCTGGTGCCACTGTCAGCATTGTCGGCACTCCCACCAGCACTGCTGTCGAGTCGCTCAACCTTGCCTTTGGCGCTTTGAACATTGAAACCCAGATGCCTGGTCTCCCCACCAAGCTGCTCGGAGGTGCCTCGCTTGTTGTCCTCGATACCACGCTTGTCGATGGCCTCGCTCAGACGGTGGTCACTGTGAACAACCCCTTTGTCCCTCCCATGACCATCCTGTCGATCGACACCAAGATCACCTACAACGGTGTTGCTCTCGGAACCGTTGTCTCGACCTTTGGCAGTCCCCCAGTCATCCCCGGTGTTGGCGCTGGTACTATCACGGCTCCTCTCCTTATGAACACCAACCCTCATGACCTTGTGACCTTGATCCGTGCTCAGGCTGTCTCCAACGGCTTGAACACTGATGCCTTTGACGGCCTCCTCGCTCTCCAGGCTGGCGGCAACCCCTCACCCGACCTGTTTGTCGGCTTCAACGTTGCCGAGTTTGTGACCAAGGCCATGGCTGGACTTGCTGTCGACATCACCATGACCACCACTGTCAAGGTCGGCGACTACCAGGTGACGATGCCCTACACCCAGACCGGTGTCCCCACTGGCACTGACCAGACCATCCTCAAGCTCATCCCTGTTGTTGGTACTCCCATCGCCCAGATCCTTGTCAACGGCTCAGCTCTCGCTTTTGATGCCATTACTCTCAACGCTCCCACCGAGACCAGCTTCTCTACTGACATTATCGGAGTCATCTCCAAGACCGGTCCTTTGGATGCCGAGATTGTGTTCCCCAACCCCCTCACTGTCTCGTTCAACGGCAAGGCACTTGGAAACATGGCGATGCCGACTGTCAAGGCCATTGCCAACCAAGGTGCTGCTTTGGATCTGAAGAATGTCCCCTTCACCATCTCGGACGGCGCAGCCTTTGCCGATTTCACCAGCTTTGCTTTGAACAACGAGAAGTTCGAGTGGACCATCTCGACCACGGGCATTGTTGTCAACGCCATGGGAGCCTCACTCCCTGGTGTGTCGATGACCAAGACTGTCACTCTCGATGGATTCAACAAGCTGCCTGGCCTGCAGCTGCTGAACTATGTCATCAGTTCTATCGACGATGCTGGTATGCACATGACTATCAGTGCGTCGCTATCGAACCCCTCGACCATCGGTATGACGATCCCTGTCTCGCAGTTCGACACCCAGTTCGCCGGCCATGTCCTTGGACCCGCCTTTGCCTATAACATGGCCTTGGTCCCTCACAGCAGCTCAAGCTTTGCATTGAACGCCACCATTGCTGCTGACGGTACTGACAAGACCCCTTACATCAAGGGTATCTTCCACAACGCCTTGACTGGTGTTGCTACTCCTCTCACGGCCCAAGGTGTCGCTGCTCCCGGAGTGTCGTGGCTGGATGCAGCGATCAAGAGCCTTCTCCTCGACACGGCCTTGCCTCCTCTGCAGGAGGCTCCAATTTCGTCGGTCACGATCAACTCGATGGAGATGGACTTTGCTTGTGCCACTTGTGTGTGGGCTCCCACGGCGCTCTCGAGCATCACTGCAGACACCAAGCTTCCCTTTGCGATGGATGTTCCTATCCATCAGCTGGCTCAGAACGTGCAGATCCTGGACGAGAATGGCCAAGTTGTCGGTACTCTCAACACGCCATACTCAGATGCGACCACTGTCGGCTCCAAGGTCTCGACCAACACCCCCGCAGCTCCATTGGTTGTTGCAGAAGGTTCTCATGACATTTACACAGCCTTTGTAGGTGCCCTGAACTTGGCCACCAACTACACACTTGGTCTCCGCGGTACTGCTGACTCGATGTTGAAGCTCGGCCCATTCGGTTTGGTCGAGATCAAGGGCATTCCTCTGGACGTCAAGACTACGATGGCCGGACTTCAGGGACTCAACAACATTGAGTTCTTGTCAGTCATCCAGATCTACCCCAACTCGCAGGCTGGGTTCACCTTCGTTTCCAACGTCGTCAACATCCACAATCCCAGTCAGCTTACTCTTAACATTGGTACCATGGGCATGGAAGCTGGATACAAGGGATATGAACAGGAGAACCGAATCGGATATACCGAGATCTTTAACCTTCGCCTCGTCCCCGGAGACAACATTGTTCCCTCGCTTTTTGGCCAAAGCTACACCGCACCTAGCGCTGGTGTCTTCGGAACCGACCTCACTCTGCTTTCTCCTACTATGACCTTGTGGGCCAACTCGACTGCAACCTCTAACCCTGCCTTGAACGCTGGTCTTTCGACGCTTAAGACATCTCTCGCTCTTCCCCAGAACCTCATCGTTCCGAACCCTCCACCACCAGCATACGGCAATGTCTGGACTGTCAAGATTCTGCCAACCACCGTTAATGATGGCATCATCGAGATGACTACCACGGTCAGCAATTCATTCCTCTACGAATTCTCGGTAACAGGAGATGCCACCAAGGCTGAGAACGACTACGCTTTTGACCCATCCTTTCTCTCAGTTAGGCCAGGAGCCATCACATACAAGCCCATTCAGTTCACGAATGACTTGCAGTACACACTCAAAACAGGCGAGTCCAAGACCATTACTTTCAAGATGAAGCTTCAGAGAGTTGGCGCACAGGCGCTCATGCTTAAGTTCATTGAGAGCGTCATCCCTGCTGCCGCTGCCGGTCCCCTCAAATTTTCTGTCTCTTGGTCACCCAAGGTTACTGTCCCTGGCTTCCCTATTGGTTTGTTTCCTGATATGAGCAGTGGTATTTACTACCCTGAGACCGCGGGTTTAATCACCCTTCAGACCGGACCTGACTTTGCCTTGATTAAGGACTGGTACTACAAGGAGTACGCTTATACCCCTGCCCCCATTGTGGCCCCTACACCTGAGCCAGTTGTTTCTCCTACTACACCCTCAGTCGCACCAAGCCCAACTCCTTCACCTGAGACCACCATCCCTCCCGTTGCGCCTGCCGCTTAAGCGATCGTTAACTTTCTTTCAGTCCTACTTCCTATGTTCTTTATTTTCTTGAATGCCAACAGATTAATTCGCTTCCTTTCCCGTCCGTACACTCTTTCATGTCTTCCTCCAACCCATCACACCCCGTTGATACCCATTGAACAATTATTTTCAGTGTCCAAAATAAACGTATTATACATTTTTGATCACAAAGATACAAAAGCCATCATCTTGCTCTGCGTCTGCATTCAACTCCTCGTGAGCAACAATTACACCCAGGAGCGAAATGATTTATCCCTTTTGAACTCCATTTTCGCCACTTCGACCTATAAAACCGCACCATTAAAAAATAAGCTCAACCTACTTTATTTTAATGGCTCTCCTTCTTCAAGAACTGTCGTCGCTAATCCAGTCAAGTCGCGACTTGGGTATTGCCATAAAATAATCCGGAAACGCCCACTTCAACCTCTCCAAGTCCCTCTCTTCCACACTCCCTACTCCCAGATGAAAGTATTGTAAGGCGGGCATGGTCGCAATTACATACACAGCCTCGGCGACCGAGATTTGAAACAATGGATGGGTAGAGGAATAGTCTCCATCTTCCCGAACAATGAAATCGAGGAGGGAAGGGAATGTATACTCAACCACCTCAGGGAGGAAGAATATTTTGTCATGAGGGGCAATGATGCCGCAGATGGTGTTGGTGTGGGGTTCGGGAGCAAAGTCGAGGACGTGGTGAGCAGAAACGCGGAGGGCGCGGAGGTTCTCCAGTTCTTGGAGGCGATGGAAGAGTAAGGTTGCTCTGTCTCGGTCGGCGACGATGGTTGTTGAGATGTCGAGCCGAGTGAGGGATTGCTTGAGTGTATGCCAGGGTCGATCAAAGAGCTCCTGAGCGGGTGATTGAAGAGGGGCGAGCGACTCATAGGTCGAAAAAGCGCTTCCCGGACTATGCTCCAGAAAGATTTGAAAGAACCATGGACTGCCGACAATGAGGGTCTCGAGTGCCAAGGACTGGATCGATAGTACCTCCAACAGTAGTGAGAGCGTCTCCTTGTGGTAGCCCTTGATCGACAACGTCTTCAACGGATATCGCTGCTGTCCATGATGTTCTTTTGCACATGCTGCGAGGTTAGAATCGAGTGATCTCCATTCTTCCATGTTAGTGGTGTTGAGATGCATATAAAATGCATCGAGTTGCGGGTGGCAGATGATGAGCTTAGCGATATGATCAAAATCGAAACAATCGCTGCGTCCGGACATTCGCAAGGTCCGAAGTTGTTGGCAGTGTTTGGTAATCAAAGACCAGTGCTCAGATCCTCGTTGCTCGTAAAAGATGTTTTGGGTGTCGAGTTCCTCTAGTTGTGAGCAGCACTTGAAGATCTCAATCAGTCGTGACGCCTGGACGCCAAAGTGCTTTATCCGGAGTCGTTTGAGATTGCTCACCCCACCGTCAATGTTGTTGTTACTATCGTTGTTTTTGTCGGTGTCAGGAATCGAGGGTAGAGCTTTCGATAACAGGCGCGGAGTCGACCTGGTTGCCCCCAAGACCTGAAGACTAAGCCGAGAACCTCCTCCAGGGCTACCATTACCAGCACCGGGCATCCGATCAATCATTGAAATAACTTTCCCCTGGATCGCCGACTGCAGCCTATCCAACGCTCTAATCCTCCCCTGATTAGTATACGAATTCTCCACCGTAAAACTTTTCAACCCCTTACAATACCCCAAAATCTCCTTACAAAGCCCCTCATCCAAATCATGACTAAACCTCTCTGTCACCAGGGTCAGGTTCTCCAACCGTTCCAACCTCGACAACGACCACAGCAACCTCGTATTCAACACCGTGGCGTCGAAATAAATCGAAACCGTCGTCAGTCGACTCTGTGTTCCCGAGAAGGCTCTTTCCAAGAGATCGTGGGTGACCCAGATAGAATGCCGGTCCAGGTGGAGGTAGAGTTTCTCGAGGTTCGGGGTGTAGCTGGAGATTGATTTGAGGACATCCCGGTTGAGGCCGTAGCAGGTTAGGTCCCGAATGAACTGTCCATGTCGCCGAAAGCCGGCAAGTCGTTTGCTGCCAAATTCTCGTACCGTCACCTTCCTCCATACGTATGGTCCAAACAGACTATACATTCGGAAAAGAGAAAGGAGAATGATGAGTGGGCGTACTGTACATCCGGGTGCATGAATGTGTGTGTGTGTGTTTTTTTTTGAGCGAGTTGATAGATGAAAAGATGATATCGTACCTCTTCCACAGACGACAGACGTTGACCAGCACTTTGGGGCTCCTTGGACTGTCTCGGTCGAGGAAAAGTAATACACTCTCCAGTAGCTCTGTGATAGTGAAGACCTTATTGCAAGGTAAGAGTGCGCCCTTGTTGGTCGAGGTCATCATTCGTTAGACTGAGGGCGGGGATCCTGACGAGAAGGGGACGGGAGAAAGTGTATGTGCGTTGTTGATGGTGGAAGTGGGAAGAGGAAGAAAAAGAAAACAGAAAAGGAAGAAAGAAAAGAGAGAGGAGGCGCTAAGACAGAAAAGAAGATGAAGGGAAGAAAAAGAAGTCAACGCCACAAAATGAGCAGTGCGGGAATTCAAATCACACCACACACAGAAATTAAAATGGACAATACGCCCTAGGTATTGACAAATTGCAGAGGGGCAATTAGTTTTGGTTTGGGCTCTCATGCGAGGTACACCGTGCTAAATTGCAATCAAAGAAGAAATAATTGCCTCCTCAAGGGAAAGGAAGGAGGTGAAGGTTCGACGTGCGGTGGCAAAATCATGGTATTTGTGAATGTGTAGGAAAATGACACCAAGTCTCACAATACCGTCAATCCAACTCTAAATCTAACACCATGATCAAGTCCAAAGACTGTGTCGTGTGCACCATCTTTTTTTTATTTTCCTCTTTTTTCTTTCATCTTGTAGCTTAATCTGCGCGCTCATCAATCCAATCCAACCGCTCTCGTGGGATCATCATAAAATACTCCGGAAACGCCCTCTTCAAACTCCCAAACGTCGTCTTACTCACACTCCCTGCCTTCAGATACAGATACTCCAAACAAGGCATCGCCGCAATCAGAAACACCACCTCGGACAATGTAATCTCAAACGGGACAGGCACATTCCTGTCCTCCCCCCGAACAATCACATCCCGAAGTGCAGGGAAGCAATGGTTTCCTGTGGGGAGATGCCGGGTGATATAATCTCTGTCGATGGTCCTGTATCCTATGCCACCGTTGTTGCCGCTGCTACTGTTACCGTTGTTGTCGTTGTTCGACTTTCCAAGAGAAAGGAGTGTTGGTGGAGGAGGCAAGGTGACGATAAAGTTCTTAGGGAACCAATCCTGAACATGTCTCGCCGAGACATACAGCGCCCTCAAATTCCTCAACTCCTGTAACCGCACAAAAAAGCTTCCCGCAACTTCCTGGTCCACAAGAATCGTTGTCGACATATCCAAGCGTACCAAGGAATCCTTCAAAGTACTCCAAGGTCTAGAAAAAAGCTCTCGAGAAGGGGTCTGGCGATCGACAAGGGGTGCAAAGGGCGAGTGGAGGTTTCCTGGAGTATGTTCGACGAATATTTGGAAGAACCAGGGGCTCCCCATAGATAGGGTCTCGAGAGCCAAGGAGTGGAGCGAGAGGATTTCCAGGAGGTTTGTGAGGGTTTCTTTGTAGTACCCTTTAATCGAGAGGGTCTTCAATGGGTGTCTGTGATGATGTCCTCCACACTCCTGCCCCTGTTGTCGTTTGTACTCCGCGAGGAGGTGGGTATCGAGAGATTGCCAGGCAGGGAGCTCCGAATTATTAAGGACCATGTAAAAAGCTTCGAGGTGGGGGAGGCTCATGAAGAGTTTGGCAATGGCCTCGATACTCATGCCATCATTGCGTCCAGACAGTCGAAGCGTCCGAAGATTACGACAGTGTTGAGATACAATACCCAGGGCGTCGAAGCTCCCACGGTAGAACAAAGTTTGTAGATCGAGTTCTTCCAGCCGTAAGGCCTGCTTGACGATATCCGAGAATATTATCGTGTCGAAGCTGCAGTTTCGTAGTTGGAGCCTGCGGAGTTTGCTCCTGCTGCTGGTATTGCTGTTGCTGCTGCGTCCATTGCTGTCGCTGTCAGTCCTCAAAATCAAAAATGAATCCCTCGACCCCAATGCTGGCTGTCTCTGCGCTGTACTTGGAGAAAAATTCCGACTTTTGGATGTAGTCCCGCCTCCTTGTCGCCGTCCAACAGCCTCCTCAACAGTCGCCGGCACTCGCCTTTCAAACCTCCTCATGATCTTTCCTTGAAACGCCTTCTTCAACCTTACAAGCCTCGGGACATAATCCCGGTAAGTATACGAACTCTCCATCCTAAACGACCGCAACCCTTCACAACACACCAAAATCTCCCGACACAAATCGCTCAGTCCCAGGACCCGGCGACTACACCACACCGTTTCCAGCCTCAAATTTTCCAGAAAGGGTAGTTGCGATAGGGACCAGAGCAGGCGGGTGTCGAGGACTGTGGAATCAAACTTGATAGAGACTGTTGAGAGTCGAGAATGGATGTGGAGGAAGAAGGTTTCGAGGAGGGTGTAGGTCACCCAGATGGAGTTGCGGTCCAGGGCGAGGTGGAGGGTTCTGAGGTTTGTGAAGGTGTTGTTGCTGTTATTGTTGTTATGGGAGTTGGGGTGGGTAAGGGCTTTGAAGGTCTCCTTGGTGACTTCGCGGCAGGTCAACGTATGGATGTAAGTTCTGTAGCGGAGAAATCCCGAGAGGCGTTTGTGGTTGGATGGTCCTGAGAGGGTAACTTCCTTCCACACATAAGGTGCAAAGAAACTAGATGTTGCAGTGAGTGGGAAAAAGTAGAAGAAAGATAGAGTGAGTGAGTACGATGCGTGGATATGCCAAAAAGTCCCACGGTAGACATATACTTCTTCAATATGGAAGGATCTAGGTATTTTGCTCGTACCTGTGCCAAAGTCGACAGACGTTGACAAGGACCCTGAGACTCTTTGACTCTTCGCCACTGCCGTTATTGTCGTTGGTATCGTTGTTAAGGTGGAATACTAGTAGCGCCAGCAATTCTGGGATGTTGAACACTCGGTTGCAAGGCAACGTCTCCTGTCCAGTCCGTGCTCCCATTTCAGTCATGCTGTCCTGTCTCGTCTGAAAAAGATGTCGGATAATCCTGAGGAGAGTAGGCGGGGGGGGGGGGGGGGGGAGGGCGAGGGAGGAAGAGAGTGGCGTGTGAGAGAACGAGTGGGGCGAGTAGAAAGAAAGAAAGAAAGGAAGAAAGAAAAACAAACGATGCTGGTTATTTTTGGATGTGGCGAGTGTGATGATGACGCTTCTTTTTCTCCTCGGAAATTAATTGGTGGCAAGTGATCCATTGATGCCTGTGACTGCTGTCTCCGATGTGTCTAGACCTGCGACTGCAAGTAGATCGTTGATCAATCACGAAAATCAAGGCACCATCATGTCTTTGTTTCGCTCTCTGATGTTGGCGCCGCGGTCTGTGCGCAGTTGTCTCAAATACCCTCCTGGTACGTCTCCTCGGTGTTCCTGATCTCCCTTTTTTTTGTCCGCAAACTTCTTTTGTTGCAAACGTTAAAAAATAACAACAACAGCAATAACAACAACAACAGCACAAAACATCACATCAACCTAGACACCGACCGCCAATACTGTTTTTTTTACCTCCAAAAGGAAATAGTCGCCTCAAATACCCATCATGCGCACCCTCAACTTTCACTTGCTTATGTCTCACATTCGGTCGCAATTCTTCCATCGTCCTCCTCAACCCCACCGCCACCTCACACTCAGCCCTAACAACCACCTCGGTAAAATGTACCCTGCGCATGACACGCAATTTTGGCCATGCCTTGGCTATCCATTTCACCTCCGATTCCTGGATCCGATGATCCATACCACTAAACTCAAATATCTCCAGATTCTTTAGCGCGCCAATTTGATCCAGGCTGGACGAGAGTGATAGCTCCATGGTCTCGGGGATCGAGCCGTTGAACTTGTTGTACGACCGCCCGCCCCACGTGTTATTTTTGTGAATATTATGTTGACGCTCATGCATATCCGGTCGCAGGAACTCGTGACCCAGGTCCAGAGTCGTCAACTGCGTCAGACTGTAGATACAGTCATAGACGTGGTAGTATTGTTCTCGACATCGCAGGTGTACATCAACCATCTAACGCTGCTGTCTCGTAAGCAACTCGTATCCCGATGACTCGAACACTTCAGCCGCCTTCGCATTCCGAGATCCTGTATCATCGTTCTGCCGATTGAACCCTACCAGCTGGCACCAGAAAAACCCCCAGATCCTTGCACACATCCTGGTTGTTCCATCAAGTAATCCGCCTCGATTTAGTGCTCAATCGCATCAAACACTCGCAAATAACAATAGCTTTCCAACAGTACACATCTCATTCACTTCCACTTTTCTCTCATTCCAATCTGGATATCGTCTCGCAACCCTCAGAGCTCCGGAACACTTGCAGAAGCTTACAGTGCTTTGCAAGCATAGTTCTCAGATCCGGATACGTCGCATCGATATTCAACTCGGTCAAGAAGGGCAAGCTAGGTAGGACATCAAACGCAGCCTCGGACATGAACTCCGCACTAGTCTGCGAGCAAGCTTCGGGGAAATGCAACCCTCGAAAACGACTCGGAACGCCTCCCAGAAGAGGACTCACATTGACCTCTGACCTCCCCCTCCTGCCAGTCGTCGTCGTCATAGTTGACATGATCCGGAATCTCCCACAGGTGTACGACCCTCAAATGTTCCATGCCTACAAGGTACTTGAGAAGGTTGTGGAATGTGGTTCCCGAGAGTGGTTTGTTGATGAAGAGGGCCCGGAGGTGAGGATAGCTCTTATCCAGCAGCCTGTCTTCGACAGAGTCATATCCTGTATACAAACACCGCAGGCTCGGCGAAACCTCCATATATTCTTGCAAATCAAACTGACCATACCTAACCTGTAAAGTCGTCAAAATCCTGTGATGAATTGCCAAAGCCTTCCGAAAGAATACCGGCCAGAGTATCCGGCCCAATCCCTCGATTCCGGTGCAAACAGCCTCAGATTGCAGAGTAGCGCTGCTAGGATCCGGAGAATCAACATCCATATTTGGCAAGTCAGCTCCCAATCACCGGAGTTGAAGTGGGTACTGAACTCGCCGTTGGTTCTAAAGATCGCGTCCAGAGTCACCATCTCTGTCAATGTCAGAGTCTCCGGGAATAGAATGGGTCCTTGCTCTATTGCCTCACCTTCACCACCACCCCCGGCACAGTACCGAGGCGTGTCGATCCAACGCGTTTCCAACTGCAACCGATCCTTGTTCCCGACTGCGGGGCCGATCACCTTCCAATCCGAGACCGCCAAGTGACAGATAAAGCGTCCACACTTTTTAAAAGCGCCCCTGGTCCAATCCAGTGCTTCATTCATTTGTATGTCGTCGCTCTCGGGTTTTAGTATACGTGGCCAATTATAGAGCCGGTCATCAATGGTATGCCAGAGTGCTAATGACAATATATCGTTCCAGAGACGAGAGACTCGAGCACAGGCGGACAGGTCAGATGATGTGAGGTGGTCCATGATTAGGAGCAGTACCCTGGTAAACCCAGGACACGGTCTGATCTGAGTGTCTTAGCCATGTGTAGATCGTGTCGCTAAAAAACTGGCCGGATTGGGTATTTAAGAACGACAAAAGAGAATTTTAGGAAGGAGTCTAGGTGTGCGAGTGTATGTGTAGGTGCTAGTGTGGGTGCTAGTGTGGGTGTGATGGTGAAACAAGAAAAGATGTTCCCCATATGCAACGCCCTCACGAAAAATCGAAATAAAGTTCAGGAGACGAGCCACATGGTGAGCGGCTCATGTACAGAATTATGTCATATCGCAGGTTTGCGGATATTTCAAATGCTTTTTTGATTACATTTCCACTTCTAACGCAGGTAATTTCATGATTGATCACCTTCAAAAACAATACCTCGAAACCTCTTCCTCAAAGCCTGCCTAACCCCTACAGCAGCCTTATCCGCCAATACAAAAACCCTCAATCCAGGCATCATGGCGACAACCAGCTTCGCCAGCTCTAGCGTCACTGCATTGGCGGGCGTATGGTTCAGTGGGAGCACGATCCCCTTGTTGCCATATCCGATATGCAGCTCTTGGATTGATGGGAAGTGTAGGTTTGTTTCTGGGAGTGGGAGGTCGTCGTCGTGACTCATTGTTGTCAATTGATGGTGGGTATCCCTGCTGCTGTTGCTGTTGCTGTTGGCATTTGCGTTGGCGTTGTGCGGAGAGAAGGAGGAGGTGAAAGTGGAGGTGTTGCTTTCGTTATGCATGCGATCGAGGATCCAGAGGAGAGTATGCATAACATGCAGGACTCGGAGGCAGTGGAATCCTTGGAGTCGTTCGAAGAACTGTTTCCCTTCACTATATTGCTGAAATTGCTCAAAGGAAATGTCGAGCTGCACGAGCGTGTCCTTCAAACTCCGGCCGTCAGAGGTGGAGCCAAGAGTAGTAGTGAGAGTAGTAGTGGGCAATAACCTAGTCGGCGACGGCGAGGATGACGACGGCGGGGTGACTGACGAGGAAAGTATAGAAAGATACATAGGAGGTGTCATGAAACATCTGCTGCCATAGCACATCCTCAATCCCTCAACCTGCGAAGACGTCGAATCCTGCAACAGCACCGTCACAAGCGTTTCCATCACCAGGTCCGGCCGATCGATCCAGCCTCCGAACTCGAGAACCTTTAATGGATGTTCTCTCCCGCCGTACCGGCTTCTGTGCTTTTCAAGACTTGCACCAAGTTCCGACAGACCCAAGTCGATATACCGCGCAGTATCGTCTCGGAAATTGATCAGTAACGCCTGAAGGCGCGGAAGAGACGAGACTAAAGTCGAGATGGAGGGGAAAGGTCCGCAGTCGGCAATTTCGAGGATCCGGAGGAATTGACAAATTTCCAGAACGGAGCGCCAGACATGCTGGGAGAAGCTGTGGTGCTCTTGGCCATTTATCGCCAGTTCTTCCAATCCTGGACCGTGGGTGGTGATGATGTTATCGAAGGCGACTATGTTGGGCGGCATCTCCTTAAAATAAAGTCGTCGCAGACTACTCTTGATGTTGCTGCATTTGGTAGTATTTGACATGGAAGGGTCGTCGACTCTTTCCTGTTTAGCTGACGTTTGTCGGGACAATCGAACAACATTCCTGCCGCTGCTAGCTAGAGCCTCTTGAGGTGACGAAGGTGTAGGCGCCAAACCACTCCAAGAATCCATTCTCCACTGCACCCACCGCCTCATCCGCTGATGAACTAGCGACATATACTTAAAACAATACCTCCCTAAAAACTCAAACTCGAACGCCTCCAGCCCCAGACAACACTCCAGAACTTCCACACACACTTCACCCGCAAAATGCCATTCAGGATACGATGCCGGATAAAACACCTTCAGATCCAAACGTCTCAAACGCGGTAAAGAAGAAAGGCTCCAAAGGATAGATGATTGATAGACAGACATCTCGAATGAGATCTGAACCTCGGTCAGACTGTCCTGTAAGAGCGTGAAGAGTCGTTGTAGATGCCCGTATCTGATCCCATCGGAATCGAACCCAATCGCCAGGCTGAGGTAGGTGATATGAGGAAAGAACTCGGGGATGATGTTGACAAGAAACCTAGTCGCGCAGGTGATGGTAAGGCGACGGACAAGTATGCCAGTGTCCTTGTGGAAGAAAATCCTGCCTTTGTTGACCTTCCTTCCGAGGGTGAGCGACTCCCACACGTAAGATCTAAAGTAACTATGGGATAAAAACAAAAAGAAAAAAATACAAAAACGTCAGCACAATGACCTAACAAAGAAAGGACTTGACTAGCGTCAGTGATTAATAACAACACGGGAAGCACCTCTGCCAAAGACGACTGACAAGAGCACAATGCTTTAGGTCTTTCGCACGACTGCTGCTACTGGCCATGAACCTGAGGATTAGCTCCTGGAGTTCTGGAATGCCCACAACTGTATCACAAGGTGTGAGTGTATGATTAGTTCCTTTTAGCGTGCCCTTGTCCTTGTCCTTGTTACGTTCCTTGGTACTCATGGCTGGCTATGTGTGAAGTTGAAGAGGAGAGGCGAGGAAAGCAGCGAAAAATGCTGTCCAGGAAAGCAAAAAAATTCATATTAATAACGGCCAGAGCACGTGAACAAAACTTCAGGGGTCCAGGCCCGCATTAATAACTTTTCGACTCTTTTGGGTGAGCAACAAACAACAAGTAGAGTCAATAAAGATGCTAACTTTTATTTGTAGCCATGCACAGCATTAATCCATGCAAGGCAGTCCTTTGAGAGAGGTCGGAACTGCTTCGGCAACCCTTCCTTCAACTCCACTAATGTTTCTTTGCTGATAACCCCTTCCTCAGCAACAAAATGTTCCAGACCCGGCATAGCAGCCAAAGCAAACATAGCCTGTTCAATCGTGATCTCCCTGTAGACACAACGACCAAAGGGATAACTCTTGACAACAAACTCTCGCAGTAACGCAAAAGAATAACTCACAACTGGGAGTTTGATGGTGCAAAAGTTACTGCGGTCAATTCTAATGCTATCAACGACGCTGCTCTGACCAAAAGTGTGTGCAACTGGCAACTCTCCCTTCCAAATAAAGCGAGGGACGCAGTATGACGGATCCACCCAGTCGTGGATATGTCGGGTCGAGACACATAGTTCACGCAGCTTGGGAAGGTCCTGCAGGCGTCGGAGAAATGTCCTCGTGATGTCCTTAGTCGCAATGATAGTCGTATGCATATCCAGTTGCACCAGCGTATCCTTCAATGAATGCCAGGGACTGCGGAGATGCTCCTGCGACAAATTAATCAGAAACCGGGATGCATTCGCTCCATGGACTGGGTCGATATCAAAGTTTTCCTGGAATCTCCACAGACTTCCCACCGCTAGCGTCTGAATATCAAGCGTGTGAGCAGCCATGATACATGAAATGATCGGGAGCGAAGTTGTGTTGTCACTTGTGAGGGAGAGTGTTCTTAGAGGGTGTCGAGTCCCAAACTTTTGCTGGTGCTCTGCCAGGCAGCGGTCGATGTTTGTTGTCGCCCAGTCGGTCCACTGTATGGCCTGCAAGTGTACATGTAACGATTCGAGTCGAGGAAACAGGGGGATAAGTAGCACACTGCTGCCGATGAGAAGTCGTGATTTTTTCCCGGTCAGTCGAAGGGTCCGCAAGTGAGGGCAGCAAGAAGAAAGAGTCATCCAAGATTGGTGATTGAGTGCAATCAATTCGTCGCGCAGGTGAAGGTCGTCCAGATGTAAGCAGCACTTGATCAGCTCTTCAAATACGGGTATGTCATCAAAGAGGACACAAAGATCGAGTCGACGAATGTTGTTGATGTTTGTGTTGATCTCCAGAGTCGAAGGCAGTTGTCGCATTAGTTGTGCCACTGGCAATGGTGATCCTAGTCTGGTGGGTGCAAGCCCATCCCGTCCAATAGCCTCCTGAACAGTCATGGGGGATCGATTGAACTTTGATGTCATTTTCCGCTTTACGTTGGCCTTTAGTACCTTGAACAATGATTGGGGTGTGTTTGGTATCCAATGTTCCAGAGAGAGTGATTGTAAACCTGGACAGCATCCGAGAATCTCTGCAACAAGCACTCTCAGATCAATGATCCCGTAAACTTGAAGACTTAGTTGGGTGAGACGGAGCAGTCGAGATAGAGTCCAGAGTATAGAAACATTGATAACCGAGGTGTCAATTTTGATCGAAACTGCAGTGAGACAAGTCTGTGTCCGGAGAAACGCCAATTCTAGCAGGTCGTAGGAAACCAACATGGAGTGCCGGTCTAGTGAGAGGTGCAATGTCTGGAGGTTGGTACAGAAATGGGCGACTGTCTTGATAACACTCCTGTCAACTCGCTGGCAACTCAGATCCCGTATAGCAGGCCCATGATGTTGCAAGTGTTTGGTGGTGTATTTGTCCCAATAGTGTACAGTGACTGTTTTCCAAAAGAAAGATGCAAAGTAACTAAGTAGTAGAAAAGATGAAGAGTGTGCTGCGTCAGTTCATGGTATGGACCGACCCTAATTAATTGTCCAGGAGCACGCGCAGACATAGAAGAGGTGTTATTCGCCGTACCTGTACCAACGCCGACAGACGGTGGCCAAGAGTCTGGGACAAGCTGGGTGTTCCAAGTCCAAATGGAGCACTATCAAGTCGAACAGTTCCTGAATTCCGAGCACTTTGTCGCAGGGTAACGGTTTCCGCTGGCTGGTTGTGGACATTGCTCTGTCTAAGGTTGTTATTGTTGCTGTTGTTATGTGAATGCAGTAGATGGAGATGATGTGTTAATGAGAAAAGAGAAAAAGGGGTCGAGTAGAGAAGGAAAGAGATGTGAAGGAGACGAGAATGAGAAGTAGGAAATGAATGAGTGTAGAGGAAAGGGAAGATGAAAAGAAAAGGAATGTAGGCAGAGGGGTAAGAAAGGGGCAGGTAGTGAGTAAAAGGGAGGAGGCAGCTTTATTTTTTCTTGTCGTTTTGCTCACTATATTGATCGTCAACCGTTCAATTCGCAGGTGAGATATTAAGAGAGTCTAAAAAAGAGCAGATGGACACTAATGCATCCCAACGCTTGCACCTTTTCAAACTAAGGAGAAGGAGGAAGGGAGGAAGAAGAGGGAAGGAGAGGGAAGGAGAGGGAAGGAGAGGGAAGGAGAGGGAAGGAGAGGGAATTGAGAATTTTGCAGCAAGTCAGCTACCCCTCGGGAATCGAAGACTTGGATGTCGACCCCATACATACTGCACTAAGGAAAGTTACCCTTTCAAAAAACATACCCTTCCTTCTTTTAGATCCCAGACCTTTTTGACGGTTGCATGCACATGATATGTATGTAAAGAAGGAGAGTGTGTGCGAGAGAGGGAGAGAGAGCATAGCGTTGCCTTTTGTCATATGGATCAAAGAGAAGGAAGTAAAAAATATGAATCACGCCGTGTAAGTCGAAACCATGATCTATGCCGTGTCTTTGTAAGTAGTTAGGTAGATATTGCCTTTTCTTCTTTCGAGAGGAGGGCGCCTTGAGGAGTGAGAAAGAGAGATCTGAGGGGAGGAAGAAAGAGAAGGAGAAAGACTGTCAGTTGAAAGGCGCTTTGACCCCTACTAGTACACTTGAAAATTTGAAAATGTCAGTTTGAACCCTTTTCTCCCTCATGGATACCTTCGAAGGCCTCATGAAAAAAAAAAAAAAAAAAAAAAAAAAAAAAAAGATTGGAGCTGCATTGGACAGAGGGTGAAAAACAATGCGGACGAGATTCTGCTATTTCTGTGCACTACCCCCTCATATTTCTTTTTTCTTTATCATTCGTCAGAACGAGATTGGCGCAAAAAAAAACTGAATTGGCTTTAGAAAAGAACGGTTGAATAGGGAAAGAAATGCAAAAGACTTTTTCAGTTGACTTGGTAACACAGGGCATAAGAATTTATCTCCTACTCATGCCTGGCTTTCGGAACAAGAAAAAAATTAATTGTGGAGAAAGTAAGCGTTAATGGTTGCTGCGCTTCCTCTACTGCACAAGGGAGTGTAGCATGTGATGCCTTTTTTTGGCTTCAGTAATTGTGTAGACATTACCCTTCTGCACATTCCAAAATGGAATCGTCTGGTGATGAGCTTATTCGCAAGGAGTCATTGTCTACGGTGCCATGTCCATATGTGTGTGACTTCATTTTATTTTTTGAACCGACGAAAACTAACTAGAAAAAAAAAAAAAAATAAAAGGCTATGGATCCCTCCACCGGAAAATGCTCCTCACTTCTTTTTTTCGTCGCTCTTCAGGAACTCATCCACAGCTTCGATTCCTTCCCTTCATGAGCGACAATACCGACAATCATGTACCTCTTTCCCTCTCTTCTTTCTCTCCAGAGGAGCTGGCCAATCTCAAAGCTCTTCTCGCTTCCCAACAATCCCTTACCACTGTGGAGCTTCCCCGTACCAAACAACTTATCATTACTGATCAGGCCAAGGATTTCATTCCTTCCATCTCCGGTGAGCATTTTTTCTTTCCCCCAGAGGATCCAGAAGACGACACCATCTCACCCAAGGACCTCCTTTTCGACAAGAATCCTCTTCAGCAATACACTGCTCCCAGTTGGGATCTTCCATTCCCAGTCGATCGTTCCTCGCCCTATCACCACTTTGAGCAAGCTCTCGTCAAGATCATCGAACGTCAGGCCCATTCCACTCGGCCGCTCGACGACTTCGCAGTTGACTTCTTGGCAAGAGTCACAGATCCGACGGCGCTCCAAACAGTGTCGGAGTTTCTTCAGATCATGCGCAGTCAACTGGCCATCAATGCCAGAGAAATTCAGGAACTGCGCATCAACAATTATTTGCGAGCAAAAGGTCTCCAGCCCGTTCCTGAGAAGAAAAAAGGCGTCAGCACCTCACAGGAGACCATCAAAGCCAGTATCAAAGAGGCGCAGGAATACGCCAAAGCCTTACCATCCAAGAAACCCGAAGGAGGATCGGGTCGAGGAGGCAGAGGCGGTCGTGGCGGCGGCCGTGGTTGGGGTAGCGGCAACTTCCACTCCGCTCAACAGCAGCAACAACGACCCCAATATCAACAGCAGTACCAGCAGGCCCAGTACCAACAATACTCTCCTGCGTATCAAACAGCGCCCCCGTATCAACAACAACAACCTTTTGGTTTCTCACCCCAAGAGTACAATAACTTTAGTAGCAACGGACAGTATCCGTCACAGGGTTTTCCCAAGAGCAACCGCGGACGGGGTCGCGGCCGAGGACAGAGCTCCCAGTAGGTGGTCGACTACAACATTTTCTACCAGAGTGGCGCCGACTAACAGACGACCACTGGGTGCTCGACGTGATTGGGGCAGGCTATCAGATTCCCTTTCACACAACCCCACCAACAACCAACCTCCAACGACACCAGACCTCAGTGTCCATGGAGGACGAGAAGGCGATCGAGGAGGAGATCGTCGCCTTACTCGACAAACAAGCCATCGAGCCCGCTACGGCAGCTGGTTTCCGCAGCCGCCTATTCACCATAGTCAAGAAGACAGGCGACCTCCGCCCCGTACTCAACCTTCGCCCCCTCAACCAGTACGTGGAGCAGGAATCGTTCAAAATGGAGACAACAAAGACGGTATGCTCCATGATTCTCAAAAACGACTTTTTGACCTCGATCGACCTGAAAGATGCCTTTCTTCATGTACCCATCTCACCAACCCACAGGAAGTATCTTCAGTTCCAATGGAAGGGCAAGATATACCAGTTTCGGACCCTGCCCTTTGGTCTCTCACTCTCCCCTCTGGTTTTCACCAAGATTCTCCGTCCTTTTCTTCGATGGGCGCGACGCAAAGGGATTCGACTCAGCGCGTACTTGGACGATCTGCTTATCATGGCACGGACAGTAGAGCAGTCTCGCAGGAACACTCAACTGGTGCGAGAGAAGCTGATGGCACTCGGGTTCATCATCAACGAGAAGAAGTCATCGCTGGAACCATCCCAGACCCTGGATCATCTCGGCTTTACGTTCGATACCCGCAAGATGATACTTTCTGTCCCCAAGTCCAAGCTTCGGGATCTGCGCCGCGAGGCGACCAAAATGAGGAACAAGGGCCATACGACTCTGAAGAACCTGACCTCATTCGTCGGAAAAGCCATGGCCACCACGCTTGCCGTATTTCCGGCTCGTCTAATGACACGCAGCCTTCTCTCCCTCAAGAACTCAGCCCTACGTCGCCCAGGAGCTCAATGGACGGACACAGTGATACTGACAGCCGAGGCAGAGGACAACCTCAACTGGTGGATTCACAGCCTCAGAGACTGGAACGGCAACACTTGGATTCAGTCACCACCAGAGATGGACATATACACGGATGCCTCGGATCACGGCTGGGGTATAGTGATCGGCAACAGGAGCTGGAGCGGGGTTTGGTCACCAGAGGAAGCCAAACTCCACATCAACTGGAAAGAGATCCAGGCAGTCTTTTTTGCAGTCACCCTTCCTCAAGTTCAGGGCAAAATGGTGAACGTTATCATCGACAACACCAGCACACTCTCCTACATCAACAAGTTTGGCGGCACGAGATCACCACCACTGATGGAGGCAGCGGACAGAGTATGGCGACATTGTCTGGCGACAGGAACGAGGCTGCAGACGACCTACGTTCCTTCAATCTTCAACCCTGCAGACTCGCCATCCAGGAGATTGCAACAACAACTAGAGTGGAGTCTCGATCCTCTCTTCTTTCAACACCTCAGCTGGACATGGGGCCCTCACCACGTCGATCTCTTCGCATCGCCAGTCAACACTCAGCTCCCTCAATTCTTCTCTTGGCGCCCTCATCCGATGTCGATGGCAGCAGACGCATTTCGCCACAGCTGGAAACGACTAGGCAACCTTTACGTATGCCCACCATGGAACCTCATTGCACAAGTGCTGCAACGTCTCAGACAGGAGAAGCTGGAGGCAACTCTGATCGCCCCATTCTGGCCATCAGCAGCTTGGTATCCACTTTTGCAGGAGATGTCGATCTGTCCACCCATACCGATCCCAAGGTCCAGCGTGCTGCCTCCCCCAGGAAGCGCAAGTCACCTCCTTCTCAAGAATCCCCACTGGCACTTAGGGGCCTGGAGGGTAAGCGGGCACGTTTAATTCGCGAGGGTGTCTCAGAAGAGGCCATTGCCTTTATCAATAGTAACAACGCCACAGTCAAGACCAGTCAGCGATACGAACCTGCTCAGAAGGAGTTTTTACAGTGGGCTCAAGATGGCTCATTTGAGCAAGGCATCAATCCTGCAGTTGTGGTCGTCAATTGGCTGTATCACACCATGGCCACCAAGAACCTACAGTGGTCTTCCGTTCTCGCCCGCAAGGCAGCCATTCTTGCCCTCTTTCACGATCCGGAGATTGTGACCAGAGATCCTATCTTCAAGGCCTTTCTCGCAGCAGGACATGGCCTTGGTATTGTTGACACCAAGCATGAGATCTATTCGATCGATCCAGTCCTTGCCTTCTTCAGGTCCAGACCAGACAATCACACCCTCCCAATGGTGGATCTTGCCAGGAAGCTGTCTTGGTTGCTGGGTGTTTGTGGGTTCATGCGCCCTGACGATATCTTTTGCACGGATGTGGCCAAGTCGGGAGTTGTGGGCGACAAGCTGCAACTGGCGGTCGTCTTTCCCAAGGAGAAACGCGGCAAGCAACGTATTATTAAGTACGTGCACCTCAGTCGTCATCAAGATCTGGCGATCTGTCCAGTTCACGCCTATACCGTCTACCGGTCTCGCACCACGTCAATGGATGTTGCCATACCTCACCCAAAGGACAAGACCCACTCCATCGTCCCTCTCCTTCGTCATTCCAATCGTCCCTCTGATCCTATCGCGTCCACAACCATTAGCGTGTACATGAACACCATCTCTCGTCTCTTCGTACCTAAGGGCACAAGACCTCCCAAACTTCGCGCGCTGGGTTCCACTTTGGCTGCAATGGCAGGAGTCCCCATTCCGGACATTATGGTCCAAGGCAACTGGTCATCTCCCAAGATTTTCGAGAAGCACTACCGTCTCTCCAGTGTTATCTCGAACAATCTGTCTGTTTCCACGTTAGGGATCCCTCTGGAGCCACATATGGACATGGCACCGTAGACAATGATCCACAAGTGTCCTACAGAGGACGGACTACTTGCATTGTCATAGGTGCCATGGACATATGTCCCACCCTCTCCACCCTTTGCTGCCGAAAAAAGAAGTGAGGAGCATTTTCCGGTGGAGGGATCCATAGCCTTTTATTTTTTTTTTTTTTTCTAGTTAGTTTTCGTCGGTTCAAAAAATAAAATGAAGTCACACACATATGTCCATGGCACCTATGACAATGCAAGTAGTCCGTCCTCTGTAGGACACTTGTGGATCATTCCTCCTCTCCAGTACCTTTACCTGCGCCTTTGCAGAACGAAGAAGAGGCTGTACCTTCTCACTGACTTTTTGCTAATAAAAAGGCCACTGCAAAGAGCGTAAGCTATTTCAAATGCAGCTTGCTTCTACCTTTTCAAGGAAAGCCAAGTCTAACTTGTTTATGTCAATACTTCCTGTACAGGGCAAAAAAAAAACACTCTCACAAATGAGTAACGGAAACGACTATGGACCCCACCATGCGATACATCGATGGCGAGCTAGGTGCCATTGAATATCCTGCTGAGGGAGACACTTATGTGGCAACTCTCAAAGCGTTGAAGGGATGGCGAGAAGCTTTGCACAGAAGTATGTTGTCAAACGTGACCCAGCCCACACTCACTACATTTTTCAAGGCCACATAAGATTTCTGCCCGCAGCTGAAATAAAATAAAATATCCCCCCGATGGTTTTAGCGACATAAATGTCGCCAATTTTTTAAAATTTTTGGTTAGACAATGATATCTCTTAAAAGGGCTTGGAGACCCCCTTCGGTAACGTAAAAAATAGATTTCTCGTGCAAAACAACGTCTGTTAGTGTTGGTAGCTGACCAACGGTTATATGTTTTTTGTTGTCAATTGCAATTGCATTCATTCCTTCTTATCTCTCTCACCCATTCATCACCCAAACCTTATCCACATTCACTTCGCCCAACTCCTAATCCCCATGCCCTCCCGCCGTCGTAAGATCATCGAAGAGACGCCTGCTCCTGTTGAGGTGACCCCTGACTCTGTTGAGAAGGAGGAAGAGGAGGGAGAGGTGAAGGAAGGAGTGGTGGAGGAAGGAGAAGAGTATGAATACACGATCCGACGCCGACAACCCGCCATTCTGACTGAGGATGCGGTAGAAGAGGAAGAGGAGGGCGAAGAGGAGGAAGAGGTTGCTAACGTTGGATCTTCTACTACCCGAGCTACCAAAAGGAAACCTCGCGCCAAGAAGGTTGTACCAAAGCTCCCTGAGGCACCCTCCTTCGACAACGTCTTTCTTCATCCCAAGCCGGCTCATGGAGGACACCCCAATCTTCCTCCTGCTCTTCTTCTTGGCGAAGCCTTGCCTCCTCTGCGAATCTTTTCCCTCTTTTTCACCGACTCTATCCTCTCCGAGCTTGCAGCCAACACTAACGCCTACGCCGCACAGAAGGACGCCGGTTTGAATGAGGGGGCTCGCAAGTGGAAGGATACTACATCCGGGGAGCTCCGCATCTTTATAGACATCATCATTTATTTTGGTGTCTTTGTTCCCAGGGGCCCTGTCGAGGATCTTTGGTCTACTTCCTCCCTGTTCCCTCATCACGATATTTGAAGATTCATGACCTGTTATCGCTTCAAGCAATTAAAACGTTGTTTTCACATATCCTCCCCACATGAACCCGAAGAGCACTGGTACTCCAAACTCGAGCCTCTTTCAACAAAACTCTCTGACAATTTCAGAAGTTTCTACATCCCCTCTACCGATGTCTCCGTTGACGAGATGATTGTCCGTTTCTCTGGGCGCAGCGGACACACTGTCAAGATGAAGTGCAAGCCCGTTCCCGAGGGTTACAAGATCTATGCGCTATGCGAGTCAGGGTACACGTTTTCCTTCCTCTACTATTCTCGCATGTCGTCTGTCATTGGGGTAAAGCCTATTGAAGGTCTAAACGCAACATCTGCAGCAGTTGTTCATCTCGCCAAAGCACTCCCCTATGAGGTCCACCGATTCAACATATATATGGACAACTTCTTCTCCAACATTCCGCTGTTCAAGCACCTGCGCGGTCTCGAGATCGGTGCTTGTGGCACAGCCCGCATCAACTCCAAGCAGTTCCCTCCTCCTCTTAAAGTCGATAAGAAGCTCAAGTACGAATGGGACTAACTCTCCGGCGCCGTTGTTGACAACACTGTCCTTGCTGTTGTTTGGGTTGCTAATGCACCTGTCCCCACGCTTAGCACCATCCACCAGATCGCCGGTGACAACGCCCGAATCTCTCGTCTTTGATATCGCCCTCGAACCACCAGCACCAACGCCACTCACGCCCGTGCACCATTCAAAGGCAAACACTACGCCTTTTTTGATATCCCCAAGATCATTGACGACTACAATCACAAGATGAACGGGGTCGATCTAAGTGACCAGTTCAGATCATACTACAACATTCAATTGACTGTTTTCAGAACGTGGATGCCACTCTTTTTCTGGATTTTGGATACCACCATTGTCAACTCCTACCGAATCTACAAACCACAAGGATGCACACTTTCCCACAACGAGTTCAGAATCAATTTGGCATGGTCACTGGCAACCGAAGGCATTCAGAACGACTCACCTAACATCAAAGCAACACGACAACACCATCATAAACAACACGCACCATCCCACAAAAAAATATATGTCACCAAAAAAGACAGGAGCTCCCAGCCCTTCGACTTCTCCATAAGGGCCAACACTACCCAGACAAGATTGAAGGTACTCACCCAAATTGTATCTTCTGCCGCTACAACGCCACTGTACTGGAGGACGAGAGCTATGACGCCAAGACCACAACGACATGGAAGTGTGGGTTCTGCGATGTGCCTTTGTGCCTGAGTGGAACACGCAATTGTTACAAAGAGTATCATGGTATTCCGTAGTGTACCCCTCCATATCCACATATTTCTCCCCCTCTTTTGACCAGAATGCAAGCTTTTAATACATATGAACAACGAATAAAAAAAAAAAAGAAGGTGTAAGCCTGGTACCTGGGACCCGGGGCCCTTCCAAAGTTGTCCTCTCTTTTTGCCTGTTATCATATGGGGTTGCACGTGATTTGAACCCAAAAAAATTGGCGACATTTATGTCGCTAAGACCATCGGGGGG
The DNA here is from genome assembly GCA_029449235.1 of Linnemannia schmuckeri. NCBI lineage: Eukaryota > Fungi > Mortierellomycota > Mortierellomycetes > Mortierellales > Mortierellaceae > Linnemannia > Linnemannia schmuckeri. The sequence continues at coordinate 177,862 of JANATG010000014.1, read as the reverse complement.
ATAGGGAGGGTACGACTGTAAATTGAATATCGCTGTCCTAAACCCCTCAATTTCGCGCTTTCCCCGATCGGGGGCGAAGGGTGTGGATACTTACGAGCATGCGAGTGAAATTCCCTCTCCTCCTCTTCCTCCTCCTCTCCCTCCTTCTCCTCCTCCTCTTCTTCTTCCTCTTCCTCCTCGTCCACGTCCACATCCTCTCCTCTTCCCTGTCTTCATACTCTAGTTCATCATCCCAACCCTCAATATACGGGTCTTTATAACCCTCAGAAAGGGCTTCGCGGACATCAAAAAGACGCCCAAGTAGAGTTCCAGAAAGTAAAAGCTGAAAATTTTGCCCAACCTTGCGGATCCACTCTCTTGCCATTGCAGCATCAATTCGCTAGACCATGTGCTACATGGCTCGCAAGGGTCTCAGCTTGGACAATCTCCTGACGGACATAGGCTTTGACACTACTGAAGGCGGACTCTGCAGCATTGAGATGAGAGCTGTATGGAGGGAAGAAGAGAATGGTGTGACTACTTGTAGTGTCGGCACCCTTGACCCTCTGGATCTTGAGGAACTTGTCGTTGTCCATGAGTAGTATACGGTGCCTGTCCTCGCGACGAGGGAAGAGCTGATCCTCCAAAAATTTGGTAAATGTCTCTTGGTTGTAGGCATCGCGCCTGAAGTGGTACGCTAGGATGCTCGTCTTATCCACCGCAGTGGCTAAGGACATGTTCGAGCCACGGTTGTAGGGGACCCTCTAGATAGCACGCCTGTGCCTCGGGGAGCGCGGCCATACTTGCGGGTGATGTGCGCTTTGAAGCCAGCCTCGTCAATGTAGACGAAGTGATTCATAGTGCCAGGACCCTGGAGTACATTATCAGTCCATTGTTGTCGGGCCTTAATACACTCAGGGTCGTTGTACTTTTCTGACTCGGCCCTCAGCAGCTTGAGTGTATAGGTAGTGAGCTTGTTGATGGCTCTGTTCACAGTACGTCGTGCAAGGGGAGACTGGATCTGAAAGTGCTCATTCATCTGGTTGGTGAGCCACTCAACAGAGCGACCGGCAAACTCGTCCATGTTCTTGGTGAGCCAGTCAAGCCGCGATTGCTGGATCCTGCTGATACGGTTGCCATCCTTAGGCAGCTTGGATACGCGGCTGGCCCGAATGAGGGTGTTGACGATGCTTCTGACAGTAGACGCGGGGATGTTGAGGGTGCTAGCTACCGATGCCATGGTCTTGCCCTGGTCAGTGACCAGTTCAATGATCCTTTCCCTAGTAGAGTCGTCAATTTTTTTGTTCGTCCTCCTCCTGACAGGCGGCATAATGCTGTAAAAAGTGTGTGAGGGTCATTTTGAGATGAAGCAGATATAGTAGAAGGGAGAGGGAAAGGCTGTAAAGAATAGAGGCATTCACAGAAGTCGATATAAGGCACAGCTAAAAAAAAAAACGACGAAGTTGCGTCCAATGGAGTGAACGAAATAAAAATCAATGCCAAAGCATTCTAAAATTTAGGTGCGCATTGTTCGAGTTCACCCAGAAAATGATATTTCACATCTGCGTATTTTGTTATCAATCTAGAGCGACTTTATATTGTCAAAGGGATAATAACGAGTATATATTGGTTGAAAATGTTTCTACAACGAAAATGCTTGAAAATGCATCCGTGACTGTATCTACAAGCCCACTCCTTTACACAGACTCGCCTGACATCCGTGGCGTCTGTAACTCACTCTCTCCTCCTCCTGCGGGTACACTTGACATATCAACAAACGTCACATCCGGCACCCTCGATCCTCCTTGCCCTCCTCCACCACTCCCAGAACTCACACTAGGCCCCCTACTCTTGGGACTACTCCCATGGCCATCGACAACAAGATCCTGCATCACCTCCTGAGAGAACTTGCGGGCGTGGTGTTGTTGCTGTTCGGTGTGATATTGTGAGAACCGGCTCTGTTGTTGCTGGTGAGAATGTTGGCTTTGTTGGTCGCTTGCGGCGCGTCTATGTTGTTGTAGTTGGTGTGGCGATTGAGAGGTGTTGAACCGGAATTGGTTCAAGATATTGTCCGCTGCAGCAGCATACTGCTGGTGATGGGAGGAAGATGGGTTAGACCGTTCGAGGAACCAGCGGGATCGGACGACAAGTAGACTTGACACAACGCCGGATTGGATCATCCTGTCGGCGGCAAGGCCCAACATGACTTGACATGTCGTCAGTGCACTTCCTCCTGCTCCTGCGGTAGCACTAGAAGCAAGATTGGGAGTTTCGGGTTTTCGGCCTCTGGATAATGAACGAGCACCGCGGCTTCGTGATCTGCTCATCAAGCCAGATCCTCCAGTTTTCTTCTTCTCTGCCGATCGACCTAATCTCTGGACATCACCTTCCTGTCCTTGTAATCCGGGTGTCGAGAGCGCTGAAGTAGATGATGCGAAGAGCGATGTATCCTGAAGAGGTTGGAGACGGTTCTGGAGGGGGCTATCAGATCGTGAGGGCGGGGAGAGATTGATTCCGCGGCGTTCGAGAATCGAAGGTGGTGACATGGGTGGGGAGTGGATCCTGTGGATGCTATCGGTTGCGGTTGTCATGTTGGAGCGGGTACCGTCATCGGGGGATGAGGCAGCAGTGACGCGGGATGTCAGGTCGGACATTGCTCTCTTTAATCTTTGACCACCTCCTTGATGTGAAGGTGTCCTCGATAGAAGACCTACTCCTGTACCAACCCCTCCACCCCCACCACCACCACCGATAGGAGTCGTACCCGCAGAATCGAACCCCATCACCATGAGATCCTGGGCCGTAAGGCACGACCTGGCCCAAAGGATGGCATCGTTGAACTCCTGGAACGACAATGCCATAACTCCTTCCTCCAGATCGCCCTTCTCATCATTTTCTTCCAGACTTTCCTCATCGTCACTCATGCCCTCATCACCCAGAAGAGGACCATCGCCGAGTCGACCAGCAGACCAGTTGCGTTGGAGAATCTGCTGTTGGTGCCGGGTCTGGCCGCCCTGGAAGAGGGGCTTGCAGGGGAAGAATTTTTTGAAGAGCGTTGCATCGTCCTTAGGGACTACTCCTCCTTGGTGGTTATGGCGGGGAGCGCTGTTGTCGAAGCGGCCTTCTTCAGAGTGCCTTCCAGCGTGGGGTGTCGGTGGGATGGAACGATCGTTGGTGGTAGATCCATTGCGCGCATGTTGGTTGTGTGCTTGGAGCGCATATGCTTGTCCTGCTCCTGCTCCTGCTCCTGCTCCTTCAGGCAAACTGCTCGCCATCCTCAAAACAGTAACAAAGCACCGCGTACTCCTTGCAAGACAACTCGCCAAACACAGAGCCTCATAATCATCCTGCCCACCAAGCAACGGTACCACCAAATGCTCAACCCCTCCAAAAAGCCCCAACCCCCTATCCACCAAAACCGCAGTCGAGATATTTGACTCCGCACTGGAGGGGATTAATTTTGAGAGCACCTTGGTGTTAGAGGCGATGCTGGTTCGATGCGACTGGCCGCTGGAGGAGAGATCAACGTGTCCGCCGCTGGCAATCTTTTGGGCTTCGTCGTGGTCAAAGTACCGGGAGACATTATAAGGAAACTGACGCGGTGCTTCTACAGATGTGTCAGGGGGTCCGGATCCTAAGAACATGCCAGAAGGCTGGCCAAAGCCAAAGTCGTGGGTGCCTGCGAGTGGTGTTCCGGGGACGGAGACGGCGCTTGCGGCAGTAACAGAGGGGTTGGCCATCGACATCATAATCCCGGGCTGCAGGTGGCTTCCGCTTGGAGGTTGGCCAGCCTGGTGAGATGACGGCAAGTCGGTGAGATGGGACGAGTTCCAGGGGTATACAATCCATCCCACGTTCAGATCCTCAGCCCTGTCCAAGATATCCTGCGCGACTGTCGATTGCGCCGAGTCCGTAGAAATAGCGACGAGGGGTTTGAGGGGAACAGAGTTGAGCTTCGCAAACGCCATGACCATCATCATGACAGTATCCTTGTAGAGCCGGTCCATGCAACGAGATGCGGTCAACATGGCGGCGGAGGTGCGTTCCGAGATGTGGAGGAGCCGGATGGCATAGATCTTGGAGTAGTTGACCTCGTATTCATCGACAATCTCTCTCCGCTTATGTTGAAGTTTTGTCCGACGGTTGCCCTCGGGGTCCGAGATATCGATCGACGGTTGGAGGACTCCCTTATACCGTTCTGGTCCCTGCTTCACTCCCAGCTTCTCGTTGTTGGAACTCCTTCCTCCTTCGGTGATATCACTCCCCACAGCAATGGTCGTCGAATTGGTGTCAGACTTGTTACTAGTCGACGTCACACGGCGGACCATTGTACCAGAGAACAACTGCAACAGCGTCATAACTCCAGGAGCATTAGGCGTCTTGTCCAGACAAAACATAATCCCGTTCCTCTGTTTCCACGCCGGTTGTTGATGGTCTCCACGAATCTCCTCCCCATGCAGGCTGGCGGGAGTATCGACACGAATGTCGTCAAGATCATCATAATCGGTCCGGGAGTCAATCGCGTCCAGATGGTTATTGTCGCCTTTGTTCGACGACTGCTGCCGTCCATGTCCGTGGGTCTTGCCTCCTCTCCTTCTTAGCTTGTTGGCGATCCCTGCAAAAAACCCCGCCTTCTCTACCTTAGTATCCACATGCTTCGTACTGCCACCTGTCAAAGACCGTTTCAACGCCAGTGCCTGCTGCTTCCTCTCCGCCTCTCTGCGAACCTCCAACTCCTTCTGATACGCCACAGGATACAAAACCCCTACAAATGGCGTCGAGACCATCGTCAGCAAGACACACATTGCAATCATGATCACAAACACGCGGTCACTAATGACCCCGGCATCATGTCCAATATTCAGGATGATATACTCGACAAGTCCCTTGCAGTTCATAAGAAACCCGATCGAAAAGGCTTCACGCCAGGTCATTCCGTTGGCCCGGGCGGCGCTGACACAGCCCAGCATTTTCCCAAAGAAGGATATGAGGGTTACCATGATGACGAGTCCCCAGGTTTGACCGTTGTTGAGCAGGCTGACTTGTGTCTTCAATCCCGAGCATGCAAAGAACTAATTCGTTCAATTCGAAGATGAATAATAATAAGTAAGTTGTTTCAAGCTTGGAATATTTATCTCCTCCTCAATTGCACAAGTGCAAGGAAAAAATAACTTACGATAGGAAGAAAATAGACACCGACAAGATCTTCAATGCGTCTGGTAAGTCCCTCCGCGAACCCGGAATCGTGTGGAATGAGGAGCCCGATCAAGAATCCGCCAAAGATCGAATGGATTCCAATAATGTTTGTCACAAACGCACTTGTCAAGACGATGACTAGTGTGATCGCAATCATCTTTTGTGAAGGTTCCTCCTCCTATTAATTAACAAGAGAAAAGTATACAAGTCGAATTGTGGGATTAGAATACATTGTACTCGAATGGGCCATACGAACAGATATCAAATGCTTAATGAACAGCAAACGGGACAAGAACATCATTACATACCGAATGGGTGAGTCGAACAAGGGACAATAGCAAAGGCCGGACGATGCACACCAGAATAATACACCACCCAATAGCCATGAGGACAACATACAACGGCATAATGGGTGTCGTCGCATTGATCAAGCTAACCAATAGGGCTAACAGGATCCAGGCGACAATGTCTCCGGCCGCTGCGGCGCAGACTGTAATGAACCCGACTGTTGTGCTCATCAGCTGCATCTCTATTTTAGATCGAGGATGTAGTTCGTACAAAATGTGTATGGTTAGTGCTCGTTGTTTCGGTATTGCGCTAAGCATATGTGGGGGTGCGTGAGACGGGAGAGCTTGGCAATGCGAGATGATAGTAGTGTAGAGAGTAATTTACCTGCAAGGATACGAGCTAGAACAGGGAAGGCCTATTAGATAACGAGTGGTGCCATAGAACGAAAGAAAAAATGTACAGAAGGGTTACTAGCGTGTTCGTTTCCCTGTACATAAGAAATGACATACAAGAAAGCAGTAAGCCGGGATCAAGAACAAAAAAAAACACTTACAGTAAGACTCATTGCAACTCCACAGGTCAGCAAAAACTGCCCAAAGGGCGCTGGCGTTTTCGACTCTCCTGCATGAGCACCACCCTCAGCAGGATCCTTCTCAAACTCCTTATATAACAAAACTGCAACCCCGCAACTCAGCACAAAGGGGACTAACAACCCAGCAACAGAGATACCTAACGCATGCTTGGCTCTCTTCAGAATCAACTTTGGGTCCAACTCCAATCCGACCAAGAACAAAAACAAAACAAGGCCCAGGTTGGAGACGAGGGTGAGGAAGGGAATGGATTGTTTAGGGAAGATGGCGTCGTTGAATCCGGGGATTTGACCCATGATGGAAGGGCCGAGAATGATGCCAGAGATGACCTCTGCGACGACTTTGGGTTGACGGATTTTGTGGAACAGGATGTTGACTCCGTAGCAGAGCGTTAGGATGATCACCGTCTAAACAGATGTGGCATCGTGGTAAGCGTATTGTTTAGTGAGCAACGTGAATGACTGAGTAAGTGTCGTTTGGATAGGTATTTGTCAAACGCGTGACAAAAACACTTTTGTTTCGTGTGCGAAAATGCCGAAGTCCAAGTTGGACAGCATTCAGCCAAAATCAGACACAATAAAAACCTTACCTGTACGATGAAGAGGGGTAGGGGATCGGTCATATTGAAGGCAATTGGATTCTGACCGCTCAGGATGTTGCCTAGAACATTGTCATCGCAAAATAAGGAGCAACAACACCGATGAAAAGGGAGACAAAAGAAAGAAAAAGGTTAACATGAGACACATAAACAAGGTTGTGCAGACTAAAGAAGCGAACGCGAATATAAATGCGTAAACTCAAAAGTAGTATGGGATGCGGAGGACGAGAGAGGAAAAAAGGGATGGAGGACGGAGTCCAGGATGCAACCATGCATGAAGGAAATAAAGGAAGGGACCAAGGAGGCGAAGAAAGGTAGATGAAAAGATTCCAGGGCAGTCAGCTATAACAATGAACCAAGGCAGATCCTATCCCGTGCATCCAGCCTAGTCTCACATTCCACAAAATTCTTTTCGCCAAAGGAAAAAAAAAAAGAAACGTGTCCGCGTCCATTGCCCGGATTTGTGTTTCGCCAAACAATTTTTTCTTCTGAAGTGGCAAATGTATCTCCTTTTTTTTGTTTCTTTTAGTGCGATCCTTTAGACAAACGGTAGCAAGAGGACAAAGAAGGCTGACAGGCAATTCTTTTTTTCTCTTTCACCTTGTCTGCCTTCCTTAGGGTGGTAAGCAGTAGATGAAGTTGCTCCACTCGACACCATGTACAAAAAAAAAAAAAAGTAAGGCGATAGTAGGAAAGAAAAAACAAGGAGAGTAACTACTTTTGGACAATGCCTGAAAGGGCTTACGAGGTTCTATCAAGAGGCATACACCAACTTAAGTTGCCTCATTGCCTCTTGCTAGTTTTGGAAGGTCGCAGCAAGTGACCTTTTTTCGATACCCTACATTCACCAAGTTAGCCTTTGAGCCTATTAGCCCTTAGTAAAAAAGAGCCGTATACACTCATGGGGATGAACAGCGAACGAGGGAGGGGGGAAGGAGGGCAAGAATATAAGAGTCCATCTTGAGAGAGATGAAGGAGAGAGAGGTGCGTGCAAGGTGGTTGTCGATGAAAAGGGACACTTGTGGGGAAGGGACAAAAAGTGATGCAAAAGAAAGCAAGCAAAAAAAAAAAAAGGAGACAGTCCAAAAGGAGCGTCTTTCCAGGAGGGCAATAAGAAAAGAAAATATTGTATCAGGGGCAGACACAAGAACTACAACAAACAGGAAAAAGGAAACTGGCTGTCCATTCTCCTCTTTGTCCACTCCTTCCTCCACACCGTCTGCCCAGAAAGAGAACTCAAACGTGGGCGGGTGGACAAACCATCGTTGCATAAAAAAAATTCGAGATCCGCATGCTCCACTTTCTTTCCTCTCTTGAATCAACCCCTAATGTACAATGACACAAACACACCGAGCCCCTGTCTGCAGTGTGGGGGGTGACATACCAAAAACACAACGACGCGAATAGGGGGGGTCACAGAAAAAGAGCAAGGAGACGAGAAGGAGAGAGAAAATCGAAGGTCATGTAAGCACAATACATCCCACGAAACACTGCTGCCTTTAGTAGTCGCATTTTTTCTTCTGTTCCTGCTTGTGCCTGTGCGTGTGATTGTGATACACTGCATTGAACAATCTCTGCATTTTTTTCTTTCCTTTTACTCCGTTTATCTATACTCCATGACCACAAGGTTGACCAAACGCGTGGACAAGGGGAATGAATACAAAGAAAGAGGGTAGTGCATAGGGGGCAAGAAAAGAAAGATAAAGGAGGAAGTAAGATTACCCATCGGTAGCGTGTCCTTTCCATCCACCCCACTTCCCCTTTCCCCTGTCGTCATTGCTTCGCATCGCTTTTTTTTTTTTTTTTTTTTTTTTTCGCTATTGCTATTGCTTGCATTATGATGCATACAGTCCCTTCACTTTCTGTGTCTGGTTCCTGAAATAAATTTCACGCCATACCAATCCACAACACATACCACTGACGACCTTATCATGTCTAAGCTCATCAATGGAACATCACACAAAAAAATAATTTCTAGGATCAGTGTCCGGTAGTTGTACTCACCACCCTCCGTGGACTTTTCCGGCTCTGCAGTCGAGTTCATCTTGTTGGGACTGGCTGGCGGACGGGTGGGGAAGAGGGAGAGTCCCTTGGAGGAAGGAAAGAAGGAACGAAAGAGCGTGTGTCTCTTCTTAGGGCGTCTTGACGAGCCAGCGAGTTGGAGAGAGCAAGAGGAGAAAAAATAGAAGAGCAAGGAGTGGAAAAAGAGAAAAGAAGTAAGCTAACGAGCTACAGGGGGTAGAATGAGGGTAAGGGAGAAGAATCAGGGCTCTTTCTCAATTGTAATGACAGGCGCGGGGTGTTGTGGTATGTGTATGGTGTGACAACAAAATAAAAAGTCAAAAAAAAAGGAAATTCAATTGAGAAGGAAATGCGCCATGCAGTGAACGAAATGAATGTCAAGGAATGAAGACAACGAGAAGAAATGTAATGAAAGAGTTGAGATGATGACTTGTTGTAATTTTGGTCGTTGGAGGAAGGGAGAAAAGGGAGTTAATAAGAAGGAAACAGCAAGAAAGTATCGTTCAACGAAGGTAAAGGGAAAGAAGAGGTGAGGAAAGTGAGAGGTGAAAAGGGAAACAATGAAAAGGGAAGAGAGAAGACCAGCCTATATATACGTCCCTTATCCTATCGCAATTGAATACAAGAGACAACTAAAGTAATAAGCAACTACACCGATAAGCCCATCCACCCCTCCGTCACCACCAAGCAAGCAAGTAAGCAAGAGCTTGACAAAGAAGCACGCGCGAAGAATATGCACCCAGAAACTAGCCTAAGGATCTCACTAGCCCAGTCTCTCCCTCCCTCTCCTTTTGAACTCTCTTTTTTTTGTACTCACATACATCCTTCCTTGGGTTGGGTCGATTGTTTCTCCACCATACTTGCGGCTATCTCACACGCTCACTCTCTCTATCTGTCTGCATGTGTCCCACCTAGTCCGGCCCAGCCACCAGCCAACACGAACGCAAGTAGGTAAAGTCTCACTCCAACCTAGCACACGTGTATCGATCCCAACGAGCTAAGGAAATCGACATGATCCTTCCTTTGTTTAGGGATATCAAAGGATCCCATTCCCCGATCGTCGAAATATGTCTGTTTGTTTACTTCATAGTCGTTCTTTTTCACTCTTTGCCGCAATGCTTCTAATCTTTATGTCAATTTCCATGTCCATGTGTGCCGGAGGATCACAAAAGGGGGGACGTTGAGAAAAGGGAGTACGGAGTAAGATGTGTTGGATGAAAGGAGGCTGTATTGAAATGGCTAGCAAACAGCCCTGATTGGTTCTCCTCTCCTCGTCGTCGTTGACAGCAATGCACTCAAAGAATAGCGACGACCGGTGAAGATCATGCCCATAACCTACTTTTGCTTTGTTATCGTTCTTGCAGTTCATAGCTTTGTATTTCCTTTCGTCCACTTCATTCTTCTCCTTAAACATAGAATGTGCTAAGGTAAAATCGGCAACAAGGCAAAAGAACAAAGAAAAAAGTACGAATAGCAGTAGCATAAGGAGCAGCCGCAACCGCACATATCACCATACAAAAGAAAAAAAAAAAAAAAGATTCGTGAGCAGAACATTGTAAAATTCCCAAACTCGATCCTGTGTCCAACTCCTCCTTTTCTGCCATATTTATTTATCGAAGGAAAAATGTGAAACGAGGCGAAAAAAAAATATTCTCTTTGATCTTCTCACCGTCAACGCACAATAGCGACAACAGTAGCTCATAGGTTACTGTACCTTTTCGCCGTTTATCGACTCGGCAACTGGGTAGTAGAAAGAAGGTAATATCCCGAAGAGGGTTCCAAGGACCCACAATCGACACATAATAGCACCCCAGAATAGCTATTGTGAGCGGAGGAGCAGCGAACGCATGTGAGATGACGACTCTGAACAAACAACACCATGCCAATGACGATCCAGTCTGTACCTTCACCTCTTGTACCCACATACAAACTTAACAATACCGATGCACCCTACTGTAGTAGCCTACCCACGTTTTTTCCCCCCTGTCGCTTCTACCAGAGAAACAAAGCAAAGATAAACAAGGGTGACGGAGCAAGGCACCAGAGAAAACTTTTTTTTGCCTTTACACACTTTTACAGTTTGCGCACTAATGGCGACAAAATGGTCATGCGGAGTCGGCGGCATCGCTCTCTTAACCCTCTCTACTACCGAGAAAGTACCCATTGAAGAGTTACCCCGCTCTCTTGTTCAACAATTCATTCACATATTAGGACTAGCTCCATCCAGTGTCCACAAGGACAGGGTCCCTCCATAAAGAAAAAACACATATACGCAAGCACAAACGCAAACACAAACAACAAACACTAGCACAGAAGTGTTTACCAGGAAAAGACATGATCCTTTTGACGTTCCAATGAAAAAAAAAAAAAAAAAAAAAAAAAAAAAAAAAAAAAAAAAAAGACAAGACAAGGCTGTATTTGTGTGCTATTTGTATATGCTATGCAACTACTTTAAACTCAATACGAGAACAGTTTGTTTCTTGCAAGTAAGTGAGAAAACAAGAAAAGAAGGCAAACTAGTACTGGTTCAACCGGTTCATGACTTTGTCGACCTCAGACACAGGGATGACAGGGCCATGTCCAGAGCACTTGGCCTTCGACTTGAGCTCCGCACACAACTCATCAATATCCGCATCATCAAAGTTAGGGTGCTTAGCCAACTGCTCCCAGGCTTGAGGACAAGGAATCGTCTGTTCACCTTCAATCAGCGGTGGCAATGTGTGCTTGGTTTCTCCGTCCTCGGGCTCCTCCTTCGATGGCAATGTCGCCGGTGCCGGTGCTGGCTTGCTCGTCGTGGTGGGCGTCATCATCGGTGGTGCGTTGGGTCCAAGGCCATGGGGTGAAACGATGCCTGCATTGGCAAACGCATGGGTGTAATCCAGCAAAGGGTCACTCAACAATGCGTCCAGCGAATTGTCCTGGAAAGTGTTCTCAACCGCATCATCGTATCCAGTGAAGAAATCCCGAGGATCTGAGGGATCACGGAAGTCTGTGAAAAGTGCCTGCGTCTGCTCGAGCGACAGTGAGGGTGCCGACATGGGTGCCACTGGTGGAGTGAAATGTACCATACCATCCTTGTCCGTATGGAACAATGGTGTGTTGACAAGGTCGTCAATGGTTGGTGAGGGGCTGTTGTCCGAGAACAAGGCCAGCGACGTTGCTGGACTGGCGCTCTGAAGTCCCTGGTTAGTAAAGCTGTTGTTGTTATTGCTAGTGGTCGATCCAAACAAGTGAGTATTCAAAGGCGAGTGAAGGTTTGCACCGAGGGCGCTGTTGTTGGTGTTGTGAAGACTCATCAGGGCATTAATGTCAGCGAGCCCAGGATGGTTGTTGGTATTGCTGTTGAGTGGACGCTGAAGTGCCGTGTTTCCGTATGTGTTTCCTGTACCGTCCAACAGCGTTGAAAAGAGAGCCATTTCCTCAGGTGTAGAGTGTCTGAAACGGGGGACGATGCCAGCATTGTCCGAAGACGAAACCTGAGACAACGTCTCCTGGTCAGGAGTAGGAAGATCATGGTTCAGAGGAGAGTTGGGCACACTGTCACCACCGGATGAAGGAGGAGTCCATTGGCGCTCGCTTGTGGTTGGTGTAGGGAACTTGACATCCGTGGCTGCCTTGGGAGCCTCGACCTGAGCAGTAGTCGCCTTGATTGCCTCGCTAGAGGGAGGCATAGTCTTGGCCATGTTCTGTGCTGAAGCGTCTCGCTGTGCCTTGGAGATGTTATAGAGTCCAGGCTGAGAAATGGGGAAATCAAAGTTGAAGGACTGCTCCTTGAGGAAGTAGTTCTCCGTCTCGAGTTTTTGGACCAGGACCTTGAGGTTCATGTTTTCCTCTGCGAGTTTGGTGTCGCCTTTGCCGGGGTTGAGCTCTTCAAGCTCCTTGATACGGTCCTCCAAGGACTTGACGTACTTTTCCTTTCTCTCACGGAAAGCACGCTGTGCTGCTCTGTTTTGCGCCTATGGAGGTGTAAGAAAGGATAAATTCAGTCAGATTGAGGGGCTACTGGAAAAACAACGTTCGTTTGTGTACGGAGTAGTACACTAACGCCAGCAAGGATGTGATGATTTTCCAGATGTTCCATTTTCGTATCCCAGTCGTCCCTATTCTATATCCAATGCGAAATTTATCAAAGATGGGATTCATGCAGATACTCTTGTTACTTTTCTTCTTGTTCCTTTTAGAAGGCCCTCTTTGGTTCGTCTCAGCCCCGTCCCTTGATTGGTGCCCCTCGTTCTATGATCTTTTTTGTTCCCGTCATCTTTCATTTTTTCCTTTAGCTTTGCTTCTTCCCTTTTCATGTCTTCCGTGTTGTTTTCTGGCTTTACGAACTGAATTGAGTTTTCTCCCGACAATCCCTCCTTTGTCTTTTTGCGGGAGTGTAAAAAAATAACGGCGTGTTTTTTTTCTATATTTTCTCCATGTCTCGGACATTTCACATGTTCTCCTCCACCTTGTTTTTGCCACTGTCGTTGATTGTCGAGTGTGTGGGTGATAATATATGTAGAATTGATGATGCGAGATGCCCTTCCATCCTGGAAATTCGAATCCTGTGACCTTGTTTTTTGTTCTGTGAGAGTGTGGGGAGATTGATCTGTTTTGTTGTCCCCTCTCAGTGGTGGCGCCATATATTTGCTCTTGGTGGACCGAAGAGAGGAAAACGATGCGACACGCACGTACCTTGCGTTTAGTGGTAGGCTCCGTGGTCAAGGGCTTGCGTCCAGCCTTCTTGGGTGCTGGCTTGCCATCTCCAGGCGTGCTTGTGTCGTCTATAATATTGAAATTGAGACAGCAAGAAGTGAGTCAGTACATGGTATGGGGAACAATAATGAGCGATGAAGAAATGTGGGCCATCTGGGGCTAAACCCCACAGAGTTCTGGTGGATTCAGATCTGGATGTTTGAAACTCACCAGAGCTGCCCTCTCCGTCCGAGAACTGTCCGTTGGCAGAAGGTTCCTCTATATTTGATAGAATTAAGGAAAGAGTGGTTAGCTTATAGTCCTACTTCGATAAGCAAACAATGACACGCACATTATCCTTGAAGAAGGAGAACACGAGAGAGGAAAGAGATAGCATACGGTTATAGTGATCAGACTTGTGGTGAAGATGACTACTGTGCCCGATGCGCTTGTTGTTAGCACCGGTCGAAGAAGTGTCCTCGTAGTGCTCCCGGTGGTGCGCAATGGCGTTTGAGAGCAGTTCTTGGGCTTCCTTGTTGGACTGCAGCATCTGGGCCCAGTCGTTGTCGCTGACGGGAACCGTGTAGTCGTTTGGAATTGCGGGCTGAAGCGACATTGTTCGTTGATTGGCGCTGATTGGTGGTTTGTGTTGTTTGTCGAAAGAGAGATTGGGATAAAATAAGGTGGGGAGGAGAGTGAACGGGCCTAAAAGAGAGCCAAAAGTGGTCTAGGGTACAAAGAGGGCCCGTCTGCTTGTTTTATATTGTTGTTTGATTGTTGGTTGCTGGTTGTTGGTTGCTTGTGCTGTTGGAGGAGAATAAAAAAGGGGAAGGAAGGAAGGAATTGAAGAGAAAGAGCAGAAGTGAAGGGGTCAAACGAGCAGTCAAGGATAAAGAACTAAGGTAGCGAGCCGACTGACTGCCGTTTGAAAAAGAAAAAAGAAAAAGAAAAAGAAGAGCAGGGTTCAGGGAGTGCAAAGGAAGGAAAGGGGTGCGAACTGAGGTTTAAGGAGAGAAGAGGATGGAGGATGGTGGATGGATGGTCTCTTATGAGTGTGTGTGGAACAGTGCAAGGAAAAGAGGGGTGGACAATATGCGGGAAAGGGTGGTGCTACAGGACGGTAAAGATGGAAGGTGGAAAGGGAAGAGAGACAAAGGGAAACAGAGCGAACGGACGAATAAAAAAAAAAAAAAAAAAAAGGCAGAGAGAGACCGAGAGAGAGCAGGGAACACGAAACAATGCACGGATGTAACGGACAACACGAATATTGAATGGAAATAATGGCATGGAAGTGACTACTTCTCAATCGAACAAGAATAGATTCACAATGAACAAGAGATAGGACCCTCAACTGCGCATCCACGGCGGATTTTATTTCTTCACGCTGCTCCAATTGACTTCAACGGCGTCCGAACGGGGCTTATTGTTGATAACCTCTTTTGGTCTTGCTGTCGTTGTTGTTGTTGTTTGCCTGGGTCAGCTGTCAGGTGTCCGTCCATTTCCCGCACGAGTCGCATTCGTCTTCCCATTCGCCGAGATAAACTCGCCACCAATCAAGTCCAGATCCTCCCTTAGATATCAGTCACCTCCTTATGTCTCACTCTCACACAACCCCAAACCAAAACAAACAAAGCGCCGCCGCCCTTCCTTCCCATACCCTACCAATGACCATCAGAGGGAAGGCTTAGATCGAACCGCAACTTGAACCGCGTCGGCTCCAGTTCACGATCTCCCAGCAGGATGGTATATATGTCTGGTAATCGCCAATCATGTCGTGAAATCATCAATCCAAACTCCTCATGCACCACCTCCACCGTGTCTTCCTGCGGTGGACTTAACACCGTTGCCCACACTATCCCCTATTATTAAGGAAGGAGAACAGCGCGTAAGTGGAGGTAGGTTGTGATGTATCCAAGAACTAGTAGGCGTCGGCAAAAGTGGTCATACCTGGAGAATTGCCTCGCCTTTTTTGCTTAATGGTACTGTGAATGGATCGCCATGATGATCTCCCCTAACAAGTATCGAAGGACACGACAAAAAGTAGATGAGCAATAACACTCAGTCGGTTTGCCATCCTATGCTCCTGTTTATTCATTCATTTTGAAACGAATAGAAAGACAAAAAGAATAGGGGTCATTACTGAATGAATGTCGACACTTGAATGACCTTGGACCCGAGGAGAACCAAGTGTGTGTCCGGAAACCGAATCTGCTCGTTTGGGAGAAGCAGATTGTCGATGTCCATTCTTTTGTGTCCGTGTGTGTGTGTGTGTGAAGAGAACTTTTTGCTCGAAAATAAAGGCTGAAAGAATCAAATTTCAAATTTTGGTGGCGTTCGTCATATAGGATAGGTTCCACTTACCAAACGACTACTTTGACGACATGGCGGATTAAATCCATTTCAAACTAGAAGAAATAGATACATAAACCAACAGATACCTAATTCCTTCGCAATGTCTGACCCTTAGGCAGTAGTAGCTCCATTTGTGTTTCGTGAATTAGATTTCTAATACGATAAATGTCCAGAGGGAAACTATACCACCTTTAGAAGATCCTTGATTTCTTTGGAGCAGTATCTGCGATATCCGGCCGGGTTTCTGTGCATTAGCGAAAGGAAAAAAAAATAGAGTGTTAAAAAGTAACTAGAGCACATTAAACGTATGCTCATCTTTTTGAGTGATTCGAGGACTATTTAAAGGAACTTGACATTCTCGAACAATGCAATATTTTGGGCATGTTGGCGGAGGACGATCTCTCGTGGATCTTTTCGTTCATTTTGCGCCTAAGATACAACCAGCGGAGTGGATATGAACATGATAAACTCATTAGAGCAAGTGTAGCGAGAAAAATACGCATGCGGAAGAAACAAGCATGCAGTTGCACTTCTGGCAGATAGGAGAAGGTGAAGAGACATACCAATTTGACACGCTTGGTCCAATTATTGTAGTTTCCTGGCGATAACCGAATCCTTTTTGGCCACGTTTAATATTTATTAAAGTATGGTGAGACAGGTGTCTATTATGTACAACTTTTTTGTTTGGGAATGGCATCAAGATTTTACGGTATCTGATAAGATATCGGACAAGTCATTTTTTGATGGCAACAATACCAGAGGTATCGAGGAGGAGTCACGGCGGAGGACTCGTGAGTAAATGAGCTCCAGAGAGGATCGCCGTCGTCTTGAATTAGAGCCTGTGTTTAAGGTGGGATCGCTGATGGGAATGGCGACATGGTGCTGATGTTTTTAAGAGAGGAGAGTGTAGGTGTGGACAAAGTGCAATGGATATGATTTTTGCAGCTCTAATGAAAAACAAGAGAGCAAAAGACTAGGCCTTGGTCCAAAGAGAGGTGCAACAATTACGATCGAGTTTCGTTCTTCACATGGTTGAGGCGCACTGACCTATTGGACTTTCTCTCTCTCTCCATCTGCATATAAATTTCGAGACCTACAGGTCATTTGTTAGTTGTCCACCGTTTACTCGTTTCAGTAAACATATCAAGGAAACGAAGGATGAGTCGGCAAAGATAACTTTTGTTGGTATTCTTGTTTGCATCGTGTCGTTCTATGATTCGGTTAACACTTGCCACGGTGGTGATGTGTTTGCGTGTGTCGTCGGAAGAGTCGAAAGTTTATCATGAACAAAGATCAGCCACCTACAAAAGAAAGGAGAAATGCTTTCTTGCTTTCCTCCTTCTGCTTTTTGTTTTTTACTTCCATCTCCCTTTTTGCCCTCCTTTTCTTCCCCTCTCATTCGTCTCCCGCCTTTTCCTTTTCCATCCTCACTTCTTCGTTCGCACGCACCTTATTGCATTTGTATGACCACAAGCAGCGTAACAACTTCTGGGAACAACACGTCAGCACGCAGCAGGACTTTGGCGATCTCGGAACTGCGAGAGCTTATACTCGACTCTATTAGTCCAAGGGACTTGCGAAACGCCAGCAGTATTTGTCGCGACTGGAACAGGTACAAACCTATATCTTGCAAGGTTGCTGTTACTCGTGCATCAATACTAGGACCTTACTTATATATATTCCTTCTCTTCAATAATAGACGAGTTGCACCGGCTTTATGGAGAACATTCAACCCCAAGTTCAAAGACTGGCCCGGGATAGGGAACAGTACTACCACAGAGGATAGACCGAAACCATTCTCCGCCTCCATGGGATACACATCCGTAGACTTTACTGCCTCGCCGCCGACAAAGCTCTCCTCGACATTATCACCCAGACCTGCCCCAGCCTTGAATTCTTACACCTCGTCTTTAACAGGTCCTATTCTTGGGTCAGTTATGGCGCACTGGATCGATTTTTTTGCAACCTCCCTTCAGAGAGGTTTACTGTCTCGGCAGACATTGTGGTCCCGTTTTTGGAACCTTCGTTGTTCTGGAGTGTGTCGACACTGAAGGGTTTGGAAGAGTTGACGATTATGTTGAGGATGAAGAGGTATCCCGCCTATGCCCTGGAGCCGCATTTAGCGATATATGGGTATACGGATTTTTTGGAGCTCTGTCCTGGCCTGAAATCTTTTGTACTGCAGTATCAGTATACCAAGCATCCTCTTGCGGAACCAGAGTCACTGCTCAGACGTTTTACGAGGATCTTTGAATATCAGAGTGGTCGGACTCCTAAAGATGCACAAGGAGCGTTGGCTCGACTAAACACTTCCACCGGCCAGGAACAGTCTTTAGACCCGACGCCTCCTCAGAACTACAATCTTCGACAACTCATCTACAAAAGGGAGCTGATGGACGAGTACACATTCCTCGATATTACCAAACGATCCCCCCTCTTGACCAGACTAGACATCAAAGAGCGCTGGGAAAGTCCCCTTCCCGAAGTCCCCTTCCCGGGACCTGGAGCACGATTTCGACCAACTGTCCACTTCAAGTGCTATCAGTCTTCTACCGGGATGCCACTACAACCCCACCCTTACTCTCGCTATGCGTCCCAATCTTCCCGCGTCTGGAATCGATCACTCTCCACCAACAATCTCATTACAGATATCCGGATTCCTCCACTGTCGACAAGGCTCTACGGGAATTCGAGGATCAGCATGATGGGTGCCGGCACCCGTTGAAGAGTGTTTGTATCAGGGGCCTGTCGTCTAACCCGCTAAAGTTCATGCTGGAGTTGTTCAAGCATGGGCCTACATGGCTGGAGTCATTGGTGATGCCCATGGTGGCATCCGACTGTCGGTTTGGACAACCTGACCTGCCAGCGTCATACTGCAACCCGATCTGGCAACTGCGACCTGGAACTGTGTACACTCATTGACAAGGCTTGAGATGGCTACAACGCGTTTCACTGATGCAGCGCAGACGTTGGAGTTCTTTGGTCGGTTGCAGGAGTTCAGTCGTCTTGATGCGCTTCGGATCTCGCGGTATCATTTGCTGGATCTCATTGTTGCTGCAAAAGTGAAGCTGAAACTGAACGTAGAACACTGTATGGTGCTTGATGAGGGAAAGGACGATGAGTTGGAAGAAGGTACGACGAGGACGAGGTGGACAAAGGAATTGAAACTATTACTCCCAGTGATGCGGAGGATACAAGTTGAACCGATGCTTGAATATGGTGGCGAGGAGATTCAGGTGTACGAGGCACGGTTGTTAATTTACTGTTGCCCAATGTTGAAGTATTTTGAGTGCTGTTCGGGGAGAAGAGAATGGCTTCTAGGGAGAGTAGGTTGAGGAGGGGGTAACCCTCTGCTGGAGATTGTGGATCGTAAACCTGTGAATAACAATGCGTAATGTAAAAATAAAAAACGAGGGTTTGTTTCTTGAAGTTGTCTGGACACGGCTATCTTTTGGTTTTTTTTTTTTTTTTTGGCCTGTGTTTGTAAATAAATAAATTGGCCACTTGCCATCCTCGCCATCAGCGGTCTTGCTGCTCTCAGAGGGCGTTGTCTATCTGTCTCTGTCGCATGTACCTTGTTGCCCACAAAAATCGAAAATGCGATATTGAGATGGCGAGAGAGGAAGAGGACCATGCGGAGAGGGATAAATGAATCAAATCATGCTACAGACATAGCACCGTCAATGCACATTTACAAGTAAAACGAACAAGGGAAGAGGACTGGACCACGTCGCCCTCTCCTTTTGGTCTTTTGTATCATTGTATCAGTTGTCAGTTGATCCCCTTATTCTTCTTTATTCCCTCTCTCTATCTCTCACTCTCTCGCTGTCTCTCTTTCTCTTTCTCTCTTTTTTTTTTTTTAGTCAATACCCCCTCCCGCCCTCCCTCTTCCTCACACCGCAATCTCATTCACCCCCCCTCCTCTGTCATTCACACTCTACTCCTCTCTCTGGGAGCGAGTCTTTTACATTCGTTCCCTTCTTGACTTGTCTGTCTCATCCCATTCATCACTTCTTCGTACTCGCCTCTCAATCAGTCACGACTCACTGCTGAGACGCCTACACTATGACGACAATGGGCACAGGATGCGACACGGTCCTGAATATACAGGAACTGCAGGACATGATACGTAACCGTCTCTCCCTCGAGGACCTCAAAGCCTGCACCCTTGTCTCTCGTCAGTGGAACAGGTACATAGCAACCACCTGTCAGCAGAAACCTGACCCTAACGGTCTCGTCTGTGTACCTTCAATCGTGTAACAACACCCTGCTTTCACTTCACCCTGCTCACCCCTTCTTATTTTTTTCTATCTTTCTCTCTTCTCTCTTCGTCCCAACAGCCACTTTGACCCCTGCTTATGGGAAAAGTGCACGATCTGGATGCGTCGCCAGAAACGACGTCTCCTCAAACGCCACGGAGTTCACGTCCGCAGACTAAGCTGTCTCTACTTTGACAAACATACCCTCACCACCATCCTCAAATACTGCCCCAACATCGAACACCTTTACCTTCGTCTCGACGAACACTCTATGTGGATTCAATACCACACTCTTGAAAATCTCTTTCTCCACCTTCAACACTCTCTCACCAATGTTCACGTCCTCTTTGATGCGACTTATTTTGAGCCGGGGTTTTTGTGGAGCTTGTGTCGGTTGACGAGGCTGACGCATTTGAGGATTGATCCGCATTCACTTGAGGATCGGGATCCCGGTTTTAGTCCACCAGAGTACTATTTGGGGTTTTTGGAGTGTTGTCCGACGTTGAGGGAATTGACGTTTGTCTATGGGCCGTATTTTGGAGGGGATTATGAGGAGGAGCATCACCGGTGGACGAAGAGTGCGTTCAAGAAGTGGGTAAGAGGGCTCTTTGATTCGAGAAGACAGGAACGACTCCCCGCCAGTCCTCATGATGCTATCGCCAAGGTCACGGTGCGTACAAGCACATTTGTCAAGAAAGGAGGAACTGTTATCACCACCAACACGCATCGAGTGAATCCTGAGTTACCAACACCAAGACCAAATCCACAGCAATACAACCTTCGCTCGATACAACTCCAACCACCAGCAATGGATCTTCCGACGTTTTTGTGCATCGTCCGCCAGAGCCCCTCGATGGAGATCTTGACACTGGGTGGCCAGTGGAGCAATTTTTGCCCAGAGACAACATGGACCGAACTGTCAACCTATTGTTCGCAGATTCGAGAACTCAACATTCAGTTCAATGGAACGATCAAGGAATTTCCAACGATTGCGACTCTTGTTACTCTATTCCCTCGACTCGAGTCGCTCTCTCTTGTGCGACAGATGTTTAGCAGGGATCCGGATTTGTCGACCCTTGGTGCATCCTTGAGGAAACATCGGCAGCAGTATGGAACCCCACACCCGTTCAAGGCTTTGGAGATCACAGGACTTGTCCGACAACAGCTCCCGATTGTCATGGATGCGCTGACCCTACCTGTGGCGATGGAGTCTGTCAAGGTTGGGAATATTATTCGATACAGTCGGTTCATGCAGGATGAGGCTCCTGCAGCAATACAAACACAGGCACCGACACAAACATCCCCTGTATCAGGGGCCTCGACGTTGGCTCTCACCACGACTACTCCTACACCGTGGCCCTGTCAGGATTCCTTGACGACGCTGGATATCTCGTCGGTCGTGTTTCCGGACCACGCAACAACATTCCAGTTCTTTAGTCGACTCCAGGCGTGTAATCAGTTGCGAACTCTACATCTTTGGTTGTTCCATTTGAGGGACATCATCTCGCACGTTGCCTTTCCCAAGATTGACGAGTCAGGAGAAGCTTTTCCTCAACCACCACCACTTATCGCCAACGTCGACGACGAGGAAGACGACGATATCGTGATCATCAATAGCAGTGGCAGCAGCACCCACAGCTCCAGTCACAGCTCCCACAGCTCTCATAACAACAGCAGTACCAGCAGTTTTAGCGTTCACCCGACCAGCAACGTCCTCTCTCTCACCCTCTCCTTCCCCAACCTCCGAACCGTCAACGTGGCACCAGTGTTTGAGTTGATCAGGAGCGGACTTGGGCCGGGGATTACAGTCCCCGAGGCGAAGTTACTGATTGCAGCGATGCCTTCGCTTGTGGATTTGGGGTTGGTGAGTTCTGCGGGCGGATTGGAAGTGAGTCGGCTGCAGAGAGAGTATCCTTCCCTCAAGATCCGTATGTAATGATATAGTCTTTTGCTTTAGCATGGATTGAATGTTGATTAAATAAGCATGTCTTGCATTGACCTCTTTTTCTCCGTGTTTTAGGGTTGCTTTTTGTTGATGGTTGATTGTTGGGGTGAATGAAGGGAAGAGACGAGAAGAGAAAGAGAGGAAGGGTGGAGGGAGCCGATTTGGGGATGGATATGTGTGCCAGGGTGTGTAAAGCGTGTCAAAATGGGCAACATGTGGTTTGGTGTGCATGTTTGTTTGCCTGCCTTTTTGTCGTTTTTTCTGCATAATCTTTGTTGCATTGGAGGAAGAAGAGGAGGCAGTTGAGGAGATTGGCCATGAGGGAGACGGATTCACAAGGTTTACATGGCTCACACACATCTGAACGTTAGTGTTGTGTTTGCCAGGTCTTTAACGCTCCAAGTATCCAAGGGGGTTAAAGAGGAGAGGGAAATTTGGCCAGTTGGCCAATGGGCGCGTATGTCCGTGTTGTCCAACTATCGCAACTGTCTGCGTTATGACAACAGAGAGAGAAAGAGCAGGGGCAGTAAAAAAAACAATCATAGCCATGGTGCAGCTATGGCAGCCTTTGTATTTTTTTGCTATCAACCCTCCCTCCCTCCCCCCCCTTTTTTTTGTTAGCGCTCTCTTCTTTGAATCGTCCTTTATTCTCACTTTCATCACCATCCCTCCCCCCCCCCCTCCTCCTCCTCCCATCCCTCCATCTCCATCTCCGTAGCCTTCTTCTTGGTTACCTTTTTTTTTTTGTCCTTTTACTCCACCCGTTCGTTTCATCAACAAAAAATCGCATTTTCTTCATTCCCTCTCTCCCCTTCCTTCACTCCCACTCTTTCTCGCCCTCCAAGAAAAATCTCCGCAACAGCAAACAACAAGAACAAAAGAATCGAAAATACTTCGACCCAATATGCTAATGCTGGATAGAGTTCTGGAGATTGACGAATTACAGGACCAGATCCGGATGTACCTGACCTACAAGGATGTCAAGACCTGTACTCTCGTCTCTCGTCAATGGAGCCAGTACGGTTACTTGTGCTTAAATTTTAGAGTGCTGAACCTACTCTTTCCGCCCTGCATTTTTTCCTCTACTCATTCAGAATGATCTGACCGTTTAATTCTTTTAAATAGGTACTGGGGACGGTTACTATGGTCCCAAATGAGATTACAACAACACCACTACACCAACACCCAATTCCTCGAACGCCAAGGCGTCAACATCCAACGCCTCTCCTGTGAATTCGTCACTCCTCCTATCATTGCCTCCATCACTCTTCACTGCCCTACACTCCGATCTCTCTACCTCCATCTCGATCGGCATTCTGGAGGCGTCTCCTCTGAAGCATTGGAGGAGATGTTTTTGGGTGTGGGGATGGTCAGATTGACGAGGGTGCATGTGAGATTTGATATTAGGTGGGTGGATCCGATGAGGTTGTGGGGGCTGAGGGCGGTGAAGGGGTTGAAGGAGCTGTATTTGGATCCGTATTGTTCTGGAGTTGGTAGTGGGAAGGTTGAGGTTGAGGATGGGGATAGAGTCGTAGGCTATTATTCGAGGGGGGAGTATATGAGTATTTTACATGTTTGTGAAGGATTGGAGTCGTTTATTTGTGGAGGCTGCTTCTTGCAGATAGGGCGTTCTAGTCCCGGTCAGGAGAGCAGAAGTGGTGGTGGAGGGAAGGATAAGGGTCAGTTGCAGGTGGATAAGAAGGGTTCGTCATCGTTGCTATCTCCGTCGGCCAACAATGACCGCGGTCCTGAAAATCTTTTCACCATGTTGTCAAGACGGCTCTCTTCCTCCTTCTCCCAATCCAACCTCATTTCTACAACACCTCCTTCCAAGCCGGAAACTATGCCTCCACAGTCGATACCAAGCTTTGAAGGATACAGTCTGCGTCGTCTGCATGTTCAATCAAGCCCCCTCGACGTCACAGCATTTCACCACCTCGGCAGTCTCTGCCCCTTCCTCGAGGAACTAACAATCAGCAGGGCGCAAGGAGCAAGCTTCACTCCCAAGACATGGATACTCTTCTCTCGGTTCTGTCCACGCCTCAGGACGATCCGTCTCGAGAACGACGATATGATCACCCAGCATATGCCTGATCTTGGCGACGTCGTTATGAAATTTCCGGTGTTGGAGTCGCTGGAGTTGGTGGATTGTGGGTTTGAACGGGATCCGGATCTGGTTGCATTGGGGAAGCGGTTACAGGACCTCAAAGTGGAACAGGGTGGTAGAGGGCATCCATTGAAGCGACTTTCGCTCACGGGTGCGATGTCTCATTCGACACGGATCCTTGCAGATGCGTTGGTGGGCTTGGAGGCAGTGTCACTCGAGTCCCTGACCGTTGGCAAGACATCCAGTCTATTACCGTCTCAGCGCCAACAACAAGGGACGAATGCACGCCAGGTCCTGGAGTGGGACGAACCCCTGGTGGATTTCACTGTTCCTTGGACATGTTTCGAAACTTTGACATTACTCGATTTCACAAAAGTCGCTTTCCCCAAAAATATCCTCAAGCATTTTTTCTCGCTCGTCGCCCAATCTACAACTCTTCACTCTTTAGGCATAGCCTGGTCCCAACTCCTCTCCCTCTACACCACCAAATCCACCTTCAATCCTCTCTCAAACCGACGCGAAGAAGTCAGACTCCTCGAATTCCAACTCCCGTATCTTCGGAAAGTGGCGATCGGATGTGGGTATAATCGGAGGAGACTACGGGAATGTACATTGTCATCTAGTAGCCTAGAGGTGTTGTTGAAAGCCGCACCGAGTGTGAGGAAGGTGGGGGTTAGGACTGGAGTTGAGGTTGAGGTTGAAGGGGTGAGAGGGGGGAGGCTTGAAGGATGGAGGGATGTGTTTTTGGGAGTTGAATTCGTTTATCTGACGCCTTCACAGGCCTTTTTTTCGTAGGTGTAGTTGTAGGTATGTGTTCTTGAGGAGCTTGTTAGTAAAATTTTGCTTAGGATGGTGTATGTATAGTTAAGGCGCAGTGGGAGGTAAAGAAGCATTGACCTCATGGCACAGCAATGATAACCAAATTAAAAATAAATAGAGAGGACATCACGCGAGATTGTCGAAGGAAGGAGAGAAGGAGGGAGGGAGAGAGGGCAAGAGAGAGCGTTTCTGTCAGACTTGACTTTCACCTCTTCCTTCTTTTCCTCTCATTCACTTTTTTTTTGTGATCACATTAATTAATTCATCTCTTCTCTTTTCTCACTCCTAAAGCAACCTTCCATTCATATCCATTCATTCCACTTCTCTTCTTTGATCATTCCAGTTCACTCCCATGTCAAAAAGTCATGAAAAGGACAACGAACAACAACAAGAGCAACCACAACAGCATCAGCAACGCGCGCCTGCTGTACAATAGAGTGCTCTCACTACAGGAGCTACAAGACCATATCTGTCACTATCTTAATGACAAGAACTTTAAAACATGCAGCCTCATGTGCAAGGACTGGAACAGGTACTCCCCTCCTCACAATACTACTATACTACGGCGTCCAAGTCCGCAATGCCTTTTGTATCCATTATCGACATGGAACTTCATCCTCTTTTTTTTTCTTATTATGCTCTGTTAATTACGCACCAGCATATTTGCGACCTACAGATGGAGAAAAGTAGTCCTATGAAAAATCCACCTAAAACAACTTACCCTTCTCCACCACGGCGCGTACATCAAGCTCTTATACCTTCTTTATCTCAACACCCCTCATCCTCAAATCCGTCACCCTCTTCTGTCTCTTCCTCTTACTCGACCACAAGTCCATGTGGGTCACCTACTCTGCCCTTGAGAGCTTGTTTGTGCATTTGGAGGAGGGCTTGAAGGCGGTTAGGGTTCGGTATGATGTTACGTATTTCCACGCGTCGTTATTGTGGAGCATTTTTGTTGTCTCCGGGATTTGAAAGAGCTGAGCTTGGATCCTTTTGACTCCAGGGGCTCTTTTCGAGAGAACAAGAAAGGAGGGATAGAATCAAGAGGGTTGGTAGTGACTGAAGAAGAGGAGTATTTGGAGTTGTTGAGGTGCTGTGGTCCGGGACTGGAGGAGATGGAGTTCCTACCGCAGAAGCAATTTGGGCAGATGGGTCTAATCCTGGGTTATCCGAAGCGAAAGCGATGACAGTCCAACGGCGGGTGATGCGTGTTGTAAGAGAGAGCTCGGCAAGTCGTGTACCTGCTACTGTTCAGGAGACGACGGCTAGGCATCAGACAAAGGGCGGTGACAGCGATAGACTGTAAAACGACAACAACAGCTCTATCAACGCCTCGCTCCCAGTTCCAAACGACAATGTTGTTTCTTTGCAGATACCCTCGAACCGTGTCCGTAGGATCGAGTCCAAGTCATACCTATTCCCGGTCACAATCTTTCGCAGGTTCGTTGAGTGCCCCACCTAGACGAGATCATTCTAGGAGGACGATCATTCGAGCTCTTATCTGACACCTGGACCATCCTCTCGATCCAGTGCCCAAACCTTTGAGTCCTTCGAACCCAAGAGTGCGATAACCCTGAGACGCTGCCTGGAGTCCCTGAATTCGTCAGAATGTTTCATAGATTGGAAATACTGGAACTCAATTCTGTGATGTTTGACAAGGACCCTAACGATCTGTATGGCAGATTTGGTGATGCACTGGAGGATCACGAGGAGATGTGTGAAAGTAGACATCTGTTGAAGGTTTTGTTTGTCTCGGGCACGCTACATCGACCGGACCGTGTCCTGGTCGACCTATTGGCCCTATCATCGACTCTGTCCAATATCGAGTCGTTAACGGTGGGAGGGGTCGACGTACCCAACTATATTGGCAAAACGGGACCGGCACCTGAACGGTTGTCGTCAGCAGCACAGGCACAGGACGCGTTCAAGGACTGTTCGAGTTGGGGCCTACTTTCGAGACTGGTGGCGTTGGATATTTCGCTGGTGGTTATTACGGACAAGAGAAGTTGCGGCGGCTGTTTGATTGATTCCAGGACTCGATGAGTCAACTACGAGAGCTTAGCGTTAACTATTGTCATAATCAGGATTTGGTCGATGAAAGGGTTCACCACGCCTTCCGTCTCAGCTACAACAACCTCTACGGTACCGCAGAACGACACGAGGTCAAGTACAGGAGTGAAGTATGATGCAAGTTTGCACTGACATATTGCGGGTTCTGGTTCGCGACGGTTGAAAACCTGACGGTTTGACCTAGGTCGCAGCGGTACAGGCCGACGGCGAGACTGGATATGAATCTGGATGTGGCGCGGTTGGTCATGGCTGCGAGCCCTGTGGTCAATTGGTGTAGTGTGAAGGGTGTGATGAGTAGCTGGGATGTAAAGGTTTTGAGGAGGGAGCTGATAGCCGATCGCAGTAGTAGTGGTGGTGAAGGGCAGTGTTGTGTTTTGGAGGGAGATGAGGAGGGCCTTGGTGGTTATCGGCGTTAGAATAGTAGAAGAGAAGGAAGAGGGTGTCGGTGGTAAGTAGTGCAAAAGATAATAACAAACTCTAGACATTTTCACAGGAAGCTGTAAAATGAAAACCTTAAAGACGTGTACTTTAAGTACCGTATATGGACAAAAAAAAAGAGATGAAACAACAATGGACATCTCAAAGGGAAAAAAAAACAAGAACCTCCCCATTTTGCCCTGCCGAGAGATATTTCCTTTTTGCATTTCATGAGCAATGTAATCTCCTTATTCATCGTTCTGCCTTTTTTATTCTTTTATGATCTTTTCTTTTTTGTCAGCTTTTTCATTGACATAAACATGAATAACATGGCGCGTCTTTTTTAGCAGTGCACAGACCATTGTTACATTTTCATTGTTGTCGTTGTGTAACTTTTTTTTTTTATCGATGGTCGCCTGTTAAATAAAAATCAGCCTGGCGAACTGGTTTTTTTTTTTTTTTTTTTTTTTTTTTTTTGGCTGGAGGTTGCCAGATTAGACGGAGAGTATCAGCCGTTACAAAAGGCAAAATAAGAAAATGATTAAGATGGGATGGGTTCATCTTATCTCCCTCACGAGTACCAGTATTGGTGGCAATGCTACAGGGGCATGAGGCTAGACGCATCAATTGCAAGGCTAGAGCGTCTTTTATTTGAAGTTCATAAGTGCAGTTCAATGACGGAAAGGGGGGAGGAGTAGGTTTGTCAGCTGCGCGATCGTGGAATAGGTGAGTCTCTTTTTTTTTGTGTTGAGAAGACTTGTGAAATCAAGAAAAAGAACACGCAAGGAGAGTAAATTTGGCGTATTTAAACAAAAATACGTAGACCTGGGAGTTGTTCCTTGAGCCATACCAGACATGGAGGGACTCCACTCACAAGCACCAGCGGATCATCCTCACGCAAAAAATCAGCGGATCGCAACTTTGGCCAGTGTTGGGCAATCCACTCAGCTTCTGCCTGGCCTATCATGCACTCGTCATAACCGACCGCGACATGGAACGATCCATGCAGATGTTCCAGCTTGTGGAGTCCTGATAGACAATCCAGCCAGCCACGATTCTTGCCCTCCATGCCACTTCCTAGTTTCAGCAATCCCGGGAAGCAGCGCTTACTGTATGCAGGCACGTCCTGTGCCAGCAATCCCGGGAAGCATCGCTTGCTGTGTGCAAGTGCTCCTTTGCCATGGTCGTCTCCATCGCTCTCGTTCTCAGGATTAACGAGCACCTGCAATACAAGATGCCTGAGTCTGGTCAAGGCTCCGATCTGTCGGTAGAACACATCCAGCTGCCCTAGGCTGGTCTTTTGTTCCAGAGTGAGGTCATGCCAGTCAACGTCTGGAATGTCCATATCGCCCAGATCAATCACCAGTCCGAGTGACTTGAGCTTGGTCGACGCCCATGGCTGAGCAGTAGCATCCTCGAGAGTGAGGAAACACTTGCGATTGTAAATGTGTGCAGCCTCAAACTTCTCCAGGCGCGGACAGCTGCGAAGGATCCTATGAATGGTCCTACTGCTCACCTCGCACCTGTCGAAATCAATCGAGGTCAAAGAGCCGATATGTCGATGAAGTGCTGGCATAAATGGATCCTCGCTTTCACAAAGCAAGACGGCAGCCAACGACTTGAGAGACGTCTGTGGCATCGCCTCAATGACTGGCGCGAGCAGCGACAGGCTGCTGTCCAGAGTGCCCGAACACTGAACAAGATTCCTAATCTTGGGGCATTTTTCGACGGCAACTCGGCCGACGGCATCAGCAGCGTCCCGATCAAAAGGATCGGCATCAACTGGCTTGCGAATCCGAGGCAAACCCAAAGTAGTGACCTCTGGAATATACTCCAGCATAACGAGTAGATCCTCCAACACTGGAAGATAAGGCCCAGAAAGAAAAAACTCTACGAGGTTGTGCAGAGTAGGGTCTTGCCGGAGAAGAGGCGCTTCCAAGATCCTGGCAGCAATGTCAAGTCTCCTCGACTCTCCTAAATAGTTTTGAAAATCAATCCGTAGGATCTTGACCGACTGTGGGCAGCTGAAAAAGACCGCGGCCAGAACTCTATCCGACCAGGAATCCGGAACCCAAACATCTAACACCAATGTCTCCAGCTTTGTGTATCCAGAAATTGTCCTTGTGAACTTCTCGAGAGCCATTTTGTCCCTGACCAGGATGTCGTGCAAGTGGATGACTCGAAGGTGTGGACTCTGTCTCAGGAGACCGACGAGCTGGACAGCTTGGCAGTCGGCATTTCTGTCAAGGTCCGTAAAACTGGCGCGTTCACTGGTCGAGTACCGGTAGTGGAAATGGGTCAAGTTTGTCAAAGGAGGGAGTAAGAGCCCTGGGATAGGATTGGCGGGTTGAAGCGTCATTCTAGCGACATGAGGCGTGGCTATGGGGATGGTGACAGGAGCCGAAGTTGTGGCTGTCGTAGTGTCGTCATTATGGGTCTGTCCGCTGCCGTGATCAGACGTGGTTGACTCGATGGCTGCTGCTGGAGTGTCGGAAGGCGAGAAGGCGAGGTCGTGAAGGATTCTGTCGATGGTGGCGACGGCAGCGACAGCTGCGACGACGGCAAGTTCTTTTGGGTAATACTGGTCAAGAACATCTTGGACCAAGGAGATGCTCTGGATGAAGTCGATGTTCCGGGTCCAGGCCTCGAGAGCCTCTGGGGAGTGAGCCAGTCTCTTGTAGTTACTGAAGTTGTCGAGTTTGAGACTGCGGTAGAGTAGAGGTGAAGAGTATGTATAAAAGAAGCGACAGGTGCGCATGTAGCTCAAGAGGTCCCTATTGTTGAGGAATGTTCCGACCTTGGCGACGAGTTTTTCGGTTTCGAAGAACCGGGCCACTGCTGGGGTCATGTTGGCAGCAACGACCGTAGTAGAATGATGGATGGGTGCAAAGAGAAATAAGAGAGTAAAAGGATGTCGTTGAGTTAGACGACGATGGAATAAAGGGTTTGAAGGGTCGAGAGGATCCCTTGAGAGGTGTGAACTAGAAAAGAAGCGGGTGGCGATGGATGGATATAAGGAAAAGGTAAATGGCAGTCGATAGAGAAAAAAAAAAAAAAAAAAGAGCGTACAGAAGAATAAGAGCGAAGAGAAAAGAACGACGATGACGCCAGAATTATTTCTCTCCCACGTCACTGAACTGATTTTGATCACAGGGCGAATTAGTCTAAATTTGGTGGCAAAAAAAAATCACTTCAGGGCGACGTTCATGCATGTGGACCAACAGCAGTCCTCGATCTGAAACATCATAAAATTTGATTTGCCTTTTATGTGGCATAGTCATGCAACTTTTCTTTGTGGACGCGACCAACGACGACTAGAGACTATTAAAGGCTGGTCTCTCTCGGAGGTAGAAGCATATAAGCATATAGCTTTGAAAGTAGAGGAATCCACGATGTGAAAAAAGAAAGAAGTAAGGCAGTCCTCATGCAATCAATTGTGAGCAGACGCAGAACAAACAAAGGAACACTCCACAGCTGTAAAGAAAGCAATTCCGGGTTTGTTTGTTTTTGTTCTCTCTGTCTATCTCTTTCTCCCTCTTTCCCCTTCCAAGTTGGAAGCACGTATGACTGGTGAGTGTCAACGGTATTTCTGCTTGCACAAACAAAATAAGGTTGGGCTGTTGTATGTTTTCACCCATACCTTTATAAGAAACATGAGCAAACGTCAACAAATCGCCGCACCTCACTCATCCACGGTTGCACTCTCGTTGTCATGTCCTTTTCGGACTATTACTCATCAGCAGTAGTGCGCCGGCTAAAATGTTGAAATTTACCACTGAGAAACAAGCATAGAAACAATGGAAATAAAGCATTTCTTTCCTTCCTCCGCGTTCGCTGGTGCTTAAAGTGCCCCTTTTCTGTTGTTTATTAACAGCGGGATCTATTTCTTCGTTGTCGAAATTCTTTATGTCACCAAGGCGGCGGAAGGAAATAGCATGCGTTGTTCTTCCTTCACCTCTTCCATCCCTTCCATCCTCTGTTATTCGTTTGTACAGTGGGGGACAAACGATGTACAGATAATCCAACGGTCGAGTATCCATTTTTTTAATCGACTCTTCCTCACATTATCCTCATCGGTCCCATTAGTTTATATCTCGTTCTAGCATCGACATTCATATTTTATATACTTACACCCTTTATAATCGCAGATTCTTGCATATCAAATTTGTTGGTTTTTTTTTTTTTTTTTTCGTCGTGCCGCCACTTACTCATTCAATTTTTAAACCCTTCTCTTCGTTTCTTACCGCGTCCCATTGAGAATTAGAATGTTTGCTCTGCCTAGGCTGCCAGCCGCTTCTTTCATGTAAAAAACTTGACGCGGGTCCCTAGGAATCGTCATAAAAAAAAGGTGAGTGAAGACGCCAACTTTTTTGTTTCATTTTCTTCTTTACACACACCCCTAGTGAGTTCGACTCCATCCACACCAGTCAAAATGGAGTTTGCCGCCTCCCTTGTTGCCGTCGCCGTCGGTCTTCCCCCCGCGGTCGCAGCCCAGACTGGGGCGTTCACCAATATCACCAGTGACCCTCTCTTTCCCAATGCTCAATTGTCAGTTATCAGTGCCTCGATTTCTCCTTTCCTAATGTGCATTGGCAAGCAATCCTGCCTGACTCTCTCTGGCACGCTCTCGGAGCCAACCCTCCAGGGCGCCAAGTACTCTATCAAAGCACGTTTGTGCGGATAACTCGCCTACTCTGAATACGCTGTGGCCTTGTGCTCTCTCCTTGCTGCCAACGGAACTCCTTGCCCTGTTGCTGCTGGCCCGACCAACTTGACCATGTGTCGCGACCTCAAGACTATCCTTCTTGCAAAGGTAAAATTAGCCTCGTGAATCAGGTCAGAACAAAGACATTATACATTATTTTCTACAAAATGATGATGGGTGCATGGTTGGCTTGACTCATGAACATGTTTTTCAACTACTTTTTTTAAATTCACGTCTTTTCCTGAGAATACTTTGCCACCAATACTGAAAGTAGACGTATCTTCAGTCAATGGGTAAGAACCATTAGTGTTTATGCCTGACTTGAGTATAAACGAACGTAATGCGCGTCGAAAATTGATAAATACTAAGCTCCCCCCTCCCCTAATCACCTTTGATGCATGTACTAGTCGATCCTAAAGCAGGCTTGTTTGGCGTCAACTGCCCAGCTTAAATCAGAGACTGCCTTTTGTTGGAGCTCTGTCGCTGGCGGTTATCCATTCGTCGATTCCCCTCCATCCAGAGCCATTCCCACAGTCGGCCCCAGGTCCATCCGTTCTCACCGAAAACTTATGCTTTGTCTGATTAAGAATAACAAGCCCCTGTTGCGTCTCACAATCATACTTCCCAGTAAAAAAATGATGACCTACTTACTACTTGTAAGGAATGAATATTATACATGTTTATGTTTAATCACATTGTTGTTTTTATGAATCGCTGATGTTTCATCAACCAGATAGTGCTTACATGCACATCATGCCAACACATACATAAGAAGGGGGTTTGATGACCCTATTGTCTAGCAGAAGAAGCGCAGCAATCATTAACGCTTCCTTTCTCCACAATTAATTTTTTTCTTGTTCCGAAAGCCAGGCATGAGTAGGAGATAAATTCTTATGCCCTGTGTTACCGAGTCGACGGAGAAGGTCTTTTGCTGTTTCTTTTCCTATTCAACCGTTCTTTTCTAAAGCCAATTCAGTTTTTTTTGCGCCAATCTCGTTCTGACGAATGATAAAGAAAAAAGAAATATGAGGGGGTAGTGCACAGAAATAGCAGAATCTCGTCCGCATTGTTTTTCACCCTCTGTCCAATGCAGCTCCAATCTTTTTTTTTTTTTTTTTTTTTTTTTTTTTCATGAGGCCTTCGAAGGTATCCATGAGGGAGAAAAGGGTTCAAACTGACATTTTCAAATTTTCAAGTGTACTAGTAGGGGTCAAAGCGCCTTTCAACTGACAGTCTTTCTCCTTCTCTTTCTTCCTCCCCTCAGATCTCTCTTTCTCACTCCTCAAGGCGCCCTCCTCTCGAAAGAAGAAAAGGCAATATCTACCTAACTACTTACAAAAGGAGAAACAAAAAACTGAGTCCATGCATGTCCACAAGAATAATTGTGAGGGGGAAGAGCATTTGATTTTTTTTCAACAAAGGTTCTTTGGGCGCAAGGGTATATGAAAAGAGACTAAACAGTGTATAATTTTTCCTGAACTCGCACAGCACAAGTCAAAAGCAAAGATCTAACCGACTTTAACTTTCTCCCGTTTTTAACCGTGGTTCAAGTATGCGGAGAGTAGAAAGAAAGTGAATAATTGAGTTCCCTTCTCCACAACCTCGAAATTGTTTTATCTGCTCCGACTGGGAGAGGTGCACCGACACATAATCGTTCATATTTTTATGTCGAGCAAACGATGAGTCCTCCCTACTCTTCTCTTTTGCCCTACTAAACATCTAAACAACGAGCACAACGGTCGGCAGCTTTCAGTCTGACCTGCTGTGGGCTAAAGTGCACTCCTTGTTTGTTTGTTTACACTGAGAAATACATTTTCTTCTTTTTCAAAAAGTCTTGTGTAGCCAGAACGACGGGGAAGCATCAGTTGTTTGATTTGTTCTTGGCACCAGTCCAATTTCAATTTTCTTTCATGTTTCCGTGCCAACATATCAGGAAAAAGTGCGCTTACAACCGTAATGGAGCAACAATGCCAAAAAAAAAAAAAAAAAAAAAAAAAAAAAAAACAATAAAAAGAGAATGGAAAAGAAAAAAGATGCTGTTCTTTTATGCAGCAATGTACTTAATCTCAGCAAATCGTAGCAGCAAGTATACTCTATTGCTTACAATACCTCGCTCAATTAGAGTCGTCTGCAATGGAGCTATCTCTTCCAACGTTTGAAATTAAGCTTGACAGGAACCTCACAAAGTCTCTCGTTCTGTAAGATAACCCCATGTAGTATGATTCAGGACCCGATGATCTATTCGTATTCAACTAAAACTTGGAAAAGGCGACCATTATCGCGTTCTAGCACGAGTTGTAACTTAGTGGCGCTTGGCTATAATCCAACGGATGACAGCTTCGGGCCATTGCCTGCTCAGGCAGGCCCAAATGCCAATTATCCGAACGAACGGCTCCCCTCATACTGAGATCAGGTACTATTTCAGCAAAATTTCATCAGTAGGGTAAACCTGACCTGTCTCACGACGGTTTAAACCCAGCTCACGTTCCTTATTAGTGGGTGAACAATCCAACGCTTACTGAATTCTGCTTCAGTATGATAGGAAGAGCCGACATCGAAGGATTAAAAAGCAATGTCGCTATGAATGCACAAACGAGTTACACCCTGTATTGAGGAGGTTCAGCAGTTGAAATATTTGAAATTGTTTGAATCGATTGGGAAAGCGACTGAAGCTTTCATCCAAAAAAAAGAAATAATGGTGTGCAACTGAACAGGTCCAGAGTCAGCCACAAAACCTTTTTTTTGTCGACGGAATATTCAATGGAAAAATCAACTCAGGAGCACATTTCTCAGTCGGAATCTCGGTCGAAAAAAGCATAAACTCTTTCCTCCCTCCATAGTGCCCTGATATCCATGGTATCTGATACCCTGATACTCTTCACATCCTTAATACCCCATGGCACCATGGACCCAGACAATCCGGCTGAGTGACTTCATACCTCGATTGAAGCAAATCCAATTTAGGAAATCCCCCAAGTCCTGCTGGATACACTACCCTTTTTAAGACTCAATCGATTTTTTTTTTTGAATTTTTGAAAAGCTGCTAAACCTCCCTATTGAGAAAGGTCGAAGCCCCGTGATTGTTTCATGGGCTGCGTCTTCTCTATACCATCACTGCGCCACCACTGCGCTATTGACTGCGCCATGTCAACTAGACACCTATAATACCTCTGCCCTTTTCTCCACACCAATGACAAATTTACAACCTCACCGTCGTTTTGTTCATCCCCTTCATATCGTTCCTTCGTAACTTTTTCTTTTCCTCATTCCTCCTTCATTAGGAAGGTTTAGCAATTGAAATGTTTGAAAAAAATAGAGTCGACTGGGAATTCAACTGAGTCTTTAATCCAGATAAGGAATAAATGATGTGCGGATGGACAGGTCCAGAGCCAGATATAAACTCTATTTTTTCGACTGAAAATCTGAACTGAGGAGCATCCTCCACAATCGGATCTCTGTCGATAAAAATAAGCAAATGGAGGACAAAGAAATGGTGTTAGCTTTGAACTCACTCGTCGGTACCTCAGGTACCTTCTTTCTTCCACCCTTGATACCCTTGATACTCTTGATGCCCTTGCTGCCCTTGCTGCCCTTGCTGCCCTTGCTGCCCTTGCTGCCCTTGCTGCCCTTGCTGCCCTTGCTGCCCTTGCTGCCCTTGCTGCCTTGCTGCCCTTGATGCCGTTGATACCCTTGATACTCTTGATACTCTATACCACCATGGATGCACTGGACTCCGGTGCAGCGGAAGTAGATCTGCGTTTTTTCTTGCCGTTGGTGTGTCCTGTTGCCATATTGCGTGTTCTGCCTGTTATTGTTGGGTGATTGTTGTATGGGGATATTTTCATGTTGAAGGATAGGAGTATAAATTAGCCAGAAAAATCGACCGTGACGACATTGGCCGCCATTATTGTGGGAAATAAGCATTTAGGAAGGTGGGCAATAAGGCAGCGACACTTTTAAGCTCGCGTTTCCCCTAGCCAACCTTTTCTCTACTCTTGCCAATTTCAGCATTACTTTCTTCCAGCCCCAAAAACGCATGATTCATCACCATGGGACTCGTCGACTGGTATCCTTTCATTCGCAGGAAGGGCTACAATCCCGTTTCCCTCTACCTCTCAGTCCTCGCATCGCTCACAACCGGAACACGCCGCTTCGACATCATGGCTAACTGTTACCGCGTCATTCAAGATGCATACTCCAAGAAATCCGACGAGGAAGCACACAGGATTCTGGAGAAGGATATTGAGCGGTTCGGAAACACACTCAACATGATTCTATACATCGACGGTCCACAGGCGGTGGAGAAGGCCGGCACGGCCAAGGCACGAGAAGAAACGCGGCACAAGGCCCTGGACCGGACGGAGAAGAGCATCGACACCTTTTGAGAACGGCTAAATGATGGCATGAGAATCCGGAAGCGGCACTTTACCGACATCAAGGCTGGACTTTCATCCTCGTTTTACTGGTCACTGGCGAGTCGCTTGGAATTTGCCAAGTACATGGAGAATCGCGGATGGACGGTCGTCATTTGCACCACCGAAGCCGATGTTGCCATAGCCCAGGACGCTCAGCCTAATGACATCATTATTTCCAAGGACAGCGATATGCTGACGTATCGATCGGTTGTAATCCTCTGGCGTCCTGTGTCCAACAATCTTATCCTTGTATACAAGATCCCTGATATCCTCGCAACTCTGGGCATCTCTCGGACCCAGCTGACGGCTCTCGCTGTAGTTTCGAGGAATGACTATCAAAGGAATATCTACTCGCTGGGACCAGCCATCAACTTCAGCATCATCAAGGAGATTGGGCCAAGGCCAGGTAATGTTTGTTGAAAATGAATTGCAATTTGATCTGGCATTCTCTGCAAAAATACTATTGTACAAATTGAAAGCTAACTTTGATTACCTTTTCTTTTCAAATAGACGCCCAAGAGATAGTAGCTGCTTATCTCGCCCACGGTCAAGTCGTGGTGAAGAACACTGAGGAGGAGACTTTCCAGAACTCTATCCGGGTGTTCGTTCTTTTACAACAAGAATATGTCGAGCCTTTGGTCCAAGAGTAGCAAACCCAGCAGCTCTTTCGTGTATTACAGGACAGGTTCAAGGAGCTTTGTATCAAGCATGAGTCTTTGAAAGATATCCGAGTAGCAGCAGCCAAGGAGAGGTAATTATACCATGTATTATTGAAGAGCTCTGTACTTTGTGGAGAATTATTTGCAAAGTGCATTTCTCAACATTTCAATATGATTGGTTTTTAAATAGAACCAAGGACGACGTTGTGCGGTTACCATCACCAAAGACTTACAATCGGTACAGAACAGTCGAGTCACCCAAGGTTGCCTCCAAGGCCAACACTACTACCCCATCGCCACAATCCGCTCTGATTCCCGGACCTTCGCAACAGAGCTCCTCGCTGGCATATAACCCGAATACAGATGAGCATCCTCCATTGACCCGGACGCGAATTCCGAGGCATCGAGATCGGTTCTCGTTCAAAGAGAGAACGCGCCAGATTGTTCATGGCCCACCCCCGAAGGCCAAGCAGTTCAAGCTCAAGTTCTACCGGAAGCCGGCGCAGACCAACAGTGTTTCGATCAAAAAGTCCAAACCGAAGGGCGACAGAGACTCATCTGGACTGCAGAAGAAATCGCTAGCAGATCTCGACAAGAATGGTCTCATGCGGTCGATGAACTGGCACCACCCAACGTCTTCTTTGGAGATTGTTACAGTGCGTGCGAACGCCAGACGTGTGGTGATGGACGGAGTTGTCGGTACTGACGCTCTTACTGAGGAGCAGCAGGAGGTAGTCGATTGTTTGCAGGAGGCCCCACGGCTGGCTGCGGGCGTGAAGCGTGGGGCTCAGCGTCTTATTGGCCATTTCGTGGAAATGCTGAAGGATCGCATGGACAAGATGGAGGAGGAGCGAAGGATTATGTTAGAGTCAATGACGCCACCCCAAACGATGACCGAATCGTATCGACTTCAGTGCAGGAAGGACTTTATCACAGAGGCGGAGCGGGAGATACTGTCGTCAATTTGCGAGCGTGTCCAGCCTACGGATCTCGATAAGGATGAGGAGGATGCCGGGGGCAACACGGAGAGCAACAACTCCGATGTCGCGAACAGGCAGGACAGGGAGTTCGGCTTCCTAAGCTCATTCCTGATATATCTCTATTCAGGAAACTACCCGAAGGAGAACTCCAAGGCAGGCGGTATTGCTACTCAGCTTATTGTCTGGTTGGTGAAGGACGGGATACATGATCCAGTTCGAGCGCGCAAGGAACTTCGGGAAGCCGCGCCATTCACACCGACATATTTGGTCCGATCTGTATCTGGTCAGCTGGCTGCCGAGTTGAGACGGATGTATAGGCATGGGAGCCATGATCTCCACGATAAAGTATGGGTTGGAGTATCTTTGGCTAACTTAGATGTGCTGTTATGCTTTAACTGTACAAGAAAAAATATCGCGAATATTATTTAATTTATTATATTCTTTTTTTATCTTTTCTTATCTTTTCTTGCATAGCTCAAGGTCATGAAGGACAAGGCCGTAGTACGAGAAGATGCCGACATTCAGATTTGACCAGATGTTTCCGCCGTAGAGAACCTTCTTTATTTGAACAAACTCACGGGAAACAGCCGTCGGATTGTACCCCTTACCTCCTCACAGCAACCTTTCGTATCGTTCTCGGAGAGGGAGATTGCGGCTTTTTTCTGGAAGCGTGCATCGTTGAAGGAAAGATTGGTGCGATTGGGCGAGTTGGATAACTCGACCATCACCTCAGTGAACGATCCTGACACATGGATAGCAGGAAAAGAGCCCGGTTTATCATCAAGAACTTTGTTGCCGACGTCGCCCCTCAAGGTCTTACAAGTTGACAGCGAAAGCAAGCTGGTTATCGAGCTGCAGTCAAGCCGTGGTCCTTGGATCAAATCCGGAGTCACTTGGCGGATGTCCAGAATGAATGGCTCGACCTCACTACCTATGTCACGAAGGAATATGTCCTCCGAGGCTCCTTAATGACCGACGGATTCAGGATACAGTTGCTAGCATTCAAGCTTCGAGAGCTTCAGGATGTTCGATATCGCCGTATCGCAGAGGACAGACTGCCCTCAAGATTGACTTCGACTGTCGGCGGAATCGATTACGTCTTACCCGAGATCAGGAATGTCATTACCAGCAAGGACGACATCGCTAAATATTGGCCAGGAGTTCAACCCGAGAAGATCAAGACGTTGACTTTGGACGGCGGGAAGGCATGTCTCGTTGGAGCCTTTGCAGATATTCCGGACGACTCGTTCAGGACTGAAAAAGGCAAGGAGGTCGACAGAGTAACTTCAAGGATGGAAGGAATCGTGGCTACCTCTGTGGAATCGACAGCACCGTCGACATCTTCAGTCTCTCTTCCTATTCCCATCTCGGCTTCAACCTCAGATCAACAGACAACAACCTCGCCTTTGGTGTCGACAAGGACGGCGTTTCACAATCTGGCGGTGAAACAAAAGGCGGTGTATCAACCAACATTCCGCTTCCGTCGGTGGCTGGAGGGCGAGAAGCAGACTTTGCTGGATGGGGGTGGGGAGCAACGAACGATAGTAGAAATTGAGACTGGACTTCCACCTTTGAAGGGCGAGAAGGCGAGTGTGATCAACTACACTGCAGAGCTGAGGCGAGTCGAGGAGAGACTATTGGAGTTCTATGCGGGCCGAGATCAGCTGTACAAGCGCCACAAGTGGGACATGGAGCGTGCCCGTCAGTATGAGTATCAATTGCTTGCCGACCGCCTCCTTGGTATCGTTGGGGGAAGTATTCGGCGTCGACATGATCCAGCAGACCCTGTCTTGATTGGAGTAGGACTGGGCAAATTTTCGATCAAGAGTGGACTCTCCTCTCTCAACTCCACTTTCCTATCTTATTTTGTGCAGAAGGTAACCACTGATTCAGGAAAATCATTAAGGATTGATACCTGCAAATACTTGTTGTTCGCGAAACAAACAAACAAAAATAATTAATATGATTGCCCGTTCCTTCAAATTAGGCGCGGTCGTTGGGTTACCTGGTTGTTGGACTCAATGAATACTACACGAGCAAGAAATGTCCTCATTGTGGGCTCTTCGTCGCCCAGGTCACTCTCCGCCGTTTCTTTTGCCCAACGTGCCATGTATATCACCACCGTGATGTTATGGCGGCGGAGAACATGACCAATCTTGTGCGAGGATATCTTGAGAAGCACCAGCGTCCAGAGTATCTCCAGCCTGTAGCTCCGGACGGATCTCTTCCATGGATGGCTAGTGCCGGCGCAGGATCGAGTACACTCTCAAACACAACCCCTGGAAGCGGCAGTAGCGGGAGCACAACGAGTCGAAAACGACCTGCTTCTACCTCAAGTACCACGGATGAAACCCAAGGTCGACCAAAGAGGTCCGCCATTGCCTCCAGCTCCAGCCCGGCGGACGGTGGAAAGAGAGCGCGGAAGTAGTCTAGTTTTCCATATTCGTATGTTGGTTCGCCCACACACATTAGTGCGGGTAGGAGCGCAGTGGATACTATAATGAGTTACTTCGGTGACGTAATTATGGCGCCCAATGTCCTCCAACCCTCTTCGACCTAACCTGTTATCGCACTTTCTTGAACCCATCATCGCCATTTTTTTTTTTTTTGTTTATAAGAAATTTATTGCGTCGTGGGAGTGCGTGCAGTAAACTAATACTCCTCACCTACAGGAGTCACCGCCATTCAAAGGATATAAAAATAAATACTTTCGAAAAAAGTACAAAGGTTACATCTAAACTGGGAAAAAATAATTAACAGATAAAACAGGGAGACCAGACAAAATAAATACAGAGAGTAAGAAAATAAAATAGAATACAGTTATGTTGGAAAGTTGTTGTCGACAAGAGGGAGCTCGACTGCGGGTGGGGGTTCGCGCTCTTCACTCTGGCGCTTCTTCTCGGCCAGCTGAGCACGAACTTGGTTGATAGCCAAATCCACCGCGGCCAGGACCATGCGAGGTTCAAAGGCTTGGTCCTCGCGGACAAAGGCGTGATGGTATCTCCAGATGGAGGCAAGGATGGTACCGATCAAGATGAAGATAGGAATGTCGTGAAGGGGCTCGACAGGGTCCGGGTCAGGATAGAAAAGGGAGCAGATGTAATCCGCAGTCCAGGCTCGTTCCTCCACATACTTCGAAAGCGCGCCTTGCCATACTTCCAGCTTCTTGGTGCAGCTGAAAAGGAGGTGTTGACTTGTCTCCGGCTCCGCTCCACAGATACGGCAGAAGGGTCCGGTCATATCAGGAATAATGGAGTGGAGATGGAGTGCAGAGGGAAGTTTGTTGATTAGAAGCCGCCACCAGACATTGCGCGCATTGTGCGGGATCTTGTTTTTCCAGAAAGACGTCCAGAAAGCAGCAGTGAATGGTGGATGTGGCGCCACCATGGGTGGATGATGTGGTGCTGGGGTTGGAGGGCGGTAGGTCTTGGAGAACAACGCCTGACGAAACGAGCGGGTACTGGCTAGTTCGAAGGAACCATTCTCAGACTTGTTGATAACGATCCCGTTTAGGCGTTCCGCTAGGTCGTCTACCAGATCGAAAGGTCCATCGTTATCCAAGGCGCGTCTCAGGGCTGGGTGAACCTTGAAATGACCTCCTCTGGTGTTCTCCTCCAACCTTGAATGGGTGCGATGGCCGATGGAGCGCTCGTCCGATGGAATGAACTCCAGTCTACCTTCTGTCTTGGTCTCGTCTGTCCATACAGGTCTGAAGACACGATCCATACGCCAGTTGGGAGGATGAGGCTCGGGAACACCATCGGGCTCGAGCCATTGTGGAAGGAGTGTTGCCATCATGGTTCCGACCTTCAGTGAGTCCGCCGTTTCCTGATCCCAGGACAAACGAGAGATACGTTCGACCGCCTGCACCAACCCCTTGAGGATCGTGTGTGGGCGAAAATATTTCTTCCTCGACGTGAGAAAGAAAGTGGGGCTCGCGAAAGGGGCCAACGGAAACTCGGATTCGGTTGCTGATCGGAGAAGATCTTTGAAGAAGGATACCATGAAGGAGGTGGTGTCGGAGCAAATTCTCTGAACCGCTCGCAGCTGGAATGCGACAGTCTGGGAGCCAATGTCGACTAGACCAAGCCCTCCCTGAGACCGCCGGAGGCAGAGATGGTTCCAGGATGGAGAGGGAAAGAAAGGAACGGTGAATTTGCGGATCGAGCCTTGAACTTTCTTCGTCCATTGACGCGTTGGCGGGTGGACGGCGATGACATGCCAGAGACGGGAAAGCAAAAGGGAGTTGGCGATGACGCTGCGTCCCAGGATCGAGAGCTGGCGACCGTGTTGTAGGTTGATATGATGATTGATTTTTTTGTGTATGTTGTTAAAGAAGGCGTCTCGCTGTGTCCGTGTGAGTGCAATGGGGTATCCCAAATAGACCAGGGCATCTTCCACTCGCCTGGAATGGATGTGGACGTGATCCCGCTGAAGAGCCTGCGAGAGAGTCCCGATGTTCCCAAACAGTGGAAAGGCCACCGTCTTCTTCAAGTTGAGTCGTGCGTTCGAGGCTCGTCCAAATGTGTCCATAATCTCCTTCAGACAAGTCCACTCCTCTATTGACTTGATAAAGGTAGTAAGATCGTCCGCATATGCCATCAACTTCAACGGTCTCGACATTGGGTGGTCGTTGAGTTTGAATCCAGTGATGCCGGGACTTTTGAGGATGGTGTGGAGGAGAGGCTCAAATGCAATGTTGTAGAGGTGAGGTGATAGAGGATCCCCTTGTCGTAGGCCACGGCGTTGTGGGAAAGGAGAAGCGAGGTATCCATTGATGTTGAGATTGATCTGAGTGCCGAAGAAGAGGGTGAAGATCGAGTTGATGAGGGGGGCGGGGAAGTTCATCTTTTCCATAACAGCCCGCAAGTACTCTGGGTGGACTCTGTCATACGCCTTTTCCTGGTCAAATAAAATTCCAGCTCCCCCGATCTTGTTCCTCTCGCAGTGTTCCCGAAAGGCTGCCATAACGAGACCATTGTCTGAGATGTGACGGTCAGGGACGAAACCCGTCTGGAGAGGAGTGATCAGGCGGTCCAATGGGCTTCGTAGGCGTATTGTAATGATTTTGGTGAATAGTTTGGCGTCTGTGTTGATAAGCGAAAGCGGGCGCCAGTTCCCGAGGTCTGCCGCATTCCCCTTCTTGTACAACAAGATCATGCACGTCTGCTGCCAAGACCGGGGCATCCTGGCTTCCAGAAGGGCTTGCGACATAACACAGGATAGGAGAGAGTCAACTCCGTCGACTGAGAGCAGGAAAGTGTAGAGCTCAAATGGGAAGCCGTCCATCCCTGGTGCTTTCCCTCGGGCGCTATGAGCCAGGCCTTCGCCAATCTCCTCGACGTCGATGGGGCGCATGAGGTTTTCCTGGTCCTCCTGTGTGAGGATTGCAAGAGCGGGGAGGTTGGAAAGTAGTTCCCGAATGGCAACGTTGTCGATAGGGTCGGGTGTGTAGAGTTTTTGATAGAAGGATTTGCCGACGCGGCACAGATCGTTGGGAGAAGAAACTGTAACGTCCGAGTCGGGTATGTTAAGGTGGGTGATAGCGCGTTTGGTTGCTCTGGACTTGAGGACGCGGAAGAAATATTTGGTGCATCGTTCGCCGAGTTCTCGCCATCTGAGTTGAGTCCTGACCGCCCATGCGTTCATTGAGGCCTCCTGCAGTTTGTCGAGTCTCCGTTCTATTTTATGCCATTCTTCCTCCAACCTACGGATCTTCTCCGGGTCGGGGATAGGAGCTCCGCGTTGCCAATTGAGGCGACGTAAGGCCTGTTCCCGGTCTCGCTGAAGCTCGATCGAGATATCCTTCTTCTCCTTGGACTTCTCTCTTGTCGCTTGCTTGAGTTTCTCCATCAAGGACGCCTTAAGGTGGTCCCACGCATCCTGCGGTTGGAAGTCCCGCATTCTGTTTAGATCCTCTTTGATCTCGACGGCCAGTTGCTTAGTATAGTCCTTATCATGTAAAATCGAGGTGTTCAGTCGCCAAATTCCTGGCCCAGTCTCAAGGGCCTCTAGACTCAGCTCGCATGAAAGCATCGTATGGTCTGTCCAGTCGTTGTGCAGGTACGTGTGTGAAGGGAACGTCACACGCTCGGCAAGGTCTGGTGACATGAAAATGTAGTCGATTGTTGTTTGATAATGATGATTGTTGAAAGTGTGAATGGGAAGTGAATTGAAGGGGTTGAGTGCGTTGATGGTGGTGTTGTTGATCCAATTTTTCCATGCGATCGGGGCCGTGTTGCGCAAATGGTGATGGTAGTTAAAGTCTCCCAGGACAATGGCTTCGTTGCCAGG
Source organism: Linnemannia schmuckeri (assembly GCA_029449235.1). Taxonomy (NCBI): domain Eukaryota; kingdom Fungi; phylum Mortierellomycota; class Mortierellomycetes; order Mortierellales; family Mortierellaceae; genus Linnemannia; species Linnemannia schmuckeri. Next base: position 133,490 of record JANATG010000014.1, on the reverse strand, counting down.
AGCTTGGAAAAAGGGCAGTTGGAGAAGATTGGTGTAAAAGGTGTTGCGTGGTGTCTGGGCCCCAGATGGTGCATAGATGTTACACACTTCAAACAAGACTTTGTCTCCGGTGTCGACTGAGCCGATTGACGCGACGATTGCTCGACCGTCTAGAAGCACGTATGACGAAAGAAAAGTAAGTTTGGAATGCATAAGCAACAGTGCGCAGTGAGGAGTCCAGATGCTGTGGTGAGAGTGTAGGGATTTGTTGAGGTATTGGATGGTGTCGGGGTCGTTTGGCTGAATAGATGTCTCTTGCAGCGCCAAGATGTCGATCCTTTGAGTGCTGAGGTATTTGTGAAAATTCCTAGTCGCTGTCCGGTTCGTGATCTTGTTAATCGTGCGTGCGTTGAGGGTGGCGATTTTGATTGTCTTTAACATAATTAATTAGTTAAGACGAGTCGCCGATTGTTTGCTCAGCTCCTTATTGTTGTAAGTGCCTCCGAAATGAGCCGCCCGCGGGAGTCGGCCTGTAAATTCGGTGGTTGGGGGTAAGGCGTCCAAAAAAGTGTCATCGTCGCTATCGGAGTTGTCGTCCTCCTTAGAGCGATATTGTTCACGGGTAGGGTTGGCAAACCTGTTTATGCCACTCACAATGTCGGATGGTCTGGCTTCCTGGGTAGACTCTTGAGGAGTTGGTGTGATAGGCGTGGTGGACGCGATAGGTGTGGTGGGATCGACAGGTGTGGTGGGGTCGATAGGTGTGGCGGTGGCGACAGGCGCAACGACTGCCACAGGTTGAGTGGACTCTATACCTTCCATGGGAGATGACATCTGCGCATTCTTACGGCGTTTCTTGCCGTTGCGCTTGCGTTGCTGTTTGAAGCTTGCTGCATCATGCTCTTTGGCGTCCTTGGCTGGGGGTGCATTGTTGGACTCCTTAATGGTGTTGGGTTTGGAGGAGGTAGGCGTGGGTTTCGGTTTGAGTGCTCCGACAATGTTGGTGATAATTGGGTGTCCTGGTCCAGCAACAATTTCCTTTGGCAGCTCTGGGTGGCTTGGCTTTTCGGCCTTCTCGAACAAAACATATCCGTCCTGAGTATAAACCTTGCGTTTGGGGTGCGCATGGTAGTACATGCCGATCTCCATGGGGTTGCCGTACTTGTTGAAAAGCTGGATAACGTCGCTCGGTTTGTAATGTTGGGGGATGCGTCGGAAGTTGACTTTGTATGTCTGGAGCTTGGGAGGTGTTGGGGTGATTGGGTTGTAGATTGTGTCATTGACCTTCAGTCCGTGCTGTCGAATAGCGGCATAGACCCTAGGGTCTGCAGGGCGGACCTCGAAGGTTGTGTAGTGTAGATACTGTTCAGTGGCGCAACTGAGCAGGTCGTAGGTGTCCATGAGGATCGTGATGATCGAAATCTCGATCGTCACCTTGCGGGGAATGTTGAAAATGAGCGTGCCTTCCGAGTTTGTGCGGACATGCAGGTTCATTCCAGACGGCAAAGACTCATCTTGATAAATAGTCTCGCATTTTTTGGGATATTTGGAAAGAGGAGAGTTGGGAGAAGATGCTGAGGATGGTGACCTGGCGGCATTCGCAAAGGATGCCGCACTGATGCTGTTTGGGTTGGTCTCGCCCCCCACGTTAGTATCGCCGTGGGACATGGGAAAGAGTTTTACCCATCATCGCCATTCTCGTCATCATCCCGCCACGCTTGTCACGCTTTCATCATTATGATTAAGACATTCCGCACACATCCCCTCGATCTACATGAGATTCGCTCAAGAATTGCCAGCAGTCTTGGCCTTAGAGACCTCGCGTCCTGTGCGCGTGTGAGTCAGGATTGAAACGACTCATTTACACCTCCACTCTACAACACTGTCATGTTGTCGAAACATGACCCCAGCATGGAATGTGTCAAGAGAAATAAGACCTTATACAAAGCCTAGCGATTCTGAGCTGTGCCTACGAGAAACTATCATCGACATCTGCACGATGCAAAGTAATTTGTAGCATCATGGCCAACTCGACTCTCACCACTTTGGACTTGAACAATAACTTGATCGGAGACAACGGAACTGTTGTGCTGTCTGAGGCACTCAAGACCAACTCGACTCTCACCACTTTAGACTTGGGGGACAACTCGATCGGTGACAACGGAGCTGTTGCGCTGTCTGAGACACTCAAGACCAACTCAACTCTCACCACTTTAAGCTTGCAGTACAACTCGATCGGATATAACGGAGTTTTTGCGCTGTCTGAGGCACTCAAGACCAACTCGATTCTCACCACTTTGAACTTGTACAACAACTCGGTCGGAGACAACGGAGCTGTTGCGCTATCTGCAGCACTCAAGGTCAACTTGACTCTCACCACTTTAGACTTGGGGGACAACTCGATCGGTGACAACGGAGCCGTTGCGCTGTCTACAGCACTCAAGACCAACGCGACTCTCACCACTTTATGCTTGCAGTACAACTCGATCGGACTTAACGGAGCTGTTGCGCTGTCTGAGGCACTCAAGAACAACTCGACCCTAACCACTTTGGACTTGGGGGACAACTCGATCGGAGACAATGGAGCTGTTGCGCTGTCTGAGGCACTCAAGACCAACTCGACTCTCACCACTTTGCACTTGGGGGACAACTCGATTGGAGACAATGGAGCCGTTGCGCTGTCTGGGGCACTCAAGAACAACTCGACTCTGACCATTATGGGCGTCGTATTTCAGTGACTGTCCATACCTTATTAAGAGATGAAGAAAGATAGTATATGCATGTATATTTTATAGTGATATCAGTAAAGATCGCTCCACCTTCTTTCTCATTAATTCTTATCCATACACTTCTGTCTACTCATTTCATTTTCTAGCACAATGGGCTTTTAGTGAATTGATAACGTTGCCTTAATACTCAAACCCCTGGCTGTATCCTGAATGGGTTGTAATATGCTAACTCGCAGACTCCATACCCGCTTTCGCCCAACCCTACCTCGTCATATTTAGACTCAATGTAGATACTGCATATGTAGAAAAAGGGAGGCACGGCGGGTCTTGTATTTTTTGCCCTTTTTCAGAGACACATTTGCCAACGTTAGCTGACCATCATTTTCAGGGTGTGTGCGTCGAGCAAGACTAGCGTTTATTAAAAGAGTAAGCAACCAACAATCTACATCAACTGCGAGCGCAATGATCGCTCTTTGTCACCGTTCTTCAAACCCCTGATTTTGCAACAGCATGATACTGTTACTCAGGGAGAGGGTCGAAGGCAAGAGTTGTAGGACCGCTGTGAAGTCCTCAATTAGTACGGGGGTAGTGATAATAGTGTCCTAGAGAGCCGCACGAAACGATACACTGCAACGCGCCAACGAAACTCTTATCTGGTCCAAGAAGTGATGTGTAAAAGGACAAAGAGCAGACAAGAGGGCTGAGCACACTACTAATACTATGTCTACAAAGAATATGACTGCTAATCTAAGGCGTCGCCACCGCTGCCTAGCCACCACCTTATTTTGCAACAATAAGGCAAAGCAGAGGTGCGAGTAAGTGAGCGAGCGAAGGACGAAAATTTTGGTCGCTCACTACTTTGCTCGCACCACTGGAACAAAGCATCGATAATACAACCTCGAATGATAATGAAGGAAGAGAGAAAGAGCCGACCTCGAAGGATCAAAAAGCAACGTCGCTATGAACGCTGGCTCCACAAGTTAGTTATTTACTTCAGCGTATAACGTTAAAAAAGCTATGAATTTAAAATAAAAGTTGTAGTAGCTTGTACAGTATTCAAGGTTCACAGACGCAGTCTGCATATGGCGGTGTTTTATCACTTGAGCAATGAGTTGCGGGGACTTTGCTGGTACCAAGAAGGTACTGAGGGTGCAATACTGTCCGTGGTTTTGGCTGCAGGAACAAGCGTGCTTATCTTGGAGAGAGATTTTTTTTTCTCTTGGCTTGTACCATCAAAACCAACAAGGACTATCATAGCTTTTTTCTTTTCCCCCTGTGGCGCCATGTACCACAGTCACACAGCAAAGCTTGAGACTTATGGTAGCCACAAAAAAAAGAGAGTATCTAAAAGCAAGCGAATGTAGACAAACATACGTCTATCCAGACCGGAGACCAGGAGGGAGACTCCCTTCACTTACTCCGCTCTCACCTTTTTTCCTTGGTTGGTCATTTTGATTTTCTATCGGGTTTGTGTCAGAGGGAGGAGGGAGGTGTGGGATCTGGAAGGGAGTTGTTCTTGGCGGGCCGAGGCGTTGGCGTCAGTGTCAGGTGTGACACGGTCACTCATCGAGGAAGAGGGAGAAGAGAAGTTGAAGTTCCCCTCTACAACCCCTGTGTTCAAGGGTATGTCTCCAGGATCGACGGCCATAACTCAGATAGCGGGCAGACAAGGAAAAGGTGTGTGTGTGTGTCCCTTCTCAGTATCGCGAATAAAGATGGTAACTCTCAAGACCTGCTCGTATCGTGGAAAGAAAGGTGCTTTATGTCAATAGCTATTCTCAAAAGACTAGAAACTACTACTGCTACCAATGGTCAAAAGGGTATAGTGCCTACCTGCTCGTATCGTGGAAAGAAAGGTGCTTTTCCAGACACTCGCAGGCAAACGCGTAAAATAGTCAAATGGCCACCAGAAGCTAAGCCACTCTAAATCACCACAGGAGGAAGAGGCTGGGTCCAAGCGAGACTGATAAGCTAAAATTTATCACTGTCCAATGGGATACGAGTGAAGTGAGACATAAAGGGAAAAAAAAGCGAAAAGCAAAAAGGGAGATTTTTCAGAAACACAGGGGCAACTCTCCTTTGAACAAGCCGTTGTATTGCCTCAATTGCAAACCCTCCGAGACGGCGATGACCTTGCCTTGTTTTTTCATGCTAAAAGAACGACAGAATAAAGAAAGAAGAGAAAACAGAAGATGGAGGAGGGAGAGGGGGTCAGAGGTTAAGATGGTGAGGGAGAGAAAAGGAAGATGGCGTGAGTGCGGTGAGATAATAAGAATTATGTCAAGATCCTCCCCAAGCTCTTCTATAAAAAGAAAAGGCTGATGTTCAACAGGAAGATCAATCCCCCTTTCCAGATAGCACCAAACTCTCCCTTCCTCTGATCATGATGCGATTGTGAATCCCCTGCTCTCTACCTACATTCATGCCTCGAGTCCATGACAAAAATCATTGTGGGTGGCACAAGAAAACGCAAGGCAGAAGCAGTTAAAGAAAAAGGGAGAGGGATGATGAAACTACCAAGGAAAAAACGGTTAAGACCTTACCCCTTTCCTTTTTTGAGAGACAAACTGAAGGTAAAAGGGGTCAAAAAAGAGGAAAGGAAAGATGGACTGCAAACAAAGGCATGCACAAGGCATTTTTGGGGGTGTTTGAGATAGAGAACTGTCTTTCATGCGATCCATCACACATAACCATTCTGGGTCGCTCTTATTTTCTTAGTAGATTATCAAGGAAAAGGCATGCACTACCCCCTTTCTCTCCCCAAGTCTGCATGGCTATACATCCCCCACATCCCCCCCTCTCTCTCTCTCACTCTCTCTGTGCTAATGGGCAGATTCCACTTAATCGAAGGTTCGCGCGGGAACCATTATTAACGTTTTTTTTTTTTTTTTTTTGGTTTTGTTATCTTCACTTCTCACTCTTTCTTTCTTTCTCACTCTCTCTTCTCTCTGTCATCTCACCTCACTCACTCCTTTCGTTTCTCCTTTTCTCTCTCTCATCCCTCTCTTCTTACGTCTCTCCCACGTCTTTACTCTTCTCATTACACACTCCCACTCATCCCCTCACCTAACTACCTACCTTAGCGAAAAACAACATCAAAGATGTTCTGGGCATGTAAATCCGCCAAGAAGAGGAAGGAAACGGACAAGTTGACAAGGACAAATGCCTTCGCACCCTGCAATCGAGTGCTCGCCATTCCCGAGCTCAGGGACCTCCTCTACTCCTTCTTCTCTTCTGGACTTACCACCTCCACCACTGGTACCTTGATCAACAACAGCAACACCAACAAGAACTCCAAACGCGCATCATGTATGCTTGTCTGTCGGCACTGGAACAGGTACAAAAGCCACCCGCTTAAATCCTTTTCGCACTTTAACTTTATTCTCGTTGCTATTGTCTGCACTTTGTTTTTCTGAACCTCGCCTTTTTTTTTCTCTTAGCTTCTTTGCACCGTACCATTGGAGTCACATCTCACTCACCAACCAGAACCACTACGACTTTTCCCAGGTCATCCAAGCCCAGGGCTATCGCGTTCGAAAATTCTCCTGCAGCAAAGTCGACAAGTCCATCCTCACTTCCCTCGTACAACACTGTCAGTCCCTTGAGGAGCTGAATCTGGGATTTGGAGAGAAGGCGTTTTGGATGCAGTACGACTTTTTGGAACAGATCTTTATCGACCTTGCACGAACCCAACAGTGGCACCTACAGGACTGGGAGAAAGTGTATGGAAGGCGAGGGCTAAGGAAGGTTGAGATCACTTTGAATATGCTAGACTTTCGACCGCGTATGCTCTGGAGTCTATGCCAGTTGCCGTATCTCAGGAATCTGACGATTAATGCGAATGGGAGTATTGGGGAGGAGGAGTCGTCGCAGTATCTGGAGGACGTTACGCTGTACTTGTTGGAATGCTGTCCGAGTTTGGAGAGTTTTACGGTGCATTATAATGCGTTGACGATGCATCGCCATCCGTTTGAGTACCGGAACTGGCTCAAGGAGAAGGTTGAGACAGAGACAGCGCGAGGACCGATGACACCTCAGGACGCCATTTCTAGGTGCAGACATACCTCGCCTCCTGTTACTGCACCACGATGGTCTGAGTGGCCGTCGGAGAAACATGGCGACCATTTTGAACAACCATCATTAGCACAGCACAGCACACAGGAGAAAACGAAGACATGGAACCTTCGACGATTAGCCCTGTACGGGTTCAGACCCGACACCAGTGTTCTGCCTCGGATCTTCTCTCGGTGCCCACGTTTGAAAGAGATCGGAATCCACCTCGGCTGGTCCATCACCGAAGCCGAAACTTGGATCTCTCTGGCGACACACTGCCCTGACCTCAAGGTTCTCAACATCTCTGGATTCTCTTACCAGTACCGCGAATACGATATCCTCTCTATCCCCGAACTCCTTGCCATGTTCCCAAGACTCGAGACCTTCAACGCCAAGGATTACCCTCGTCAGGATCTCGATCTTCAATCTCTCGATTCGTCCTTGGTCACTTATGCAGAGAACGGCGTTGAACAAGGCCACTCGCTCAAATCTTTCTCTTTGGTGGGCCATGGCTCAGGATCGCTGTGCAAAGTCCTGGATGTCCTCGCGTCTCGATCTTTCACTCAGCTCAAAGAGTTAAAAATTGAATATACCTTCAGTTCTCCTTGGCAACAAGCAAAAGCAGTGACACCCAATATCAGCACCGAAGGCAGCCTATTGGATTTCAGTCGGTCATGGGATGTCGTCGCGCGAACCTTGGTCAAGCTGGATATGCATGGACTGCAGTTCCCGGACAAGGCAACAACGGTCAAGTTCTTTCAAAGGCTACAGGGCTTCGGATCGCTTCGTGTCGTTCGCGCCTCTTGTCACCACCTCAAGGACCTCATCTCTACCGCCGCGACCACCGATTCGCCCACATCACTAGCGCCCTCTGATACCCCTAACCCAGGCGACATTCTCCTCCTCCCTACAGTCGACTACCGCTTCCCCCATATCCAAGACCTCCTCATCCCCGCAAAATGGGTCGGTAGCCTTCCTGGCCAAGATGTTGCCTCAGACCTCCACTGCCCCACAAACAGCATGTTAACACTCAATGACATCTTATTCCTCGTAGCAGCAACTCCCTCCCTCAAAACCCTCTCGCTTGCCAGGAACTTGATCGCATCCGAGACAGCTGCCTTTGTTCGGAGGGTGTTCCGGCAGGTGTGTCTCGATACCAACCATGAAGAGTCCTTGCTGTAAATCTCTTATTTTGCGATAAATAAATAAAAAAAAAAAGTGAAAAAGGCAAGCAATATCGTTCGTGCATTGTGTATGTGTTGGAAGTATTTTTTCTCTTGAGTGAGAGAAACGTTGTCGATGCGGACTAAATCAAAAAGATGTTGAGACTCCCTTTTTTTCTTGCTCTTTCTGCTCAAAGTCCATGCCTTTTTACCTACATCCCTGCATGTCTTATTTGTTCGACCATGTTTCAATTGTTCAACACTCACTGGAGAAAAGAGCTATTACTGGTGAAAAAAAAATGCTTTAATAATGTCAACAAACGAAAGCAGGAATGCAATGAAGAAAGATACAATAACGATAAGGAATGTGTGTCAAGGAGACCACCCACGGATGACGACAATTTTCTCAAGGTACGATATACAATTTAATTCGATTAATGGCATTCATTTTCATACACTTAGGCGAGACCTCCAATTACTAGATCAAAATCCTCTCGTTGGACTCCGTTAACGGTTCCTTTGGCGATTCCTGAGCCTCAGGGGCAGCCTTTTCTGCACATGCAAAGCGGAGACAACCTCCGTCCTGAAAATGGTCACGACATTAACAATCCTCGAGCTCCTGTTTCCAATGTTGATGTACGTTTCCATTTCATTTGGGCATTCTTCAGTCAATGCAAAGGTGTTAGGATGGACAAGACGCAGCAATTCATTCCCATGGAGGAAACAATCGATTCGGCCTGCTCGTCAACGGTGCCTAACACTATTTTTTTTTGTACCGGGATCCGTTACGTCGATAGTTTTCATGGCATAGAGCTCACCACTTGAGGTTGTGCCCTGAATGTCGAGTCATAGACTCTCTATTATGACACAAATGAAAACACAAATGCGTTTGCTTGACTTTCACCGTTATACAGATCACCTGAAGATCGCTCAGTCGCTTTATTGACTTGCAGAGTATTTACAGATCCAAGACGGTCAAGGACAATGTGCTTGTGAGCTGCATCTCAATCCTGGTTCCTGAGTGCAAATGATAATCGTCCCATTTCTACTACGTTCAAAACTTTTTTTGCCCGCAGCCCGCAGCAGAATGTGGTCTACTGCGCCTCATCGTTGTGTGGCTTGCCCATTGTGCGCCTTCATGCTTCACCAGTTCAATTTTTTTGCTCCTTCCTTCCTTCTCCTTTCCCACCTTCACTTCCACACACACACACATAACACCTTTCTTTTATCCTTCCTCAACTACAAAACCTTCCCATTTCATTCCCATGAACGCCCAAACATCCTCATTACCTATGGCAAAGGCACCCAGCGCAGATCGTGTCGTTGGTCTACCGGAGCTCCAGACCCAGATCGCAGCCCACCTCACGCCACCTGACCTCTATGCCTGCGTCCAAACCTCACGCCTCTGGAACGAGGTCTTCATCCCTTCACTCTGGCATACCATTCACGATCGCCTCTATGGATGGCCCAGTATGGTCGACCCATACGGATACTACCACAAAGATGGGTGGTGGTGCCCGCACCATAGAAAGACGCCCGACTGGACCCGACAAGTTATGCAAAAGCATGGGCATCACATCCGCCACCTCTCTATTTTCTCCTGGATTGTGAGTAGTGTTGTTACCGATATTGGAGATTGTCGACGGTTGAAGACACTTTGGATCGATATACCTTGGAGTCAAGGCGGGTCTAAGAAAGAGGCGGCTGTGTGGCCAGAGAGCTTGACGAGCGAGGAGAGGGAGATTTTGGAAGGGCTTTTGCAAGAGGACGTTCAGCTTTGTAAAGAGTTTGATTCTGCCACTTGGCGGATGATTTGGCAGTTGTGGTTGTTGATTTTTCGGATCTCGGCTCTGTGTGATTTGAGGCTATCTGCACTAGAGTCCAGAAAGCTCGATCGGATTATCTCGCCGGCGTTCTTTCGGAGGGCCTTGTTGGTTCATCATAGAACGCTTACGTCGCTGCGAATCGATTATAAGCAACTCGACCTGGTAGAATACCTGGAGATCCTGCCGAATCTTCGGCGTCTCTACACAGGTTACGACCCAGTCGAAGACAGACCCCTCGACAAGACATACCCTCACCTCCGAACCCTCGTCATCGAAAAATCTATTTCAGGGATCGCATTCCACAACCTCCTCAAGTACCTCCCAAATCTGGAGCATTTGGGTGTCATGTACTTGTTAACTATGTTGGACCATATCAACTATGACCAAGACAAGGAGGACGACACGTTCTTTGAGGGCGATTGGAAATGGAAGACAGATTTCACAGTGAGCCCTCTTCTGGACGGGATCCCGAGTCGGCTCTCGGGGCTTCATTTCTTGGACGTCTGCCAGTACGGGCAAAGCGAGTTCATGACCGAGGTTGCCTTTGATGTGCTTCCCAGCTTGCCCTTCTTGACCGAGTTGACTATCGATGCATCTTATCCAGATCTCGGCCCTATGCTGGCAAAATACTGCAAGCTCCTGCAAGTGTTCAGAAACTCTGATTTCGTCGAGACGATCCACCCAAACAAGCTTAAAAAAATGATGGCAGAGGTCAATGAGATGAATGAGCTCTTGGAGAACTGTCCATATCTCCGGATCTTTGACGCAATCGTCCATAGGATTGAGGCAAATCATTTACTGGGGCGACCGCCCTGGTTGTGCAAGGATCTCGAGTTCTTCCGCTGTCAACTCATCGGGTTCCAACGGTTGAATAGTGACGAAGAGGAGATCTATGATGAAGCAATCCAAATCTTGAAAACGTCAGAAAACAGCTCGCTTTTAGAGGAGCAGCAAAGGGTCATCAACAAACATCGACAATTCCGGGAACAACACCATCAAGTCTATGACCGCCTCGCCAGCCTGACCAAACTGACCACCCTGGATCTGGGGCACGAGTACCTCAACAGAGACGACCTTGAATACAGTATTTACGGAAACAACCGGTACTCGTACGGTGGTCGGACATACCTCGTAGGCCACGGACCCATCCTCGAAACCATGGAGCTTTCCCTCGCATCAGGCCTCGACCGTCTTGGCGCGTTAGAAAAACTAGAGGTGTTTGGATTTACAGGTGTGGATCATCGGATCCAAGAACCAGAACTAGAATGGATGGCCAAGGCGTGGCCACGCTTGACTGTCATGCGAGGAATCCATTACAATTTGTACATTGGTAAACCCGAGGACGCGGTGACGGCAGAGCTACAGAAGAAGATGTTGACGCTTCGTCCGGATGTGAAGCACAAGGCGTGGTATGGGGTATATCGGGAGTGTGTTGGCAGACTCTTCCGATTCGCAGAGTAAAGAATAAAAACAGTCGCTCTGGTAGGTTGTGGACAACACTTGGTGTTTATATTGTTGTTTTCCTGCTACGAAAAACGAGTGGGTGTTTCTTCTCATTGCCCCATGCCAAAAAAAAAAACAAATAAAATAAACATTCCAAGCGGAAAAGATTGATGGAGATGTGAATGATAGCGAGGTCGCTCTTCGTTGCTTACTTTTGTTGTTTTTTTTTCATCCCCTTCTGCCCTGTCGTCCTCGCTCATCACTCATAGTCCCTATAATGACTCCAACAGAAAATCCGCCCCAGCATTGTTTCCCCAAGGATTTTCTTTGTCCCGTAGCTATGCTGACGGTTTAAAGTATGAATCACCATGTCTCGTTCTGCTCTTAGATTGCACTTGCATTCGACGAGGAGACATGCTTGCCTTTTCATTCGCTAGTTTTTTTTTAAAATACACTGTCCATGTTCTTAAGGATCCGATTCTTGTTCTCTTGTTGGACTCGTCTCTTTCTTTGTTTGCTCTCTCACCTTGTCTCGAACTCGCTGCAAGTGAGCAGACAGAAGCGAAGGAGGGCGTAAATGAGATAACACAATAGTATAGAGGATCCATCGGAACGCGCAACAACATGAAGGCGTAAACAAACAGGAACGAAAAATGAGTGTGCGTGAGGCAGTGAAGTAATGTGTAAAAAGTAACCATTAGCGATTTCATACTAAAAGAAGGGCGAATCAGCAAAACCACAACAAACAGCGACATAATGACATGCATAAAGGCGGAAGTAACGGATGGAGCAATATCGTGTGGGGACTGAAAAGAGTGTAACAACAGAACCTCCCCAGAAAATGTCAGCAGAGTTTCCAATGTCGACTCTGTAATAGTTGGAAACCAAAACGGTCCAATGTATCCGGAACAGACGGAGGGATCATCCTTCGATACAACAGCCCATTTTTTTTCTCCTAGTTACCGTGTACCGGGGAATGATACTTTTTTCTTTTGTCTCGAGAGAGAATGGTCGACATTTTAGGTCGCATGCAGTCGAGTCAAGCATGCTTGCAACCAAAATGTATGCCTCTGAAAGAGACGAGTTAAAAGTCCGTAGTCCCAACAGACCAACTCTAATTTTTTTCCTTTACAGAGAAATGGTCCATGTTTTTTTTCTCTGTTTTTTTCTCCTTGGCACAAGAGAAAGAAGGGAAAGGAACAACGAGAAGCGTGTCAACAATTCGGTTAGTCCCGTTATGGTTTAGAAATGCAACACTTCCACACTTGCACAATTATGAATCAAAGTATCGAGGAATAGTCTAGGATGTTCTTTTCCTCCAGTTTTCTTGTGGCACGAGGAAAAAAGGAGCATAGAATGACTAGAAAAGTATCAATAAGGCATTTACTTCCGTTACAGTTTCGTGCACGGTTAGAGTTCGGTTGTTTATCCAGAAGTCTAAACCCATGCTGTATATGCTACAACCTGGTGGGGGAAATCTGATAAGCCAAAGTGAGTTAAAGCGAAAAATGTCGCTTCTGGTGTGGATTACGACTTGCCGGCCAGCTCTTGTCCAGCGTTGCAATTGAGTGCTCGACTCTGAGCATTCTTCGGGCTGTGAAAGCGAGAGTATTCTTCATTCCTACAAAAAAAAAAATACATATAAATGCAGCCCATAGTCCCACCCATAAAAATTCATCCTCACCAGGCAACTTGACCACTCCATTGTTCTCCTGTCCCTCCTACTCCCCTCGGGACCTCGGATCGTACCTCTTCTCAAAAGCTGCCAGGCGAATAACCTCTCCCACAGGACTACCTTTCAAACCTCATATCAAACTCGACTCGTATGTATACAGTTTGGTTTTTGTATGATGATACATGCGACGTGTTCATACATATTAATCCAAAATTGACCATCTTCCTTTTCTATTTCTTTTTCTAATCCGCGCACTCCCACGTTTAAAGTTTAAGCATGATTATTACCAAGTTGCGCCTTCTGGCTTGTATGCTGCTTGTCTGCCTCGCGTGCAATGTTGACGCGTGCTCCAAGGTCACGGGCTGGGGTAAATTGTACACCATGTGGAGCATCTACCTTCCCAAGCCTCTCAAGAGAACCATGGAGTTCCATATGAACTTTGATGGATACAAATGCCAATTTTATGAAGACTTTGGGGGTGGTGATTATATGACGCGATGGTCCGGCGGCTCAAGCGATGGTTGCGTTGTTTTGGCTGATACCAGAACCAACGAACTCATGGTTAGAAAAGAAGGCCTTATTTATCTTGGTACGGTTTATCCCGAAGAGATTCAGGATTATCCCGCAGGAAGTTACACCTCTATCCAGCAGCTCATGTATAATTTTGAACTTACTAGAAACTGCTAGAGTTATATAATCCAGTAGAGTGCCGTGGCTACGCTACTTTCCTCCCCCCTTTCCTCTTTCTCCTTTTTGTCTGTCCTTTTTTTATTTTTATTTTTTTTTTTTTGATGGTATCTCTGCATCAAGATCTCGAACAGGCACCCCGCCAACCGTGCGACTTTTTGCAAATAAATGCCATGCTATTTTTCGTTGGACCTGAACAGGATCCAAAGTGTTAGTGCTGAGTTTTGGATGTGTTTGGGTCTACGAGTGTCGATCACTGAATTCTAACGCCTGAGTCGAAATGAACGGCCAAGATGTGGGCACGACCTGTCTATATGCAAGAGCAAGAACTCCATCACGCCCAAATCTGAATATGGCAAAGAACAAAAAATGAATGCGATATTTATTTTATTTTTGCGCCTTACTACAAAAACGAGTCGCCTAAAGGTGATGTGTAAACGTCCTCTTCTTGGCTTCCAATCGAAAAAAAAATACAAAGATAAATAATACAATTAGCCAGTGTCTACAGAAAGCTATTTCATGACCCATCCTTGGCTCACTCATGCCATCATAGAAAAATGCGATAGAAGGAAGAATGACACACGGTGCCCGTAATCCAGCAAGCAGGCCAGCAAGAGTGCTGTTGTTTGCTATTGTTGGCAAAAGTACATTACCTGTTCGAAGGTACTCATCATATTGGACCAGGGACTAGAAGTGTCCAGCAATACGATGGAGCCGTTGTGCGGACAAACTATTTTCCTCATCCGGTGTTCCTATTTTGACACCTGTCTCTTGGACCTGCAAAAAAAATACAAATGCATGTCGCAAACTAGACGGATCAAAATGGCACAAAAGTCTGTTTGTTGTCTACAAGTGTACGCCCGAGTCGAAAAGCATTTGTTCACAGTAACCATTTGCAAAGTCCGTCACACGCTCTCCAATCACCAAAGCCTCCATGGTCAACAAACCAACGTCCTGCACCAACTATCCACCCATCAGTATCAAACACCGCGAACTCGTGTCGATAGTGAGTTCCAAAAGCAGGACCCCTGCAGGGTTCAGGTTGATTGACCATTATTCAGAATAATATTTAGTATCTATGTTATGTGCAGTGGTATGAATTGTGCACCATTGCGATCAATTCGGCCTCGTTGTGGCCTCAAGCTAAACGTAGCGCCCTTTTCCAGCCCTCCGAGTGCAGTACTCCGGGAGACCAATATCCCAGACTGAGCAAGCTTATGAGCATGGGTTCCCAAACTGGGAGGGGAAAGTGTAGTCAGCGTTTGGGATACCTGAGGGCGTTTGCACCACGCCCACTAGAGACAAGGTGTACAGATCCTTGAATTACACAATCATATCCGTCAGCGGTCAGCGACTGAATTCATGTGTCCCCCGAACCCCTGGACTGTTGTCATGTTTTTCCTCGCATTTGTTTTCGAGACCAGTTTGTTTGTAGAAATGTAATGGGGTACAATGAAACCAATGCGAGAGGGAACGCAAATCCTCCCCTGATCTCTTTTTTGTTGCGTACGGTTGTGTGTCGAAGGGAGTTCCATAGAAAATGGGCAATGAATCGTCAATTTTCCTTGATGACCTTGACTGCTGGATCTACTTGATGTCCTGTATTGATTGCTATTTGGATTTGTTTGATGTCTTGTGTTGATTGTTATTCCTTCTGTTGTGCTGTCCAAATGTGCGTGAGAGGATAGGGCCAGAGTTGTGTTGCCAAAGAGATGGGACGAACATGAGCGTAACAAAGGGAAAGAGAAGGGGTAAAGAGTTGAAGATTGTGAAAGAGAAAAGGAGAATAAAAAGAGAACTGATGTATGGGAAGGATTTTTTTTTTTTTTTAAGTCTTTTTATTAGTGGCTTGTGTCCGTAGACAATATGATTATTTTGTGCGATAGTTTTGTGTATTTCTTTTGTGATGTTTTTGGAGATATCGTCCCAAGACTGGGTCTGATCATGCAAAAAGAGGGTGATGTTGGCTGTGTGGACCCCAATCAGGCAACATGCTAAGAGCTGAGGAGCGGAGATGTTGTACTCGGGTTTGATGGAGAACTCAGGAGGCGTGAAAGAGAGGAGCGAGTGTAAATCCTCGTCCGACCAGAGGGGCTTGTCGGTATATTCCTTCAACGTGGACTGCCATGCCAGATATTTGGCAGAGCACTGAAAGACGTAGTGATTCTTGTCTGCTCTCTGCTCTCTACATCCCCGCATTTCGCACTTTGGGTCTTGATTCCAGCGGTGAGCACGGAGTGTGCCACATGGAAGAATGTCTCGCTTGTATCGCCACCATATTGTGCGGGCTCTGTGAGGAATCTTTGCACGCCAGAACTTGCGCCATTGGGATGCAGATCCTTCCTCAGAGCGGGACGTTGATACAGTGGGGGACGGGTCTGTCCCTGGTAGCGGGGAGGAGGATAGGAAGTGCCGTAGTTGTTTGGTGGTAGCAGCGCCAAAAGTCACAATGCTCTTGCCGGCTCCATAGAGTACTATGGACAGTACTCGTTGTTGGATCCGGTCGCCTACCAGTCCCGCCGGCGGGTCCTGTATCACAGTGAGGTAGGCCTGCGACATACTCCTGATTTTTGATTGGACGAGTTGGGAGACCAGACTTTCCCGTTCCTGCTTCAGTTTGCTTGTCAGCTCAGGCGATGTATGGGAAGGAAGAGAGGAAAGGGGGGGGGGGAGGAAGTGAAAGTGATTGCAGGTGAAAGAGAAGAAAATATGTGCTGGGCAAAATAACGTGAAATCGAATGGCTTGGCTTGTCCTTGTGTTGTTGGTAGCGTATGAGGGTCAGCAGAGTGGACTCTTTAGCCTCTGGTGGACAAGACGGACGACAGATGGATGTCCAACTGGGCGAATGAATTGGCTGGGTTCCAGATAAACCTTAAGTGCATCGGAGCGAGCTGATGGATAGTGTTGGCGATGGTTCCTGAAAGGGAAAGTGAGAGCAAAGTCTGGCAATGATCTTGGTCACTACTTGTTGCTGCTGTTATCGAGGGATATCCACACTCAATTATCCTCGTAGACGCATACAAAAATGACAACATATACAAACAAACATTCCTTAAGCTGCAAAAGAGGCTTAATTGAATGTCAACAACGACAAACCCCTCTTTCCTTCCTCTCTTCTTCTCTTCTTCCCTTCACTCAACAGCTCAATCCAACACAAACCATGACGACCACCACCCCACCAAGTCTCCCTCGTACCCCTCCCTCGTACGTGAGCAGCTGATGCGCTATTCCACTGTACTCATTCAGAATAGTTGTTTTTGCATTCGTGAAAGAGGCATGCTGACTCTTCAGTTCCTTTTGTCTTTTTTTTTTTTTTTTTTTTTTTTATTTGCAAATCTATGACAAGAAGAGTAACGGGACTGAGTACATGCTAACAGTGACCAACTTGATACTTGCCTCGCAATGAATTGTTTGTAGGGTTCCTTTGGCATCATATTCGACTCAATGTGAGGAGGGGCGCCTTGCGCTTTGAAGGTCCAGCCAATCTCTAACACTACAAGTCAAAAATCCACTTTTTGGTAGTTGTCGCCGGGAGAATGCTTAACAGACAAAAACAGCTTTAACCCGGCTAACGGCTCCGCTTTTTCTTGTCGTTGGGGATAGGCCCGTCGGGAGTACAAGTTGCACACTTTCCTAACGAGATCATCATCGAACTTTATCATTCCTTTGAAGTGAATGAGTTCAGCTATATGGTTATGAAGAGGACAAAAAAGGTACTTTATGCCATTCTTCTTGATTCACTATTTTGTGGGTGCCCATGTACAAATTTTACACACACTAACGGTTTTTTTACGACTGTCCATATATGCTTGCTTTAGGCCCTTTGGAGTCGAGCAATCCCATTGAACAAGTTGGAACCGGAGACCGCCAGGAATGTGGCCAGGAACATCGCTCCGGGCTTTGATTTCTACACGGATAGAAGGTCCTCCACCGGGACCTGAAGCCTCAGAACATCCTCTTGGCCAAGGGCGTTGCCAAGATCGCTGATCTTGGAATGGCAATGTGGATAGTTGACCCCTGCGAGTATGTTTTACTGCTTTAAATTGGCTACTCGAATCCTTGTCCCTTTACTCAGTGTTTTTGATATCACCTAGTACGCTAACTCGTACTGTTGCTTCTTCTTAAAATGCCCACACATAAGAACCAGGCAGGAACACCCGCTTACTGAGCCCCCGAGGTGGACAAGGGGAAGAAATACAGCTTCCCAGATGGTATCTATTCTTACTGTGTCATGGTCCACGAAATGCTCTCAGGGGTACGTGAGACGAAGGACAACTGCCAGCTGTAAGTTTCATTTTGCTCTGTCTTTTTCTGTTAACATGACTGCGAATGAAAATAATGCCTTCGTAATTAATCCCAACATAGCAACTAACGCACTATACCGCATCAGTCTTTGTTATCCCTCTGTATCTGGTCACTCCTGATTCTTCGCATCTTTTCTACTCGGACTTCTTGCGGCTTTACTTCGTTGTTCTGCGGCTCATGGACTCTATATTATAATCTTCAACTTTTTTTCGACAACTTCTCTTGTTTTCCGTCATGTTACTACTCGACTTTTTGGCATTCGCTTTTTGTGGATGACTTTCTTGACACCCTTATGTGCATTCCGAATGGCATTCAACTCTCTTTGGCCTTGTCGATGGTGTCTGATCTTATGTCTGCATTTGCCGCTCTTATCCTAGACTACTGATTCTCTTATATTTACCACTCTTCATTTTTATGTGCTTTAGAGCGTATATCGGGAAGGAAGTCCAGGACTTTGTCGAGCCCCTACTCCAAAGTGATGCCCGCCTGCGCCCGTATATTGGCATTATCATTGCGCACAAATTCTTCAAGGAAATGGCGGATGCGAGTGGCTCGGCGGGGTCTTCTTTTTCCTGTGCTAGTAAGCACCTCAAAAAGACGAAGCATCTGCTACAGACGACGGCGGCGTCGAGAAGAAGCGACCCCGTCGCATGTGTGCACCTTCTCGGGCGATACTGAACGAGAGGAGGAATGAACGGCCAACGCAGGTAAGCCCAGCCACTCTACTAGTAACCAGACCTGCGGGAACAGTGGACATCAAGAAGACGCAAGAAAAGAAAACTTCCGGCAATGCAGCGGATCAGCATGCCACTCCTCAGGAACGGGCAACAACAAGAAACGATGCTGTCAACAAGGCTAAAAGCTAAGGAGAGGCCACTTATTGACTTGACAGAAAAAGTGGCCATCTTGCTCAACGCAGAAGTAGTAGCAGTAGGTCGTGTTCCAGTCAGGAAGGCTCAGAAGGAGAACGTCGACCCAGTTCTTGGACGCCCCGCCACTGGCAAGACTGAGCCAGCATCAGAACAACCCGCTGTCAAGAAGGAACAGGAGAGAATGGCACGGGAAGGAACAACACGGGATCACCGCGCCGTTTTCGGGACAGCACCATCATCTGGAAATGGGGTCGCAGATCGACCGTTCAAGAAGTTTGACGGTCTTGTATTCAAGCCCGTGGTGCCTCCAAGCCGTGCCAGGAAGGCGACGGCGACAAATGTGGATGTTGAACCGAAAATGACAGACGTGAGCGTGGAGGATAACGATGAGGCTGTTGGACCCACAGCAGCAGCATTGTAATCTGAAGTGTGGCAAGTCAGCTTTCTTTTGAGGAGATATAACATTTGTTTCTTTTTCTGGTTTCAACCTGCTACTTCTGCGTTAAACAAAAAAAAAAAAAAAAAAAAAAAAAAAAAACAAACAAAGTCTGTATATTTACCATTCAAACCAGTGTGTATACTCATGCTTGCGATATGTTATTGGGGGGGTTCTGAGCATCCTTACTCTGCTTGTTGACTTTGACAGGAGGGCGGTCCCCCTCCCTCTTCTCTCTTTCATAGTATTAATAGTGTTCTTATTGCATAATTGACCACTTTCATGTCCAAACCGTCCCCCTTTTTGAAACGAAAAGAATACAGGAAAAAAGAGTCGACCCGTGCACCTACGCACTCGCCATCCCTCTCCCTCTCCTCTTTTTCTGCTCTTCCCTCGCTTCTCTCGTCACACTTGCTGTCTCTTTTTTTTTCCACTTAATTCCGTCCTCTCATTCATCCCTTCACCACGATTGCATCGACACATTACAATTACACCCCCCAATTGACAATGACTACATTCAACAAACATACACTTCTACCTTCCGACAAAGTGCTCGGTATCCAGGAACTACTTGAGTCGATACTATTCTATCTGGACTTTGAAGACCCCGCCTATTCAAGGCTTCTAGCAACCGTCTGTCGGCGCTGGTACAGGTACAGAGCAATCACTCGCAGGAGCACACTACTACTCTTCAACCACGTTTTCTCTTCTCTGCTTAGTCCTCTTATGTGGAACTGACGCAGTAAACCTCTCATCTTTTAGTTATTTTGAGCCATACATCTGGAAAAAGGTTGTCGCACAAACTTGGGACAAGCAAATCACCACAGACCTTCAGCTTCATGGAAGTGTTGTCCGAGATCTGAGCTGCCACCGAGTCAACAGAGGCGTTCTCAAATCGATATCACATTTCGGCTTTAACCTGCAGACGTTGCATCTCACGTTAGACCAGCACTCCGTCTTTGTATCTTTTGACTTGCTGGAAAAGACATTTTTCCGGGCACAGGCCCGTCTGACAACAGTCTCGATCAAGCTCGATGCCACGGTTCTCAATGCCTCCATACTCTGGACCCTGTCTCGGCTGCCCCAGCTCACCCATCTGTCCCTTCAAGTTTATGGGGCCGTCGATATGACGGCTATCTACACAGAGATCCTTGGTTGTTGTCCGGCGTTAGAGTTTCTCAAGTTAGATCGATGGGAATCGAGTGCACCTCTACCTCTGCTCAGAAGGCTAAAAACCAACGTTCAGAGGACAATGGCGCCAAAGGTCCAACGATCACCCACGATCGTTCAAGAGGCAATTGGACGTAACGTGATCGCTCCCGGCAGACAAGGATCGACTCTGTCGGTAGAGCAACCGCAGCGACACCTATCGTCACCTCTGGAACTAGGCACAAACACCAACATCCGTCGACTCGACCTCTGCGGCTTCTCTAAAGATCTACCTGTGTTCGTTGAGCTCATCAAGAGCTGCCCACGCCTGGACGAGCTTCATCTGCGGGATGGGTTGACTACACTTAATCCTCTCGCTTGGGAGGCTCTCTCCTCTCGTTGCACTAACTTGCGGACCCTTCGGCTGACCTATTTGAAATCAAGTCTTCTCATCGGCAACAGCTTACTTCTTATCACACATTTCCCTCGCCTCGAGGCACTGTATATACACCTTCAGGCTGTGAAATGGACCAACTGGACAACAACCAATGTCGACCGCTGCCTCACAGAACACCAACACAAGTTCGGAAGAAGGCACCCTCTGAAGACACTCTACCTAACAGGCGACAACACCACGTCACTTCCCGTAACGTCACTTCCCGTTCTTTTAAGCATCTTGTCTGCGCCCTCAATTAACATCGAGACACTGGTCGTCGGTAGTCTTTGGAGGTCACACCGGAATTTTGAAAAGACCTATAACCGTAGAAGTGACGAATTTCGCTCACTTACCGACCTGTCGGAAGAGTATCTACGGAGTCCTTGGCAAACAGCAAAGGATTCACTGACGCGACTGGATATGCATTCAACAATCTTTGTGACCAGCGAGATCACAACTATGTTTTTCCGCCGCCTGCAGGATCTCCCCTACCTTCAAGCTCTGTGTGTGTCGACCAAGCATATCTACGACTGGGTTCCTGTAGCGTTCCGCGTCCCTAACTATGAGTGGAAGGGAAGGCTGCCCATCGCAGAAACGTTCAGTCGCAGCAGCTGTAACATCCTCAGCAACAGCGACTACAGCAGCCTGAAGCTTCCTACTGTGGAGTTTTCTTTCCCATCGCTACACGAATTCATTGTCAAGAGTTCTGGATTTGGTCCGCACATTAGGACCACGGTCACTCATGCGATATATTGTATTGCTGCGATGCCTGCGCTTGAGCACTTTCTTTTGGAGGAAGGGTCGATCAGCAAGGGGAGGTTGGATGCTTTGAAGGATGGGTTCTCGAAGCAGCTCAAGCCCATTCCAAAGGAAAGACTGGCGTGGATCGAAGGTGTTCATGACTACAAATAAAAGCGACCATCCATGTCGACTCTTTGTTTTTCGACTGTTGTCCCGTTTGAGAGTCGAAAAACATTACTTTGCGCCTGGGCCCCTGAAATTTCTTGCCCACATGGTTTAAGCGTGGAATCTAATCTCTTTATTCACCTCTCAAATTTGACCATTCATGGATATCAATCAACAACCTCCACAACAAGAATAACGACGACGACATGCTCGAGAGGACCAGCGTCGTTTCTACGCCTTGCGACACAGTTCTTGGTATGCCAGAGCTACACGAGCTGATATTTGGCTTCATCGGCTGCTTTCCAATTGAGGATCTTAGGCAGTGCGTTCTTGTCTGTCGTCGTTGGCAGGGGTAAATATTGCCTTTTCGCTATTACTCTCTTTGGCAGAGAGTCCTGTTTTTTTTCAGGTCATTTGAAGTAACACTCGTACCTTTTCCATGTCTTAACAGTTACTTCGAACCCTATGTGTGGAAATCGATCACGATTGGAAGCAAATGCATCAAAAGCAGGGATGTCCTGCCCCGCCATGACACACGCATGCTTGTCCGTCGACTCACCATAACCTGTGCGACCAGAGCCATTCTTAGGTTGATCCCAAAATTCTTCCTCAATGTCGAGTACCTCAATCTGGCAATCGGGATCGGTTCAGACGGGATCGGGTACAGTCATTTGCTAAAACTGTTCACACAACTTCAGGGGAACCTGACCGAGGTTCAGATCTCGCTCGAAATACTTGTTCATGACATCTCCATCCTCTGGAGTCTTGCGTCCCTGCCTCGTTTAACTCATCTGAGACTAAAGGTGATATTTCCATCTTCTTCTTCGGACGTTCTTATCGCGGATACAGTCTGCTGCGGGATCCTGGAATGTTGTCCAGCTCTGCAGTCGTTGGACGTTCATTTCTGCCTCGGACTTTCTCTTCACCTTTACAAGATGTCACCGATACATAGTCGTGTTTGGCGGCGGATGCAGCAGAAGGTGGACTATTTGAGCAGCCTGAAAGATCCAACGCCTTCGACGCCTGAGGAAGCCCTAACCAGAAGTAACAGCAGTAGGAGTGTTGCTCAATGGGGTCGACGAACGTTAGCTCTAAAAGATGGCGTCAACAGCCCTTCGTTGTCAAGTGTAGTCATTAGCAACAATAGCGACCCCAACGGCAACAGTACCCGCAAGAACACCAGCCTGCGCCGCCTTTGTATCAAGCAGACTACGGCCGACACGCTCACTCTCCGCAATATCATTGCAACCCACGGATCGCATCTAGAGGAACTGACGGTGAAGGGCCACTATTCTTACTCCATCACAGATATTGAGTGGCGCTTTGTTTTGTGCCAATGCCGGTTTCTCCGCCTCCTCGACATTGAAAATTGCAGACCACTTCCATTTTCGTTCCCAAGCCTGATCTCGTGCCTCCCTCACCTCCAAGTGCTGTCGACCAACTGTCGCGCCTTCACTCAGTATTCACTCCCGTTTCCGTCGACCCTCGGTGCAAGTCTTGAGCAACACAGAGTGCAGTATGGGACGGAGCATCCTCTGAAATATCTCGACATTGCCTGCGGGTGCGATCGACCGGACAAGTTGCTGATGGACATTCTGACGCTGCGGCCTTCGCAAATCGAGTGCGTCCGAGTGTGCAGTGGTTAGAAACCATCTTACGCACCTCCACTGTATTCTTCCATCTCCTTGACAGCTGCCGCGTCGGCTCCATCATCGACATTAGGCACTCTTACCACCACTGTCCGAGATTTGAAAGACACCCTTGTTCGACTCGACATGTCCTACGCGCCGTTTTCGGACTACAACCAAGCCAGAAAGTTCTTTGAAGAACTGCAAAACTTTCCTCAGCTTCGAGTCCTTCATATTTCTGCTGTCCACGTCTGGATTCTGGATCGGATACATAAGGACAGCACTATCACCTGCTCAAACGGCCACTCGAACAACATTACCAACTGCAGCAGTAGCAGTAGCAGCAGCAGCAATTATCAACAATCGATAGGCCCCGATGACCTTCCCGAGACATACCTACGTTTTCCGTCCATCAAAGACCTGTACATCTGTTACGGTGACAAGAAGTCGGAGCTTCCCTTCAACTATTCGCCGACCGAGGTGGTGACGCCGCCGATGGCCCTGCTTGTCGTTGCTATGATGTCCTCGCTTCGGTTCTTTTCTTTGGGGGATAAGGCTGCCTTGGGGGTGAAGGGCTTTCTTCAAAAAAGGTTTCGGCATATTGTGTTTGAAGGGCAACAACCATGAACAATGCGTGAGAGTAGAGTAGAGAATGGAAATAAAAATTAAATTATGATAAATTATGTCCGCAATGGCTGGAAGGAGCAGAATCCTTCTGCACCCTCAAAAACAAGAAAATGTCTTTCTATCCATGTGGCCTATCGTGTGGACTTTTATTTGGATTCAAGAAAAGAAAAAAAAAAAAAAAAAAAAAGCGCGGCGTGTTTAAATTTCTTCTGCTTCACCTTTATTCGCTTCCTTCGTTTATACTGACACATCCATCCGCTTCTCCCTCAAAACCTAACATTCTTCACACTCAATCTTTCCCGTTATTTGCCAGGCTCTACCTCACAAACCCAACTCCCTTTCTTAACGCTCAATGGTAAAAGCATCCAGCTCGGATCGGGTCGTAAGTCTACCAGAGCTACTGGTTTAGATAGCAGCCTACGTCACACTGCCCAGCCTTGCCACTTGCGTCTAAGTCTCGCGCCTCTGGAACAACTTTATCCCACAATGGTGTGGGGTCAGCAAAGCGAGCCAGAAGCTTCTGTGAGGTACGGGAGCGGTCAGTGGACAAAGCGATGTTCTCGAGGCTGAGAAGGACTTGGTCGCCGAACTTGAAGTCATGGCCGCAGCGGCCAGTATCCACGGTGGTAGTCTGTCGTTCCTAAGCAGCAGCAAAGGACTCTTTGGCCAGGATGAGTGCCTCCTTGTGCGACTGCACAAAGGCTTTGGTCGCACGGTTGGGGCCAGAAGAGGCCGCCAGAAGGGACGTGAGCACGTTGGAGTAGGTACCGGCGTTAAAAAAAATAGTGCGACCCCTGAGGATGCGTTGACTGTACTGTTGACAGCAAACTCAGCGGCGGGGAGAAGAAGATCCCAGTTGGATTGGTGTTGGTCGACAGAAGAGCGGAGCTTGGTAATGAGTCTCCGGTTGATACGCTCGGTCTGACCATCGGTCTGGAATGGAAAGTGGTCGACACGGCAAGGTGAACGTCCAGCAGGCGGCTCAGTTCTATCCAGAACCGACTAGTATACATTGCGTTCCTGTCGAAGATCTATTCAGAGACAAGAGCACAATAAATCAAATGTTTCTACTCGCTATTTCTCATGGTTCACATGCACATTCACCAGATAATTTACTGGTAGCACTTGGAACATATACTGTGGTAGAAACAAAAGTCAAAGCTGATGAAGCATGGAACAAAAGTCAGTAGCGGTGAGGTACTGAATAAAACTCAATGTTATTAGGGGTCTCGGTAGACATATCAGCATTTTTAGGCCTTGAGAATTACATTTAAAACTGCCAATCTGTATTTTAATACATGTATAGAAAGAAAGAAAAAACAAAATACAGGGATATTGCCATGAGGCAAAAATGGTAAATATGGCAGTGTTTAGACAACCGTAGGTTATATGAGCCCTATTATTAAAAAAAGTACGACGGAGATTACCAAAACGAAGAGAAATATTAACGTATTGAACAAAATGCCAGTGACAGGTTACCACAAATATTTTATCAACTGTACTTTGCAGAACGAAAAAATACTGAACGAAAATAGTACTAAGGAACAAGGGAATAAGGATAACACTACTGCACAAATGTAAACAAGCAAAGGGGGTTCAATAACAGTAGGAAAACTACTGCGCAAAGGAAATAGGAAGATCAAGGCAATAGGAGAATGATGCTGCACGGAAGTAGAACCAGGCGATAAGGAAAAGAAAGGATAACGCAACAGAAAAGGGAAAGAGGGAAAAGGAATAGGGGGAGACAACAAAATATGGCAGCCAGATGTGCGTTTTTAATTTGTTGGGCAGTGTGAACAGCGATGTTATGATGGCAGACTTGATTCGTAGATTCATAGGAAGGTTGGAGTAGTTGATGTGTCGTCAGAACAGATGGAAGGACGATGACCTTCCTTCGCCATGCTCCTACTATTGACGCCTTCCACGTCGCAAAACCCTCGTTCAACAGCGTCAAGATTCACTGGTGTCTCTGCTCGATTCCCAAGCGCACGATTTTTGATATCATCTCGGAGGGATGCGAGGGCGCACAGTGGGACAACAGCCAGTCTTGTTTTGCATACGGCTAATGCTGTTGATGGGGACTGGGCTTGCACCTAGCTTGAAAAATTTGTTGTGCATTTGGGGAAATATCACGGCTATATATTGTATCTATCAGCAACGGCAAGCCAGAAAGCGCCTTCGTCCTGGGAGACAGTCCACACCTCCCGATCAGTCCTCTGAAAGATCTATAGAGCGCTACAGGTCGTCAGAACCGTTTGGGTGATGGCGCTCGCGACGTGGGTGCAGTGGGTTTGCTCAATTTATCGAAGTGTCAATGAATTGTCACGCCAAAGCAGCAATCGTTCGCTCCGTGTCTAGGCCAGTGGCACAGCAGCAATGAAGACTCCCTAGTCGACCCGGAGGAAAGGCCTCCATAATCCTCATCAAGTACTCAGATCACCCTTGTGGGAGAGAAAGATCTTAGATAAGAGAATACAGCTCACCCAATAACTCAAGGATAGACTCGATACCGTGGCCAAAAAAAATGCCGAAATAGGGCACCTCGGGAGTCTCGACCGCAGGACAACATTCCAATGACAACTTGGTGGCCGAAGCTGCTTTGAAACGAGTCATTTCAGGAAGGAAACGCCTCCTGAGGCGGCGTAGCAGCTCTGTTCGCAGAACCAAGGGGTCCCTCCCAATCACCCACTACTGTATCAATGTAAAGAGCCGGGTTCATGTCCATTGCCATCAATTGTAAGTTCAAATCGACCAAAAATCTCAAGTAGCTGAAGATGAGGGTCTCGAATGCTTGACGATTATGTAGCAAGTTTGCCTGCGCGTCAAAGCGCAAGGTCTTGAGATGGATGCAACAAGACGAGGGGTGATTGTCTTGGAAAAAGGGGGAAAATGAGGCGAGTGGACGAGGCAACGAGGAAAACTATATAACTGGGGAATAGTGTACCCTTAACTCCTGCTTTTGTCATGATTTGACAAAAGTGGAGTTGAGTGTGCATCATCCATGTGCTTTCCATCTCCTGTCTACCGATCTAACCGTATCTTGCATCTCCCTTCCCTCTTTGCACATTTTTGTGTAACCAATCAAAGTCGAAAAATAAATCAATTTGCATGGTGGCAAACCATGTATTTTTTTTCATACCTTCCCTTCTGCTCCTTCCTCCTTCGTCTCTTGTCAACTTTCCCTCACCACCACCGCTCTCTCCCCCAACGAAAAGTTTTCACTCCCATCCTCCGTCAAGACCAAGCATTCATGAGACATCAAGTCAGAAACATTCCTACGAAAAGCCATAGTGGCATTATCGTCCCATGCAACAAGGTCCTCAAGATCCCAGAACTACTGGAGCAGATTGCGCACCACCTGGACTTTGACAACCTGGAAGACCGGACAAAATTCCGTATGGTCTGTCACCTCTGGCGCTGGTACGCAACCCCTTCTATATTTCTCTATTCCATAACATATCCGTCCCTTGGACCCCAGTTCTCAATTTAATTGAACACTAACATTCTACCTTCTCATGTTTTTAGTTTGTTTGAACAATACGTTTGGAGGAGCGTGACGTTAACGAATAACAACAAGAAGAAAGTTACAATACTCCAAAATCACGGGAACCTCATCCGCCACCTGCACTGCCACCGCGTCGACAAGAGACTCCTCCAAGTCATTGCCCGACATAGCCCCAGCCTTGAGACTATCCACCTCACATTCGACAAACACTCTCTTTGGGCGACCCCAGATCACCTTGGAGAAGTCTTTCTTCGGCTCCAGGATCGATTGGTGACAGTCTCGCTGATGTTTGACTTTTTTGAAGTCGATCTGGAATGGCTGGACAGACTGAAAGTGCTGAAGTGTGTTACGAAGTTGGTGCTGACGGTCAGTAAATACGCCGACAACCTGATATATGTCTGTGCAAAAGTAATGGATTGCTGTCCGAAGTTGGAGGAGTTTGAGTTGATATGTGAGGGTGTACCTGTGGATCTGGAGGCAGATATGGGGGAAGGAGGAGGGACCTTGAATCGGCTGTGGGCGGGTGTGCAGAAGGGGATGGTGTCTGCGATCAATAAATTGCCTACCGCCGTTCGGGAGCCCATTGGGCGACAACAGCCGACAGCTATAACACCATCACCACGACTGTCACTAGGATCTTCTAGCCACGAATCTTCTTTGACAACATCGACAACGACATCACCAACAGCATCGGTCCATCCGATAACTTCAACAAATCCTTGGGAGGAGCGGCACGCCCTCTACACCTCCTGCGACATGTACCTACATAAAAACCTACGGCGTTTCAAAGTCATTGACGGTTACAGTTACCGCCTAACCTTTCCCGGATTCGCCCAGTACTGCCCCAACCTCGAGGAAATCGACGTCCACGCGAAAGCGGCATGGTTCGAGGCTGACGAGTGGAACAGATTGGCAAAAGCCTGTCCTCAACTTCGTTCACTGAGGGTTCACTCTTCCTCTGCGAAATACGATTTGAGTTCCCACAAGCATGTCTTTACCTTGTTCCCTCGCCTCGAGCTCTTGTCGGCCTCGACTTCTAATCTTATGCACTGGTCGGATTGGAAGGCTGCGACGCTTGATGACTGTCTGGCGCACCATTCACAACACCGACCAGATGGCGCAGCGACACCACTCCCTCTAAAAGCCCTCCACCTCTATGGCTACTTCGGGTACCTCGAGAATTTGCTTGAGGTCCTGTCAATCAACTCCCCTTTACTCGCCCTCGAGACTCTGATCGTCGGATTTTTCAAACAGTTCCGAGAATACTCCGAATGGGCGACATATCCAGGCGAGATGGAATCTCACATCAAGCGCAAGTTTGGATTAATGTACTATCACCTCCACATGATGGACTTGCCCTGGAACAGAGTTATGGTAGAATCCTTGACCCGGCTGGATATCTCAATGGCGATTCTTGTGGACCGCAATGTGGTCGGGATTATGTTTAAACGATTCCAGGAGTTGCGGAACCTGCGTGCGCTCTCTGTGTCTGCCATTCATCTCCGGAAATGGATTCCCGACACGTTTTCGTTCACGCTGCCCACCTTCCACGACTTCACCTCTTTCCCCATCAACAACATCGACTCATCTTCGACCACTACACCAATCAATAACAACAGCTCAATCACTAGCACCTACTACCACGACCTCCTCGACCTTCCAAAAGTCGAGTACCATTTCCCGTCACTAGAAGATCTGATTGTCGAACCCATTATATTCCACAAGGCCGCCATTCGGAAATATATGACGGTCGATGAGGCGGTGTATGCGCTTGCTTCCATGCCCGGTCTCGAGTATTTCTATCTTCGTAGAAGAGAAGAGTGTATGGAGGATGAGACTTACAGGGCGCTGAGGCGTGTGTTCCCGAGGCAATTCACGGCTATTCCCGAGGAGCGGCTCGACTGGTTGGTGCGGAATGCTCCTTTGCGACCCATATAGAAATAAAATTGTAATTTTTTCTCCTCTCCCTTCTCTCATAGCTCCTCTTGTCGTCAAAAGATGCCTGCTGTTGTAATTCTTCTCTTCGGACTAGTCAACAAAGTCTACGAAGAAGAGAAAGATGAAGAGGAGCGAGGGGAGGGTACAGTACAAATACGGGCGATAGTCGGGGATTGTCTGCAGATCTGGTGATAAATCAGAGCTTGAAACGAACGTATTGATCATTTTTTTATGTCATCAGGTTTCGCATACAGCGATGATCAACGTGTCTGCTTTAGGCATATGAGCTGCAGTATCATTGCATAGAATCCCTCTTCTTCCCTCCTTCTAGTCCTCCTTCCCACTCTGTCCCTCTCCTGTTCTTATCAGACCCCTAGACCCCAGACTCAGACAAGGACTTGGAAGGTTTTCCCATCAATTCACATTAATATTCGCTAGACCAATAAATCTACACCCACAAAGAGGACAAATAAACGATGCTTAGAAATACACCATTCTCCCCCTGGCGGAACCCATGTAATAACGAGGGAAAAGAACCGTTGCTCCCTAGGGAGGTTTATCCTTTTTTTTCATTGAGCCCTTATCATTTTTTAAACTCGTCGTATCGCCTTGCTTGTTTCCTCCGGAAAAAGTGACCAAGAAAGAAGCATTGACGCCCTTACCATTTTTTGAGTTTGGGAGAAGCGTGTCACGAAAACGTGTCACCTTTAAAAAGCGTGTCCCCAAAGCGTGTCACTCCCACACCTGCTCAGTCAGCATTCTGACAAATCGAAAAAAAATTCGCGACCAAGTGTGAGAGGAGAGTACGTGGGATAGAAAGTGTGCAAGGAGGAGAAGTGAGGGAATGAGACCATCATTGGGCGGAATTAGCGAATGCAAGTGCATGCATAAATGATAATATGTCTTGCGATATAAAAGGGACACAGTCCGCTCCTCCTTCAATGCTTTTCATCATCATTCTCATCCTCATTCCCTTTCTCTTCTTTCTCTTTAAAAACCACTTGTCCTCACTCACGCTTTCTTTTTCTCTTCGTTTTCTTTCCTCTACTTCCCACGCTCATCTTCCACCACAACCCTCTCTTCCTTCGCACTCACTTACCTATTAAAAATGGCAGCACTTCGCGTCTTCGTCTTGGGAGCCACGGGCTACATCGGTTCGACATTCCTGGACCTTCTTCTCAAGAAGGAAGACACCGCTCGCAGATACACCTTCCACGCCCTCGTCCGTTCGCAAGAGAAAGCCGACCAGCTCATCCGTCCCCAAGGAATCGAGCCTGTCCTAGGCTCGCTCGACGACGTCACCATCATCGAAGACGAGGCCGCCAAGGCCGACATTGTCCTCAGCTTAGCCGACGCCGACCATCTCACCTCTGTCCAGGCTGTTCTTCGTGGTCTTACCCGGCGTCCTCGATCGGAGGGGGGTCGTCGACGTCCGATTTTGATCCATACCAGTGGCACCGGTGTCTTGCTGGATGGTGCTAATGGCCAGTTTGCCAGCAACACGATTTACTACGATAACGATATGACTCAACTCAACACCCTCAAGATCTCGCAGCCCCATCGAGTCGTCGATGTCGAGGTCATCAACCCAGCCCTGGTGGGCGTCGTCGACACTTACATCGTCGCACCTCCAACCATTTGGGGCTTTGGTACCGGCCGTGGAAACAACAACTCCATCCAAATCCCTGCCCAGGTCGCCAACTCGCTCAAGCACGGACAAGCGATGCAGATCGGCAAGGGCCTCAACATCTGGTCCAAGGTTCATGTCATCGACCTCGCGCACTTCTACATCTCCCTCCTCGAACGGGCTATCCAAGAGCCCCAGGATGCCAATGAGGCTTACCCGCTCGGATACCCTCTTCCCAAGAACGAGGACGCCTACTACTTTGTCCAGGAGGGCGATGACTTTGCTTACGGAGATGTCGCTAAGGAGATTGCCAAGGTCTTCCAACGGATTGGAGTGAACGACTCTGGTGCTGTGAATGGAACTGCTCCCGAGGAGGAGGCAGCGTACTGGCCTAAGGGCAGTAATGGGTTGTTGGGTGGAAACTCGAGGTCGAGGGCTGTCAAGGCCAAGGAGATTCTTGGATGGGAGCCCAAGTACACGGACTTTATTGGGTATATCGATGAGGAGGTCCATCGCCAGAAGGATCTCTTGGACAGCAAGAAGCCCCAGCAGACCCAGTAGGATATTGCCCCCGAGTGGTAGATTGTTTCCCTTCTTCTTTTCATACCCTCTTTGGTAGCAAACAAACACACATTCCCCTTTCTATCTCTTTCTTTCTCTTCTTCCTTTCGAATGATGTAAATAAAATCAAAGCAGTGTCTGACTAATCCGATGGTACAAAAACTGGTGCAACTTTACTTTTTCTTTCACCATGGCGCCTTCGAGTGATTTTATCGGTATTGCTATCGTTTGCTCTTCGCAGACATAGCTACAATTAACAAAGAAAAAGTGAGAGTAGAAAGTAGACATGGACCGGGACGTGGGAGAAAATAAAACAGAGGGAATCACGGGTGAATTGCATTCTTCCCTTTCCACACACGCGCTAAGACCTCAAGAGGGAGTCTGTGAGTAAACAAATGAGTGCGTGATTTTTTCTCATTCAACGACAAAAAGGAAGCAGGGAAGGAAGGAGAGAGAAGAGAGATCACTTGTTCACAATAGCAAGCATACATTCAGCATTCACATTCACTCTTTGTTCTGACATTCAACAATGATGACCTTCCATGGGCGGCACTACAACTACCTGGTCGACATCCACAACTACCTCCGCCAAAAGGTCGAACACATCACCCGTCTAAAGCCCTCTCTAGCTCTTTTCTATGTACTCTTTTTTTTTTCCTCGTGAACTTTCCATTTGATTCAAACTCCATCGACCTTTCCTACCATAGACACTTCCAGCAACAACAATAACACAGCAACCTGCAGCAGCACAGAAACAAGTCCTAAAGAACACGCTCCAGCTGTGTGTGCACCTGGAACAACACCACGAAATAGAAGACACCACCATCTTTCCTTCTTTTGTAGCAGTGAAAGATATCTTGTATTGGGTCCATGCACATGAGGAGTTGCATGCTACTCTTGCCAATATCTGACATCTGGCGCAGCAAGGTCTTCTTCGGGATCAAGGTGCTGGAGAAGGTCGATTGAGCACAACAGAAGGAGGAGAGGAAGAAGAGAAAGGGAAGAGGAGGTTGGTAGAAGAGTTTGAGAGACTGGTGGGGATAGTGTTGATACACCTGGCGGATGAAGAAGTGTTGAGCCATCCAGACGAGTCGATATAATTTAGATCTACTGAGTTGGCCATTCAGCCAGGCCTTCCCTTGGATGCGGTAGTCCTTTCTATCGTCGTTCGTTCGTTCAGCGTGCGAAGCAAATTAAGTTCATTCCAGTGTGACTGGCGTTTTGATTTTAGTGCGAAGGGGCTGACAAATGGAACGACAAACATTTTTTTTTTTCTTTTTTTTTTTTTTTTTTTTTTTAATTTGAGAGAGAGGGAGAGAAATTGATAAAGGACGACAGAGGGTGATCCCCTTGTCTTTCTTTCCCATACACATTCATTACTCATCAAGGACAAGTCATCCCGCTCAACACACTACCCAGCACAAGGATACAAGCAAGGAACACACATACCCATTTAGACCACGAACAATATCAAAAGCAATGCCTGCAGCACAATACGACACCGCAGTAAACACACCTGCACCCTTAGAACACCACCAACAGGCACAGCAACAACCACCAGCAACGATAGACCAACTCTCAGCATTCACAAAACTCCCTTCAGAACTCATCCTCGACATTTTCAGCTACCTCGACATTGTCACCATCTTCCGCTTCCTCGACACCTGTCGCTACCACCGATATCTCCTCCTCAACCTCCCCGAGATCTGGCAGCGTGTTCGATTTATTCCTCTTTCGGAGTATTCTACAAGTAACGTCGCACTGGCGTCCTTTACGACACTCAGCGCAGCAGCAGCAGGAATTGGAGCTGAAGCGAGAGTGGGGGCAGAGGCTACAGTGGCGGCTGCAGGGCCGTCGCGATACAGACGTCCTGTGAGGACCAAGAAACCTTCCTGGCAACGGGACGATTCAGAGTCTTCTTCGAACTCTGAATCTGAATCCGTGTCTGACAGATCCGACGATACCAAGATCACCACCACCACTACCACCACTGCCAGCAATGCCTCAACAACAACAGTGGCAGGATCAACGGCGGCGCATAGGTTGAAGCATGCAGAGAACGAACGCGATCGCGAGCGAGGCGGGAGCCGGTCTTTGATCTCTGAGATCTATGCCGTCCTCCGTCGATTCCGTAAAGAAAACCGGCTCGTCGATTTTGTCCGCGAGGTAAGAACGTACTTTTCAAAGCGGGAGCAATCGTTCTATTTTGGGTGCTATATATGATCGTGGTAGCTGGTCCATTCTCTAACCGTCCTACACTCAATGTCTAAAATAGATATACATGGACTCGACGGATTCACAACACTTCCCCTCACCACTAGTGATGCTGATCAAATTTCCAAACCTCCACACCCTCTCTTCTCGCTACCGTCGGAATCAAACTTCCCTCACAACCGACACCCACACCCTCAAGGATCTCCTCCGAAACGGTGATATCCTCCCCCACAGTCTCAAGTTACGCAAATGGGATATCTTCCATCCGTATATGACTGAAGAGGATGTTGTCGGGTTTAAGGGTATTCTGGATGCTATTAGTGCCGTTGGTGGTGTGAGTTCTGAGACGAAAGACCTTAATGGTAGCGGGGCGGAGGGATCTGGATCAAAAGCGCAAGGAGGTGTTGTATTAGATATCAAGATGTGCCCGGGACCGATCGTCTATGAACCCAACCCGAACTCGTCGACAAATCAGGCTGTGTATACAGGAAGCGGGATGCATTGGGCTGCACCTAATAACCAACCCCCAGCGTCAACACTGCCACCAACAATACCACCAACAACAGCTACCCCACCACCACCACCGCAAGACGCACCCTCGCCTACTCCAACACCAACGCAGCCAACATGCACAAATATAGTCTGGACACTTGAAAAATGCCGTGTCTGCGACGCATCTCAGGACAGATGTTACAGATGTGTAGGCCAATGCCGAGCCTGTGGCGCCATCCGCGCTCCTCCCTTCATCAACCATCAAACACTCCTCGAGCGCGAACGTGCCCGTCAGACCTCAGTCCGTGCTGCCTCCGCCACCACTGCTATAGGAACCACTTCCAGCTCTGGTGCAAGTCAAGTAACTGGACTTGCCGCAGGAGGATCTGCAGTTCTGAACGGAACAGGAAGACCAAGGACGCCTCCAGGATCTATCTCGCTCAGTCAGATGGCCAATCCTGGTGCTCAACCTATCATGTCCACTTATTATCCTCTTTCTGCTTCACCTTCGATGACAACATCAGCTGCGACTGCAGCTTCTATTATGGCACCTTCGTTGTTATTGTCGGGATTGACCAGTCCACCACCTGTTGTCGCACCCGTCGCTTTGGCTTTGCCACCCGAGTTCAGTCTCTTTGATTAGTAACTCCTTATTAAATAATGCCATTGTGTGTCATACAACATCATATCTTGGTTCTTTTGAAATGTGGGTTAGATATTAAGAAGGCGCTAGCAAGCTGGAAACTTGCAATTGCGAAAAATAAAATAAAATGGAAGTGTCTAAATCATTAAAAGGTATATAACTAGATTCAAAAACAATGTTCGGTCCTTCTTCCTCCCTTCCTCCCTTCCTCTACCATCTATCCCACAACCTCAATACCTCCTCACATACGGGCAGCCTTCTCCTCACCAACACCCTCATTCAATATCAGCGGCGCACTCCTCCTCAACACCAACCTACGGTTATCCTCAGTAATCATTGTGATCGTGGGACCCAACACGCGGATCCTTGTCTCTGGGATCGTGGTCGTACACGACAATGTGATGGGACTTGTGAAGAATGTGTTTGTCGGGTTCGTGTAGTATTGCTGGGGCGTGCTTCTACTTCCTCCTAGGGCAGGTGAGGAGGATGAGGACGGGATGGTAGGAAGATTGCTTGTGATAGGAATACTAGGACTGGGAGTGAGGCTGTAAGGCGAGAGGGGGTGCTGTTGATGACTGAGCAAGTGTGATGAAGTAGAAAGGATCGGGCGCAATGGGAGAGGCGCTGCTCGGGTGGTGGCGACGGTTGATGTTACTCCAGAAGTACGAGGTATCCTGGTGAACGGGTATTCTGCGGATGCCCTGGTAACATTGAGTCCGCTACTGGTAGTAACTGTAGCAGATGGGTATCTGGTGTCGGAGGTCGAGAAGGAGGAGGGGGTTCCCGAGAAATGCGACACGGAATTGACAAGGCCCGGTGTGGTCCCCTGGAGACTGGAGTAAGCGCTAGCCCCTGAGGCGTTACAACAACTGTCTCCGCCTTGGTCCGGTGTTGAAGGAGCAAAATGGCCAACGGATCCAGCGTTCAAAAGACGTGTTCCTGCACTTTGCTCTTCTCCAGATTCGGACTGATGCGCAGAAGCGCCGGTCACACTCGATACAGAGGCGTCAATCAGTGACTGAGACGAGACGATAGCATCTTGTCCACTCATACTGCTTGACCTTGTCGATCCCGCCGATGACGAAGATGAGATCAAAGAAGGTTCGACAGTGCCAGATTTGGGAGGAAGATCGCTATGCGACGCCAGATGAGGCCGCACAGGCAAACCCGACGCTGCGGCGATTGCACAAGTGGCATCCCGATGACCCGTCAATAGCGAAGGTGACGATACCGAAGCCCGCAGCGTGTGACGCAGACTGTTTCTTCCTCGCTGTGGTTGTTTCCCGCTGACTGTTGCTGGATTAGCAGCAACCGAGCTTGACGAGGAGGAAGAGGAAGTGAATCCAGCAAGTGCATCCTCCAGATCCAATTTCGAGCCTAGTTCTTGACTGAAATAGACGGGCATGGGGAGCTGAAAGGGTGTCATCGTTACATTAAACGCCGTCGTCGTCATCGCAGAGGGTATAACGGTGGGAGTCGAGGCAGAGGAGCTCCTCTCAATGGACCATTTAGAGTCAACATGCTTGCCTTTGACATCCTTGGACGAAGACGACTCTGCAGATGCAGCCAACGACAACGAAAAGGACGACAAATTACTCGAACTACCCAACCCAAACATGGGCCTCGTCAAGTTCACCTCCGATTTGGATTGCAGCAGAGACTCATATTGACCGCCAGCCAGCGTGGCGGAGATCGACTGGTTGTACTCCTTTCGGCGTTTCTTGTGTTCGCGTCCCCCTGAGCCACCACTAATTATACACTTGTCATTCTTGGAGCAATGGTGGGTTGTTGTAGGTCGAGTTGTGGACCCTACAAGTCTCTCTGTCCCACTGTATTCGCCTCGGAGCGGACTGTCTGGGAGACCATACGACCATGTCGATGTCGACGACCGAGCTCCATTTCCTCCAACTCCTGCTCCTGCTTGTCCAGATGCAAAACTCGTCATCGCACCAGGGGTAACACTTCGCTGCAGATCACTTCCCTCATAAAAAGAAGCCAACGACGACGAAGATGAAGAACTAGACAGAGACGACAACGATCCCGAAGAGTGACGAAAGTTGAGGGTCCTCGTCGTGTCACGAGGTGAAGAAGGCGACGCAAGACCGGTCGATTTCTTGATGGACGGATGTCTCTTGTTCCGACTGCTACTACCCTTCTCATCCTCCGCAACAGATCCGCGACGACCCATGTTGCTCTGACTGTAATGATGGTGGTGACCGAAAAAGACAGGGCTGGGCGAAGTAGCGTGCATGGTTGCCGGAGACTTGAACGCCGAAAAAGGCTCTGCACTTCCTCCATGAGTGGGACTAGGTGTTGAGATGCCGAACACAGCTGACCGCTCGGGAGTCGCGGATCCACGACGCATCGAGCCACTAAATGCATATCGTGCCTGTGAGGGAGAAGGCGACAATGGAGGCGTTCCTGTCAACGACAACCCACCAGGGTTGAAGCCTTTGTATTCATTCGGCCGGGCAGGTCCAAACCGCGTCTCAATCTCCATGTCTTCCGTCGAGTCTCGGGAGGTCATTGAACCATAGCCCTGACCAAGACTGTACAAAGATGTTCCTGAGGGGCGGATAGCAGTCGTTGTCCTGGCAACACCTGGGGTAACATCCCCTCCAGTAAGTGCAGAGCTAGACCCATTCCTGTTCCAGTCCACGCCACTCATTGCTGTCGACGTGCTGGACATAGCCTTGGTCAATTGACTACCCTGCTGACGACCTACAGTGCCATTGGTCGAGATAGGTGTTGTTGCATTGCGACAAGCGTCCTTGGATCCGTACCCCGAAAGGTTGCTGTTGCTTTGTCTAGAAACCACCACACGGAGCTGAGACCGTGTAGGATCGACTGAACTGCTCTGCGACTTTGTAAAGGAATCCTGAACATATGACCTCCGCCTCTCTCCCTTGACATCTGCATCACTGTCATCGCTCTCGTCGCTGGATGTCAAAAAGTCGTCCAATCCTTCATGTTGGCTGCGAGAGGCAGCCTCCTCATTAATACCACCGCGTTGCGACAATCCTGTTGATCCCATATGCTGCTGCTGACGAGAACCTTCTGCCAACCCACCAAGTATACCAAACGGTCCTGTCGTCCTTCCAGAACCACTCAGTGTAGAAGTCGACGATCCAGGTGCCACCGTTTCACCCTCTTGCCCATCATGCTGCGATCGTCCTCTGAAACTCAAATTGCTCCCGGTCCCAGTCTGCGACTCCTCCTCGCCTGCAGTCAACTCCTCGAGTCCAGTAGTGCTGCTGTTGCTGGTGCCATCCCGTCTCAGAGGAGGAATTCCATCCTTGGCATGCTCAAATTTGGCGCGGGTATAGATCTTCTTTTGAGGGTGAAGACGGAGCATCATGAGTTCGACAATGATGTTGGCGACTTTGAAGAGAGCCACTGCCGCGACGAGGTTAGTCAACAGGGTCATCAATGAGAATTGCCCCAACTGGCCAGCCTGAGAGAATACGATTCTGATGCTATAATGTGGCAGTTTTTGAAGAAGAGGAAGAGGGGAAAGGAAAATGAAGGAAATGTGAGTTGGTCAGAAGGGTGGTGGGGTAGTCCTGCCAATATATAGAGAAAAATAGGAAAAAATTCCCTCCAAATATCCTCCGAGGAAGAAAGAAAAACAAGTTAACAAACAAACAGATGCGTCATATTAGCAAGTGCCTTGCTTTATGCATGCATGCTTACCCATGCCGATTGATCTCGACTCGGTTACCTCCGCGGAAGTCGCGGATGGTTTCAATAACCTTGTACTCTTGGTCTGGGATCGCCTTGGGGAGATACTCATAGCTGATCTTGTTGGGGTTCCAGCCCTTGGCCGCATACTGAATCACCACAATCACAACAACCCCAGAGGACCGCACTGTCTCGTTGACAGACGCTGATGGCGAAGTAGAGATCTCGTCCAAGTTCACGCCAGCGGCCCTCAAGAACTCGCCTACCGTCATGACGTCTCCTGCCAGATGAACCATCTTGCTGTTATCCATTGCCGCCGTTGCTGATGCTGTTACTGATCCGTCCATTGCCTTTGTTTCGACTGTTGAAGTTACAACAGCGGGGACATATCGACTCTGATCCGTGAAAGTCTTGAGAACCTCCCCCGACTCAGAATCACGCAACAATCCCGTCTCCATGTTTCCCGAGCGGATCTGCAACCCCGTCGCCTGTCCTCGAATAGAATGCTCCAGCATCAACGTGAACCTCTCAATATCCGCCACCAAAGAAGTTGGCAAGAGAAGAGTCGTAGGAGCAGTATGTGGGTCACATCCTGCGATAATGGGTACGTTGACATCGCACTTTTGTGGTGTGGTGGCAGTTTGGTTGTTGAAGGGTCCGTATTGGGTGATCTGTGCGCGTGTTGTGACGAGTGCTCCGTCTACACCTGGCTCGTATAGGATATCGTTTGAACTCCAGTAGAGACATGGAGGTGTTGATCCCGGTAATGGAGAGGATACTGCTGTTGGTGGTTTGCAGTATGCTGGTGTTGCTATTCCGTCAGTTGGTGCCTTTAACGTGACCCTGACTGCCCCTATGTAAGTTCAATATCAAAAAAAAAAAAAAAAAAAAAAAAAAAAAAAGTCGTGTGAGATACGAGGTTATTGCTGCATACAAGCAGGCTGTAAACAATGCATGCAAGGCAAGGGAAAATACGTCAACAAGAAACAAATGAGGACGAGGACAAGCTACCGTTGATGACGTTTTCAGTTTTAAGGTATCGCTGCTGGTAGATGATGGAGGATGCGATGTAGAGGAGGATGGTTGCCTGGAACAGTCTGTATAGCCCTCCTAAACGGCGGCTGGTTGTTGTCAAGGGAAAAGAATTAAAAAAAAAAAAAAAAAAAAAAAAAAAAAAAAAGGAAAAAGGTTATTATTTTGGTGGCAAATGGGTGTTACACACTGTGAGACACAACTCCTATGAAGATCATTGTCTGTCCCTTTTGTGTCCTTCTTGTGCCTGGGTGAACAACAGAGTACAACAGAGACAAAGAGTGTACTCCCCAGCCAGGGGAACAAACCACATACCACAATGACCAGTAAAGGTATCCCTTGCAAAGGATAAATTGACAACCCCCTCTCATCTCACCCTTGCTCGGCTCCCTTGAATGCTCCTCCTCTTTCATCATCTCCTTATTCTCCGCAATCCCAAATTGCTCACTCAGTGCCGTACCATTCATACTCATCCCTGATACCCTTCTGCGGCTCACCAATTCGTTCTTACTCTTTTTCTTTTTGGTGGGGGGGGGGGGGTCCATTCGCAACACTCCGTTCATATAACTCTACTTTCCCTAGTGTGTGCTCTCGTGCTTCATCATTCATACACCCCAGACATACACATACTCATTGATGTCTGTCATGTTACATCCATGTTAATATCATCATATTTCGAGTATGTGCAGAGCTGCTAAAAATAATCCATTCTTTTTCTCTCTCTCTCTCTCTCTCTCTCTCTCTCTCTCTCTCTCTCTCTCTCTCTCTTGCACATTTCTTGATCTCCTCTTCCTGACCTCCACTTCCTCACCCCATGGTCAACAACTCCTTTCTGCACTGCTCAGGCGAGTCAAGCATGAACAATCATGTCATGATGTTCGAATCGCAGAAAAGAAAATCAGAAGGAAAAGTAGAACAAGGGAACTGCAGTGCTGACGCACAGACAGCATGTGAGAAGGAAGGGAGAAAGTGAGAGTAGAGTGGAAGTTGAGATTTTAGAGTGATAAAGGGATAAAAGAAGGTCTGCGAACCCAATCAAAAAAAAAAAAAAAAAAAAAAAAAAAAAACCACATAGAAGAGCAAAATAAACGTAATCTTTGTGTACAGCAATATCGATGCCACAGTCTTGAGGCATAAGGCACTTACTCGCGCACTCTGAGAACCTTGAACGTTTCGTAGCTGTGCCATGTAAGAGAGAAGAGGAATGGCGGAATGGAATGAAAAGAGAAATGTGTTCCTGGGTGTTAGTCAGTGCATTCACATTTTGGTTGACGAGAGAGAAGGAAGGGACAACTGATCCTTGTACGTCCTAGAGTTATTTTTTTATGTCTCTGTTGCTCAGCCAGTCAGGTCAAGAGACAAGACAAAAAAGTACACAACTCCCAAAAAAGAGGGTTTCTGTTTTTCTTGTCCTACCTGAAGAACCTGTCCGAGAACGACATTGACCCTGCTCTTCCTCCTCCATTCGACGGCATGGTTTAATTGGAGAGTGGGTGGAATGCAAGTCGTGTTGTTTGTGTTGTTGTCGCCTTGTTGAATGAATGAGCTAAAGCAGGAGACGAGGTGAGGGTTGAACAGAGTGTAGAGGGCAAATGAAGGTGATAAGAAGGTGACAGTATGTCGTGAGTATGGATTTAATTGGTCGT
This sequence comes from Linnemannia schmuckeri, assembly GCA_029449235.1. Lineage (NCBI taxonomy): Eukaryota > Fungi > Mortierellomycota > Mortierellomycetes > Mortierellales > Mortierellaceae > Linnemannia > Linnemannia schmuckeri. Next base: position 92,236 of record JANATG010000014.1, on the reverse strand, counting down.
TAGTTGGTGATAATGGAAGGAAGAAGGGGACGAGTGCGTGTTGATGGTGTGGTGGTGGTGGTGGTGATGATGGTATTAGCAGTAGTAGCAGCAGCAGTAGTAGTAGTAGTAGTAGTAGTAGTGTGTAAGGATGGCTGGAGAGGCTAGGGTATAGTGGGTATGGTGCAGTAGTAGTGGGATTAAGAAAAAAGAAAGGCAGGACGGGATGGGGTATTAGGAATAGATAGAGGAAATAAGTGTAAGTAAGGAAAAAAGAAAAGAGAAAGAGAGCAAAAGAACAAGAAGGAAAGAAGTGAGTGTACAGAAAAGAAAAAGAAAGGAGCAATGACAAAGAGAAAAGTGCAAGGGGTTGAGTGTGAGGAGGGTGTGTGTCCAGGAGGAGAACGAAGAAGGCATGGCACACACACATATACATATACATACATATGATGGTACAAGGGAGGCGACCCATTGGGCCATTGGACCGGTCATTGGTCTGCCTGTCTGACTTGTCTTTCTGTGTAAGGAGGACAACTGACTTCAAGGGGGTTACTCTACTCTCTCTTTCACACACACACTCTGTCTTTCTCTTGCTTGTTGTTAATAAGTAAGAACATTAAGTAAAACAATAGGACAATGGATGGATCGGAATGTGGAGTGCAAAGCCCTGTTGGCGTCAATTGCTTCTGAAAACAAAATGAAAAGGAGCTAAAAGACAAAGGGTGTCAAACGCGATATGTCGGTTTGCTTTGTCAGGAGCGAAGGGTCCTTGTTCCCTTGTCATTTCGTCTCTTTTAAACACTTTTGTGCGCTGAAAATAAAATACCTTGTACCTGTCTCTTGGACAAACATATCTCCAGCGACGATCATGTACCGATTCATCTCGGGGAGATAATGTCCGATGATGGAGTTATGAATGAAAGCACTGCAAATATGCATGGGGGAGGGGAGTATTTTGAATCATTTTTTTTATTTGAGCATGAGGGGGAAGTACCTAAGAGAGGGAGGAAACAAAGGGACAGGTGAGCCCTATGTTTTTCCCTCTCTTCTCCAATTACCAAGAAAAAGATGCAGAAAGTTGTATTGCTGTACATGGTAATAATAGTATTGGCATGAATAATGACGAAGGAGTAAAAAAAGCAGTGCAGGGGATAGATAGGACAAAGAAGAGGAACTAGCTTATGGGCCACTTTAGACCAAGAGATGGGATGCAGGCCCCATGTTTCTGAATGGATCAGTTCCAAGGAACAACAATACAAACACGAAACAGGCACTGTGTGCTTACACTTATACAAGATGCTTGCCCCCTTTCCTCCTGCCCTCCTGCCTTCCTTCCCTCCTTCCCTCCTTTCCACTGCCCTTGTTCGCTTATTGTCCCCATCCCTTTTCTCTCTACCCTTTGCCTGTTGTCTTGAGAGACAGACAAGAATAATGCTCTTGCCAATCTGCCTCATGTACCATGGACTCAACCAACCCATTGGTTGGATGGGATAAATGAGGAAAAGAAGGCTGTCTCCGTCTTTTTTTCACTTTCTTCCCTTCTCTTCTTTTGTTAAGTAACAAGGGATATACAGCTCTAGAAGGGCTAGGTACTACAAGGCAAGGGGTCAACATCGAGCACTGCTCCATCCATCTCGTTGTATCCTGTCTCAACGCCTCCTCGAATGTCCATGTCTACTAACACTACTATTCGATAAGACCTACCAAACCTAGAACTTCTCCTTGCCCTGCGTTATGTTCTCTTACTAGCAATGATGCTGCGTGGTTTGTTTGTTCAAAAGAGTTGTTGTTAAAGTATGCATGCGAATGCGTGTATTGTAGAGAGGGAGAATGCACCCCGTATTATTTCTGTGTTGACTGTCGAGAGTTATTCCGGCACGGTTCTGGATGAGTGGGATACCAGGAGATGATCCCTTTGGTCCTTGTTACAGGGTGCATAACAAACAAGGAGAGCACCTTTGTGTGTTAACTTCAACCCAGCCAGTAGACGCGTCATCGACCCTGAGACCGCGTCTCGCTTTTCTTTCGTTCTGTTTTGCGCCACCAATTCGCGCCCTCTTTTCATCATTTTTTTCTCTTCAGGAGGAGCAACAGGAGAGGCTAGCCACGGTGCCGGCACTGCTTACTAACTCTACGTGGACAGTTGCAGGTTAAGAAATGAAAAACGAAACAAGGTCATATCCAGCTACCTGGATGTGTCCGTGTCCAGATCCATCTTCAACTAGTATCTGTCTGTCTGTCTGTCTGTCCATCTTTCTCCAACGTGGCATCTCTCAAGAGCGTCGTGTCCGTTCTTACTCTGTGCCACGTATTCCTCTTTAAGATTTTTAAGTTTCCTTCAATGGACAGGGGTTCCCTTTTCCTTTTTCCTTCGCCTATTCCCTTGCCAAAGTCAGTTCTTTGCCACCTTGCCGAAGAAGACACACTTGCCACTAGTCCTTGCCGAAGTGCTCTCCTATTCCTCATTTTTCTACTCAGCTTCACTCTTTAACAACCCCCAGGCTTCCTCCCTTCTTTTTTTTTTTTTTTTTTTTTCTTCATCTTCGCCAACCATCTTTTCTCTTCTCCCTTCTTTCATTCCAACTCTCTCACACATCGCGCTCCTTCCCTTCTATTTCTTTTTCACGCTCTCATCCTTTACTCTGTAACTACACATCAAGTCAACAATGGACCTCAACAGGACAGAGACACCTACACCCGGCGGACTGATGATCGAGAACCTCCCCGCAGAGGCCTTCCAGCACATCTGCGGGTTCTGCTCCCTCCACGAACTGGCCGCCCTCCGCACCCTCTCCAAGCGCGTTCGTGACCTTGTCGACGACTCCCTCACTGCCCGCAACACCTTTGCTAACCCCACCGAAGAAGTCCGTTCCAAGCAGAAACAAGACCCCCTGGCCTGTTTTATTAGCATCAGCCTCCAACGCAAGCACCAACCCATTACTGCCGTCTTTGCCCGCTATAACAAGGAACACAACTACCTCGAGTTCACTCAACGGGATACCGCTACCGTCGACCTTGATATTGACGCTTCTACTCTTGGACGCCTCGACTTTAACAACTGGGAAATGCAGCTTAACGGTCCCTCGAAAAAGGCGAACGAGTCAACATCGACAGCCCTTCAACAACGTCCAAGGAGGGCGAGCATCACCCAAGCAGGATCTATCCGCGCCTCTCAGACTTACATGGAACAGGAACTGGCCAACGGAGGACCCATCCAGCCCATGCCCACCAACCAACCCATCTTCTCGTCTTTCTTTGGCTCCACACCAACACCTGCAGCAGCACCCGCGCCTGCTGCGACTGTGCGTCAGGGCTTCAACCATATGGCTCAGTATGTCAGGTCCACGTTTGCCTCCGCACCCTCAGGACTCACCACCGAGCAAATACAACAGGAAGCCCGGAGGATGTTCCACACCGTAGACAATGAGGTCCTCTCGTCCAAGAAGCAGTACAAGTTTGACCTCACCGAGGGCAGCCACTTTATCGGCGACGACGACTTTATTATCCGCTACACCATCACCAAGAAGGAACCAGTCGAGGATGACACCACCGCTTCTTCAGGAACAGTTAACGCACAACAGCTGGAATTCAAGATCGATTATATCCGTGCGTCGTGGCGCTGGATCTCTTCTGGTGCACCCAAGAGTCTACGATCCAACAAGGGCAAAGCTAGAACCGGCGGCGACCAAGGGAGAGAACGACCGGATGATCGTGAGCCCTGGCAGACCCAACTGAACCCCTTGCCAGAACTTCGATTCGGCAAGATGTACGCCCATCGATTCAACATGCTGCTGGAAGAGATTGGTCGTCAAAAGGTCAGTCCAGGTGTCCGAGGTCAACTGAGGGATCTTGGGTATGATGCGTCGTTGTTCCCTAAAAAGTTCATCTACGCCAATCTTCGCGATGAACACGTCCTTCGGTGGATTACTCAGGAGCACTTTGAGGAGGCTGACCGTGAAGCGGCTGCACTCAAAAAGGCACAGGAACAGGAGCGGAAGACGCTGTATGATGACTGGGAGATGGTTGAATCGATGTCGACCTCGCAGCAGCTGGCACAGATTAGAGCCGACAGGATCAAGGCAGATCGGGAAAAGGAAGACAAGGTCGAGTTGCGGGAGATGGTCGAGTTGCTCGAGGAGGAGAAGGGGTACCTGACTGCACGAAATATCTTGGAGGAGATGCTTGCCTGCCAGGGATATTCGAGGGATCTGATCTGGAAATATGGCGTTGTTCGGAGGGATATGATGGGACCTGTGCCCAGTCAGACCGAGGCCAAGAAGCTGTTGACCAAGGTTATTGATAGCGAGGCTGCACACGCGTCCACACGTCCCCATCCTGCCCAAATCTAGTCTGTTCAAAGCTCTTTTAAACATTAATAAAAAAGCATGATGTATCCCATGGTTATGATAATGTTTGATAGAGTAAATCGACTGCTTTTTGTGGACATTATTCGACTGTGACTCGCACACTTTTGGATGGTTGGTTAAGTGCGCTTTTGTCTGCTTGCTTTTGCTCGCTTGATTGCTCGCGTGGGGACCAATTCAAATGTACAGTAGCAGCTACCCTGCGCTGCATTATTCTGTACGTGATGAATAGACATGTGCGACCTTGACCACCCAAACATTTCTTTCTTTTTTTTATTCTCTCCTTATTATGGTAACAATGTGCCCTCCACTTTTGTTTGCTTGGCCGCGTGAAAGAAAGACTGCATGAATTAGCGAGAAAGTTGGCCCTCTCTTACGCGACTGTTGTTACACATCGGAAAGGGTATTTCGCTGTTGGCGAAGAAATAACATTTTTCGTTACTTCCAGTCGGTGAAAACAACGAAAATAGGAGCAACTGAATATGCGATAGAAAAACAGGTTGTTATTAAGTGGTAGATAGAACTATGATACATATTGTTTTGCTATGTGCAAAAATGAGAAAAGTCCGTCGATGACATGGACACCTTTCACTTGAAAGGAAGAAGTGGAGAAAGGTCCAAGGCTACGGTCATTGACGAACAGTCTGCTCGCGCAAAACCTGCATCGACCCCCTGGGCACATTCTCGACCTCGACCGCCTTCTTCATCGTCTCCTCGACGACTTCTTCCTCAGTCTCCTCCTCATCTTCACTCCTAACATCCTCACTATTCTCGCCCTTCAGGACTTTGAGCACAATCTTGAAGATCATGGCAAGCCAGAACACCAACACCGCATACAGTCCGCACAGCAGCACCTGGAACCCCTTCAGCACCGCTGGTGTGAAATAAAGCCCATTGCTCGGATCCCATGCCATTGTCGCAAACTGAGGCGCCTCCTTGTACGTTGACCAGATGATCTGTCCGAACCAGATATGGCGTGTATAGATCCAAGTCACGACAAAGAAGACAAACCCAACATCGGCGATCTGGTCTTTCTGACAGTACTTGAGCATCTTGCAGGCGGCGAGGACAATGTCCGAGAAATCCATGGCGCACAGGACGGCGTGTCCGACAGAGGTCAAGTTGAACGAATACGAGAATCCGATAAGAAGACAGGTGATGACATGGTGGATCATGAACTCGAGGAAATCCTTGCGGCGCTTCTCAATGCCCAGTACGGCGAGGAGGAACTGTTGGACCCAGAAGGCGAACTGGACGAGGTAATACCATTTCATGGTCGCGTCTAGGTATGTCTTGGGATAGTCACGCCAGAAGAATGTCGAGTCCGACCAGTACGAAGAGTTGTACAGTAAGCACTGTGAGATCAGGCAACGAAAGAGGGAGATAATGTCAGTGCCATACTACGCAATTTACATTCGAGAAAAAGGAGAGTAAAGAAGGGCAAGGGAACAATTGATAATCATGCACAGGCATCATTGTAAAAGGTGCGCGCTGTGGGGTATGAGAAGGCGGGAGGGAGTTGCTTACCATGCCAAAAGTCCACATGCATCCGTCATAGATAACGAGCCATCCTACATTCCGAGAGAACAGAACGAGGGGGAAGAAAAATACCAACAATGCATATAAGCAGTTATCAGTTCATTGCTTGTACCACGATCAGATCGTTGATAGCGCAGATTCGCGAACCCCATTGCTTGCACGGCCAGTAATTACCTTGCTCGGCGAAACGCAACAGCTTGCCCTCGCGCGCATGCTCCTCCTTTTTCAGCTTCATCTTCAGTGCCTTCTTTGCATCGAGAGTCGATCCTGCTACACTCTTCTCCTGTGTATGTACCGATGAGGTGGCCGAAGACGATAATGAGGTCGACTGCTGTCCCTGTTGCAACTTCTTCTTTTGCTCACCAACCCCCAGACGCCGACCGAGTGGGATCAACAAAAAGGTCATCACAGCCTCACGAATAGCGGTCCAGATCATGACCCAGACCATGACCATGTACAGATCATTCCAGCCCTTGCCGTACACGACTTTCTTCTGTCCCGTCACCTCATCAAACAGCACTGTCTGGTACTGAAGAGCCATTGCCTGTGAAGACCAGGCGTCGTTTGGGTTATATGCGCCCAGTTTGGGCTTCCATTTCTTTATCATCGCGGGGCTTCCTGCTCCTGCACGGGTCCAGGTTTCCGGGAGGGACTTCCAGACAGGTAGAGGGATCATCGCAGTCAAACTGCTCACCAGATCAACGTTATGGCCATCACGAATCTCCTTCGAGGCGATGAGGACGTGGGAGGCAAAGACTGCAAGGATGACCGAGCATGAGAGGACCAACTGGTGCTGGATCAAGAACGACGACCAAGTTTGCTCGTTCTTCTTATGGACAGGGATCAGGATCCCGTCCTTGTTGTACCGGTAGAGGGGCTGACTAGCATCGTCGTCAAGTTCTTCGTCGTCAAACTTGGGCGTTCCTTCAGGTGGAGAGGGCGATCGACCAAGGGTAGGGTCTTGGAGTTGGTGGCGACGATGGTCATAATGGTGGGGCTGGCCCGTCTTGGAGTCGATGCTTGCTTTGCGGCGGTAAGAAGAGTTGCGTTGCTGGAGTGGCATCCGTGGACGAAGTCCTGAGCTTTCAGTTGTGTTGTCGGTCATGCTGAAAGATGGCGTCGTTGTCGATGCTGTTGCTGTAGCTGCAGTTGAGAATGCGGAAGTGGAAGGAGAGATGGAAGCAGGAAAGACTGGCGAGTCGAAGTCAGCCTTTGGGGTAAGACAGTTCATTATCGGATCCTTCATCCGCGGTCGCTCAGGAGTAATGGTTGTTATGCGAGAAAGGAATGCAGTGTCCGAGAACTGTATGAGATAGAGGTTATGAAAACAGAAGTAGGGGATGAGTATGAGTTGTCTATTGGGTATAGGGAAGCAAGTAAGTGGAGAGGAAAGAAAAGGTCATAAAGAGAAAGGAACGACGACCGCCAGTCCTTTTATACCACAGCACCTTTCTGCCTCTTTATTTCTGGACAATGACGACAATAAAAAATCGTTTCCTCTTATTACTCCTTTTGCGGGTCGATATGGCAATGTCATCGTGCAACCAAAGTTGCCAGAAAGTACCAATTCCGCCTGTCTCATAGCGTGGATGACAAAGACGCTCCTTTAGTTTGTACCAGGGTATGAAAGAGTGGTCCGAACGGTATTAATCCCTCTTGCTGAACTCAAAATCCATGCGGAGAAAGACGACTGCGCGGAAATACTCTTTTTCCTTTCCTCTTTTGCGGATCGATAATAAAGGCAACAAACATATCCGCCCACCTATTTGCCTTCCATGTCAGCATATCCTGTCCTTCCCTGTCCAGTCCTATCCAGTTCATGTTCTGTTTATGTCCTGTTTATGTCCTGTTTATGTCCTGTTTATGTCCTGGATATGATTCTCTTGTCTGCTAAAGAGACAAAGGAATCCGTCTCATTCACGCTGTAATTTCTGCCTCATCTTTCTTTTTCCTCTCTTGTGGTAATTCTTCCTCTTCTCGCCTCCCGCCCTCTCTTGCTCGTCTTTTTGCATATTCGCAAGGCAGGAAGGCGCGAGGTAGGAAGGTGCAGGGCACTGTTGCGTTTCTTCCACACCTTACTGCGCTCTTCCCCGCCCCGCCTCCACTCTTTGTGAGCGATAGATCTCGGTGACGATTGATAAAATGTCTAGACGTTGGATCAACGCCAACTGTGAAATACCAACGCGGTAAAGGGTCGTCGTCTATCGATGCTGTCCAGGCATAAAGGCTTTGCTTGTGGGGGTGAAAGGAAAGACAAAGAGTGGAGCGAGGGAAAGAAAGGGTGTCACCAACCTTGTTGTCGGATAAAAAGCAATCGGAGGGAGATCTGCACAGGACACAGAGAAAAAAGCCCGGACAAAATTAATCCGGAAAGAGACACAACAGAGGGTCAAAACGCGATTTGGAAGAGAGTGCGATAGGAGATGAATGTGGATGTGGATATACAACGAAAAAAGACAAGAAGAGGAGAGATGAGGAAAAGAAGCAATGGGCAGATGGGGTAATTGGGTAGGAAGGTGGTGGAAGGAGAACAAAAATGTGTGAAAATGTCGTGCGTTGGTCGGATTTATATGGATTTCAATTCCGCCCGTTGATCACATCCCAATATATCCCAACTGGAACTCTGGTCATTTTCCTCACAGTCGTGGACATTCGTATTGCGACTCGCTCTGCTGGGAGCACTATCATGATTGACCATGACGATGCGTGGGTAGGTGTGAGAGCGGAGAGGGATGAGGTCTCAGGGACAACGACATTAAATAGGACAACGCAGATTTGTCACTCTTACACGCGCACTGCGCAACAGGAGGAAAGCAATTGAACCGTCGTTCATCTTTGACGCCGTTCGTTAGTCGGAGAAACAAATCGAAAAAAAAAAAAGTCGCGCAGAGCGAGTCAACTCCTGCCAGTGAAAATGACAGCATAACAAAAGACTGCATTGTTGGTTGCTTTGGGCGACAAGGTTTTCCTTGTGTTTGTTTTTGTTTGTTGCGTTGAACAAAAAGAAGAAAAAAGAGAAGACAACAAACAGCACTGCGCTGCTTTCAAATACATGTAATACATTCTATGAGGGATAATGGGGAATGGAGGTAGAAGTGAGGAATATCAAAGCTGGAGGAGACGCTGGACAGTAGGGGTATGCTTAGAGAGAGGCCTATCATCGCCGTGTCCATGACCCAACTCAACAACAAGTCCTCCCTCGACTGACTCCTGGCACAACAGGGGGCCAACGCTCATCTCCTGGAAACCAGACCACACGCCTTCAACACCCTTCCTGGACTCATCCGACAACACAATGCAAAAGATGGCGTCATATCCTCCAGCACCAGGGACACCAGCCATCAAGACACCAGGAACCGTCATGCATGCATCCAACAGCCTTGTCTGCTCCTCAGGCTCAACAGGCACCTCTGACAGCTTGCTCATCTCCCGGAGGTACCGACGGACTGTCAAGAACTCGTTGTAAATCTTGACAAGCAACTCGAATGTAACATCTTCGTTTGTGATCGTCTGGTTCACAAGCCCCGACCATTCTGATGCTACCACGGCGCTGGCCTTCTGAATCGAACGATCGTATGCCTCTGGGTGGTTCTTGGCAACCTGATCCAGCTCCTTCAACAGCTCAACCACCTTGTCGTTGGATCCACCGAGACGAGACCAGAGACCGTTTGCCTCCTCAGGCTTGGTCTTGCGCCACTTGAGGACGTTTGAAACCAAGGTGGGGGTGTGGCTTCCTGCATCAATGTCCGCCAACATGAGGTGAAGTCTGGGCGCCAATTTGAAAGGCACGACGACATTGTCCCAAGCAGTCTCCTTGGGTGTTACAATCTTCAACAATGCTGGAATATCTTGAATGGCATCCTGATGCATGACAGACTGAAGGACTTCGGGACTGAACCTCCGGTAGGTGTGGCTTCCCCAGACAGCGGACGAGACATCAAACCCACTTCCGACCTTTCCTTGGGCGAGACAATGCACAAACTGGGCGACGTTATGGAGGAACTGGGTGTTGGTGGTGTCGTCTTGCTGGAGTTTTGAGGCATCGAAGTGGATAAAGATGGCGGCTACTAATGAGGTGATAAGAGCAGCAGAGGATCCGAGTCCTGTCTTGTGCACTTTGCTGAGTGTCGTGTGGGTCGAGGCGAACAGTGGGATCTGCCTCAATGATTCCGTGTTGAGGCTCAGCCCTCTCGTCTCGAGCTATTATCGATTGAAAAAGATATGAAGTGAAAAAAAGAGCACCGAGTCAGACCATGCAACACTCCTCACAGGGCTTTGATTCTTGAGGAAAATATCAGGCCACAATTTCTATGCTCGCTTAATAATGAAAGCACGCCACCCTATCCAAAGTTACGTGGTTACCTCTTTGCGCTGAGAATAAAAGTCATTGTTTCCTGCAATTACAATCTCGAGTCCTGATTCCATGGTCTTGATCAAAGTCTCTGCAGGGACCAAACGGACCAGCATCGCGAATGAATAGTTTAGCGCCAATTCCACAAATGTGTTCCTGGAATCATCCTCCTTGCTATAAATCGTGTTGCAAGCAAATCGAGCGGATGTTGTCAGTGTTGCCATCATGGTGCTCACGAAAGCATTGTTTATGCAAAAAAATACCAGAAAAAGAGAATGTACTTAGGTGAAAAGTTGATGGTGGTGCCTTGGAGGGTGATCCAGTAGGTCCAGGTGGCGTTGTCGAATTGAGGGGATCGAACGACGACCTTGTAGGGTTCTGTGGTGGCGGAGTGTCGACCTGGACGGATTAGGGTATAGAAGCGGGCGTCTGTGGCGACGACGAGACCTGAGAATGCGGGATCCAGCACAAGATATCCTCCAGTCAACAGCACCTTTCCTGGCGCCGAGATGATTCTAATTGATGAAGGGATAGCAATAAGGCGCGTTTGGTTACTTTTCTTGTTCTAACAGTAAGGCTTGTTGTTTTAGAAGCCAGAAGTTGACGGTTTGACTGCGTATGGATGGGACCTTACGTTGTTCTGTCAGTGGAAGCCATTTTGTAAGTGAGTGAATGAGTGTTGATGGGGTTGATGAAGCGAGAAAAGAGAAGAAAAGTGATGCAGTTGCGAGAGATAGCGAGTCGTGAGAAAAGTAGCTGAAAATGAACTGTCCGAGTGCGGACAAATGAGTGTCCAATTTTAGTGGCGATCAATCGTACGATCCATGAGGTGTTGCAGTCGCGATCGGATCAGATTCTTTTATGTCATCTAGTCATATTTTAATCTCTGCGCATAAAGAAAAAACTTTTTCGCGTCTTTTGTTTGTTCTTTCTTTCATCCTTCTCCCTCTTTCCCACTTCCTCCTCCTCCTCCATCCTTCACACTTCCCTCCCTCCGCGTTTTGTCCGTGTATCACCCGTCTTTTCACCATCAGGTAAGCATCCTCACCCTCCTATGCCACTTTCCTACCCTCCACCCCTCCGTCTCTTCCTCCCTTACCCCTACCTCCAAAAGACCCACTTTTAAGTCAGAGCATATGTTGCCGTTTTCTTCAACTTGTTGAAGTTAACAACCTATCTGGTCACTTGCTCGTTACAAATGTGGAAGATTAAATTCCTACCGCCTGCTCTGCGACTTGTTTTAAGACGCTTGCGATTGTGTAGGATACCGTTTCATGAGAGTTGAAGATCTCACCAACCCCTCCTTTTCCTTTGCCTTCGGGCAAAGGGGAGGAATTAATCTCGGTGGATCTTCTTAGTGTTTGAAACAAATATTCCCTCACCTTCCTATTCTCAATTGAGTTACTGTCGAAAGAAAAGATTGACTAACAGACGATATCCCTTTTTGATTATCATGTTAGGTTTATTTTGTTTCTCTCGGGATTGTCAGGATTATGGACTTTGATTTGGATCTAGAGTGGATGGGATCGGATGCTATCAAGATATTTTCAACAAAAAATAATAAAAAAAGGATTGAAAAAAAAAACGACTTGCTTGCTGTTCAGGATATTTGTCAATTGTATTGAGATCGTTGCTATTTGTGTTCTTGCGCAAGCGTCTTGTTATTGGTGCTGTGTTCTCTTAAAGGTCGATCTGAATTGCAACTATATTGCTGCATCATGTGTGCCTTACTCCCCTGCTTGTCCCATTTTCACTTTACTGATGAAAATCAATTGGAGCACAGTCACGATCCATGTTCTTTGCTGGGCACAAACCTCAAGCATTTATTCGATTTGCTTCTGTTCCAGCAGAGTCCTCCTGCTGAGTCCTACTCAACCTCAACCTTTTCGAATAATATTCATTTTCAACGCATACCATTGGTTGTTCAAGGGTGGTAGAACACTCTCTGCCGCTGAATAAATTGTGAACAACCAACCGGATGTCGCCATCATCTCTTTTATTTCATCTTTTTATTCCATTGTTACTATCCCTCTTTCTGTCTCACACACACTGTTTTTATCGTAGTCCCTCCGCCAAAATGTCCAACACAAGCAATAAACACAGGCATCACAATGCCTGCCCACCTAAGGCTGATCAGCATCCATCGCTTGTGCTTCATTTCTTACAGCAGCAACAGTCTCCTCTTGCGCCTCCTTAGTCTCTTCCACAGCCCCATCCTTTCAACGTCTGGTCTGCCTTGCAACTCCACCCATTGCTTCCTCATCAACCCTTGCAACGGTACCCGCTCCTCTTGTAATGGCCGAATCCAGTCGACAGGCCAAGCCCTCGCCTTCTCCTGAGCCTGACACCGCGGAGTCGACCTCTTCTGGATCTCAGCCATCCGCGTTTTGGACACACAAAGGCATGGATACATTTTTCAACTGGCTCCCCGATCCACACAACCATCAGCGGATCTATAAGAAGAACCCAGTTACAGGTCAGAAGTCCAATGGCATCCATAAGGAGATTGCTGCTCTGGTCAACGCAAAACACAAACTCGACTGGACAGAGGTTCAAATAAAGTCAAAGATCGCATACTCGAGGCGAAATATCGAGAGGCTGTCAAGTTGAATTCGACGGGCGCAGGGAACGTCCTCCTAAAGCAGCTGGAGATTTGTCCCTTGTTCTTACGACTTCATGAAGTATACGGCAGGAGTCTTGCAGCAAACCCATCCCCGCCTCAACAGACAAGCAGCCGGGGACACGAACCTAAACCCGCCGAGACACGGATAGGGAGAGTAACGATATCGAGCGTATTGACGACTTTGCTTTCAGGTAAGTTTTCTCAAAACAATTGAACTGCATTTCAAACTACGTTCTCTGACCTTCTTTGGCATTAATGTACTGTCTTTTAGACACGCCTACAGATCGACGTAGCACAGTTCCACACAGCAAACGGCGCAAAAGCAACGGTGTTTTCAATGCATCTTCGACCTTGGACATGATTGAGCGGTTCTCCGCTCAACAAAAGCAGACGTATGATGATACCAAGGCTGACTTGAAACAACAAGAGCAAGCAGTTGAGCAGAGGGAGCGTGAGTTGACAGAAGGCTATTTCGAATTGCGGAAGAGGCTAGATTGCGTCTCCAAGAAGAACTTAGGGCAGAGCGGGCAAAGTTCAGGAAGGAGATGGCTGACCAACGGGCAGGTTTCAAGAAGAACACCGAGGATGAGTGGGCCTTGTTGAGGAGAGAACGTGCTGAGTTCTCCAAGGAGCGCGACAATCTTAAAGCCGAGAGTGCAGCATTGCGAAACGAGCTTGAGGTGAGAAACACTATCATCTCGAAATAAAATTTATTGGAATCTACGATTCATTGCTGCAGCTTGTTGGTTTATGAGCACCCATGCCTTTAATTTGTCTCTCCTAGCATTGGTTTCTTGCCTATCAACTTCCTTTGGCCCCCCCTTCTATCTTCACAATTTCAACATTTAGTCCATTCGATAGTGGTGGTGGTGGAGCAAGGGCTAGTTGGTTCCAGTTTTCCTCCGCACCACCAGTCTCATCGTCGTCAAGCTTTATGGGATGGTCAAAACTATAGAGAGGAAGGGGGGTTGTTGTTGTTGTTGTTGAGGAAAACCAGTTTGCGGGAGAACAAAATGCACACGAACAACAGGACCAAAACTGTAGAGGTGAGAAAAGAAGACCAGCAAGAACGGAAGCACAGCAAGGTTGACCGTACATATACACCCTACACATAGCCCGGTGAAGAACTATGAGAGAGAGAGGGGGGGGGGGGGGGGTACGAAACGATTCTTACTGGATCCCCGCGAAATGCGACCAACGCCTTGGCGCTTTTGTGTGTTGAATCCCCCCGTACTGGCACCCTTTTCTCCTTTTCTCCTTCTCATGTGCCCCACTTTCCTATCGATGCCTATTCCCTGAAAAGAACACAGAACCGAAACTGTGGAGAGGAGGGAGAGGGAGGTTGTTGAGGAGAACCAGCTTACAGTAAATCAATTTGTACATGGACAATAGGACCAACATTATTCGGAAAGGAGTTGGCGTGGGAGGACAACAAAAACAAAATCATTGGCAGCATTGGTGCACGGTGAAGACACTTACTTTGTCTCTCGACAAAGGGGCGTCTTGTCTCCAGCGCCAGGCTGAACTCCTGCTCCCGTAGATGTCCTGTCCGATCTTCACACCGATGTCCCCATAACCAAGCGCTCTTGGTTCAATGCAGCCGGTGCTTAACCTCAGTTTCTATCCGTAGGTCATACAGCCATGTCGACGGTATCCGATCGCCGATGAGTTGCATATGAGAACAATTAAAAAGAAGAAAAAAAGGGGCTAGAGTGTTGCTTCCAACCGTAGTTGACAACCTCACATCCCCAGGAAACTGTCCCCAAGAAGGAAAAGACGAGTCTGGCTTGAGAAGGACGAGACAGCAATGGCCACTGTTACCCAGCTTCAACAAACCCCTAAGAATGTTGTTCATGGCACCCTCAGCACGAACTTTTTTACCCCATGGACTTTGTCAACTCCGGCAACAGGAATCACAGGCAGCTAGACCGTGATCTTCACTGCCTTGGCTATCCTGCTCTACGATGACCATATCCAGAAGGTGTAATCCCCTAGTCTATATTGGACTGGTTCTACCTCAGGCTCATGCAGTCAGTTGTGTAAATCCGGAACACTAGATACCATACCAAGTTGTTTTGCCATATTCCTGCGTTTGTAAAACTGCAAACAGAAAATACAAATGTAATTAATTCCTTTACCTTTTTTTTTGTGTTGTTTTCCTGTGCACCGGCGATAAGCTTTCTGGGCACCAAGAGATTTCACGCAGCAAAGCGAGGACGTCCTCTTGGTGGTGGAGAGATGGTCGCAGAGAAATCCGAGACGTCGTCGCCGCTGTTCCTCGTGAGTGCCAATAATGTGGTCAATAATGCGGTCAACCGGCGAGAGTGAAAATGGGAGAAGAAAATCCACGGGCTCGCTGTATCGTCATCAACGGATTTTCAAGGCGAGAGAGGATGTTGGTGTTGAGTTGAAGGTGGTATTTTGACGGTGGAGGAGGCGGAGACAGAGACTTGGTCCATCCTGTGTCCTTGCGCCTCTTGTGTTTCCTTGCGCTTCCTTTGTTTCCCGTTCAAGTTAATGCGCCCAGAGGAGACGACCCGGGCCCGAGAGAGACGTCGGTATTTCCACCGTAGTGTTCTGACGGTGAGGAGAGCCGAGAGTAGAGCCTGAGCACTTTCTGTGTCCTGTTACTCGCAGGCAAAGTCCAACTGATAGAGGAAGTACGTGCTGTCCTTAATAAGCAGTTCCAGAGGTGGATGGCGATCGAGACGATCGAGGCGAAGAGCTGTTGATTTCTCTCCTGATTCCTTGTTCCGAAGGATAAACAATCGACTGGAGCCAGCAGAGAAGGACACTCGGTCGAAGGTCGAGCAGATGGAGAGATCCATTGTCATCGGACGCGAAAGGCTGTACGAACTGCGTATGACGATCATTTATTGATTTCGCTCCTGTTTCCTAACGCCGCATGCCCAGCGAGAGTCCTGAGCGTTGTGGGAGGGCCAGTGGTCGATCCGAGCCGGTAGGGAAGGTCAGGGGTGCTGTCGATGGGATGTTGGCGATTTTGGGGGATGGGTGGAGGGAAGATGTGAAAAGAGGGCTCTCAGGCATGTCGTCCTGATATAACAAAAAGAATGTAGTAGGCCCGTGTAATGAATCCTCGCAGTAGAGCCATGTAACAGATTACGCAGTAGAAGCATGGTCCTAGACAAAAAGCGACCTACAAACCTCCTTTGAGGTTCTGTCGATCGGCCTGACTTTAGCGAGCAATTGTGTTGCCAAAAAAGAGCAGCGTAGTATCATTGCGAACCCACGGGTGTGCACCAAGTCCAGGGCTGATGCCGGATTGGCAAGAGCAAAAGAACAAAAAGAATGGTGCCATGTTCAATAGAGGATCATCGACGAGAGCACGGTGGAGCTGTGAGGCGTGAGGTGCGAGGGAAATCTTTCAACGGTCGCTGATATACGATGCTTACCAGACTCGGATATGTCTTGGATACTCGTCAATGATGTACTCGGTCCCGGTTGACAACTTCTCCTGGAAAGTCCTCGTTCCTTTCTTTGACGAAGATCCTTTGGATGCCATGCGGTGAGATTCGTGAGCCTGATATCGTTCAGTTGCGGGTTGCACTGGAGTATTCAGCTTGTTCTGGCCAACACTGCAGATGGGTCGTCAATACCACTGACAGCGAGCGTATCGCGAGGCTTTGGTCGATTTGAACTATGGTGGTGAGGAGACCAATCGATGCCTCGCTCCCGTATTCAACTCCCTGTATCGTTGTATGGACTGACACGCTAACAATTTCACCTAGTCATGTGCACTTGCTTTGGGTAGCGTTGGAGAACGTACTGGGAAAGATTCACAGTCCAGTGCGTTCGGGTCAGGAAATGAATGCCTGGTTGTCGTTATTGTTTATTTGCATTGTCGATTAGTCGGGTAAGGGTGATAAGGCCGCTTTAGCCCCACAAATCCATTGCGTCGCTACTTTTTGTCAGAACCAAAGAAAAAACAGAGAAGGTTAGCTTTGGGATCAATGAATTAAAAGATGGGCTACCAAGTGACATATCTTCATCGGCACAAGAATATGATCCATGAAAACGTACCTGGACTCAGCTTGAGAGGCCTCGTTTGCGACTCGGTTCTTCTTGTTCATTTTGTTTTTCCGCTTCTTCTCACGCTTCTTCTCTCTGCGTCGCTTTAACAGCTCCTCCTCGGTCTCCGTCAGTCCTGTCGTACTATTACTGTCCGACTCGCTCTTTTGCCTGCTCTCGTCCTCCGATGTGTCGTCTCCTTCGGTCCCACTGTCCTTTTCGTGCCCACCATCACAGCCGTCCCCTGAAGACATATCAGACGACAGCGGGCCGTTGGCTGATGAATTCGAGCCATCTGAATGTCCCGCTTCCTCGTCGTCGCCGCTAGTATCACCAGTTGCGGCGCTGCTGCTCGGCCGTTTCTTTTTGCTCTTCTTTTTCTTCTTAGGCTTGGTCGCCGCTGTTGCTGCCGTCGCCGGTGCTGCTGTTTCTGTTGTAGTTCCTACAATCGATGCGGTCGCGCCCGCCTTCGTGCCATTGGTTTCTGACGAAGCATTTCCAGAGGTAACTGCTGGCTTGAGCTTACTCCCAGCAGCCTTGCTGGCCGCGTTCGCTATTCTCATCGCGTCAATCACTCGTTGCGGAGGGATCAACTTCCAATCCACGCTGGGCATCATATTGGCGAGAGCCTTCTGAACCTCCAGCTCCTTCTGCTGCTCCTGCTTCTCAAGCTCTTCCGCATCCGCCGCAGGGTCGTACTTCATCGGTACCCCAAATCCAAGTGAATTTCCATCTATGTGAATAATAAAAAAAAAATAAGATACTGTGATTTCGCGAAAATAAATAAATAGTCAACAAGCAGCATGTATATGAAACCTACATTGAGATCCAAGATCGATGCCTTCAGTGCCACGAGCTGATACACCAGGAATACCAATGTGGCGCTTGGTCATGGGTGACTCAGTGGAATGTCTTGATTGGAGGGGAGCAAACTGGAATCGCAAGTTGGGATCCATATTGCACAGTGTATCCCGGGTCTGCTTCAAAGTCGCATGACGAAGGGTTGGTGCGAAATCCTTCCAGGCCGCGTGGTCTCGGAGAATGTCTGTCCAATAAGTCTCAGAGATTCCTCCCTCTTTCACTTCCTCCTCCATGGCGTTCTCGTCTTTGGCTTCTGCGGCTCGCTGCTCCACGTCAGCCGAGAGACGGAGACAGTTCAATATCAAAATGATATATCCCCTTGATCCTGTAGGCTCCTCTGCGTCCATATAATGTTCAATCAACCGCTTAATAAAGCCCGTCTGTATGAAGAAACGGTCGTACACTGGAGCCTGCTCCGAGTAGAGGACCACTCTGAACATCTTGTAAAAATGCACATGGAACGCATTGTTGAACCTAATGTCAGCAAGTCGTAGAGAAACATGAGTTAATAAACAAGGGTAACAACGTTTATGTGGGGAGAACACGAAAACATCCAGGTCCTAATTGAGGCGATAGAAATACCGGAACTGGATAAAACTGTCCACAAGATTTGACCAAAAGCTGACCGGGATCGATTCTAGGAGCGATGGGTTCTCCTTGACATCGTTCAAGCAGTGATATATTGAGTCCAGAAGCCAGAGTCGGGCCACTGTGAAAGACTTGGGCACTGTATATCCTGGCAGCTCCACACTATTCCGAACAACCAGCGGGACAAAAAATGTTAACAATCCTGTTATGGCATGATGCCAAAGTGAGTCAACCGGAATCTGGCAGTTGCAAGAAAGGGCAGCGCCTTACACTTCTCCTGCATTTTTGGATCCGACGAAAGCGTCGCAGAGGCTGGGTATATGCGCGCCGAGGTGCTTGCCGAATCCGGTGGCAATCGGCTCCAGATAAGAATCCACCCTGTCGTACGACTTTTCTGTGATGTAGATGCTATTGGCGAACATATCCTGGAATGGCAATTGGATACTATTTTGATAGTGAAAATAAGAAACAAAGTCAGCAATGTAGAACGAGACAGCTTTCTTAGTCGGGCATTGCGGAACGATCACAAACTGAGCCATATGAATGTACCTGCGGACGAGTATGGAGTATATAATCTCGATGCAACTGTGTCGTCTCACTGGTAAGTCGGACAGGACCCCTTGAACAAGACGCTCAGCCCAGATGGGATCATCACCCAAACATGAGAAAAAGATTTTGGCATCCTTTGCCCGCGTGGCTTCGTCCAATAGGGAAACAATAAAATCGCCCATGCTTGCAGTCGGGTCTATCAAATGAACATAAAAACGATGAGTCCCTGAAATTGTTGAGATACAAAGTACCCCAAATGTCAAATCTTTCATTCTCGGAACTTGCTTACCATCAACGAGGGTGACCATGGTGAGGAGCATCTCCATGAAATGTCCACGCTGCAGGACGCGATAAAAGTCCTGAACCTTCTCCGCAAAGCCGTAGGTGTAGGCGGGGAAGAGGACCTTGATCATGGATAGAGCTACAGGCGCTTGATCCAAAAATGGTAGCATTTCAAAAACCAAAGGAGTCTTGGCCTGTCCTGTCGCTGGATCAATGTCTTCAAACAGGGTCACCATAGTCTGGGATCTGAACTTTTTCAGGATAGTCTCAAACACCTTTTGAAAGTGATGGAAATTGCCATTGGACTCTGGTCTGAAGATCTTGAACAACTCCTTGACTAATCGTAGATTGCAAGTTCCGCAAACGAAGGAAGAAAAAGGGCTGTTAGGCACTGAAATGCGTCCAAACAGTAACAAAATGTCCCTGATCCAGAACAATGCGTCAGCAATCCAATTATAAATATACCGATGACTTGGTGGCTACCGCTGAGGATGAACTCGTTGTAGACGTCCGTGCGGGTAAGAAAATTCATGGTGGTGTATGACTTTTTCATGAGGTTGATGTCGGCATAATCCCTTTTTCTCCTGCTGTACTTGAGGCGGGTCATGAACTTTGATTCCTGATTGGTCTCCTCGTCGCCCATGTCCTCGTTCAACTCCTTTGCAATTTCTGGATCCAGACGGGTGATGCACTCGATGACAAACGGAAGCATGCCTATCACAGACAGATGCAAGATAAATTGGCCATGTCAGCATTGTTTCATTTCCAAACGAAGCGAAGTAATTGAGCAATTGGCACAGGCACAGGCAATATCATGCGCGTGATGAGGACAAAACCCTACCGCTGATCATAAAGACCTGAAGCAGCTTGTCGTTGAGCTTTGTATTCTCGAGCTCAAGAAAGCGACTGACAATAGGCTTGGCAGCTTCCAGTTTGGCCTCTTCTGTGGCTTGACGGGCTGCTGCGCTGCTCAATGAACCCTTGCTGGATTTAGGCTTGACCGAGACCTTAGATTTTTTCGTGATTTTTTTGGTAGGTGTGGCGGAGACGATCTTGGACGACGAGGTTGAGGGCGAGGTTGACAGACCGACGGCGACCTTTTTGGCCTTGTTGCCGATTGATCCTGAGCGGTTGCGCTTGGGAGCATCAATCCGCTGGCTGAGTCGTCGGAGGACGCTCTCGTCCGAGTTGACATCGGCGCTCTCGTCGCTATCGTCGGAGGTTTCGTGGTCCTGGCTTGAGCTACTGCTGTCGTCCTCGCTGTCACGGCGGTTATCGTCATGATCGTCATCGTCGTTGTCGTCGTTGTCGTCATTGTCGTGGCTGTCTACGTCTTCGTCTTCATCGTCGACGTCGTCCTTGTGGTCGTCGCTTTCACCGCTGCTTCCATTGCTATCACTACTGCGGTTAGTATTGTTACTGTTGTTATTGTTGTTGTTGCTGCTGTTGTTGTTGTTCTCTGACGTTGAAGAGAGGGCGGAGTGGATAATAGTGACACCAGGAGTAATAGGAGTAGTATCGATGAGGTCCTCGTCCATTGCGTGCTCGCTGATGGCCTGGAGAGGAGAGGAATGACCTTGTCCGTGTCCGTCTGTAGTAAACGTTGAGGGTATCCAAGCGCGACTCTTTTCCCGCTTTGCGGTGTTCTTGACCATGTAGAAAGGGACTTGTTTTGCTGATTGTCGTCAAGTGAAGTGCTCAGGAGGAAGGAGGGTGAGGTAAGGTAAAGGAGGGAGAGAGGATTGTTCAAAAGAGGGGATAAAGAGAAAGGTAAGTTTATTTTGATGAAAAGGAAGAAAGAAGGAGAGATGGAGCAAAGAAAAGAAAGAAGAAGGGAAGTCGTGTGTTGATCGTGTAATCCTGACGGGAGGAGTGTGAAGTGGAATTCAAAGGTGCTGACTCTTTGCCTGCTTTTGGATCCCCAACGTCCTCGACTTGGCTGGATCTTTTGTTTTTTGAGGGTAGTGTGTGGACAGCGAACACAACCAACCCACTCGTCGAAAAATTTGAAAGGACAAAAACGTGACCAACTGGATGAGCTGGACGGATAGTCCCAAAGTAAGAAAAGTGTTTGATACTCTCAAATTTGTCCTCAACAGTCAACACAACCTTGTGACAGGACAGCACACAGACACGAACACGGACAAACGGCACACTAAACGAATCGACATGGAAACGGACTGACAGTCGCACGCACACACACACACACATCCTAAAACAAAAACACCTCCGAGAGTACAAACATTATAGGAAGACACGGATCAACTCGACAAGCACACAACAGTCTATTTTTTAAAATACGACAAGAAAACGCTACTAGTTAACAAACAATGTCAACACAGGACGAAATTGACGCCATCGCCCTCGAGCTAGAAGCAATCGAGGAGCAAATTACAACCCTCAAGTGTCGTCGCATAGAACTCGAAGAGTACCGCGATAGCCTCCTCGCCAACCTCTCCACAAAATCAGCACCCGCTTCACCCGCAGCACCCGAAAAAGACTATAGCCGCGAGGACTTTGGCTGGTCGGCAGAGCTCAAACAACTTGCCGCAAACCACTGGAATATCACGCAATGGAGAGACAAGCAACTTGACGTCATGAACGCATCTCTGGACAATCGCGATACCTTCGTCCTCATGCCCACAGGTACCGTATACCGTGTGTGTTGTACTGTGGACGTAGAACGTGCCAGAGAGCATATTAATAAAGTGAGATATCACCTTCTACCCATGTGCATGGTGAATGATATATTAGGCGGTGGCAAGTCGCTCTGTTACCAGCTGCCGGCTTTGATAGGCACAGGAGTAACACTCGTCATATCTCCGTTACTGTCGCTCATTCGGGACCAAGCATTTCATCTGGAGGAGGCAGGGATCGGCGTAGGCATGCTGACTTCATATACAACCTCAGAGGAGACCAAGCGAATCATGGAAGCCATGCTCGGACCAGTGGCGCCAAAAGCGCCCAAAAAGGGATTCAAAAACTCTGCACACCCCAAGACTAATACCCAGGATAGCCCCAGTCACTCTGGCCCCGCTCTCAAACTGGTCTATGTCACACCGGAAAAGATCAGCAAGTCCAAACGGTTCATGAATCACCTTGAAAAGGTCTATGCCAACGGTCGACTCGTCCGAATTGTCGTGGATGAATGTCACTGCTGCTCCAACCTTGGACACGATTTCCGGCCAGACTACAAGAAACTCGGCATCCTTCGCGTCCTGTTCCCAAACACACCCATCATGGCTTTGACAGCAACCGCACCTCCGAACGTGATTGAGTCGGTACTTTCGACACTCAACATGGGATCTATCAGCCCTTCAAACAACGGAACTCTGCTCTTTGACACTCCACTCTTCAGACCCAACCTCGCTTACAAAGTGATGATTCGACCTAGTGCCAATCAAGAGACGTTCCAGTTCCTCGCTGACTACATTCGGACTCATCACAGAGAAGACAGTGGCATTCTGTACTGTCTTTCCAAGAAGGACACTCACGTATTTGCATCCGGGATCGCGGAGGCTAGCGGTGGACATATCGCAACCAGCGCCTACCATGCTGATATCGAGGACGACAAGAAGGAGCTTATTCACGAGTACTGGAGAAACGGCCGTATCCAAGTTGTCTGTGCCACCATTGCCTTTGGACTCGGCATCAACCATCCCAACGTCCGCTTCGTCATCCATGCTTGCATGTCAAAGTCACTTGAAGGTTTGTCTTTTCTCTTCTGTCTCTTGGGTGTGACATTCATATGTAATCCCAAGTGTTATTTATACTGACAATTTCGCGTCTTTCGTTTGCTTCCACCAGGGTACTATCAGGAATCTGGCCGTGCTGGACGCGATGGGCTGCCGGCAGATTGTTTACTACTATACCGTGACCAGGACGCTTCTCGGCTGTCAACACTTTGTGTCACTGAGCCTGAAGGCCTCACCAATGGTGCGTGTTTTTTGACTTTTTGCCACCAAATTAATATCGGAGTTATTGACATAAATAACAAGGGATGCGAGCCTAACTAGAGTCATCGTATGTTGCGCAGTCTACAGCATGGTCCGATATGCGCAGGACGTCAGGTCATGCCGACACCAGCTCTTTGATGTTCACTTTTCAAAACACCTCTCGACACGGTTACCTCCCTGCGGCTTCTGCGACAACTGCGTCTTGGCCGGACAGGATGTAGAGACGGACGATGTACGGACTGACGTACGAGCCCTTTGTCTACTGCTCGATCGTCTCAAGGACGCAAAGGACCGCGTGACGCTGAACAAACTTGTTGAAGCATGGCGAGGTGTCGGTGCATCTCGGTCTATCGCCAAGATTGTGCGCGAGGAATACAACACCGAAGTTGCTTCCAAGCGTCCCAACAAGGACGTAAGTTTTTCTCTGGCCTTTCTGCCGCATAGTGCTCATCGAAGTAGCACGACGATTTCTAGCGACGTGCTAACTGGTGCTGCTCACATTTTCTAGGATTACGAGAGGATCATCAATCATCTTATTGTTGGCGCATACCTTCGGGAGGACTTCCATTTCACAGCCTACTCTACTCTCGCGTAAGTCTACTGTCTGTCTTTTTCACCTCTCCCAAACATCGAACGACAAATACTGTCGGACCTTCTAGTGAAAGCGCCCACCACTTCCTCTACCTCTTCGCCCATCCGCAATTTCGCACTAAGAAGGTTGATGTGTTTTTTTTTTTGCTATTGCGTTTGGGGCGGGTCAATAGATACATTGTAAATGGACCAAGGGCGAGTCCATTTATGACGAAACAACCGTCAATGTCGTTACCACCTGTCAAGGTGGAGTTTGGTCGGGATCCGTCGAGGAGTGCAGAGGAAATCCCGGTTAAAGCGATCAAAGTGCGAACACCATCAGGAGGAGAAGGAGGATCAAATGGAGGAACTCGCGCCAGCAACAAGAAGAAGAGAGCCGCATCTTCGTCGTTATTGTCCGTTAAGGGTGACTTTGAAGGGGATGACTTTTCAGAGAGTGGCATTCAGATCCTTCTGGACGAAGACGACAATCAGAGCAACAACATAGACGAGGAGGATGACGGTTTCGCGCCCATCATGAATCGGTCCAAGAACAAGAGGCGGATACTGGCTGGCGATGGGTCAACTGGCACTACCTCTACTACAGTGAAAGGTCCAACCGCAAAGTATCGCAAACTAATCATTACCGTCTCGGACGACGACGACGACGAAGATGAGGGTGACAACGATAGTAATGATAACTTTGTCGATGCTGTTGAAGGCGAATTTGTTGGTCAGGTCAACAACAATGGCAGTCGACGAAACCACACCGGACACATCCAAGAGATCACTGATGACGACGATGATTTTGATGACTTTGAGTAAGTAGTCCACTGTCATACGAAGGGAAGAAAAGTGCCTTCTCAGACCATTTTGTTTTCTTCCGGCGTCCAAAAGCAATATATCCCCCTAGACTCTTTCGCTGGTACATAATGACGACCGTCCTCTTTTTTTTCTACCACTGCCCAATATGTCCTTTTTCGCTCAAATATGTCAGTCTGTCTGCCTTGCTGAGCTCACTTTCTTGTTTATTTTGGTGTTGTTTTTGTTGTTTTCTTGGCTTTTTTTCGATGAACTTCCTGCATGAGCTGGCAAAATCCAGGGCAGGGCTGGTAAGACAGAAGGAGAGAAGGCCAGGGCAAGAGAGAGGACGAAGGATGGTTCTCTTTTTGTATGTTGAGCTCATCAGACCTGAGGGTTTTTCACTCCTCTTTCTATTCCCCTGTACTCACTGGTTTTAAAGAGAGTAAACTTGCTCACCTCTTCCTCTCCACATGTGGGCTTCATGCAACAAGATAGCAATTTTTTCTTTGCTTGTCCTCCCTTTTTTCTTTTTTGCTCATTGCTCTCCCCTGTCAACTTTTCACAAAAAAAAATCGCGCTCGGACAGAAACAACCGTGCAATTGGGTTCAAGCTAGAATAGGAGCAATGTAAGGGTGTATCACGAAAAACAAGACACTAGTGTTTTGCTGAGTTTCAAGAACAAAAAAAGCCAACCTGCGTCATTGACAACTTTTTTCGACGTAAATAAAAACAAACGCACACAGACACCAGGGACTGACAAGAAGATGATGAAGGAGAGAAGGCAAAGAGATGAAGTGAAGAATGGGGGAGGAAGAGAATGCGGGAAAAGACTAGACCAAAAGTGTCTAGTGCGACTTGAAAGGGAACACAACGAGGCAAAAGAGGAAGGCCGACAAACGACGTAAAAATCAAGACGTAAAGGATGACAGACAGAAGAAGGGATGAAGTAGCTGAGGCTGGCTGAGGTAGGAAATTGGTCCAAGCGCAATTTCTTTTCTGACTGGCGGACCCTTTTTCTTGCACTCGTCATATAAGCCGAGTCGTTTCTGGCTGAAGTGACATCAAGAGTTAGGATCAGGATCAAGTTTGGCAAGAGTACTTTCCAAGCCGCATCAGGTTGAGTCATGAAACCATCTGTCGTTTAAAAACAGAAAAGTGCAATATACACATCTTCTCATACCAGTTGAACCCAGAAAGCGGGAAGGGCAAGGCTAAGGATGGAGAACGAAATTCCTCTCCTCTAACTAGAAGGAGAGAGATTCCTCCTCTTTGTGTATATCACAAGATAAAAGTAATTCCTCTTACATAACTCTGCCTGAACTCCCGCAATAGCTGCATAGGGTCGAGGACACCCAGTTGAACGAACGATAGCCAACCATTTTTGTGGGCGCTAGATGAGGGATGTGGGATGGCTCCGAGTTATTATATTTTTTTTTGCATTGTTTGCATGCATACATGCATAACTTTTTTTTCGATTCCTGTTTATTGCATTGGCTTGCTAAGAGCAAAAGACGTAATTGGGCTTGCAATGCTTGTCTAAAAGAAAACTCTCTCGCCATCTCTACGCACCATTCTTATTGCGAAATCCTCAACCCTTCCACATCCATCCATTCTCCGGCAGCAAGCAAGAAGATGGTGGCGGTCAAAACAACGAGAGCAAAGCGGGAAGAATACGCGAGCCAAAGGGGAAAACAGCGCTTGTGGCCATATCCACCATGTCACCCTCGTATATTCAATCGCCGACTCAAACAACCCTCTCTTCCAACACGCAAGTGTGTAACGACAACCACATGCTGTCTTGTCCCTTTTTGCTCATAGACAAGGTGTCGCCGGGTTCAAAGTGCGACAGTGCCACAACAAGAAGCATAGGATGTCCTATCTAATACTTCAAACAATGAATTCAGCGAATGAATTCTCTTCCTTTCTTCTAGTTTCCAATATTACAAGATATGTGATAAAATATACCGCGCCCTTTCTCTGCCTTTCTATTATGTGTAATATCAAATGTCCTTTCTATCTAGCATGCAAAGAGTACTCTTCTAGAATACACAACTTCCTCTCTCTTCTCTTTGCGCCGCTTGATTCTCTACTGCGTTTTTGTCAGCCCTCCTCGGGATGCAAAATAACGACAACAAATGACCGAATCAGTGACTGATACACGCAGACAATACAATAAGGAATAGATTGGAAAACACACACGTAACCTCCAACAAGGTGAAAAGGGAGTAAGGAAGAAGGATGAAGAGGAAGAAGTCAGGATGATATGATGGCTTGAGTGTGTGTATTTTGAGTGTGTGTTGTGTGCAGGCAGTAATATCCATCTGAGATCGGAAGGGATCAAGATTTACTTCATTCAAAGGAGACTATTTGTTCCTGTTCTTGCTGTTGACGGTTCAAGCATACACACTCAGACAAACAGTCAAGCACACCAACAGGCAAGGTGCATTTGCTGCACTGCTATATGGTACCTTGTAACGAAACGTAAAAAAAGGTTGGGGGGAGGGGGGGATGCCTGAAATAATTATAATGATGAAGCATAATAAAGGGCAACTAACAAGCAACACGGGTCAATAATAGAAAAGACGACAGAGCCATAAGAGGTAAAAAAAAAAAAAAAAAAAAAAAAAAAAAAAGACTAAAACATAGTAACGGATGCTTTGCTTGTGCTTGCAGACGATGGTTTGCCCTTGTAGAAGCTGTCGTTTTTGTTGCCTTTGGCTGCGTGTGTCCCATTGAGCTAATGCGCGGTAGTAATATGATTGAGTGAGCTAGCTGGCTAATGGATATGCTTTTTTGATGGACCATGGGGTCTGCGAGGCTATGAAAGCGTTGACACACACACACACAGACCCAATTTAACATTGCTGTTGCTCTTGGATGAGGTGTGAGCCATGGGGCCTGACCCTGGCCACTGCCTTGGGTGAGGTTACATACTAATAGTCCGTGGATGTTGCTCATTTACAATGAAACAAATGAGGCTGTACCCTGCTTTTTTTTCGTCTCGTTCCTTTCCCTCTCTTTTGCTTATCGAACCGGGCCAACGTTCTCCTTCACTTTTCCCCCATTTCTCCATTCCTGCCTTTGCACAACATTGCGAGGGCCTTCATTCCTTTTCTCCTTCCTCAATTTTCTCATTCCTCTATCCATTTGGAGAGGTGGCTATCTCTGTTGAGTATCATTATCATCTCCATTGTCATTGTCGATATCATCATCGCCGTCGTCGTCGTCGACCGTCCATGCCTTCGGCAACCAACTTCTACACCGTTTTTTCTCCCTTTCTTGCTTCCTTTACGTTGAGCCCTTGTTTTTCTTCTTTTTGCGACAGGTGCGTTGTTTGTGCTGTATATCCTGTCCAGGAATGATTGAATGAGTGAAGTCTGTGAACATAGGCGTGTTTGTTTCCTCTCCCCTAGTTGTCCTCGCACGGTTCACCGCGTACGAGACCCCTCCCCCTCCATCAGTGATCAGTGATGTCTGTTTTAATCCTTACCTTGTTTGTTCCACCTATGCTTGTGTTTATGTGGTGATGAAGATGGTCTTTCTCTTTCTTTCTTTCTTTGTCCACAGACATAGACTGAATAAGTATGAATAAACGAATAAAGGAATGGATGATATGGTTTGGCATGCTGCCTTACCACTTGTCGGGTAGATTGTCAGACTGACCTGTCTACCTGTCCGCTTGCCTGTCTGAGTTTTTTTTTGCTCGCGAAGAACGCTTTGTCCCCCCATCCCTGGGATGAGGGTGAACATAATCAACATTAGACATCATCGCTTTTTATTTTATTTGTTTGTCCCACCGTTCATGTACCATCCCACTCATACTAACCACCATGTAGATACCACCATCCACATACACACTTCAATTTCACTCGCCCCTTCTTCAATTCCCTCCTTTTTTTCCTCTTCCCTCTCGGCTATCTTTTCTCCTCTTTTCTTTTCTCTTCTCTTCTTTCTTCTTCTTCTTCTTCCTCCTCCCCCTTGACTGTCCTCTTCCTTTTCTTGCTTATCTTTTCTTCTCATTGTACTTCTTTATTTTTTATTTATATTCTTTTTTTTTTTTTTTTTTTTTTTTTTTTTTTTCGTTATTCACATCTCAACTCTGACCCTGGTCCTGAGTCCATTTCCGTTCCTTCAAATACCATCCCTTCTTCCCTCTCACTTTTTTCAATTCTTCACCTTTCCCTCTCTCTCTCTTCACTCGCCTCTCCTCCTCCCCTCATCATCATCATACCTACCCTCGTTTCTCTTTTGTACCCTTTTTTTTGTGCGATCAACTACCCATACCCCACATATCTATACCCTATTTTTCTCGCTAGCAAAAGAGCACAGTCCTCTTAACTCACTCTTCTCTTGCTCTCGCTCTCTAGTACCACCATACCCTCATATACATAACCCTAGTAGTACAACCATCATATCATGAGCTCTTCTTCTCGTCCTTCCTCCCGTGCTTCTATGAATGCGACTATCTCGCGCCAAAAGAGCCTTCCAGGGCTCGTCGATACCCCTACCCAAGGTAAATACTTTTCATGTAACTGTTCTTTTTTTGAGCAATGAGTTCATGTGAAAACGCTTTCATCAAAACAAGATATCTGCCATCTCTCGTGTGTCCATGGGGGAAGAGGTCAATGTGTTCATCCATCTCTCTATCTGCCGTCTGCGCCCATCTGACCATCTTGCTTTCCTGGTGTCTTGACCCATTGGGCTATTCGGTTTTTTATTCGTACATCAGAAATATCTTTCGCCCCATCGCACATCATACACATCCCCATCTCACCATCTAACCATCTCTCTCTGTTTTTACACTCGCCTTCTTGGTCCACAACTTTTTCTTCTTTTTTACCCGCTCAACCTTTTTACTTCCCCTCCTCGCCCCTTACCCTCTCCCATCCAACCAACCAACCAAAATCCATGCGATCGACCCCCTTGCAACCCATGTTCTTTAGCAGCATGCACATCAACAGCAACAGCAGCAGCAACAGCAAACAGACCTCGTCCACCCTCTCCTTCCTCGTCCAGATCAACTCCCTCACCCGACCTCTCTAACCGCAACAAATGCCCAGCCTGCCTCCAACGGCGGCCACATCATCATCACAGCCACAACCATAGCAACATCATCGACGGCAGGACATCTCCCTCTGGCGCAGCTGTAGTCACGTCTTCTTCAGCCTTTGGCAGTGGGCGAGTCCGTCCCTCTGTCCGTCGACTGTTCGATGAAACCCCTTCTTCTTCTCCCAAGAGCAACATATCGTCCTCGCCGTCGCCACGGAGAGAAGGACGAGCAGGATCAAGGAGTCCCTCTATCGCCCGAAGCGTCTCATCCCTCTCGACCTACGGTGGCGGTGATTCTCCCAAGAACGGTGGTGGTACAGACCAACGGCCTCGATGGGTCGGTGCTTGGTCCTCGACCTACACACCTCCGCCCTTCAAATCTGTCACCCGACGACAATCCCTCCTTCCCTCCAACAAGAACTCTCCCGCTTCGCGCAACAACAACAGTGGACTCGACGAACCGCCTCCTTTACTTTCTGCGTATGCGTCTGCAACAGCCTTGAGACAACCGCCACGGAGGAGGGAGACCTATGACCCATCCGTAGCTAAGAACGCCACCAGCAAACATGCAAGGGGTCGCTCACCTTCGGCAGTCGTATGCCTTGCTTCTGCTGCTAAAAGTGCAGCAGAAGCATTCAAGGAGAGCAGTAACGACACTAGCCCCTACTACACCGCCAACAGCAGCAGCAGCAACAGTAATAGCAGGAGAGCAAGTATGTGCCATCCTATCGGAGAGGACGATTGCGACCACGGCCATTTGGATGACGAGCACGGGATGGAGGGTGTACACAGTCATGAGGATGGATATGTCGCCGAGCCTACCAGCTCCCTTGAAGGGTCTCCTATGTCTGCCACCCCTTCCGCAGAAGGTGGACCTAACAAGACAACTACCGCTACTGCACCAACATCGATGATCGGCAAGGCATGGCGGTTCGCACTCATGCCCTCCCCACCACTCGAGACCTCACCCGCTTTGATCCGCAAGTTCTTGTCAACTGAAGCCCTCACAGGATCTTCCTCCTCGTCTTCCTCGCCCTCGTATTCCTCGTCCTCACCGTCTGCCTCAGGGTCATCATCCGCTTCCTCCTATGCTGGGCTATTCGTTACTGCTCCGGCCGTAGCGGCTGTCAACCCCGTCCAGTACCTTGCTAAGAGCCGTGTCGTCGTCGCAGAAGCAGCTTCCTTCATTGGTCAACAACCCATGTCCTCATCCGCATCTGCTCTATCAGCCTCAACAACCTCCCCTTTGACGGAGGATGAAAAGGAATCGACACCCAGTCTGCTCGCTGCATCCCTGTTGTCGTACGAGACCACGACCACACTGCTGGAACAGGATGGAGGAGATGACAACAGCCACGCTTCCTCTCTCTTGGCCCGTTGGCAGCAACGGAGTCCCTCTCCTCTCGGACAATACAGCATCGCCGCAGGATCGTCTATCGACGTCAACGACAGTGATGATCGCTCGGTGACCCCTACTCCCAGCTGTAGAGCCAATAGTCTCCGGACAAAACCCTCGTTCGACGCCCTCTCAGCTATGGACCGACCAGGAACTCCTTCCTCTTGCTCCTCACCGGCGCAGGAACTCTTCTCGAGGATTATGGACCAGAACAACGACCACATCAACAACAACTCGCGGAGACATTCCATGGGCAGCTTTGTCGACATTATGGCCAACAAGGCCCGGATGTACCTCTCCCCCTCTTCCAGGAACAGTGTCGATGGATCTTCTCTTGCTCCTGGGAACAGCAACAACAACAACAACAACAACGGGAGGAGAACTGCATCGATCTCGTCTTCTTCCTCTCTCGGATATTCCGCTCTCTCTTCTGAAAGACCACATCGAAACTCAATCTCCGACATTGCATCCGCATCCACGAGCACACTCCCGCCATTACCACCCACTCACCACCACCAAACAAATCCACAGACACGACCACTCTCACACCAACAAGTCGTCCGCGTGTCGAGCATTGAATCCTTCCCGCGCCACCCCTCTACCTCCTCCAACCTCCGCATCCAATCCCTTCGAGACCTCTTCCGCTCCTCTTCGTCTTCTTCAGCCTCTTCGTCATCAGCGTCGGTAACAGGAGCAGCAGCAGCTGGGTCCAATTCAAACTCCTTGACGACAACACCCAACCACTCTGGCACTCCCACCGTCGAAAGTGCTCCCCTCGACAACTCTAATACGGGAGCAGGGCCGAGTCGTCGTAACTCGCTCATGGATCTCTTGACACCTTTCACATCTTCCAAGCTTACCCCACCACCTTCTACACCTTTTCAGGAAGACGACCACCGTTCAACAACAACTACGTCCTCCTCATCGTCTTCAACAATTACCCGTCACCGGTCAGAGACCAATGGATCTGCAACTTCGGCCTCCACAACCACTTCCCCTTGTCCATCCCCAGTCTTGAGGAAACTCGGTTCCCGCTCTTCACTCTCCTTTGTTGCCCCACCCTTGGTCGTTCCCCAGGTCAAGCAATCGCCCAAACTCTCCCATGCCACCCTCCTCTCCCTCACCTCCGCTTCTGGCGACATCAACGACTCTTCCTCTTCAGATCCTTCTACTTCTCAACCAAACAATACCAACAACAATGGCACACTCCGCCGCCCCAAATGCCAAGTTCTTACCACCCCTGCTTCGACTACAGCAGGAGGAGCTAGCAGCAAGCCCTCGCCTCTCCCTTCCTTCACAGTCGTGAACGAGATCTGGATGGACCCGACAAGCAACGCCCTCCACCAAATACCCGGCGTCCTCCTCACACCTTCCCTTCCCTTCCCACTCACTCTCCCCATCCTGCCTCCCTCATCCTCCGACACCTCCATCGCCGCCGCCACAGCGGTTACTCAGGCACCCTCAACAACAATCGTTGCTAACGGGCCAGGAGGAACCCCTGAATCCGTTGAATGGCCATGGACAAACATGAACCCAACTGACCGTGACAAATGGCCCACAGCATTCCATATCTCGGCCGAACACGGCGGTATCTTGGCCCTCCCTCCTACCTATTCCCCCGGTTCCGAACTTGACGAAGTCTCAGCGCTCTCCCTCTCACGCGCCCACTCCCATGGTCTACCTCTCGACTATGGATCTTCGGTCATGGAGGCACGGAGGTACTTTGGAACTGGGGGAATGGAGAGTGTGCAGAGCAGTCTTGCGGGATCTAGAGTTTCTGGATCCGGGTCGTTATACTATGATGAGACCTTGGGACAGACACCCTATGGGAACGGGTACTATTATGGGTATGCCCAGCAACAACACCAAGCTCAGCATGGTCCCCTTGGTCCTCCTGCCGCCACTGGATATTAAGTTTCCCCGGCATCCTTTTTCACCAACACAAAAACAAAAACAAACAATAATAAACATACCCATAAGCATCGTAAAGCAGACAACAAGAACAACCAATCTCATAAAGGGGGTCAGAAGCGTTATGAAGGGGGTCGGTATGTTATTTAATGTACAATTTTGAAAGGGTGTTGTTTTTGTGTAATATATCCACTTCTCTTCTCCACCAGGGCAGCAGGTTTAGGCAGTGATCTCATGGACATGTGTTGAGCTGACATTCTTGCTAGACCCATCCGCCATCTGAATGATCGACAAATCCGCATCGTTCGAATCCTGTCCTTGTCCTTGTCCTGTCGTAGTATCCTGATCGCTACCGCTCTCCGGCCGGCTTCCACTCCGTCCAACAGCAATCCCACTCCTACGGATACCTCCCGAAAACGTCGATACGGACCCAGCCACAGAGACGTTATCAGCCTGATCCAACGAATCGTCGACATCGTCCGCAAAAAAGGCCGGCATGCCATCCTCAAATCCGCTGCGGCCCCCAAACGCCTCTGTAGTAGTGCCTCCCAACCCCATTAGCCCAGCAGAAGAAGATTTCCGCCACGACATGAAGGATGAAGATGTGGGATCGTCCAGACTTGTGCCCAACGCCATCGCCTCGGACGACATGCCATCCTCAGCATGGTGGTTATGTCCGGCCAGGTAGTGGTCACCGCTGGAAGAAGTCTTGATCCGGCCAGTGCTTCGACGATGGTTCAGACTGCCTGCCGAGTAACTATGTGTACTTCCGATACTGCTCAGGTTGGAGGATGAACTATGACTCAGCTGGCCGTCACTCGAGGTATGTCGGAGTCCATGCAACAAATGGCCCGTCCCCGTAACAGTGCCGCTGACATGACCGCCCGATTGGGACCGCATCGGCTGATGACCTCCAGATCCACCCAGCGACGACGCAGCAGAGCTAGACCCGCCCGTTGCTGTGCGATGGTTTGACAATGAAGGTCTCCTCCGTCCATTGCTCGACGTTGCCGACGTGCCGAATCCGCCCTCATCCTCCTCCATCATGCCATCAAACGGGTTTCGTGCATATTGGTGATGGTGATGGTGGGCACCACGCTGCTCCAACAACTCCGAGGGCTCATACGAGAACGAGAAATCACGGTTGTTCAGCAACTCAGAATCTCCTGCAATATGGATCATCCCCCGGACTGGTGGTGAATCGGGTGTCGAAGCCAAAAGGAGATGTGAACGCGACCCAGATCGCGACCGGAGAGAATATGACGGGATTGAAGACGCTCGATCACTGGTTGTGGGGCTCGACGCCGGCGCCGCTGATACTGCCGTTGCTGCTGTTGCTCCTGATACTGCTGCGGTCGAGGACGCGTTATCCTCCGACTGCTTCGAGAACGTCCTGTGACGGTGGTGTTGTTGTCCGCGACGCATGTTGACTCCGTTTTCCTGGCTGCTGCTGTTATTCCCGTCTCCGTTGTTGTTGCTGACAGTCTCCTCCTCAGCACGACCGTTCGCGAGTTCAAAGGTCGCCGTAGCTTTTGAAAATATTTTGTTACCAGAAGTACTCTTCTCTTCCTCGACGATCGCCAATGCCTGGACGGTCTTTTCGGATGAGGCGCCCTTGGTATCCTTTGAGGCAGTGATAGTCAAAGCGGAGGTCTGAGATGAAGAATTTGTAGAGTCCTGAGTAGTGGCAGCAGCTGCAGTCGAAGTGGAAGCGACATCCTTGGTCTTTGTTTCTGCAACCATTGTCGACGATGTCGTTGTTGCGGTGATCGTCGCGCCAGCAGCAGGAGCCTTGGCGCCCGCCACACCACTACCAATAGCAGCAGGAACGACAATAGTCGCAGCCTTCTCCATCATTGACTCCTTGGAATCAACCGAGGACGCCTCGCCAAACAGATGTCTGTCCCTGGTGCCGGTCTGATTCCTGGCAGTCGAGAACGGGTTCGCCTCATGGTATCCATAAAAGGTCGTCATGATGGGATCTGGTTGTGGTGTACTCGTGCCTGTTGATCCACTACCTCCTGCTGCTCCCGTAGGGATGATCGGTGTCGGTGGCAGGATCGAAAAGATGGACGAGAACTCGTCCGTCGTCGCGTATGTGCAGTAAGGATCTGGACCTTGGGTCGTCATCTATATTAGTAACAGCAAATATAAATGGGCGTTTTGTTAGAATAACATGTTCATTATCCATTTTTGCAAAACGCGAAAGGCAAACAATTGTTCAAAAAGGAATCATCCTATCAGCCGATCGTATGCAGCAAAGAACACATACAGGTTCGAGGATAGTATCGTTGAGGCCCTTATTGGCGATCCGCTCATAGATATCGACTTCGGCACGAACAATCGTCGACGTCTTTTGTAAAATCAACTGCAAGTTAGCCTGCTCACTCTCCAGGTTGCTGAAATAGTATCCCAGTTTGATCCTTTCCAGCTCGTCCACTTGCATCGTCAACGTCGTCAACGCCTGGCGGAACTGTAGCAAGTCTATTATCGACAAACGATGCCATAAAAGGGAGCGTGCATGTTAGTTACTGTGTTCAACAAGGCATGAAAAATAGCGCAGATACAAGGGGATAGGGGATTGAGTTATGTTGGGTGGGAGTGTGTGGAATGGGGGCGCTCTCTGTCAAAGGTGTTGTGGTTTTGTGTCTTTTTTTTGTGTTTGCCTGTGTGTGCGCTTCTCTATCTCGGGTCGTAGTGCGTGCATATTTCAGAAGGTCAAAATGCGTCTTTTTCTTTTGAAAGAATAGGCACAAGGAGAAGGAGAGGTAAGAGGGAAGGAGGGGACGAGGGGTAGACAGACAAGGTGCAACAATCAACAGAGAGGCGTGTGTTGGAGTTAGGAGTTAGGGCTTTTTGGATCGAAAAAAAAAAAAAAAAAAAAAAAAAAAAAAAAAAAAAAAACTAGGGGAAGGGGGTTCAAGGGAGAAAGGACAAAGGGAGAAGGGAGAAGGGAGAAGTTAGGGCAAACAGGCGCAGAGCTCGTTTTCCAGTTTGCAAGTTCTTTTGTTGTTATTGTTTGTAACAAAAGGAAGAGGCGTCATGGTGGTATGGCTGGTGATAACACAACGCGTTGTGTTCGTGTGTAGATGCTGCAGAGGGCCGTATTAATAGTGCAAAGAGGAGTCCAACAAAATAAAAAAAGGCGTGAGATGTGGCAAGCCAGGAGCATGGTTGCTGTCTTGCGAACAATTGAAGAAAGGACAATGGTTGACATGCAGTGGAGAGAGTTGGAAAGGGAAAAGGAAGGAGACGTTGGGCAAGGGTTGAGGAAATGGCGCTAAGTGGACAATGTTGCAGTTGCTATGGTCCAATCGAATGCCTCCCAGTCGAGAAATGGGCAAATAGAGACCCGCAACTGCATAGCATGCAAACGAACGGAACACAACACACAAAACAAACAAACAACCGACCATGGGCCATGCACTTCTCTCTCTCGATGTCATTGAGATAACAAGTGAATGTGAGAGTGAGAAAAAGATGCCTCAAAAAGGACAGCAAAGTAGCATGCAGAAAGTGAGAGTGTTGTCACCACAACAACTAATCGCAATAACAACAACAATGAACGAGAAAGATGAAAGAATATATCCGATCCTCTTTCTTTTGTGAACTCATCTGACCCAACAACCACGCCGATAAACCCACATTAGAGTGGAAAATGGCACACAACAACAATCCCTTCAGCTGGACAAATGCATGATTGGTCAGGTCAGTACGTGGGTAAAAAGGAGTAGGCAATAGTTCCAAGTGCGACAGTAAAGAGGATTTCATTCTCACATTCTAACACATGTACAATGTACAAGTAGCCAACACGAACAGGGTAGTTTGTATCTGTGTCTGGATCGCCTTCTTGCTCATATTAGAACCGACAACAAAGGCAGGCAGGCAGGGGGTGTGAGGAAGAGAATGGAGAGAGAGGAGAGAGGAGAGAAAGGAGAGATGGCCTGACTTTGTGTTCCCTAACTCCAAACCCATGCGTCTCAACACTGTCAACAGCAGCCCTTTTTTGTTTTGTTTGTGAGATGTAAAAATTGGGCTGGACAGTGAAAGGAAGAAGGTACTTGTACATAAAGACGCAGAAGGGCTGGGTGAATGTTTGTGCAGTGTATGTAATAGATCAATGAGGATGAGGATGACGAAAATGTAAAAAGGACGAGAGAAAGTTAAACGCCGCGGATATCTCTTTTTGTTTTCTATGGCGCTTGCATGCACACATCCAAATAAGCCAACTCCCCTTTTTCACTCTCTCCACACATACATAGCGCCCATTTGTCATGCTGATATGGTTGGTCAGGCACAGGAGAAAGAAAACAAGTCGGATCACATAAGCAGACATGGGCACATACAAAAATAATCGCTCGGCAACCCATTGGATGTCCTTCTTCCCATTCCCATTCCCCATTCCCACCCAGCAGACACATAGCAATGGGAAGGAAATAAGGTGATCGGGAAATATATCCACAACTGGAAAGAAAGGAAAAAAGAAAAAGATAACAAAAACAAACAAGAAAAAAAAAAAAAACCAAATAGCAAGAAGGGTACTTACCTCGTTGTCGCTTCCGTCCATTCTGGAGGGAAGTGGCCTCGGTTTCTTTGATCTTTTGGCTCATGTCTCGCATCGATCGCTCGTACTGTGCCTCGCTCGCCTCGATATTAGCTTTGTGTGTGTCCAGGTGCTGCAACAATGGGATCTCAAACTGCTTATACAGCGTGTCACTCTATTAGAGGAACACAACCCCAAAAAATTGAATTGTCGGTGGTTAGAGTCAAGGTCAGGTCGTAACACTATTCTATGTCAGTCAGCTTGTTGGTCAGGGCACAGATAAAATGACGAGCTTGCTCCTTCCTCATCGCTCGCAGTACTGCGTACTGTTGCTGTTGTCCGTGTGTGAGCAGGACAAATCAGCGAAGTCAATGAGCAAAAAAAAAAAATGACAGCAACAACAAAAGAAGCAGGTAACAGACAACACCCCCAAAGAGAAGATGAGCAAGTTACCAGAATCTGATGGTGGTTCGACATGAGGTAATGGAGACCTGCAGCCGCCTGTAGACTCGAGCCTATGGAAGAGTCAGAAAGGGAATGCATACGGATAAAAGTCGATCCCATTGGTTATTCTTCCATTCACTTGCTGTTGCCTATTTGTTCTTGTTGTTATCCTGTATGATGCATGCTTCAATGCTGCAAGGTAGATACAGGGAAAAAAGTCGAATCCATTGGCTATTCGTTGTCCTTTTTTTTTCTGTCTGTTATCTACAGTAGTAGTTGTTGTTGCTATCCAATACTGCGCCTGGGCGTATTGCATGTAATAAAAATATATATATATAAAAAAGAGACGTACAGACGTTGGTAGGGTCGCGAACAGAGGCCTTGGAGTGTGCGATTTTCTCGAGGGCATAGCCAAAGGACGCTGCTGCTTTAGAGAGAGCAAGCATCTGTAGTCGATATGCCTTGGCATTAGTAAGAAGAAGCTGAAACTGGTCAACAGCAGTCTGCTGGTCAGCCCTGGTGATGATGACGGCGGGTCGACCCATGCGACTCGTGTCTGGACCTGAGAAGGATGGGTTGAGTGTGGTAGGGTCGATCAGCGAGACAGTCGACAACATGGCGGGCATGTCTCTTTTCTCTCTCACTCTTTTGCTAATCAAGGTGTGTTGGTGATGATGGAAGGAAGAGAAAAGGAAGGAAGAGTGGAGTGCAGTCAGTGCAGCGAGTGCGAGGGTTAGCGAGAGAGTGAGAGAGTGAGAGTAGGAGCGAGTGAAGGGAGGGAAGGAGTTGACTGACTGCTGAGCGCACACTCAAAGTTAGGAAGGAGAGGGGAAGGAAGGAGAAAGCGAAGAGGTGTGAACTTTAAGGGGAGTGAGTGTAGAGGAGGGAGAAAGAGAGGGTAGGATGAGTTAAGGTGGTGGTGGCGAACAGGAACAAAAAAAAAAAAAAAAAAAAAAAAAAAAAAAAAAAGAAATGAGAGCAACGGAAAAGGGAGGGAAGG
This sequence comes from Linnemannia schmuckeri, assembly GCA_029449235.1. Classification (NCBI taxonomy): domain Eukaryota; kingdom Fungi; phylum Mortierellomycota; class Mortierellomycetes; order Mortierellales; family Mortierellaceae; genus Linnemannia; species Linnemannia schmuckeri. The sequence continues at coordinate 53,397 of JANATG010000014.1, read as the reverse complement.
GGAGGAAGGAGAGGAAGATGTGAAGGATAGGCGGACAATTGGAAAGAAGAGAAAGAGACAAGGAGGAAGAAGACGAAGACGAAGGAGAAATCCAAAATTTAAAACGAAAAAAAAAAAAAAAAAAAAAAAAAAAAAAAAAATTGTCACCTGCCACGTCCAACAGCTGCACAAAGCTTCAACCAACTAACAAGATAACAAAGACCAATGCTAACGCTAACTACAAGGGTGAGTAAGTGTACATACATACATATGTTCGAATGTGGAAAAGGAGATGGGTCAAGGAAGATGGGTAAGTATATATAGGGGCGATCAAGGAGAACATCAACAACAATCATCATCAATATCAGTGTTATGGACATGAACACAAAAGGCACGACACTCAATTCTCAACTGGAGAAAGACAAAGTAGGAGATAAACAACAACACCATCGAAGCAATTGAATAACGACATACGATCGACACGGACAAGATTAGTAACAAATGTAAAGCAACGAACAACAGCAAAGTAGGCAGATAACTGCTCCAATTGACTAAGGAAAGAAAGAATAAAAGGAAAGAAAAGAAAAAATTGCATCCGATCTACCCTGAGGGCAATTGGCCTAGTAAGGCATGAGGAATGAGTTGTATTTATATACATAGCAAGGGTTGGGGGGAAGCATGACCACAATGACTGACTAGCTGAATGATTGACTGACTGACATGATCCTCCTCTCCCTTGCAAATAACAAAGTAATGCTGTTGTGAATGCCACCTATTTGTGTGTGTATCTGTTTACATATACCTTTCGATCTGTTTAGCGCACTTCTTCCTTGTCCGCTTGTGCCGTTGCGGAGTTTTGCTTTCTCTCTCTCTGACCATGTCCTCCTCCCTTTCTTTGTTGTTCGACAACACTACTATGCCTTACCCTCAACGTTGTTCACCCACTCCTTCATTGCTATGCTTCTCGTTCAACGTTCTTTGCCATTACTGATTGCCACTCGACTCATTATGCCGCCAAAAAGACAACAAGTCCTCCTTTTATGAGTCAATTGAACAATTGTGTGTGCGAAGTGAGCCAGAGTGTATTTCACTCGTTCCGACAGCCAAGCACAGACATAAAAGAAAAAAAAAAAAAAAGAGACGTCCGACCAGGGCTCACACCTGATCGCCTCTTCCTCTTTATCCTTCACCTTCCCTTCTACACCTGTCTGATCACCTTTTTTCTATTCTATCAGTTTCACATCCGTCATCCCTGTGTCCTCTTGATCAGTACAATAATGATGTCCGAGACATGATTGTCTCAAAAAGGAAATGTGCCTGGATGCCAGCACGAATTAGTGGCGCTTGTTCTCTTAGAGCGCTTGTTCGTTTTGCGGAAGGACATGTGTCAGCAACAACAACATTCACGCCCGTTCGGGGTGAGAACGTCCGCACGATCAGCTCACTTTGGTATGTTTGTTGCCTGTCTAATGAGAGCAAAAAGACTAAGATAAATAGAGATTCACTCTATTGTGCTCTCGTCCAAGTCTCATACACCTTTTTTTTCAACTGCCTTGGTGAATATTCTCTGTTCCTCTGCGGCAAAGCACCTCAACAAAATATAACCTTCGCCAATGCCCACCTTTATTCACCTTTGTTTGCACCTAGGCTGATAACATGCATCCACCGTCTGTCGCCATTGGAGCAACTTATTCTCTCAGTTTATTTCCTCTGTGCATTGCGTATCCCCTTCCCCTCTCTGTCCTTTCCTTGTCAAGCCAGGGCATGCAAACCCTCTTTTCGCTTGTTTGCCCATCAGTTTTTTTGTTTGTGTTTGTGTGAATCATGCATCCTTCTCACAATTCATACTTCCTCTTCCTCCTCTCTCACTCTCTGTCTCCTGTCTTTTCACTCCTTTTCTCCTCAGTCGATTTTGACCTCTTTTATGTCTGCCCTTTGCCCTCTGTGTTCCTTTCTCACCCTTGCCCTGGCTTAACCAAATCTGGGCATCAATTCATTTTTTTCTCTACTGTATGTATCGCATTACGGGAACCAAAAGGAAAAAAATAGACGGACTAACCCATTTTATCTACGGCCTACCTCATCCGTATCCATCAGCTCCTTTGAATCATACTGTTGTATTCTGATGCGCATCTGGTTAAGAAGTACTAGCTGCGGATCAAATATGGCAAAAGGATTTATGAAGGCAAAGGCGCCTTCAACGTCGCCTATATCATCTCAACCGTGGGACAAAAGTGATACGCAAGAACAAGAAGAACCATCCTACATCCTCTTCAAAAGAGGAAAGGACGCAAAAAATCAACGTTCACTCTTACTATCATACGAACACGTGTGTTCTTCACAGCATCCAATCGTCGCGCATCCATGGGCTATTACTAAAAGTGCGCCACAACTGAGCTACAACTCCAGCAGAGGTCAATTGGCCTTTCGACCGACACATTTGGAGTGCTTTGCTAGGTAATAACTGAGCCGCTAATCCATATCAAAAAGAAATATAAAGTGCATCGTCTCTTCCTTCCTTTCCTCTTTTTTATTGTTGTCTCTTCAACATCACCAACTCGTTCTCTTTCTTTATTTCTCCATCCATATTCATTGTCTTTTCACTTAACCTAACCAACCCCTCTCCTAAAACAGCCAGAAGCATCGTGGAGAATACGAATATGGACGGGAAATACAACAACCACCTTCTACCCTGCAAGAGACTACCGGCAATTCAAGAACTACGAAGTGATCTTTGCAGCTACCTCTCTCTGTCGGACTTGAATCAACGCGGCCTTGTCTGTCGATCCTGGACCAAGTATGAACACCTTCATTTGCACTCTCATCTCCCTCCTCCCGCAGCATGCTCACCAATGAACACTCTCTGTTCTTTTGATTCAATTGCTCTTAGTTTGTTCAACCCTTTATCTGGAGAGGGGCTACCTTGACCGACAACACCCGTAGTGAAGCAAACATACTCCAACTCCACGGTGCCCATATTCGCACCATTAGATGCAATCGCATCGACAAGGCCACCCTTCCCCCAGTACTGTCCTGACATCGAAACTCTCCACTTATGTTTCGACAAACATGCCTCATGGATCGGATACAACAACCTCGAGCACTTCTTCATTTCAATGTCAGCGACCACGCTTTCCAAGGTCCACATTCGCCTCGATTTTCCTCTTTTCCGCCCAGAACTGTTCCGGGCCGTGACCTTGTTGTCCGACTTTACTCCCCTGTCAATAAACGCGTGCACCTTATTCTCTCCCTTCCCACGCCAGTATTCTCCGCAACTTGTGTATGTTTACTTTCTCGACCACTGCCCCACCATGCAAACATCTTGACGCCGGCCTCCTCTAATAACTCAAAGTGGAAGACCAGCAACCGCTCCCCGCCGAGAAATCCTTGCTTCGCCATTGGCTAGAGTAGACTCTGGATACATGAAATATCGGTGGTCGCGGACGAGCAGACCCAGATCCTCAGTTGACAGAACTCATCCTTCACGAGATCCTCTGGCAGATGGACTTTTCCTTCCGTCGGCTCGATCTCCGATTTTTCAATCTTGCCAGGTCAACTTTTGAACAAATTGCTCCGCATTGCCCACCCCTGGAAGAGTTACACTTTAATGGAGTGCGGTAGAACTTTAGTATTGATACTTGATCGATCCTATCAACACGCTACCCGCTGCTTTGGAAGTTATATGTGTGTTTTCGTGATGTCTTAAAGCAGATACCTTTCCTGCAGGAATGGCTGGAGCTATTTCCTCGGCTTGAATCTCTGACTCTAAAGAACCAGCTCTTTGACAAAATATGACGAAGCTGCCCAGCTCTCACTAGCGGACCACAGGAGCAAAGTACATGTATTACCAGGTGACATCCCCTAAAGCGATTCAGCATCAATAACCTTCATGTATCGCTCATGGCCTTCTTTCCGGATTTGCTGTCGGCCGACTTTCTGGACCTCCAGTCTTTGGAAGTAGGAACACAGGGCGATATCTTTAGCACGACGAATCCTCCAACCATAACTCCTTACAGCCTCTCTGATCCATGGACGTGTCTGCACGCGCTCACATCGTTCAGTTTCTTCTCGGTCAAGTTTCCCGATCACAGCAAAACAGTCCAGTTCTTTGAACGTCTCCAAGAGTTTACTTGACTCCGCACCCTGTGTGTCTCTCTATAACACTTTCGAAACGTCGAGAGACACAAGCTCACGTCGATCTTTGGAAAGCGGGACTGGCAGGATAAGGTCAGACCAAAGCCGAGGCTAGGCATGCCCAGAACCGCTGACGACTACATGTTGCTGGATAAATGTCTTTGCTTTCCGACTGTCCGCACTCTTGGTATGACACCCGCCTACTGGACAGATGGAGGTCAATACAACTATATGTCTCGGTGTATTTTAGAAGACGAGGTTCTTACTATTCTTAGCTGCTTTCCATCCTTGAGCAAGCTGGAATTGGGTAATGCTGTCAGCGACCCTATGGTGTCTGTATGGAGAAAAAAATGTTCATCGATCGTCATCGACAAGAGTGTCGCCCTTTTATAAAAGAATTGTTCATTGTTGATCCTCGTGATGCACACAAAGGAAAAAAGAACGCTCGAGGCATGGCAAAGCATTTTGATCCGGCAAATAAATGGGGTCGCGAGAGAAAAGGAGGGATTGGTTGACTGGACTGAGCGAATGAGCCTTGACCCTATACTGTGGAGACCGGTGTCTCTTCATTATGGATGTGTGGAAAAGGCTGAAAGCGAGATTCGATTTCACAATCATGGCTCCTATGTCCAATATCTCGAATCTGATATTCTTACCGACTGGAGCTTAAGACTAGTGTCCGAGAATTACCCGAACTTAACGAACTTGACTCTCTGGACTCACAACAATTCCTTTTGGACCAGCTATGCATCCTTCGAAAGATTCTTTGTCAGCCTTCGGTCGGCGCCCTTGGCTACTGTCCACATCGATTTTGACTGTTATTTCGACTCGACTTTTTTCTGGAGCTTATCCCAGTCGCCCTACCTAAAGGCCCTCTCGATTGTCAGGTTCAGATCACGATCCTACTCTTTCCTGCAGAACACGTCGGTCTTATTTCTTAGCTTTTGAAGTGTTGTCCAAGTCTTCAGACTCTTAATTACAGCATGGGTGGTACATTTTTCAGGCACTATCGCCTCAAGAATTCCATAGACGATTGGTTAAGAGACCTTTCGAGACTAAGCAGGACGGGATCCTTTCCAGTCTGTCCGAGGTTATACTAAACGACTTCAAGACCCCATAAGCCAAAGCCTGCGCAGGAGCAACAGCAAGGGACAACAAACTATCCCTCAACTATCGCTCCCGATTATGGAATACCAGTTTTGTTGTCTACAGCTCACCTCCTTCATAATTGGCATTCCAACTTTACACTAGATCGCCAGGAAGTTGTCCCTACTTGGTAGAGTCAAATAAGTACGACGGCCGACTAGCCACTCCATCCCACGTCTGGCCAAACATCTCAGCGCATTGACTTTAGCTTAGTATCCTTCAGATCTATGTCTTCAAAAACGACAACGGCCCGCCGAGCATTCTGGACTTTCTCTCGCTCTTTCCTGGCCTTTGCACTTTGTACCTAACTTTCCGGATGCCCAAGTCCGATCCTGGCATGCTAATCGTAGGCCCTATTCTACGACAACATGAACACAAGAATGGCACTGAGCACCCTCTAAAACGGCTTCGTATCAGTTGTGTCCTTCACAATACATTTGACGCTTTGGTGACTGGCTTGACCCAATGCTCCATCGAGGTTGTGACTTTCGCACTCGACATAGAATCCTGGCACACACTGCCCCATACCATGAAGCCATCCGAGTGGGCGCTTTCGGTTGATGGGGCCTTATCTACACGATGCTTGAGTTTCTTGGACAGTCTTTATATCTACATGCTGCCCTTTCCGGCCAAGCCAGAGATAATTTGGTCCTTCTCTCGACTCCAAGAGTTCAGTCGCTTGCGGTTCCTTCAGATGTCGATCCGACACCTCCAAGACCTCATCCCCAATCCATCTCGCCTTCCAGTGGGTAAGAACCACCAGCCTAGCTTGAACCTCTGTTTCCCAACAATCCAGTCTATACAGGTCTTTAAGAAGCCTGATATGATCAGGGGCCAAGACTAAAGGTTTAAGTGGATCGTCTTCTTGTTGGCGCTTGTCCCTCGATCAAGGATCCGACTCTTTTCAAATACAATTCTCCAGCGCTATACGGTTGAAGCATCAGATATCTTATTATGCTTTTGGGGCGATGGCACCTAGGAAAGTGATCATGAAACGCCGTCAACCTTCTTAGTCTTGGATTGTGGTCGCCATCATTGCACATTGATAAGGAGCGCCATCTTGCTCGCCAGTTATTATGAATGCTCTTTGCTCCTTTTGACGCTCAGCCATTCATGCAACATAGCCGACACCATTTCACAGAGCTATTAACTGCCTCTCCATCCACCCCTCCTCGTTCGTTCTTCTCTTCTCTTCTTTCCCACTCACAACCACTCCATCTTTCTGTCAACTCTCACTTTTCTTGTCCCAGCAACTCTCTCTTTTTTTCTTTTCTTTCACCTCTCTGTGTGCATTCATCCTCTTCTTCTGCCATCCACATCTGCCTTCATCCGTTTCTTTTCTACTCACTGCCATCTCTCCCCCTGTCCTGGCCAACCTCATTCATAACCGCTTCTTTAGATGAACACCCACCAGCATGTCAGCATACAACAGTAACATTATTTCCACTTGCGGCAGAGTCATTGCCATCTCAGCGGTACTGGAGCAGGTACTGGAACTTTTAGACTCGTACTGCGTTCCAACAGCGCATCTCGGCCTTGTCTGTCACCACTGGAAAAGGTACGATAACATGTCAAAGGGACTCTGTCCATTCAAGACTTCTCCGTGTTAAGCAACCTGCTAACTTGAATGTCGTTTTTCGACTTTTCTCATAGGCACTTGGCCCCGTTTCGGTGGAGGTCCTTCCGCGTCTGGCCAGCAACAAGGTTCAACAAGGCCACTCTCCTCCAACGCCACGGTGTCCACGTTCAGCATCTTGTGTGTGGCACTATTATCAGCAAGGACCTGAGGCTCATTGCAGATACCTGTCCGAACTTGACAAGGCTTATGCTCTATGCCCGCAACGATTCCTTTTGGACCACCTATGCAATCCTCGAACGGTTTTTTATTAGTCTCCGATCAGCGCCCTTGACAACTGTTCATATCGACTTTGACCTCTCGCACTTTGATCCGTCCTTTTTTTGGAGTCTGTCGCAGCTGCCTCGCCTCGAAGAACTAACGGTCCGCACTCACATCACCAAGCCATACGAGCCACCTTACACTACCTCAGCCCTGTTTGCCAGTTTCCTCGAGTGCTGTCCGACGTTGAGGACCTTTCACTTTTGGTATCGTGTCACGTACGAAACCTGGTACAATCCACCCCGAGCAAAGGGTGCTTTTGAGCGATGGCTGCGAAGATCCCTCGAGCTACTGAGGCAGCATACTACTCCTGGAAGCCTTCCCGAGGTTCATACCAGACGTATCCGAGCACTCATTGACCACAACGTGAGCGACGCCACCAAGAAACATCACCCAATCCCTCGACAATCATTCTTTCCCAGGGAATACCAACTTCGCCATCTGGATTTTAAACCAGAGTTGCTCGACATGCCAACATTCCAACAGATCATCAGGAAGGTGCCTTACTTGGAAGAGCTGGACATGCGAGGACTTTGGAGGGATATCCCTGTCGTTACGTGGACAACACTCTCGATATATTGCCGGAACCTCCGCACCCTACGAATTCATCTTCAGGGCATCAACACAGGGACGCCCACCATTCCGGATTTGATAGCGTTTTTCCCTCAACTTCACACCTTGAAGATGCATTTTCAGTTTTTTAGGTGTGATCCAGACCTATCGACTCTGGGGTCAATCCTGCAACAGCAAGAAGAAAAGTACGGCACTCAACACCCATTAAAGTCACTTCTAATCATAGGACGTCTGGGCCAGCCAGGTAAACTCGTGGTGGACGCCTTGACACAGAGGCTGACCAACCTGGAGTTCTTGCAAATCGATAAATTACACGACGGCGACGACAAGCCAGTACAAGGCACGGATTTTTCCCTTTCTCCGCAACAAGCTTTGAACGGGCCATTGTCAGCTGACTTGTTGTTGCTGCCCATTCGGTGCCAGGATACCTTGCGACAACTTCACATCTCTGGCGTGACATTCTTCGACAAGTCTCAGGCGGTTCAGCTGTTCACCAGACTTCAGGAGTTTAGTGGACTAAGGACTCTTCATATCTCAATTCATCACCTCCGAGACCTCGTGTCCTACCCGGCACCTGCTCCAGAGCTCACTTCTATTGGAAGTAGTACACAAAGCGGAAAGCAAATCAACAACACCCGGCAGAGCATCGGGAGCAGGAATGTGGCGAAACCAGCAATGAACTTTTCATTTCCAACTGTCAGGGTTTTAAAGCTGATAGGCGTCCACGAGATATCTGGAGGAGATCCGGAGCGAAAGGGAACTACCCGACAACTGGAGCTGTTCGAGATTCAACTTTTCGTAGTTGCGTTTCCATCACTTACACAGCTCCACATTCAAATTACGCCTGATGTAAATCCAAAACAGTTCAACCCTGCCCGGTTTTTGGAGCGTTTGATCCCCAAGGTCAAAGTCATTACCTTCTTTGAGTGATAAAACAAAGGGCGCAATCTGCAATGTATACTCCGTCGAAGTGAGCCAGCGACGGTTCCTGAAAAAGTGATTAAATTTTTGATACATATGAACACATCGCTCCAAGGAGAAAAGTACAGCCAGACGCTTTAAAGATATGGTACAGAAAGAGAAAGAGCCATTTCTACTATATGTCCTATTTGTGAGTTTTCACAGCGTCAAGAATGTGAACCAAGAAAGAGACGCCAAATGCAAAATGACTATGGCAATCCTACCGCTGTCGAAAGCTCGTCTCAGCAGTGGGCGAGAGCGGACCCTGAGCAGCCTGTGCACTCAAAAGCGCCTCCCTCAAAGCCTCTTTTTCCTCCGGTGTCAGACCCTTGATCGAATCCAGGTCGGGTATCTTTGCCTTGGGCGCTTGCCGCCGGAAGGCAACCTCGAGCTGCATCTTTTCATTTTCGGTTAACGCTCCCGATTTGGCCAACTCGGCTTTGGACGGCATCATTGGCTTTGGAGCCTTCAAGGTCTCATTTGGGTTGATCTTGAGAGATCGCTGGTGCAGGATGGCTTCCTCTTTGTCAAGGAAGGACTCTGAGGTGATCTTGAGACCCATGAGTTTCATCAATACGGGAATTTTGACGCGGTAATCTAGGTGACCCTCTACATGGCTTGTCAAGTCCATGTTGGTTAGACCAGGGACGTTCTTGATGGGCCGCAGTCCGGCGACGGTTCCCAATCCTCCTGTGGTGGCACGGAACAGGAAACCGAGGACCCAGTCGTTACGGAGGTAACCATTCACGAAGTTGCCGGCGACAGCGCTACGTGCCTGGCGCCATTGGCTTTCGGAGGCTGTAATGGGCGCGCCAAAGAGATAAGCGTCCTCAACGATTCCGAAAGCGTCCAAGCGTCCCAGTTCCAGTAAACAGTAAAAGATCACGCGGGCTCCCAGACTGTATCCCACCTATTACGTGATGTTCAACAATGTACACATATAAATAGGTTAATAATTTGCTCCGCAAAAACAACGGCATGGGTACACCCATACAACAAGTAAGAAAGAAACATGACTAACAAGGGTAACGGGTCGGAAGCCGAGGTAGGACCGCATGAGGAGCGAATCCGCCAAGACAAGGCCTGCAAGCTTGGCGCGGTCCAATGCGATACTCCATGGGTTGTCGATCAAGTAGCCCAGTCTTGTCAGCGCCATAGGCCATGCCAGAGCCGATAGTAGTGCTTGGAGCAGTGTGTGCTTCAAGATCTCCTGCGCCGTCAATGTAATCACCTCGGTTGCCAACAGTCCCAATGCATTACCCACTATTGTATCATTGAAAGTTTTATCAATTATTAGTCGGTATTGAGCTTTCTGATAGCGCCATAGCATGTTGTGATAAAGACTTGCGACACTTACGCTGCATGAGCATCTCTGGCTCCCAGAAAAGGGCAAAGTGATCTCCATTGACTGGATCCAGCGTCGAGAAAGGGAGGGAGGCATCCTCATCTCCAATGTCAAGCCAGCCCGAGATAGTCAAGATGACATTGACCCTCTTGTGATCGTGAATGGTCAAGAACTCAAACGTGTCAATTCCTGCCGTCCTCCTAGCCATCTTCTTCATCGCCAATCCTGACCCCGTCACAGCAGCTCCACTGGTAATCACCGCAATACCACCACTGCCCGCCAAAAACGCCGAGGCCGCCGTCGCTGTTGCTCCAGTGATATGTGCTCCGGCCAAAGCGGCTCCTATACCGGCTCCAATGACAGGAGCAAACAGACCTGCTGAAAGTCCCAGGACCAGTCCTCCGCCGACAGTAGCCAGACCCATCATGATCATCCTGCGTTTCCGTGACTCGTCGTTCCTGGATTTGGTGTCGGGTTTCAAGAGTCCGTCGCTGGTGGTCGCCTGCTGCTGCCGCAGTTGTTTCATGATCCCCTTTTCAAAGAGCACAATCTCGCTCCAGTCCAGGCCTAAGTGCTTTCCTACCGCCTTGAGGAGGACTCGTGCCCGGGAGTCGTAGACAGAGTCTGAGATGGAGATCAGGAAGAGGTCCGCGATCAGCGTCCACCGCAGGTCGACGGTGATAGCCTTTTGGCTGCTCGTTGAAACTCGTCCTGTTGCAGTAGTGGCAAAAGGGGGCTCGTCAACAAGCGTCGTTGACCGATTCAATACCGTCGTTGTAGGTTCCACTGCTGGGTTTTCTCCCGGGATCGTCGGTTCTGTCGACAACTTTTCCTGTGAGATGGCGCAAAGAGAGGGTTCGCTCATTTGCGATGAAATGGATTCCCGGGGCACGATTGCGGCAGAAGAAGTTGACATTACCGATGCACTACTGGTGCTGCTGTCTTGCCGGACAACAGGCGCTCCGTTCGTTATTTCCTGTTGCGGTGGCTGTTGTGCCTGCTGGGCTTTGTGGATACTATTGAGACTTGAACTGGAACGGCTACGAGAGTGGAGGGAAGGTGTCGGGGTTGAAGACCTGCTGGTGGATAGGCCAGTCTGATCCACCTGCTGGGATGACACGACCCTTTGAGTTCCGTCAGCAACAAAAGATTCCAGCAAGTCCTCTGGCTGAAGCATCATCTGGGGCAATTGCGCAATGGTCCGTTGGGCTATTTGTTCGAATGGAAAAAAGAAAACACGGATATTGGGTGAGTGGCGTGAGAAAAGTGATGTGGAACGAAAGGCCATAGCCAATAGCGGGTAATTTGAAGAGATGGGAGGGAAAGGCGATCGCTATGCGATTGAAGGGGCAATGCAAAATGGAACAAAGGGCTGTTGTCCAATCCACTGTGAGGAAAACAATTGGAAAAAGCGGGCTCCCTTCCTCGTGGAGACAGAGATGGACAAAATGGACGGGTGGATACACAAGGTTCATCCCACATTTTCATTTCGGATATTTGGAAATGAGCACCTGGTATATAAGAAGAAGGCAAACTAACCAACTCCATTCACTTCCACGATGCATAGAGTGGGAAGAAAAGGGAGCACAAAGGGGGAAGGAATAGCTCAACAAAAAAAAAAAAAAAAAAATATGCAAATATGTGGGTAATAATGACCTGAATGGAAGGATCCAAAGATCACATCCTTCTCGCACAGGGGGAAAGGAAAGGGATTGGCAAAAAACAAGGCGCTCTTTGAAAATATTATATGCAATAACAATAAACGATAAAGACAAAAGCAAAAACTTACTGTTTGCATCGATGTCGAGATGTTTGTAGAGGCGGTTGATGAGCTTAGAAACAAAGCTCTCGAGGGACTGCTTGGCGTGGGCAGTCTCGGTCCCCTCGAGTGCCTGGAAAAGCGTGTTGGAGGTCACCAAGCACAGTCCCACATAGGCAAATGCCTGACCTTCCGTCAGGATGTCCTTTGATGCGCCAATGGTCTGGCTGTCTGAAGAGGAGGACGACTCTGTGCTAATGATGGAAGAGGCAGACGAGGAGGTGGCGGGTGAGGCAAGGATGTCGGCGCTCTCATGTTTTGTTATTATTGTTGTTGTTGTGGACTCTGCTGACAGCGCTGTATCGGTTTGATTCGTCAGTTGTGTTGACCGCTCTTGTAGTGTAGTGGTCGCATGGCCTCCCTCCTCCAACTCATTATCTTCCAGGTAGACTTCGCTCTCGGCATGTTCCAGACGGTGGCGAGAGTCCCGGTCATGACGATGGCTATTATCATTATCGTCGTTGACGGAGATGAGGGCATCGGGGACCATCATGGCGATACCGACGATCTTCTCCATGGCACTTCCAGCAACAGTCGCCAGCGAGCTATTGCCACTGCTCTTGTGAGAGAAGGCTGTCGTTGATGTTGTTGCCTCTTCGTTTTCTTGGTCGCCGTCATCATCGTCGTCGTCTCCTGCGAGTTCGCTGTTTTGCGAGGCTTTGGAGTCTTGGCGGGGGCTGTTGTCCATGTAAAACATGTAGTCTTCATGCTTGTTGTCAGGTTTATTGATATCTGTCTGTGTGGGCGATGCAGCCGATGTTGATGTTGGTGACGATGATGGTAATGAAGGTATCTTGACAGTAGCAGCAGCAGCAGCAGCCTTGGGGGTGTCGATAGGTGTCATATCGGAGGTATCTTCAGGCAATGGTTCATAGACTACAGGCGAGCAAGGCACAGATGCGGTCCCTGATCGTAATGATGATTCCTACTCATAATAACAATAGCACACAGTAAACAACCCACATGTAATAGCATGCAGAATGCGATAACATCATTAGTTTATATCGCTGCCGATTCTTTTTTTTTGTGTCGTTGCTGTTGTGGTTATTGCTGATGTATGTCCTTCCAAAGTCTTTTATGTCTTCTATGTCCTGTGTCCTGTATCTTGTGCGATATAAGTGTATGCATTTTGTCGTTTGAACTGGGGGTCCTTCTATATAGAAAGAAGTCAGGCTTATGTCCCTCTTCTTACAAAGTCCAACACTCCAGTTCGTTCTATATACTATATACCACAACAACCAGGTCGGGCCGACTATCTGGTCTTTCAATAATAATGACAAAATATATTGCCAGTGGTTGGTTCTGAATAAAAGTGGCGGGAATTAGAATCAGGCTGAGTGTGGAAGGGAATGAGTGTTGTTTTTGTTGTTTCTCTCTCTTGAGATGAGCCTGTTGTTGTGATGATGATCAATGCTGGCTGTTGAATGAGAAAGCAATTATGGTTGTTGTTGGTCGTTTGGTGCTGTTTGTGATGAGAGGACAGGTCAAGGAGGTAGTGAGTGAAAACGAGCGAGAAAGAGTGTGTACCTGGTGGTCAGTGATGTTATCGAGGAGTGTTGGAGAGGGAGGCATATGTGTAATGGGTATATATGAGAAAGTGGTAGACAACAGGTGAGGAGGAGGGTGAGAGAGGAGGAGGAGGAGGAGGAGAAGGAGAAGAAGCGAGAGAAGGTGAAGGCGAAGGAGTGAAGAGAGTGAGAGGCAGAAAAGAAATGATGAAGGATAAGGAAGGGAAGGATATGAATAAGGAAAGGGAAGACAAAGGCAGGAGGAGCACAAAAAAGAAAATGAAGAAAGAAAAAGTAATAGTATCAGATGAAGGTTGTATGCCAATTGATTGATAGAGTACCAATTTCTTAGGAAAAAAAAAAAAAAAGAAAAAAAAAAGGATTTGTATCACTCTCAGATCTCCCTGGTTCCTGAAAATATGAATTATCAGTGATGAATGAATGACCTTTTCAGTCACACTTTCTCACCATTGTAGACAATCTTCAGCAAACAGTGACTAGTTGTCATTCCTTTGATTCTTAAGAAAAGAAAATACTGTAAAGGAGTTACATCGTTTTTACCGAGGAGGAACAAAGAAAAAACAATTACCACAGTGCGCGTCAAAAAAGAATAAAAAGAAGGGACCAAACAAGCCAAGTCACCACCCTCCACTCCATCCTCTACGCATATTGATATCCCCATCGGATTTTTGCACTTGCTAGTTGGATATTAGTATTTTTAGTTCAACAATCCTGCACACAAGCAGCACGCACTCAGGCAGGGCGATCCTTTGCTAAAAATACTTTAAAAAAAAAAAAAAAAAAAAAAAAAAAAAAAAAGAAGACAAAGAACACAAGGGACCCACCCGGAGAATGAACCCTGGTCCGTTCACTCACTCACTTGCTACATAACAAAGGTCAACCGTTCTTTTCTCACCTCAAACAATACGCCATTATCATCATTGTCAAAGATCAACAAGCACCCTTTTCTGCCCCTTCTTCACGTAGCAGAGAAGAGAAGAGCAACATGCCACCCCATGTTTCCACGTTCTATGCTCAGAGTCGACTAAACATTACATCTTTCTGCACCCTCTCGTCATAGATCCTCACGGTCCCTTCTCATACCCCCTCCTCTTCAGTTGGCATGCGCCCAATTCGCTCTCTTATATATGCTACCCTGTCCCTGCCCATTCTCCTTTTGTCTTACCAGGGTTTTCAGCCCAACCATTTCCCTATCAACCCATCAAAAGCGAAAAGGGTCTAGATCTATCTATCAATTGGACTTTCACGTTGGAGATCGGACCAACGTGCCATTACCCCTCCTCCTCGGTCTTCCTATGTGAGGTACGTGCCTTTGCCTACGTTCTCCTATGCGTTTGCTCCGCTTACCCATCAGCCCCAATAGCCTCATTAGTCCCATTGACAGCTGCAACTTCAAGGCGACTACAATATAGTGACAAAGAAGTTAAGAAAGAAAGACAGAACAGCAGGACAATGATAGAAATAAATATTCGCAACGAGTAGAACGAACAAAAAAAAAGGTTTTCTTAAACAAATGCTCATTTCTGGCTCCATTTGGTCCGGTTGTTCAACCAGACAGTCACCATAGGAAGAAAAAAAGATCTGATAAATGTGTACAAACCCTTTCCCTCTTCTCTTGATCATTTTCATCAGCACACTCCTCCTCCCCCTTCATACTCTCATCGCCCTCCTCCTCCCTCCCTCTCTCTCTTTCATCTGGCACTTTAATACACCCCTACCCTGTGAATGTCAAAAAACAACTCCAAAAAGAGTACGCAGACACCCAACTTACAACCCAGCAGTTGAAAGAACAAGATGATCAACGACAGTATAATCTTCGTTTCAATGGCTCATGGCAAAAAACGCTAACAGGGCTCTTGTTGTTGATCATTGTTCAAATAGGCAAGTCGGTGTCACAGACAGAGAGTTCGCCGGCCAAAGTAGGCACCGGCAAGGGTGCGTCAGGAAAGGGCGGCAAGGGCGCTCCTCAGGAAGCCCCTCCAACGCCGGAGCCAGCACGCGCAATTTTCCCTGGCTGGACCGGAAAGACACCCTCGTCCCTCCTACATGAGCACTGTCAAAAACATGACTGGGAGAAACCCACCTTCGACGTTGTAAGTCAGCAACGCTATCGATTGAGTTTCTTGAAGATATTGCAATAAGGGAGCAAAGCGATCTGTCTTTTATCACAGTACAAATCAGGCCAACACTTTTATTCCTCAATTAATAGAAACGGACACCACGGGGGTTTGTGTGCACGATTGTACTTGGCAAGCGGAACAAAAAAACAGGACAGATCGAAACAGCATCTTTCACACCCAAAGATGTCTTCAAACCAACAGCTGTCGAGGCGCGGCATTATGGAGCAACCTACGCCCTCCATAGAGTCAATAGCCACAAAAACATGATGATGGTCCTCCCGCCAGGCCCTCGCGATCTGTGGTCACAACTTGACGACGAAAAGAATAAGGCTGGTCCTAGCGAACAACACCTCTACCTCCCCGACCCATTCATCAGCCAAGCTGCCAAATTGCAGCTCCAGCAGCAGAGTCACCAACAGGCGTTACAGGAGCAGGCCAAGGCCAGGGCGGCGAACAACGTCAAGAAGGATGACGATGACACCCACACTCACCATGGCCCCAGCGAGTACGCCAGTCGATCCACACTTGGAGGAGGGTCAGGCGGCAAGGATGACCCCAGCCAAAAGAAGAATTGGGACAAGCTGCCTATGGTCCACATGAACCAGGAGATGCGCGCCGAAGTCGAGGATGTTGTCAAGAAGCAAATGGCAGGAGAGCTCTACCAAACTGTAAGTTTTCTTTCCTTCTTCCTTTTGTTGTATATAATACGACCTTATGTTGCAATGTAGATGCAGGCCGAATTGTTGCCTTCTTTTCTTTTCTTTTCTTTTCTTTCTTTATTGCCATTATTGTGTTTGTGTGAAGAGCGGTGGAAGCGGATATATTGCTGATTTTTTTTATCCGGTATAGTACATCGAGGAGTATGGAACACAAGGAGAGCCAATGTACAACACTATCCTCTCCAAAGCGCTCACGCGTATGGGGTTCCGGGATCGTCACGTCGCCGAGGCCCTTCAATACTGCAACGACCAACCGTCTGCTCTCGATTGGCTCTGTAAGTTTATATCTCATGCTGCACACGACATCATTGCTTTCGGAGAATTCATAATCAAAGAAGTCCGCATTAACAACAGTATGCACATTGATGGAACAATAAATAGGTCTTCACGTTCCAGAGGACGATCTACCTGCCAGTTTCCTTCAGTCGAACTATAACCCCACCATCACCACCATCAGCCACACGTCTGCCTCGCTGGGTCGCGAGTATGCCATCAAACGACTTTCAGCCATTGGATTCACCTCTACAACATGCGGACAGATCTACGACATGGTCGGAGGAGATGAGGACAGGGCCATGGAAGAACTCTTCAAGCGACTTGCATTCCCTAAAGGACAGATCCCAAACGACATGGTGCAGGATATCCCCATGGAACCAGAGTCGCCCGCACAGTTAAAGGAGCTCCGAGACGACGAGATGATGGCGCTGGAGAGTATCTACGACGATCGGTTCCAGCGCGATGATGAGGGGTGCGCCAAGATTAAGCTAGAGACGACTCTTCACAACACAAAGAACGCCCCTAAAATTGAGCTCGAGATCCGGATACCCTCGACTTCGACTTATCCCTTCAACCAGCCACCATTGTTCATCATCCACGAGCCCGATCTCCCCTCATATCTCCGTCTTAGCATTATCCAAAAGACTATGCAATTTGCGTACAAGACCATGGTCTTGGCGATGGGTGGCCCTATCGTGTACGATGTCGTTGAGTGGATCCAGGAGAACTTGCGGGATATCTTGGACAACCCTCCCAGTCTGGTTCAGCTGACCGAAGGTTTGATTACAGTCGACCTTTCACAGGAGGAGGAAAGTCAGGAGTCCTTGGCATTGCAGGCAGAGGATGGCGACTCTCTTTTGGTCAAGGCTGTTGACTCCAAACTGAGCCTCAATGGTGCTTCTGGCGCCAAAGGCGGCAAGAAGCGCGGAACCCGCCCCCTCAATATCAAGCCTAACAGCCCAGGTTCGATTGCCATGCTCAAGGACTACGAAAAGTTGCTCGCCAGCGACATATCTTTCCAGGCACTGCAGATGGCCCGTGCCAAGCTTCCTGCGTGGGGATTCAAGGAACAGTTGGTCAAAGCGGTCAAGGACAACTCTGTCGTGATTGTGTGCGGAGAGACAGGTTGCGGAAAGACAACTCAGGTACCTCAGTTCATTCTCGATAGTTGGATTCAGGAAGTAATTGGAGAACAAGCCAACATTGTGTGCACACAGCCTCGTCGTATTGCCGCCATTGGTGTCGCTGAGCGTGTCGCTGTTGAGCGGTCGACAGACATAGGACAGCAGGTCGGATATGCCATCCGCGGAGAGAACAAGTCGAGCAGGAACACCAAACTGCTGTTCTGTACTACCGGTATTCTCTTGCGCCGCTTGCATTCGGATCCTACACTCCAGAATGTCACCCACGTCATGGTGGATGAAGTGCACGAACGCTCCGTCGACTCGGATTTTTTGCTTATCATTCTCCGTGAGCTTGTCCGCAAGCGCAAGGACCTCAAGCTGATTCTCATGTCCGCCACTATCAACAGCGAATTCTTTTCTGCCTACTTTGATGGCTGCCCGGTCTATGAGATCCCAGGATTTACCCACCCGGTCGAGGAGCTCTACATGGAGCAGATCGTTGCCCGCACGGGTCACAAGCCCGACTTTAAGGGCACGAATGTGAAGCGCACCAAGATGACCGAGGCCATGGAGGAAGAGTGGGAGAGGACCAAAGCTGAATACGAGAATGAAGGATTGGACGAAGAAACCATTGCCAAGGTTAAGACCATGGAGCTGTACGCCGAGCGCATCGACTATGACCTCATTGTTGCTAGTGTTGGCGATATCTTGAAGCGCAAGGAACCCACCGGAAGCGTCGATGGAGCTATCCTCATATTTTTGCCAGGTATACCCCGCTTTTTTTTTTTTTTTTTTTTTTTTTTTTTTTAATTTTGCAACAAGATCGAATTCGTGACATCGTATTTTATCCTAACATTCTCCTTCGCGTCTCAAAACTAGGTGTCATGGAGATTAAAAAGGCAATCGATGCGTTGACCGTGTTTTCAAGATCGGTCCCGCAGACATTGGACATTATGCCCCTTCATGCCGCCTTGACCCCCAAGGAGCAGAACAACATCTTTGCGCCTGTCCGCAAGGGTGTTCGCAAGATTGTGGTTGCGACCAACGTCGCTGAGACCAGTATTACCATGTAAGTTCATCTTACTAATCAATCCCCGGACAATCTCCAAGGCTCATTGACACGTCGCAAATTGACGTTCGTTTTACTTACAAAAAATGACTTTTTCTAAATGAACTAAAATTCGATAGTGACGGAGTGGTGTATGTGATTGACTCGGGACGCGTCAAGGAGACTAGGATGGAGAACAACATGACAAAGCTGGTGGAGACCTGGACGTCGTTCGCGTCAACCCGCCAGCGTAAGGGTCGTGCTGGTCGTACCCGTCCCGGTATTGTCTACAAGCTCTTCTCGAGGAAGCAATCACTCAAGTTGGCGCCTCAGCAGGATCCTGAAATCTTACGTATCCCTCTAGAGCAGCTCTGTCTGTCTGTCAAGGCTATGGGAGAAAAGAATGTAGAAACTTTCCTCAGCAAGGCCCTTACGCCTCCTTCATTGGAAGCTATTCAAACCGCACTCAAGACCCTGGAGGATCTCAATGCCCTGGATGGGACATCGGGTGAGCTAACCCCTCTCGGAAAGCACATGGCGGATATCCCTGCGGATCTGCGTGTTGCCAAGATGTTGATTTTCGGAGCCGTGTTCAGATGCCTGGAGCCCATCTTGGTGGTGGCGTCATGTATGAGTGTCAAAAGCCCCTTTGTGTCGCCTATGGATAAACGAGATGAAGCGCAGAACAAGAAGGAGCAGTTTGCGACTGCCAAGTCCGACCTGTTGACTGCGTGGAAGGCCTACGACAGCTGGGAAAAACTCCGAGATAATGGCGCAGGACGATCGGAACTCAAGTCGTACTGTGAGGAGAACTTTCTGTCGACTAACACGCTCTTTGAGATCCAGAACCTCAAGTCGCAGTATCTCGAAGTCTTGGACTCGATCGGGTTCACTTCCAAGGACGATGACAAGAGCAAGAGTCGTCGCCGGTCGGAGAGATGTTCACCGGAGGCTGACAATGTGCATTCGCACAATATGGCGTTGGTTAAAGCCATTATCTTATCTGGATTATACCCGAATGTGATCAAGATCAAGATGCCTGACGCCAAGTTTGACAAGATGATCGCCGGTGCGGTCGAGCGCGAGACGGTGACCAAGGAGATCCGCATGTTTACTAAGGATGACGGTCGAGTTTTCTTGCACCCGTCTTCGATCTTGTTCCAGGCCAACCAGTACCAGGTTCCCTTTTTAGTGTACTTTTCCAAGCTGGAGACGAGCAAGATCTTTGTGCATGATGCGACCATGGTGCCGATGTATGGACTGTTACTGTTTGGAGGACAGGTGCAGGTTGATCATCTAGGTCGCGGACTGGAGATTGGGGATGGGTTTATCAAGCTGAGGGCGTTTGCGAGAATTGGAGTGCTGGTCAACCAGTTGAAGAAGTTGCTGGATGCTCTTCTTCAGGCGAAGATTGCCAACCCTGACCTGAGTATTTCTGAGAACCCCATTGTCGAGACCATGATCAAGCTTGTCACCACTGATGGCATCTAGTTGTTTTTGGTTTTTTCGTTGATTTTTGTTCTCTTGAAGAACGCCATAGACCTATAGTTTAATCATTGGCTGGCCACAATCATTCACATTGTACTTGCTGTTAAATAAAACATGATTGAGAGAAAGAGCAACGCGCTGCTCACTGATTGGGTACTAATCAATCTCAACACAACACGGCGTGTTCTTTCTTTGAGTTTGAGTTTGGCTTCCTTCTTCGGCCTTCTGCCTTCTCCATTCTCACTCTTCCTTTTTCTTCTCGTCTTTCGACCGCCTCCTTTCTTCTTTTCCTAGTCCCTCTCTTTCAATCTTCCTTTCCTTGTCTCCCTTTACCATCCTCCTCCCAGCCGCCTTTTAAATAGCATCAGCGCAAACAATACCACCTCAAAACATCCTCGTCTTCCCTTCTATCTGATCCTCACTCACCCCATACTACATCACTTCAACAAAATGTCAACAGCACCATTGAGCCGGGACCGAGTCCTGGGCTTGCCGGAGCTCCTCTTTCCGATTGCAGCTCACCTCACACCGCCAGAGCTAATCATCTGTGTCCAAGTCTCGCACTTTTGGCACGAAGCCTTCGCTTCGTCGCTCTGGCACACCATCGACGGCCGCCTCTACAGCTGGTCAAAGATGTGCAATAGCTACAACGAATACTCAGACCCGGCCAAAGGAAACGAAAAGTCGCTGCCCCAACGTAGGCTCGAATGGACACGGCAGGTCCTGGAAAAGTATGGCCATCGCATCCGTCACCTCTCCGCCTCATCCTGGATCATGAGCAACCTTGTCGCAGAGCGCGGTGTGCTTACACAGCTGCAGTTGTTAAAAACGCTTTGGATCAAGATGTACGACTCCCACAACCTAAGACATTTGTACCGTTGGATAGAGATCTCAAAGACACTGACGGCGACAGAGGAGGAAGCGTTGAAGGGGATGGTTCGACCAGGTGCTAAATTTACCCATCGCCTTACGAAGGACGTGTAGGTGACGACTCGGCGCCACTGGTTGCATATCCTCCAGTTGTCGGGACTCTGTCATCTCCGGCTGTCCTCGCCTTACGCTCTTCAAGGGTACACCATCTCGCCGGCGTTCATGCGTAGGGCTCTGGCGCTTCATTACAGGACTCTCACCAGTCTCCAGATCGGATATTATAACCGCCAGCAATTGGATCTGGAAGAGTACTTGGAAGTCTTGCCGAATCTCCAGCATCTCTATACAGGGTACAATCCAGTCCGGACTAAGCGTTTGGACAAGGCATACCCCTAACTCTGAGCTCTACTCATCAACAAACCACTGACGTTATCGGTGCTCTACAGCCTGCTTGAGTACCTTCCGAGTTTGGAGCATCTGGGTGTTGCACACACCCTGGAGGTTGAGAAGGAGGAGGAGAACCACATCAACGGCGACCTTGATGTTATTCCCGACAAAGAGGGTAAGACCTGGTCGGCAAGTACGGATGTCTGGCCTTCAGAGTGCATCAACTACAATCCTCCTTGATGTGAATGACCTCTCTATGCCTGGTAGGGTGACGGTAGCCGAGGTATCGACGATGGTCACAACGATGGCAGCGCAACCCCAGAGGGCGGTGGTCAAGGGAACCCTGACGACAATAGTGCGATCCCAGATAGCGGTAACGGGGCTGCCGTTGGCAATGAGGATGCCAGGATCTCGGAAAGTGGCAGTGGAACCCTTGAAGTTGGTAAGGAAATTCCTGAGGGTCCCCAGGAAAGCTCTGAGGGTATTGAAGTGACCCTTGAGAGGACTGACGAGCTTCCTAAGAACGACGGTGCGACCCCCGGTGGTAGCGAGGATACCCCTGGGAATAGTGGCAAGTCTCATGAGGGAGTTGACGGTACCTCTAAGAGTGGTAACGAGACCTTTGAAGGCATTAACCCTGCCCCTGAGGGCGTTGAAGAAACCCATGAGAGTGCTGATAAAATTTCTGAGGGCGCTGGCGGGATCCCTGAGGGTGCTGAGGTGACCCCTAGTGACGGAGATCATTATCCAAGAAGCGGGGTCGAAGGACCGGCGGTTCACAGTGCGGTCTCTTTTCTTGACAGGATTCCTGGTCGCCTACATGGGTTCCATTTGTTTGATAATTATCAACGTCGATCCGACTCGTTCATGTGGGATGTTGCTCTGAATATCTTTTTTAATCTACTCTTCCTAACCGAGATCACGATTGACGCGGAATATCCAGATGTGGCTCCCATGCTAGCAAAGCACTGTAAGCAGCTGCAAGTCTTCAGAAGCTCAGATAACTGTGAATCGATTCGTTGGTGTCAATCTGATGACACGATAAGCATTCTCCTGGAGAGCTGTCACCACCTGCAAGTTTTTGACGCGATCGGCAACACAATCGACGCCGATCATCTGCTGAAGCGCCCGTGGGTTGCAAGGACCTAGAGTTCTTCCGCTGCCAGCTCACTGGATTCTGTCGTCGATTGGACGACAGGGAGGATTGGCTGTACAACGAGACTGTGCGGACGATGGAGGCAACAGGATACGAATCGCTTTCAGAGGACCAGCAAAGGACAATGGACAAGCACCAGAGACGTCAGGAACAGCACCTGCAAGTCTACGACCGACTTGCCAGTCTGACCAGATTGACCATGTTGGATCTAGGGTACGAGTCCATTGAAACCGACCGCGATTATTATGATTTTCTCGATGAAGGGCTCGAACGGTACTCTCTTGGGATCGCACTTACTGGACGGGTACGGGCCCTATCCGTGAAACCATGGAACTTTCTCTATCGTCCGGCCTGGACCGACTTGGCAAGTTGGAGAACCTGGAGGTCTTTGGGTTTCAGGGCGTCGATCATCGGGTTCAAGAACCTGAGTTGGAGTGGATGGCCACGGCTCTCAAGACGATGCGTGGGCTTCATTACAGTTACATCTATTACAAAGAAGAGGATGAGGCGACCGCTGCGTTGAGGGAGAAGATGATGGCCTTGCGTCCGGACGTGAAGCATAAGGAAGTCCGCTATAAGAGGAGCCATAAGTGGTGTCGTCGCTGACTTTTTCCTATGCGTGTCTAATAAAAAACAAAGCCTTTCTTTCTTGGGTTGCTTCTCCCATTATTGCTGTTCCTTGGGTCATGATTTACAAAAGGTTTGCCCCCTTCGCCGTTCCTCTCCGAAGAGAGAGTCGACACTTTGTCGATTTCTCCAGGAGCCAACATTGCATCGAGATTGACGCACACAGCGACAGCAGGCTTTTTAATCGTTTCCTTTTTTCTTATTCTTTTTCTTACTTTCCTCAGTATTCACCTGCAATCCCACCTTAATTTTTTCCTTTAGGACCTCCTCCACTCTTGCCACTTTTCGTCCATCGATTGTTGCGATGGCTTTTTAAAAATGCAACATTTCTTCGCCATGCAACAGAGTCTTGGCGGTCCGTGAACTCCTGGACTTGATCGCCCGCCATCTTACCCTTGACGACAACCGCTCGTGCGGTCTCGTCTGCCGTCTCTGGAACAGGTACCATCCACGTGTCCTTATTTGTTGCGTACTTGCATCTCATAGTCATGCATAAATGCAACTCTAACTTTTCTTTTTGCAAGCCCAACATAGTCTGTTTGCGCACAGCCTATGGAGGGATATCACATTGGATCGAGGAAGGTGCAAAACCGCCTTGTTCCCTCTACGCCACGGTCAACATGTCCACCACCTTTGTTTCAGAACTACAGACAACAACTATCTCGACAATATTGGCCAATCCTGCCCTTACGTCAAAACCCTCCACCTTGTTGTCCTCGATCTATTCCATTCCGTCAGCTATGGAACCCTTGAGCGATTCTTTTTCTGCCTGAAAGACCAGCCGTCCTCTGTTACCATCGATATGGCCTTCTCGCGCTGCAGAACTGCTCTTCTCTGGAGCCTCTGCCAGTTGCCTCTGCTTAAAGAACTGGACATGAGGATCACAGGACCAAAAGATGTATGGGTCGCTTTACTTCGGACATATGCATGGAAATTATGGACTACCGCTCTACCCTGCACACTCTTCGTCTCAGCCTCAGCTATCATATGGATGATAGCATACAGGATTTATTGGCAGAGACTATTTGGAAGTGGTTGAAGCAACAACACAGACTTCTAATCGACAAAGCTCCATCAACGGCCAAAGAAGCTTACTCCAGAGGAATGACATTCGCCTCGTCAGCACTACCATCTTCAGAACGAGCCATGCCCACTCTGTCTCTCAGAGCGTGCAGCAGATCCGCACGCTTTCAAGGACATCATCTCTCGTTGCCCTCAGATGCAACAGCTCGTTCTTGTCAATCAGCAGGAACCATCGACCCTGGAGCAGTGGCGACATATCTCCAGGCTCTGCCTCCATCTTTGTTCCATCAAGTTCGACAAACCGTATTTGAAGACCAGCATTAATGCGCTTCTCGAGTTGATCATCTTGTTTCCGCGCTTAAAGTCGCTCTTCATATCCACCACCGGCGATCTCTTCGTGAATCTATGGGTACTCAAGCGGAGCTTGGGACAACACAAGGCGAGACATGGAACAGTGCGCCCACTCAGGGACCTTAGGATCATAGGCAACACCCCAAGCCGTTCAAGCAGCTCATGACCATGCTGGCATACGACTGCTGGGCGATCGAGACCCTGACCATTGGACACAACTTGTCGTTTACGTCCGGCGTGTGCAGCAGAGAAACATTTATCAAGGCACTCTTGTCGCAGCCTTGGCCTGCCTGTGCAGGCTCTTTGACCCATTTGGACGTTTCAATGATGGCCTTCCCAGACGACAAGACCATGGTTTGATTCTTTGATCGTTTACAAGACCTTCGCAGCATGACGACTCTACGCCTTTCACTCTTTCAAGTCAGGGCACTGGTGAAATACGTCGATGGATCCAATAGCAGAAGCTATCTCGCTTGGGCGACCAAACAGAATCCTTTCTCATTACTATTGCCCGCACTATCCCACGGTCATACCTAAGCCTTACTACGGTGAAAAGGATCCACATCTGGAAGACGGAGCAGAGGGTGGTACAACAGTACCTGAACTTCAATGACACCCTGGCAGTGCTCCGCCTTGCGCGGTTGCTGGAGTACTTTGAGAGTATTGGATTTTTTCTGGAGATAATAGTGTCTAGGCTGCAGTCCGAGTACCCTACCGTCGTGTTTGCAGTCGATCGTCACCTCTTTCCGCCTTTCTTCTTGCCGCTTCATAGTAATGAACACACATCCACAGGAGTGAGGTGCGTAAAGAACATTCCCTTAAAACATCCGGGCTCACTGTCCAGAATGCGTCTCGCATCGATGGGGGTGCTTGTGCAATGGTCAAATAAACAATTACGCCGCCGTTGGCCTTAATTTTATCTTGACAGTGCCACTCTTTCTTACATCTTTTTCTTCTCTTCTCATTCCCCACTATTCTGCCCTCATTTCCACAAAAAGGACATCATCACAAAGAAACATTAGTAAAATGACTCAAGCACAGACAAAACAGCAACTCAGCCCAAGCAGCGGAGTGATCGCCTCCGAGGAACTTCAGAATCTTGTACGCGCATACCTCACGCCTAAGGACATAAAGACATCTACCCTTGTCTGTCGTCAATGGCATAGGTATGTCTACACTCCTTACTCCCAACTGAGCCCATCCCCTCAATCCCTCCGTATTTTATGTTTGCTTCCACGCCGATTGACCTCTTTTTACCCCAATATCCTTCTCGAACAGTCTGTGGGGACCGCACATATGGACGCACTTCCGACGCCAGGAACACCATCGCAAGACGCCCGTATTGCGGCGCTATGGTGGCTGCATTCAACACCTCACCTGCGATTTTCTGGACAAGGACGCCGCCAAGGCGATAACCCAACAATGCCGGTCTGTGCGATCACTCTCATAGCACCTCGACCTCAACTCCTTCCCCGAGGATAACTAGGTGTCCTCCGGGTTTGCACCAGCCTTCAAGCTTTTGTCAGCAGCGGTTGTTTTGTCGAGTCTAAAACGTCCCCAACCCAGAGTGACACCAAGGAGTGTCTCCTGCGTTGGATAAAGAAAGTCTTTAGGCCCAAGGGCGATCGGATACTAGCCAGTAACTTTGTGGCGTTGACCAGGCGATTTCCCTTTACCTCCTCCTCCTCCCAGCCGGGTGGCGATCTACCAGGCACTCCTATCGTGCCAGACACTGTCCTTCCGCCACCATTGCCGTCTTTTAACAACGGTCTCACTCTCCGTCGACTCAACGTACACTCAGACTCTCACAATGTCCATGCCTTCAAACGACTGCTTGGTCTTTGTTCCCAACTGGAAGAGGTCAATGTGGCCAGGGCCTCATGCTCGTTCACACTCGGCTGCTGGGAAAGTCTCGCGAAAGCTGCCCGCGGATCCGATTGAATCGACTGAAGAACAACACAGTAACGATCAACACTCTGCCTGACCTAGCGACTGTTTTCACGGATTCTCTTCGGCTTGAGTCACTGGAGCTGATCAACTTTTACTTTGACAAGGACCCAGATCTCGCTGCCCTAGGTGTTCGTCTCCTTGAAGTCGAAAAACGGCAGAACGGTAGGACACACCCTTTAAGGCGCCTTCTATTCACAGGGGCAATTGAACATCCTGTCAAGGTCCTCTTGGAAGTATTGTCATTGGACTCTTCGTCCATCGAATCGCTGACAGTGGGCAAGACGTCCACTCCATTCAGACCCAACTCAACAAGCCTGACTGCCAGTACTCCCACTTTTGACTTTGTTACCCCTTGGTCGAGTTTGAGCACCCTTACTCATCTCGACATCGCAAGAGTGTCTTTCCCCGACGAATTGTCCCTCCACCAATTCTTTGGCCAATTAGAGCGGTCCAGCTGCCTTCGATTTTTGGCCTTGCATCACTCCACCTCCGTGATCTTTATGTGGATTTGACCAAGGAGATCAAGTACAACATCAACCAAGGGACAGCTCCAACTTTGAGCATCATTCTTCCGACTGTACACATCATGGCAATTGGCTGCTCCTTCAGTGACAAAGACGTTTACATGCATCATGAATTCGGTACTCTTCTTGCAGCTGTGCCATTCTGAAGTGCATTGGGTTCCAACCCAGCATTGGCGAAGCAGGGCTCTTGGGTATGTTGGCATGAGAGAGCATCCTTCGGGTACATTTGTGTCATTGGCGCAATTGTAAGGGTCCAATTGATGACAAAAATTAAACCTTTCTTGAATAATTTCTTCGCCTTTGTTGCTCTGTTGAGGACAATACTACTACAATCTCTGAATCAATTTGGGCATTGCACGGGTGTAAGCGCAAAACAACCATGCAAGCACACCATTGGAAAGAGTTAATCCAGCTGTTCGCCCTAATAGCACTCTAGCCCAACTGTGCATAAAAAAGCAACAAAGGAGGCCTCCTTCTTACCTTCACTCTTCTTTTCTTTCGACACAAAGTATTTCGACCCTCTCATTCACCATTCTCCTCCATTCACCTGCAACTCAACACTGGCATCATCTGACATCCCTGATTCAACTCCTAATGCAACTCAAGAATGCGCGGTTACCCACAAGTCGAGTGCCGGTCATACCAGAGTTACAGGAACAGCCCCTTTGCCATGCCCCACTGTAGGCCTTGAAGCAGTGTCTGCTTGTCTGCCGCTACTGGAAAAGGTATATGAAGCATTACCGTTTCTCATTTGCTCAAACTGGAATATTCCTCTAACTCAATGACTCTGCACTGAATTGCGAATTGCGATCTGACATAGTATCATACACCTTGGGAGTGTCTGGCAGGAGGTCTTTCTGAAAGAGGGGTTGAAAGCAAACACCGTCATACTTCAACAGAATGGCCGGTTCGTCCGAGATCTTTGATGCAGCTATGTCGACAAGGCCCACGTCAGGTTGATTTCGCAACGGTGTCCTAATCTCGGATCCTTCTATCTATGCCTCGACGACAACTCTACAGCCAAGACCACCTACACCCCTCTTGAGCAATTATTTATCAACTTAGCGACGACACCACTGAGTAAGGTCCATATCCACATTGACTTTGAGTTCTTTCACTCGTTCTTTGGAATCTCAGCTTTCTCGGTTGACGGATCTAGCACTGAGCGCGTATCCCTCCAAGGATGACGGAGTACTGCATCAATGGGACAGTATATACCTCGGCTCCCTCAAACGTTGCCCTCTTTAGAGCGTTTTATGATGGATGATTGAGTTAAGTTGGTGCAGGACCTATCTCAGAGCCTCAACAGGACCTCGGTGATTCGGTGGTTGAAACGAGCCACCGTATCGCCAGACAACCAACTACCCATGAACCCAGGAGAAGCCATGGCCAGACGCTCGACTCTATCACCATCAAGCCCGCTGACCGATCTTTCACATAATACCCGCCGTCCCTCGGGAGAACTCTCCGAAGGAATTATATTTCTCCGCCATCTGAGTGTCAGCATGTTGTCCTTTAACGAGTCGACATTTCTCAACATGACTCACCGCTGTTCCTTGCTCGAAGAGATGACTCTCGAGAACTGTCCCCGGTTTAATCGTGCACTCTTGTTGATAGTCGCCATGCACCGCGCCCTGCTTCGAGACGTTCGAATTCGGTACCGTCAGAAGTACTGGAATCCTCAAGACTTTCTTGAATTGATACTCTGCCTCCCTTGACTCGAATCGCTCTCTTTGGAGTCTTTATACTTTGTCATGGATCCCGTGTTCTATGGTCTCCAGACGGCCGCACGGCAATTCGAGATCAAGCACATAAGGACTCACCCTTTGAAATGTCTTGTCTTGAAGGGGTCCTTCAAGAGGCCGATCAAGGTGCTGTCGAGGCTGCTAGCACTTGAGTCTGCCTTCATTAGTGAACTCACTCTCGAGAGTATGAATCACGACACGAGTCTGCAAGGAGAGGAGGAAGACCCTTATGGCTTGACTACACCTTGGCTGCTCACAGGATTCTCTGACGACCCTTGACTTGCGTTCCCTGAACTCTCCTGCTCCAGAGGCTACAGTGTCGCTCTTTCGACGGGTCCAGAAGTTGAAGCAGCTCGGGTCACTTTTTGTCCCGCTGTGACACTTCTGGGAGCTGATGAACTTTCTAATAGACTCAGAGCCTGCTGCCACTGCTGTTGCTGTCGGTGGTCTCTGCTTTCCGTTAGTCGAGAGCCTTCGGTCACGAATAGAGGACGGACGGGTGCCTATCGTTGTGGAGATCATCAAGGCGTTTCCGTCACTTCGGTACATAGACCTTGTATCATCGAGCAAAGTGTTCGACGTGGGCGCACTGCAGCTGTCTCATCTCGATCTTTGTATTGATTGTTGTGCCCAATAATAAATAGCATCAAGGTGATCAAAACAACGCGTGTGATGACTGATCCGCCACCAACCCTAAATGTCGCAGATGCCCCATGTCCTCTCCAAAAGAATTTGTGTCGAATGCGGTCACCTTACCGTGTCTCTCGCACTCCTGCTGCTTGTATTATTTCCACGTAAAAGCCAAAAGATTCAGGTCTCGTCAGCTTCAGAAATTAAGACTGGCCCTTGAAGAAGCGGAGTAACATTTTGCCTTAAGAATTTTGCTGACAAACCTGTCCTCATTTTATTTTCCATTCTTTTGAAAGTGCCTTCGTCGCCACTTTCTATCCTTTCTTCTAATCAACCCAGATCCTCATTGCAATCAGGATCAGGAGATCAGCGACTGCAAGAAGTCACTCACAACAACAATCAGCAAATGGATTCCGCAGTTGCTGAATCAACAGGACACAGCAATGCATCCGCCCCAGCAGCGACGCCGTCCTATTTGAACCTCCCGCTCGAGCTTTGGCAGCACATCTATAGTTTTCTCCCTCACGCATCCCTCCTTGAAGGCGCTCTTGTCTGCAGCACCAACGCCTTGTCCCTCCCGCTCTACTGCCAATCCCAAATCTGGGCCTCCTTCGGGGCAGACGACTGGGTCTTCGAAGGGATCTACCAAGGCCTTTGCAGAAACGCCCGCCTCCTCCGCAAGGTCATCTGTACCGCCAAATCACAGATCCAAGTCCTTGCCACCCAGGAATGCCGATCTCTTACGCATCTGGATATTGAACAGCTTCGATTCTTGAATGCTCAGGTCCTAGAAGAGGTACTAGAGAACAATGCAGGAGGTCTGTTGAGTTTAAGGCTAAGGTTGGATAGGACGCTCTTCCAGGTAGTTGCAGACAAGGTTGAGAAGATGAGGGGGCTGAAAGAGCTCTATTTGCAGCATTGGGAGGGTGTTCATCAGGAAGCTATTGCGGCGCTTCTTAACGCCTGCCCGCATATCGAGATACTCTCCTTGGGCTGCAACTCGCTGTATCCGTTTCAACTCGACAACCTCCGCTTGGATTCTCCCTTGTCAGATAGGGGAACAGGACCGGGACCAGTGTCAGAACGGCAATCGCTCTTAGGGACGAGGTCGCTGTTCAAGATCCGGACGCTCATTCTGGACGGGTCGGCAATTTTGCATGAGGGAGTAGTGCTCAATCTTGCATCAAGGTGTCCAGAGCTGGAGAGTCTTTCTATGCAGGGATGTTACGGGATCCGTCTCACAAGCGAGTTCATCACCACCCTGGCAAAGGCAACTCCATTCTTGCAGCGCGTCAACTTTACGAACCAATCGACCACAGACGATTTCTTCACGACCCTGTTTACAGTCCTGCCGGGCCTCAAGGAACTCCGAGCAACAAGCTCTAGTCTCACGGATACGGATATCCAGGTCTTGTTACAGAACAGTGCTGTGTCGTTAGAGGTACTAGACATTGGGTTCTGTACATCCCTTGAGAGTCGTTCGATCTTGGCAGTATTGACACAATGTCCTGGGCTGGAGTATCTGGATGCACGGGGGGTTGATTTCAATCCGAGAGACATGGAGGCTCAGGATGTTTGGGTTTGTCGCCAGCTGGTCTTTCTCTACCTCGAAATCTTGTTACCGAAACGAGCCCACTACGCTGCCGGTGAGCCGGCTCAGATCCGGGAAAGGATTTATCAACAACTCTGTCGGCTAGACAAACTAAAGTCACTGCATCTGGGGGCAGGATCCAAGGACCGCGGTGTCAATATTCTGGAGATGTCACTTTTGACGGGACTATCGACGCTGTCGACATTGAATCGGCTAGAGAGACTGGATATCAAGGGGTTGAACCATGCCGTCCGAGGTTCTGAGGTCGTCTGGATGCTGACCCATTGGCCGCGGTTAAAGTCGATGGGAATTTTGCTGGGCACGAATGCTGACATTGAGCTGATTCAGGCAGTGCACCGTATCCATCAACATATCCGCATTTGGTAGACGTCTATCGTTCTTGCTATAATTTACAATAAATTAGATGGACTTTATCTAGGAAATACGAATGTCTATCCCTGGCCGCGTCTGGGCCAGCCATTCGACGGCTTTATTAGTATTATCTCCACCCCTGCTTTTGGCAAATGCGGGACCCTTCCCAACCTCTAGCCTCCAGAGTCTCGGCCAGTTCTCTACCATCCATGCCACGTCGTCCACTTGGATCGCGCGAAACAGTGATCGGATATGCAACTCTTCCAAACAATGTAAACTGACCAGTTTTGCAAGTCCGCTCCCTAATGTCAAATCCACTCCCGGAGCCGATCCGCCGACACGGTGGCCACCTCCCAAACCGAGAACTTGAAGTCGGGTGAGGTCAGACAGGTAATCATAAACGCGCTCCCGCACCACTTCAACACTTTCAGATTCTCCTCCTGCTGGTGCAGACCAGATCTCAATCTCGATGACCAGAGTCTCCAATCCTCGAGACGCCCACCTCGAATCCTTGACCAGATCCCGGCCATTTAGAACTACGCCCTCAGCTCTCAGACTCCTAAGAGACCCACAAGTCCTCAACAACAGATCCAACGACGGACTTTGGATTCCACGAGCGCCATCCAAGTTCAGACTAACGATCGAATGACATGACAGCCTGACAGCCTCCAACCCGCCCTGGCTGAACCCTGTCTTGCCCGCATGGATCCACTGCAGATCCGGAAACTGTGCACACAACGAGACAAAGAACTCGTCCTGGAGATCCAGTGCCTGTTGACGAAACTCGAGCCGTCGCAATTTCGGACAGGACTCGGACAGGATAGTTGTGAACCGGGAGGAAGGGTAGAATCCCCA
The DNA here is from genome assembly GCA_029449235.1 of Linnemannia schmuckeri. NCBI lineage: Eukaryota > Fungi > Mortierellomycota > Mortierellomycetes > Mortierellales > Mortierellaceae > Linnemannia > Linnemannia schmuckeri. The sequence continues at coordinate 21,159 of JANATG010000014.1, read as the reverse complement.
TCCGTCGAGTAATGAGAGATGCTCAAGTCCAGGGCATTGTCGCGTCAGCTTTTCAAGAAAGTCCTGGCGAAATCCCGATTGATGGAGCGAGAGGCTTTGGAGACCTCTACAGAGGGGTGTCGTATTGGAGGTCTGGTGGCTCTTGTTTTGGTAGGACAGCATAGGGCGATCGATGTGAGGACGGAGATCTTCCAGAGCAGGACCAGGTGCTGACAAAGATGAAGGAGACAAGGGACGGAAGAGGACGGGTCGTTTGCTGTGAATATCCAACAGACCCTGATCCACATAGCGTACCGATGATCTATTTCCACCCTTGATCGGGTCATCATACCGTTCCAGCTTGACAACAACCTCCTCCATCGTGCTTGCTCCAAATCCTCCTGGAGCCACCGCGGTCGAGTAATCGCTACAGAAAGATTCGAGCGTGAACCGTGTAAAGTCGTTCTCTCCTAGGGAGAGGTGCGAGAGGCGCGGGCAGGATTCGAGGATCAGCTGAAGCGAGTACTCTTGGAAGTCTTCCCAGCCGTTGAGTGAGAGGAGGCGGAGTCGGTCCAGCTGCGCCATAGCCTTGAGGAGAGAAGCGGGCACCCGACCGTGGGGCTTGAACTGAAGACGTTCCAGGTTCTTGTTGGCCTGCAGAACCTTGACTAGACCCTCTGCCAGCAGAAGGAATGCACTATGTGCGGCCCGATCGAACTCGGGCTGGCTCACTGTGCTGTTGCTGTTGTTGTTAGCGTTGCTGCTTAAGTTGTGGAAGGGAGGATCTCGGCTGCTGGTTTGTTTGTTGATGAGGGCGTTGCAGGATGACAATCGATTACGAGAGAGAGACGGACAACCGACCCGGGCCTGTTCCTGGACGTAGAGACGCTTCTGTTGATCCGTTTGTTGTTTATCGTGATTGTTGACACGGATACGCTCTCCTCCCAAGATCTTTGACACGTCAAGAGAGACGAGATTATGACAATACAAACTCAAAGTTGGCAAATCGACACCAACAGCCGCACAACAAACGGTCCGAATCTGTGAAGCGTAGAACTGCCAGTGCGAACAAAAGTAATCGTTTGACCATGCGTGTTCGGGAACATCTGCCCAGAGGAGGGGACCACAGCAGGCGAGGAACTGTTTCGAGATACGACTAGCGCGGACGAGGGTTTGGCGATCAAGATAGGAGCATACCTCTTGTACGAGTTCTGGGATCATCAGGGCGGAAGATGAAGGAGAGGACTGCAGCTGTTGACTATGTCTTGAGGAACGGGTTGTGTCAGATAGAGAGTTTGATTCCGGCTTTGCTTGTTCGTCGGCTGTAGTTTCTGCGGGGAGATGGTAGTCGGTATTGGAGAGAGCAGAGAGTGACGGGTCGGACTCTTGTCGTTGGCGTGGAGGAGCTGCTGTTGCTGTTGCTGTTGCTAGAGTAGGAAGGTTGAGTTGGATCGGAGTCTTATTGGCGGCAGGGTCTCTTTGTAGGGTGGAGCGTTGTTGAGCAGTGGCAGTAGTCGTAGTAGGGGAGGGATATAAGCAAGAGACGGAAGACGTGTCGTCGGTTGCTGTTGTGGTAGTCGTGGTTGGAGATGGATGTACTTTACGAGTGGTGGAGTGAGGAAGGTGATGGTGCTGGCTAAGGGCCATCATCCCCTGCGGCTGGAGATGTGTCATTCACTCCTGAACGAGAGAATCGGAGTTCAGGGGGTAGAGGTGAGTAAGGTCAAAAGAGGGAAGAGAGGGACAAAATAAAAGAGGAAAGATAGAAAAGGAAGGAGAAAAGAAAGAACGACGAAGAGAGAAAGCAAAGTAAACAGTAGACAACCAGCGCATGGTAACCATAGAGCATATGGCACATCAAGATAACTGACCGTTCATCCTAAAGTGATCAAAGCCAAAATACTATCTCGTATTCTGTCACCCGTTTTCGTTCGTCCCATCTCTTCTTGTCTACACCTCTTCTCGCTCTCTTCTACTTATCACCATCGTCGTTGTCCCTGCTATCCTTGTCGTCGCTGCTGCTGTCTGTTGTCCTTGCCATCTCCCTTGCTGTCTGTTGTCCTTCCTCTCCTCGCCCTTCCCACAGATCACAATAAAGAGCAAGCTCACAAAAATAAAAAAATGTCGTGACCGTGAGAAAAATAACTTCGGCTCTCTTCTTATCTTGACCTTGCATGCGATGTCGCTATTTATTTGGCTGCATTTGTAGCATCTTGGATTCAGTAGGTTACGATGTCAGGTTCACTGTCAAGTTCAAGGTTATCCTCGTCCTCGAGATCCTCCCATTCATTCGCCTCAAGATCATTGACGCTTCCAAGAACGCCATAACACCCTTCCAGGTTCAATGACGACAATCGGACCGCGCCTTGCCTCAATCCCCGGATTCCTGTATCTGTAATCCTTGTACAATGCGACAAATCCAAACTGCGTATCGTTTGCGATGTCCCTTGAAGTTGCAGCGCCTCTGTTTCAGTCGCACCTTTATAGTCAGTGGATCCTGACAGGCCAACTTGCCTGGCTAGGATAACCGCAGATCCGAGTTCGAGGATTGATATGTCAGACAGACGATCGCATCCCGAGAGCTCCAAGTTCTCCAGTCCGACAGCGTTTGCGCAAATGGACAAAACAGCAACATCCGTAATCTTGGTGCATCCAGACAAGACGAGCGACCGTAGATTCTTGGGTCCTAGTGCCTCTGCAATCGACTGAACAGCATTATCACGCAATAGACTACAGTCGCTGAGATCGAGTGATGACAAGTACAAGCACCCTTGGACGAGTCCTTGGATATGTCCAACATGGACGGTCTCCCAGCGATGGGGTAGCATCGATAGGTCGATCGTCTCGACCAGACATCCAGGATGTATCCGGGTAGTCTTCAGAAAGAAAGGCGACGTGGATAATGACAGTTTCTGAGTAGACTGGGATATCCGGAGGGCGTCGTCAGAGATGGAGTTGTCTTGTTCCTGGTTCTGAGAGCAAACTGTTTGTTCTGTGAAGCAGTGAGGTTTAAACTCGTCCGCGACCTCTGGAACAGATACTGGTCCAATTGCATTGACAAAGGCTTCGAGTACTGACAGTCGGTCGAGGCGAGGTTGTCTGTAAAGGAGTTGATGTGTGAGTGCGTGCCATCGTCTATTGATGCGATTGCAGACTGCGATGCTGTCCTGGTCGAGGTCCAAGCAGTCGACGATGGCGAGCAAAAGTTCCGTCGGCAGTGCGTCCATGAGTCTACGGTGGATTGTTGTAAAAGGTTGGTTAGTCAACTTGAACGTATTGTTGATTTTCGCGTGACTGCGTCATCGAGACGCTGAAATACAACGGAGCGCGAGGGAGAGTTTACTTGAACCTGGTCGCCACCAAAACACATTTAAACTCTGTTTCTCTCTCTCGTTCTTTCATCCACAACAAACAACAACAGAGGATCATCGGACATCGACAAGGCTGTCTCATTAACAAAGGAAACTATAGCAAGCAAGGAGCAATTCTTAGTCAGAAATACATTGCAGAAGATGGAGCAGGAGAGCAGAATGGACGTCGATGAGCCACAGGTCTTCGATGAGCACGAGGAAGCTGAAAAGAGACAGGAGAAAGAGAGGATAAAGCTCGAAAAGCGACAAGTCAGACAGGGATACCGCTCACTCATCGCAACTACCGAAGGTATGATGCTCCTAGTAGTCAGTTGGTGGTACCTAAAACGTCGCGTCAAGTAAGTAACCAACGACGGGGTGTCATATATCATCAATCCTTCTTCTCGCTAGCCAACCGAAAAGAACTCATGGATCCTACAAATACTGGCCTGCTTGAAAACGTGGAAAGGGCAAATGAGCTCTTCAAGAAGGGTAAGAGAGATTTCTCTTTGAGTGTACTGCAACGATGGACAATTTCGATAGGTGTATTTTTGCTGAGAGACTAATATGACAATCTTGTTTCTTTTTTCTTATACGCGTATAAGTGTTCGGTACTAATGAGGCCACTATGGATGCCAAGGTCTTGGTGATTTCAGCGGATTTGGGAGTACAAAAGGCAAAGCAGCTTCGCATGGGACAGGGAGGATTCGACGAGAACGAGTATGTCACTCGGCTTATCAACAAGATGGGCGGACATGAGATTGACAATGAACAGCGGACGATGGACTGGACTAAGGTCGGAAAGGTTGCCATGAAGTGGTCCCGCAAAGCTCCTACCATGGACTTTATGTAAGTACCTTTAGTCATATTCAACGCTTTCTGACTTTGCAAGAACCATATTCTTTTACTTCTTGTAGTTCCCATCGATGCCTTTCTTTTGTATTTGTCTGCACTTTGGACAGGCGTTGTTATATTAATCCTTATTTTCACAACTATCAATTGTATAGGCTGGGACCGATGGCGGTGGAACACAAGACTAGGACGATGGCACAGAGGACAAGGGTTGTTCGGGATCCAAAAGCGATGAGGAAACCACAGGAACTGCGAGAGGAAGACATTGCGCGGCAGGAGAACGAGACGACCAAAAATGTGATGCAAATCAACAACATTCTGGAAGAACTGAATCGCAAGGTGAACTTGTTTGAGCTGGTAATCAACCCGGAGTCGTTTGGACAGACGGTCGAGAATATATTTTACTTGTCGTTCTTAGTGCGAGATGGCAAGGCGAGTATCTTGGAGGTGGACATGGCAGACCCCAACCTGGGAGATGTGGATGAGGATGGTGAGCCGTGGGTTCCGGCAGAAGGAGCTAATATCCAGCCGATGGTTGAGTTAACGGAGGTGCCTACTGCGGAGGATTACCAGGGTGGACTGTTGAAGAAGCAGATGGTTCTCGAGATTGACATGACTACCTGGCGTGTAAGTTGCTTGCACTTATTGTTCTCGCTGCAATCTTCGTTAATTCATGATGTGTTTGCATAGGCAGCTTAGGAGGTTACAAATCACTGAATTCTCCTTTTTCTTTCTTATAAATAGCATTTGATTGAAGTGTATAATATTCGCAGGACGTTGATCCCCACCCGTGTTTCGAGGGAAGCCCAAGAGAAGGGCAAATGGTACGGATAGGCCAACAAGGCGAGAGAAGGGAGCAATAACACAAAAAAAACAACCATGAAAATAACGATGGAGAACGGCCTCGGCCTTTGCTTTTGATCGTTTGATATTACATGACATCGCTATAAAAAAAGAAAAATAGGAGTGTGGATTTTGTGCTGAGACACCAGTGGATATGGACAAATGACCTACACAGTGTCACTGTGGACACTCCTTGCTCACTTCATCTCTTATCGACGACACAACAGGGCGGTCAAAAGTGACGCGCCTTTTGACACTGCCGCTTGACATCAATTCACTCGCAAGAAAGATACACGCCCACAATTTTTTTTTCCTTTTTTCTCTCTTCATCCGTCATCCAATCCCTCCCCACCAAGACCAACAACAGCAACTCGATAGCATGGCTTACAACCAGTACAACTACGGTCAGCAGCAGCAACAGTACGGCCAGCAGCAGCAATATGGCCAGCAGCAAGGATACAACCAGTACCCTCCCCAGCAGGCCGCTCCTCCCCCACCCCCAGCAGGTAATTCCCTTCTCTTCCCTCTTTCTTTTCTACCTCATCAGTCATCACTTACCGCCTTCGACTGGAACTACTGTCAGTTAACTAACAAACAATGAGCGCACAACGGAAAAGAAGGAGAGCAACAATAATAGGACACTCACTCCTAACTCAGTCAGAGAGAAAGGGATGACAAACAGGAGAAAGGCCTCTTCAAACTAACGTACTCTTCGTTTTCTCATTTGTAGCCCCTGCTCAAACCCCCGAAGCCACTCTCAGGTAAGCGGCCGCGTGTGCGATCCTTGGCGTGTTTTTTATTGTTATGTTGTGCACAGTGAAGAACATTCTACAGAGTCAGTGAGACGAAAAGCAAAGCGCGACTTCAAAAAGGACCATGAAGCTGACGACCTGTTAATACTTTCTATCTTCTTGTGATTGGCGGTTCTCTACAGGCATTGGTTCAACTTGGTCGACAGCGATCACTCTGGTCAGCTCAGCACCGAGGAGTTGCAGAAGGCCCTCATCAACGGTATGTTGTTTTCCTCACTTGTCGGTGCTCGACTCGCCGCGATTCAATTTTGCTCTCACGGGGACCAAAAATAATCCGTCACACAAGTGAAAAAAGACAAAAAAAGGCGCGAAATTACCAGCAATGGACAAAAGCAGTTACTATTGGCTCGACATCCATCTTCAGTACCATGCTGTCAACATGACGACAAACAACTCCAGGACGACTATCTAGTAGCACTCGCAAGAGATATTGAGAACATTAATCTCCTTTGATGTCGACACACATGGGATATGGGATAGGATGAAAAGCCTTACTGCCCTCTTTACTGCCATAATGTTTCACGCCCTATGTTGCTACACTTGGAAGCGGCTCTTTCCCAGAACACCACTTATAATGGAAGCTCTATCAGTTCTAACCGATCCTTTCTATGCTCTATGGTCCATAACCAACAGGCGACTGGAGCCCCTTCAACCTGGAGACAGTCCGCTTGATGATGAACATGTTTGATACCGGTAAGCGAGCAACAACTGCCATGACTTTGGCGTGTACTAGAGCGCTCCCACAAGGGGTCTTTATGATTCTCATTCATATACACTTGCATACATACACAAATAGACAACTCGGGTTTGATTACATTCCCCGAGTTTGCTGGATTGTGGAAGTACATTGAGGACTGGCGCACTTGCTTCCAGGCGTTTGACAAGGACAGGAGCGGCTTCATTGATTTTAACGAGCTCAAGACGGCTATGCACTCGTTTGGTTACAACCTCTCGGATCCCTTCCTTCGCCTCATCATCAAGAAATATGACAAGCGAGGTATACATACACTCCCCCTGCTCTGCTTTTTGAACGACTTGCGATGTGTTTCAATTGAACTGGACATGTCCCAAGAAACAAACAAAAATGGTATTGATTTGGTAATTGAACGACGACTAATATTCTACAGGTAAACACGCTTCAGGAACCGGCGATGTTTCGTTTGACAACTTTGTCCAGATTGCCGTCACTGTCAAGTCCTTGACAGACAGCTTCCAGCGCATCGACACCGACCGCAGAGGTTTCGCCACCATCTCCTACGAGCAGGTACCATTATTTGCCATTTGCTGCACATTATTATCATCCCTTTTGTTGTATTTTCTTTCCTCCAAAAATATCAGTGCACTAACTCTTCCTTCTTTGTCTTGTTCATTTGTGACGCGACAACTGCGGAACACAATAGTTCCTTCAGCTCGTTGTCAGCAACCGCTAGACAATGGGCAGGACTATGAACTTTTAGGATGAATACAGCCTCTCTTTACTTTTCACAATGCGCACCTTACCTCAATAAAAAAATTACAACAGCAACAACCACGCTCCCCCTAGCGCGTTACTCCTGTCTGTAGACTTGAACCCATTCGAAATATAGTCCGCCTGCCAACACCGCCGCCAACATGCCACCACCTTCTTCAATGTCAAACGACTAGTCTTCGACGGCATGGACTCCGTCTCAAGATAATGGACACATTCACCAACTTGGCACAACTCTCTGGATAGTTCAACGCTGGCTGCGGCGGCGACAAGATCGAAAACGTGCTCTATTGCCTCGATCTTATGTACCGACTCCTCCAGAACTGCAGCGACATTAAGCTATGGGTTATCATGGTCGGAACGAATAATCTCTGCAAAAAGGGTTTCCACCCTACGGATGTAGCTCTGTACCGCCTGCTGCTCCAGGCTCTTTTAAGGATTGCACCGGGCAGCAAGGCGCTTGCATGCGAGATGTTTTGGAAGAAGGATATTGAGGATCAATATTTGGGTGAGACGAATGAGATGGTCAAGGGTATGATCGAGATGAATGGTTATCTTGGTGACAGGAGGATTAGGTGGAGTGAAGCGCTGAAGGATGTCACAAAGAAGATGCTTGAAGACCATGTGCATTTGGACGAGCATGGATAACCCAGATGGGGGGAGCAACTCCTTCCAGGAGTACTAGGACTTTTTTCAGAATAATAGATGATAAGAATAGACCATGTTTTCCATACTGCAATGAAGTTCGCTGTAATTGTAGGCTCCTCATTTTTCGAATCGATTATGGTAAGCAGTAACTACAACCGTGATGACATGTTTGACAATGGCCATGAGCGAGTTCATGATGCGTTTGAGGGCAACATTAGCGACGGCTGCTCCACCGTAGATAGTGGCTCTTGAGGGAGAGATAAAGTTGCTGCAACTTCGTGGAGAGGACGAAAATCACTTTGATCAATGATTAGACTGAAAGATTGTTGGTCCCACTTCTGAACGAGGGAAAAGACGACAATGCAGCTAATGAATTGAAGGTATGGTATTCAGATCTATATTAGACAAGAACAGTCTGGGAATGATTTCAATTATTGCAGCGACCATTGCGATTTGCGCCTTGCCGAGTCGTCTGAGCTAGGTTGCGAGATCATCCCTCCTCTACTCTATCATTTCGTCTTGCGCTGACTCACAAAGACTTTGTCCATGGTGGCGAATGTGCTGACTGTCAAGGTAAACTTTACCAAGTTCTTCTTGGTGTTTTTAGTCGACAGCATCCTCCTAGACCCGCTGGTCCTTGGATCCCTGGTTAGTTGCGGCATCGAACAAGGTTGACATAGTTTATAAGTTTGGAGATCCCGCAACCTAATGGGCGGGTAGTTGCTCTCAATCAAGTTGGAACGGCCGCTGCAAGCTTAGTAGCGCCGGATATTACGATGGCGGGTGGTATAACTCGCCTTGATTTTGCCTTTGTGGGTTGTGGTCGCGTTCGTTCTCTCTCGCAATGAGGCCAGGCGGCGCAAAAAAAAAACTGTTAAAAAAAAGGAAAATAAATCTCCAGTCCGACCGTGCCTGTGTACAGTCAAATGCATTCCCATACCGTTCATCCCTTCTGCATCTTGTTCATACACTTTTACACTCTCACTCTTATGTAACTCATGATAGAATACGTTCGTCGTGTGTAAATGTTATTTGCATATGGAGTATCATACTTTGGGTCAAGGCTCGACTAACTTTTAAGGGGATTGTAACAGCCAACTAGACCACAATTGCAAGTTAGTAGGAGCTCAGTATCATACGACAAATAGTAATGGATGTACAAATGTCATCTCTTCCTGCAATGGTTGGACAAAAACAATAAAGGTTTGATGTTTCAATTTACACGGCCTAGAAGGGCTGAGACTGGAAAGGGGGCGTACAGGCACAACCGGACTAGAAGTTATGGGTTACAGGCGCAATCAGTCTGAAAGTTAACGGCTATAGGTACAGGTCCGCAAATGCCGTGTTAAAAAAACACATCAAAATTATCACTTACCACGGTTCAAAACGCTCAAAATCAGTGACTTTTTTTCCGAGCTCTAGATTCACACCGAACAGCTTCCTGTAGTTCGTGATGGTGTGAATAAGAGTCATTGAGCCCCTGTCGCCATTAATTGTTTGAGCAGCATCCCTACGCATATATCGTCCGCTTTGAGCTGCCGATGCTTATCATGGACCGCTGAGTCGTGATAGATCTTCGGTTTCTCCCACTTTTAGGGTACACCCATGTCCTCGTCTGCCTTATCAGCTCCAGTTGGTCCGTAACCACGTTGACCAGACTTGCAATCTTCAACTTCATGTCCTTCCTCTTCAGACTCGTAACCTTCCCTAGATTCGTATACCTTTCCGCGTTCTCCAGGACGAAAAACCACTTCGAGATGATCATAACAACCTTAATGTCGCCTTTATCCCACTACGAGGCGTAAATACATCTTTGTTTACCAGCTCCTGTCATCATGTAAAACATATTGTCGGGGTATAACTTTGTTGCCATAATCGAGCGTGATAAAACCGTCGTCATCTCCCCCTCCTCGTACCCCTCTGTAGTAGCAGCGTGAAGAACGAGAAACAGAGCACTACAGTAGTATACCTAAGGTATGGATTGAGTTTATATGGGGAAATTAATCTATACTACTGGTATATTGAATTGAGAATTTCTCAATGTAGCTAAGAATTTGACATACATACAGTAACTGTGTTATAAATGTTCGATAATGTTTTTGTGGATAAATCTGATCATTGGGGACCCTTGCTATTCGCTGCATTGCTATTACAATGCATTAACTCATCTCACTGTTCCATTCCTTATAACATGTATCTTCTCAATGCGGGGGCGTCTTACTTTGATCTCACTGGCCCCAGAAGCTCTTATTTCTAGATATCTCACCCGTCTCGCTCAAAATCCAAGTAATTAGTGCCTTTGTAGTTCTCGATAATTGTCTTGTAAAAGATCGATGAATAATTTACTAACCCGAACCGTGAATGTCTTAATCATCGTCCAGTAGCTGGACAGGTCCGCTCCATTCACCATGTTGATTCATGTTGCCATGGATGTCGCTGGTGTATACTGCATATCAGTGATATTGGCAGCAGCCTTCAATTCGGTTTTTAAAACGAATTTAATGTCTGTTTTTGTTCATGGCGCCTGTGTCAAGCCTACCAGGTATTATGGCAACCTTTCATGGCCAAACCGGGGAAGGCAAACCTTTCCATCCCTCTCCATCTCAACATTTACAACGGATGATATCGCTGTAAAAATATTGGCCAAACAACCACCAAGGTCATCAACCAATACTTCTTTTGCAAACAATCATTCCTAAACCTTACCCTGTAATCCCGTCGCAAAGAAAAGTCGGTTTGGTAATGGTAACGGTCTTGGACATAGAGGTATATGGCAATAACCATTTATTTAACATGACAATTACATCCAAAAAATAATTGGCTTAAACCACCATGAGTCGGTCCCCAAAAAGTAATTGACTTCTTTCATGGAGAGATCCTTCCTTAACAGTGGAACAAGAATAGGTAACACGGCGGAGTTTCTATGGATAATACATCCCAATGGACTGGATGGACATTAGCTACCCAATAAAAACTTGCGCGTATCACTAAACGCTCCTTGGGCTTGGAGACCCTCCTATCCAAACAGTTCAAAATCTTTAATGTCCAGCATATGTAACCATTAGTTGCAATAACTTCATTATGTTGGGATATGGGCGCATTACCTCGCCAAAGTGAGCAATCGCAGCGCCTTCCCAAATCACAATTCGGCCCATGTATTTGCTAACACACAAATGGACCTACATATCCCTTACATTCTTTTCACCTGAATGAGGGGATTTTTCCTATGAGAGGGCCAGTATTTTATTGAATTAAAAATATATGCTTGAGATATACTTAATTTTGCTTAGTATTGGGGGTAAACAATCGCGCTGCTTATCGAACCTCTGGATTATTGCTTACCACTCGTCTACTTTGATCGATCCAACTGCAAGCTTGAATGAATTGCGATCGTCCGGCTCGATGGCGGAGCTCCTTTCTCACGGCGCAAACAGAGCTACCCTTTTGACCAGCTTCTCGTGTACTGCCTTTCTTATCTCCTCTGCCAGATCCTGTGCATCCTTTTGGTTGTTTACAAGGGTAAAGTTGAACGTATATCCGTCCAAAGTTGATGCAATAAGTTGAAGAAAATGTCGTTTCCTTAGTTCTTCGGCTGTATCTACCAATGGTGGATACTCTGGTTGCCGCTCCTGCATATCTGCCAATCTCTCTTCCAGGCTGTCAGCCATCGCCTTTGGAGGAACCTTCACAGCGTGAAAACATTTGCAACAGCAGAAGGTAGGACCAGTGAAAGCAGGGACAAGAGACGAGGATTGAAGCAGTGATGATTGATGTTATTACTATGGTACATCTACATATACAAGGGAGTAACTAGGTTTCTAGGTCTAGTATCACAGAAGAGTCAGAAGTGAATAAGAGTGATGAGAAATGACTAACTAAGGTGGACTTTAAACCTAATATGTTGCAACATTGCCGTAGTGTCGAAGGCTTGACCTGGGACCATGCATATGGGATCAAACTCCATGCCTCGCCATAGGCGACATTCTTTCCGCTGGCATAGCTGTTTACAATCGCCTGGTTGGTGAGCATCTCAACGTACCTTCGTCTGAAAACACTGATCACTCCAACATCCATTGGTTGTGCGACAGACGTTGAGTTTGCTTGGAGGTGTATCCACTCATTTCCTGTCGACAGGTCGATCTCGCAATGCCTTTATGTGATCAACAGGAAATTGAAGAGCAGAAGACTCGGTTTTGAAAGGCTGTCGTCAAGAGCGTGAAGCCAGTCCATACAGAGATCCCAAGCCATGTATTTGTCTCCATGCTGTCGAGAATCTTGACTAGGCGGGCCAAGGTTAACCTTTCTCAAGGCACACACAGGAAGGGAGCGAGAGAGGGATATGAGTGTAGATAGTGTTTCAAGGATAGAGATAAAGTACTGTTCAAGTTACTAGGTTCAGAACTATCTATGGCAGAGAGGCAGACTATTTAGCTAAATGGTAAAGCAATGTAAAAACCTAATGAGAAAGACTTGCATTGCCGCTGGTAACAAAAATTAGAATTAATTTGCCACTTTTGTTTATGTATATGTTTTTGCCACAAAAAGCGGCATGGGCGCGACACATGCCTTATCAAGGTGATGGGGACGTTTTTGCATGGCTTGATGTCCAAGCAAGGTTTTCGCCTAAAGAACCAAAGCGAGCGAGGGTTAGAAATTTGTTTTACGATCATATTTATGGAATGGCGCATTGGGATCATGTATACTTACTGATGACAAGAGACCTTACCGCTGATATGCTCTTTTCTCATGTAAGTAAAGACCCAGTGGCCTTGATACAAAGGAGAATTGATACACAAGAGGCAGCTCCTTTATAACCTTGGCATAGCTGCTGAACTCCGGGGTGCTGTAGAAGCAGGCGGGCACCCCCAACAGATACATCCCTGTCTTGTTGCAATTGTAGATATTGTCCGGAGCTCAGCCATCCTTGACTCAATTGCTTGCATGTCGATACTCCCCCGCCTCCCTTTGAAATCAAGACATGTGATACAGTTGTCCTTCCTTATCCGAGTTCGCCAAGATGCCGTGAAGGAGATTGGACGACCAAATGGGATGCCTTCAGGAGCGATGACATTGGCAAGCATATGGAAAATGGTCTCAGCTGTAGACTGGAGGTGACGACCACTGACGATGCCATTTCCTTTCGCACCTCAACCAGCCAGTTATAAACAGCTCAATCGACCAAGTATCGTACCAGCGTTGACGGATCCTTGAAAAGCATATACTTGTTTTCTCGACCATGAAGCACATCGTACTTGATCTTGTCGTAATTCTTGTCCCATTGCTTGACGAACTCTGGATGGATATTCGCCTTTATAAAGTAGTGAAAATTATTGGGTTGACCTTGACGTCCTTCTTCTGGCGAAAATACCGATAAATCTCCACAAGCTCCATATGATATCGAAAGGAAAGCCTTTCCCTCGATACTTATGAAATCCAGCGACCTGTGAAGGTTGACTTTCTTGAGATGTGCCCGCCCATGCTTCTGTAAGTAGTGCGCGGTGCCAAAAAATGTGCATGTTCTCATTTACATTAGAAGGGGCATTGGCTCTGTTGCTGTCAGAGGTAATGTCTCTGAGAGACGAATGCCATATGTGGGAGCTTGTGCGGGAGCTTGTTTTATTTTTCTTTGGCACCTTGAAATGATGACCATGGGATGGGAGTATGAGAAAGAGACGAGTGAACGTACGGTTTGTACATTGGTCATACACAGATGATTTTACAAATAACATTGCCAGGAAATTAAGAAATCTGACTGAGTACCTTAGGCATATATTTTCATTCAATAGAATGCTGGACTTTTCAAATAAAAAATCCCCACATTTAAGTGAAAAGGGTGTACTACAAGATCATTCGTGGACTACAATCCATAATGCTCTCGGAATCTACCGTGACAAGAAAGCAAAGGCAATGGTATTGCCCTTTGTTGAAGCCAAAGATATGAATGATGAGGTGTTCCATGATAAAAAGGTACTTACATTTTCAAACAATCTCCTTCAGTACCCAATGATGGCAATAGTCTTCGTGATCATACTTTAAATTATATGTCACTCTATTCTATTGTAGTTCCTAAGAAGATCTTTCTCTGGGCATAATGACTTGCATTCTGTCTGCACAGATGAAGATTTTCCATGACTTTGCTCTTGCACTTGTGGCAATTACACACGGTACAGAGAGGCTTGTAAGCATATATATCTTACAATAAGGAACTGCAATTACGTAGAGATCAGTTACGGGGAAAAGACATCTCTCTTAAAAATATCAGCCACAGATGAACAGAATTACAGTAGGTCAAAAAATTGTTGCAGTGTTTTTACATTTTTTCTTTTTTCTTATTTTTCAAGATAACTTCTCTATCTCGCCTATCCAGCCCTCCTAATACTAAAGAAAGCCCATTCATCCAGGAACGCTATAAAAAAGTTTCATAGCACTGTGATCACCTGTTGTAGAGAAATGACTAGAAAGATCAAGACTGGTCATTGCAACAATTTCTTGACTAGCCTACAACTGTAGTAATTATGGCGCCTAGCTAATACTAGAACGTTCCATAATTGCATTAGTCATCTATTAGAATGTCTGCTGGGTTAGTAAGCAAAGATATATAAAGAAAGTGGCATATCGCTGAAGCTTTGCTATACATTTACTATTACAGTTACCCTGATATTACTAGCATGAAAAGCATCAACAATATAACCAAGGAACAGATTCTCTGGCTTCTTCAGAAACAACAATCCATCAGCGGTGTGGCTAAAGCAGTCGGCGTAAACAAGGCAACGGTTTCAAGGCTTAAAAACGCTTTTCTCCCAACTCTTCCCAGGCAGGCCTCTGGACGTCCATGTATTCTTTCGGATATTAGGCTACGCCAAATCAACAGAAACGTCTTAAAGGGAGACTGCACAACGGGAAAAGATGTACACAAGCGTCTACAACAAGAAGGAATACAAATCTCATATCAAACAATCCTGAATAGCCTGCGGAAAATTAGGATCGATCCTAGAAAAAAATCCAAAAAACCTTTTCTTTCCAAAAAGCATCAGCAGGAACGATTAAAATGGGCAAGGGCACACCAACACTGGACAGTTGATGACTGGAGGCGCGTCATCTTTTCAGACAAAACCAAGATCAACCTCTGGAACTCCGACGGCATCAAGTACTGCTTGAGAAAGCTGGACACCCCACTACAGCCATTTCATATCGAGGAAACAGTCAAGCATGGAGGTGGCAACCTGATGTTTTGGGGATGTATGACAAGCAAGGGCCTTGGCTACGGATGCCAGATCTACGATGGAACGATGAAGGCGGTGTACTACATTGGTATTCTTGACACAACCCTTTGGGACAGCCTAGAGTACTATGGATACGAGCCGGGCGATTTTATTTTCCAGCATGACAATGACCGGAAACACACCGCTACAGCCACCAAGATATATTTGGAGGATAAGGGGATTGAGGTGCTTCCTTGGCCATCGCAATCGGCCGATCTTAATCCCATTGAGCACGTTTGGAAATACCTTAAAGTTCAAATAGGACTTCGAGACAAACGACCCACAAGCATCCATGATTTATGGCAAGTGGTGCTGGAGGAATGGGAGAGAATCCCTGCTCAGTTTATCCAGTCCCTATATACATCCATGCCACGTCGTGTCCATGCCGTTTTGAAAGCCAAAGGAGGGCATACAAGGTACTAAGTTCATAGAAGTAAGCTAGTCAAAAAATTGTTGCAATGACCAGTCTTGATCTTTCTAGTCATTTCTCTACAACAAATAATCATAGTGCTATGGGACTTTTCTTATAGCATTCCTGAATGAATGGGCTTTCTTTAGTATTAGAAGGGCTGGATAGGCGAGATAGAGAAGTTATTTGAAAAATAAGAGAAAAGAAAAAATGTAAAAACACTGCAACAATTTTTTGACCTAATGTAAAATGTCACATCCGCACATTTGACGACATTGCCAAAATCATTCCAACCTCCTTCTTACCATAATTAACCAACGATCCGTCCTGTCCTCCGCCAACCAGCGGATGCTCCATATCATTAACGTGGTGGAGGTATTGCGCTGTACACACGAAAAGCATTTATTATCGCATGTGCTTGGTGTCTTTGCCTATGTTAGATCGCCGAACCTGTATATATTGCTTGTCAAACACAGTATCACCTCTCCTCAATGATATTTAAAGCGGTCACCAACTAACACTCCATGGTATTTCCTCTTCATACGTTATCCATGTACAGTGATAAGAAAAAGTGATTCAATAAATTGCAGTTTTTGACATTCATCAACTTTCTTGTGATCATCTTAACCAACCATCTTTTAACTCGTCAGAAATACACAATTCTCTTCAACCATCATACTGACGCGAAAGCAGAAAGTAAATAACATAGGCCATTGCTAGAAACATATTAGACCGTGACGATTATTGAGTCAATTATTCAGTCGTTGTTGTGATAACTTATATAGAAAAAGAGAGTGAAAATAAATGTGAATAAGAACATGTATGTGTATATGAACATATACAAGGGGATTTTTTAGTGCAAGGTAGTTTTTCGCACATCTTGTAGATTTTTAAAAACTATCAACTCATCAGCAGTTAGGATTCAGGATGAAAACAAGGCGAAGTATGCTGCCATGTCCCAACTAGTATGGCCATGAACGGAGAATTAGTGCACAAGAGCTCCTATCGCTCTCCATGTTCATGTAAAGGAAGGCAACCTACACTTAGGGACTGCAAGTGAAGGTATTCTACAACTTGCTTCTAGCCATCGAGACTACAATGCAGTGTATACTTATGGTTGCTGGCATTTAAGACATAAAGTAGGAAACTTGTGCAGATTATTTCCAACGTAGTGTCGAGGATCGATCATAGCATGAACCGGCCTTGCAAATGTGTGGCAGACAATTTACACTTGCAAGTATACCTTAGGTAAGGAATACAACTGGATATTAATGCGCCAAACGTCTTGCAAATTTTAAAAAGTGCCAAATCATATACCATGAGCGTAAATGGTCGCCATAGTAGAAATAGTATTGAACTAAACAGAAACTTTTCCTTTTTGTTTCTGGTAGCTCGTGATTTATATGCTCATCTTTTCACACGAGTAAATATGTCATAAATGCGCTAAATGTCTCATACATAATGTGTACGCACACAACAGTCGTTGCCATAAATGCATTCTTTTGCAGTTTTCGTACTCAGATCAACAAACAATGGACATAAAGCCTTTTACACAGTATATTAAAGAGACTACCGCATAACAGCTTCAACAAGGTAAATCGACCAGGGTAGTTATATGCACCCCTCAGTTCAACCAACAGGATACAAAATCACGAATAAAAAACAAGAAACATCGTCAAGCCTCATCCTGACAGACAAGGAGAATATCACAAAGGTAAGGACGAATTATACATGCCATTCAATATAGACAGCTTGAAATCACTGAAGGTGGGACAACGATTTCTCAAATCAGCCAAGGAAGAGCATGTCCGCCTTGGAAACCATCTTAACTCCAAATGGTTGGATACACCATTGGGCGTCCACGGATACCCAAAAGCATAGTGGATATACAATACAATGGTATCTTTTAAAAGAGAGAAAAGACTAACCAAGGGGGTCCCCGATGTAGAGGAATATCTCATGGCAGTTGAGAAATAACTGGCGTCTATTCCAATCTTCTCGGATGATTTTTTCTTCGGGTAATAGCTATGGACCAGGGGTGGTGAAGCTCTGGTACACCCGATGCCCTCAACCCCCCATTTACCTCCATTAACTTAAAATTGAAAGTTTTGAAAATTAGATAATTTCTTTAACCATCTTATTATCTCCTTGATATCACCATCTACAATCTCCATACTTGATTCCAAGTCGAAGACTCATTCCAATATTTCCTTTTAGTGGTGCATAATTACATCCTGGTTCTCCTACAATGTCTCCAACATACCCATAATTGGCATCTTTGCCACTTTCTTTTATTTATTAGATCGTAGTTTAACACGATTTAAACATATGGATATATTAGACCCATAGTAGTCCTTTTCTCTATCCTTTCTCCGCTTACAGATATTACACTTTCTGTCCATTTTACTATTTCGAATGGTTTGGTAAATAGGCGAGGTAAGTTACCACTCATTAGCAGGTAATGACAATGGCTTAACTAACCATTAATTACCATAATTAACTTCTACCATGCCAAATTTATTAACTAGATCGCGCCATAAGAGGCGGTGTCCGACTTGTGTACTCTACGGGGTTAGAGCTATGTATGTTGGTGTATCTGGACGCTTTTTAGACAACCATCGAAAGCTGTACCCACTAGATATCAGGGCGCACAGTGTCCAACGGATCAAAACATTGTTAAATATCTCCTACCAGGCGATTCGCGATGGGATCCGTGAAATTGGCTTACTCACGGAAAAGGACGCCGGAAAATACATGATTAGTCGGGAAGAAGTGAAAAGCTATATTTTAAAACTCTACTGACCTACCTTACCTAACATGTCGAAGGCTCGATCAAAGAAGCTAGTAAACGATGTTCCCACCGAAAAATCCCATCTTATTCAGATATGAGTAGACTTTATGCAACTCCACCAGAAAGTATTGAAATGACAGGATCCTCCTGCCTTTCCAAGCTCTCTGTGGCTCCATAATTTTCTTTGGATTGTTCAATCATGATAGAGAAGACACAAGGGAACAACAACTGGAAAGTAAATAGAAAACTAAGGAAAACGTTCAGACAGTCTTCTAAAACGTGGAATCAATTAAAGTAATCAACGATGGCCCCATAGACGCCGACAATGACATCTTTTTTAAGACAGCACGTATATCTCATCCATCGTACAATGCTGGATACATCGATATTAAGTATCTCTTGGATTACACACGCGCAAAAGGGTTGTTTCTATATTAGCCTAACTTACTTCCTACTTTGAAAAATAAGTCCATAATCCTTCATGACGTTGACATTCCAATGACTGCAAACGCATTACAACCAGAAATTGGCTGTCCCTGTATGACCTCCAGAAAAATTATGGATAATTTACGTTACGTTGGTCAACACAGTATCACTATGGAAGAATGAAGGAAGGACCCATAATATTCGCTACAAGGTGTAAATAAGTTTGTCCATGTTGGAAAGCGGTGGGTTAAGAAAAGCCTTGTGTCTCAAATGACATTCACGCAACGAGTCGACCGTTACAAGGACCACAGGTACTCGGATCGTGCTGATAATTTCGACC
The DNA here is from genome assembly GCA_029449235.1 of Linnemannia schmuckeri. Classification (NCBI taxonomy): domain Eukaryota; kingdom Fungi; phylum Mortierellomycota; class Mortierellomycetes; order Mortierellales; family Mortierellaceae; genus Linnemannia; species Linnemannia schmuckeri. Next base: position 1,979 of record JANATG010000014.1, on the reverse strand, counting down.
ATCGCAACGTTTGTATGGGATACAACAAGATCGAATTGACGAGGTAACCATTTGAAAATGATAAGAACCGATTGTATTAACCCCGCATGATTCTCAAGAAAGAACTATTCGCTTATTGTCATTGATCGAAAGCACTCTACCCTTAAAAAGAATGGCTCTATGTGGATAATTAACCCCATGACCGCTCCAATTTATTTACGAATTAGTGCATTGACAACGTCCTTATCACAGGGAAATAATGTGGAGGACTGCAAAGAATAATTACCACAAACAATTAAGCATAACACCCAGATGATGTACAATAAGAGAGGCAAAAGGCGACCATTCAGTGGAAATAAATGTCATGGCCAGGTTAGAAGAAATTATGAAATAATCCGTGTTGAAAACCCAGTTATTATCTTTTGATATATAAGCTAGCAAGATTATTTTCAATTATCTGCGAGGTGAGTCTCATCCTATGATCTCTAGATGCAATATCAATGAAAAGGTGCATGTTTTCTTACCTTATGGCGGAACGGTTGCAATCGCCAAGTATATGGGTTTTAACCATACAATAAATTGGAAGATAGAGGAACCACTGTTTACACCACTAAGTCCATCATTACACTCTGCTACCATAAGTTGGGAGTAAATAAAATTATGTGCGAATGTTCATTACGCAAGACAAGAAACCTTGCGAGAGATTTCATTTTCGACAACTTAATTGCACCGTAAATATAACATGATAAGGACATGCCAGATTAAAGATACAAAAGGTTGACAAAAAGCCTTCGGCAAAATATAGAAAGAAGGTCATTATATAGGCAGCGCATGAGTGCATTCAATTACGGAATATTACTAATGCAGCATTCGATAATGACATATGTAGAATTTTAAGCCGTACTTCATACTAGATATTCATCCTCAGAGCTAGTGGTTAATATGCTAACTTAATAACTTCTTAGTATAGTACAAAACCATACTAACATATTTGAAGTGTTCATGGTATAGGTGGTACCAACAACTCTAAGTGTATATATCTACGAATGCAGTTTAGAGTTATGGATTGTGATGTTTTTGGGGTTAGTTTGAGAGTTTATGTTTAATAGGGTTGTTATAGTATCCTTAGGGTTTACTAGGGTTTTTATAGGGTTTTTTTTAGCGTTGTCTAGGGTTTTGTAGGGTTTTTTAGGGTTTTTTAGGGTTTTTTAGGGTTTTTTAGGTTTTTTTAGGGTTTTTTAGGGTTTTTTTAGGGTTTTTTAGGGTTTTTTAGGGTTTTTTTAGGGTTTTTTAGGGTTTTTTAGGGTTTTTTAGGGTTTTTTAGGGTTTTTTAGGGTTTTTTAGGGTTTTTTAGGGTTTTTAGGGTTTTTTAGGGTTTTTTAGGGTTTTTAGGGTTTTTTAGGGTTTTTTAGGGTTTTTTAGGGTTTTTTAGGGTTTTTTAGGGTTTTTTAGGGTTTTTTAGGGTTTTTTAGGGTTTTTTAGGGTTTTTTAGGGTTTTTTAGGGTTTTTTAGGTTTTTTAGGGTTTTTTAGGGTTTTTTAGGGTTTTTTAGGGTTTTTAGGGTTTTTTAGGGTTTTTTAGGGTTTTTTTAGGGTTTTTTAGGGTTTTTTTAGGGTTTTTTAGGGTTTTTTAGGGTTTTTTTAGGGTTTTTTAGGGTTTTTTAGGGTTTTTTAGGGTTTTTAGGGTTTTTTAGGGTTTTTTAGGGTTTTTTAGGGTTTTTTAGGGTTTTTTAGGGTTTTTTAGGGTTTTTTAGGGTTTTTTAGGGTTTTTTTAGGGTTTTTTAGGGTTTTTTTAGGGTTTTTTAGGGTTTTTTAGGGTTTTTTAGGGTTTTTTTAGGGTTTTTTAGGGTTTTTTAGGGTTTTTTAGGGTTTTTTAGGGTTTTTTAGGGTTTTTTAGGGTTTTTTTAGGGTTTTTTTAGGGTTTTTAGGGTTTTTTAGGGTTTTTTAGGTTTTTAGGGTTTTGTAGGGTTTTTTAGGGTTTTTTTAGGGTTGTTTAGGGTTT